>OY987327.1:110749897-111949897 GCA_963920685.1 Polydrusus tereticollis | reverse complement strand
TTTCTTTTGACTTCTTACAAAACTTCTAAAAAATTTAAAAAAAAATCTAATTAGTTTTTAATAAATGTTCAAAATGTTGACTGTTGACATCTAAGCATTTTAGAATTCGAGTATTAACACCATTTGCAGTAGTAAGTCTAAGTTCATCAGCATCCAAACTTTGAAAAGCGCGATTTACCCGATCTTCCAACTCTTCCCTTGAATTTACTGGTGTTTTGTAAACAATATCTTTGACAGTACCCCAAAGGTAAAAATCTAAAGGCGTCAAGTCTGGGGACCTTGCAGACCAATTCCAAGGTCCCAAACGTCTAAACCAGCGATCTTCGAAAGTTCTCTGTATTCCCGCACTTACTGCGACAGTGCAATGAGCGGGAGTCCCGTCCAGTTGATACCAGGTACTGCGATACTGAGCAAGAGGAAGATTGTTCACGAAATTTTCAACAAACGTAGTTAAAATTTCTAAGTAGGTATTTTCTAGAAGTCAAGTTTTCATCATACATCAAATATCGAATTTTGTCGTCCATCATTAAAGAAAAAATATTAAATCCAAATTTTTCTTGAAATGTTGAATCTCTCGTAACATGGGAATTTTCTTCCGCCCAATAATAAATTTTTTTTTCTGTTAAAAATTCGAGCGAGAAAATTTCGATTCATCACTCCAAATAATTTTCCGTAAGAATTTCGGGTCTTCCTGAATATGAACTATTAAATTTTCGCAAAACAAGACTCTTTGTGGAAAGTCCTCAGGCTTAAGAAATTGAGTTTTGGTAAACTTATAACCATGCATATTATGTTGTTTAGACAATGTTGCTTGCACACCAAAATAGGTAAAGCCCAAATCTTCTTTGGCACATCTTATTGAAGACTGTGGATAGGCATGAAAATACGCCAAAACATTAATTTCATTTTCCTCGTTAGACGTTACAGGTCTAGGTAAAGTTCTGGTAACTTTCAAGGACGATCCAAAAATTTTAAAATTGCTTTGAATTCGTCTAATTTTCTTGTTGATAATTAATGGCAAATTTGGATACATTTCGTTGAATCTTCTGCAAGTACGGCTTATTTATTATCTTATAACACTGACCATGTAAAACAAATAAATTCATGGTTACCGTATTTAAATAGTTGTTGCTTTCTTCCATTTTTCTTAAAATTTTAAAATATAATTTTTAAATACACCAACTGACAAATAAACTAAATAAATAATAGCAGAATGCCAACCATTTCAAAACAAAAGTTTCCATAGGCTATTTGTTAAATTTGACTGAAAACTCATATGATTGATATCTGTTAACAATTAATTTCGCAAATAAATGCTCATAAGTCAAAAACTGTTCTAGATGGATATAAGAACATTTTATATAGAAATATAGAAAATATTAAGAGCTTTTAGAATCAGAGATAAAATATAGGGTGTTCCATTTAAAAAAGTATAATTTTAGTAATTCTTCCAAATCATCAGAATATTTGTATTTGTGAAACACCCTATACTATAATAACTAAGATATAGACACAATGTAAAATGTCTGTGGATATTACCTAACTTAGAAACTAACCAAACTTATTATGGATTTTTACGTAGGGTTTCTTGTTGGCTTCAATGTATCTATTAAGTTTTTTTTATAAAGATTTAAATAGGTTAAATTTCCTTAAATAGCACCTAATCCTCAAAGAAAGCGGATTAGGTAAATGACTAGCAGTATTAATTCTTCTCCTATTAAAGTGGTGTTGCAAAAGATTTAACTGCATAAACAATACCCTGCATAATAGCAGTATATTTATTTATAGAATGCATTTTTACAATTTAAATAAAAGTATTTATAAGTTTGTCGAGGCTGGGCTAGTCTTGTTTGTCTTTTTACTATTTGAATCATTTCTTTCTCCGTTGTGTCCAGCTTAGTAGTCCTTTTTATTTCAATATTTTTCAGTAAAATTTATGCTAAAAAATGATGTCAACCAGACAGTGGCGCAGCCAGGATTTTGGCTTGATGGACTGAGTAGATGTTTTTAGACTATTATACCATACCCGGTACCGTACCTTTTTTGAGGACAATTTGTAAAATATTAGATGTGCGTCCAGTAAGAAATGTAAGCAATTTTATCATTTTCATACATATGTAGGTATAGGTAGGTAGCATACCTGGTTTTGGAAAAATTGTCAATTGAAGCGAGGCTGTGCAAACAAGGAAAATATGGATTCTTTTTACATTTTTAAATTGGGCATTATGAAGATTCTAGAAGGTTTTAAAACACGCATTAGTTCACATCAGCGGAAAGAAATATAAATAGTGGCAAAAATGATAGAAATCGAGCTGGGTTATGATATTGTTTTTTAATTATAACGTTACTATTTACAGTGTGATTGATTAAGTGTGTAACAAATGGAAAACTTCTTTATTATTGGTTTCTCAGGCAATTTTCTTCATGATAAAAGTTGGTGCGTGTCCGGTGACCATTCCAGGTGCACCTAGAACGGCTTCAACTCAAATAAGATACAGGGTAGGGCAAAAAGTATGAAAATCGTTTAAGAGTAAAGTACCCTTATGTCAAAAAAGAGAGAAGAAAAATATAAAGAAAAGTTGATTAGAATTAAAAAATATGTCTAGATACAAAGCCATAGCCTACTATCCAGAAAACAATTTTTTTTCTTGGAAACTTTAAATTAACCCCGTATATTGATCTCTTTTATATTTAGGTATAATTAAACTTTTTAAATTGCCCACAATCAAATCACTTTTGAATAGCTCTATTTTTCGACATAATGGTACTTTACTCTTGAACGGTTTTCATATCTTTTGCCCCACCCTGTATCCTATTTGACTTGAAGCCATTCTAAGTGCACCTAAAATGGTTATCGGACATGCACCAACTTTTATCGAGAATAAAATTTTCTGAGAAACCAATAATAAAGAAGTTTTCCATTTGTTGCACACTTAAGTGACCACACTGTATATACAGGGCATTTGTAAAGTAGCGAATAAATTCAATAAAAATTAAGAGGGGAGTTTGTAAAAAAAGCGGTCATACCCGGCAATTTGTATTTTCAGTTTAGAGTTTTTAACGTTGCAGCGAAATACACGGGTATATAAAAAAAAAGATATGACTTCTTCGTTTGTTTTTAAATGGAAACCCCAATTTTCTATTGCAGAATTAGAAAAAACACATTTTTTTACATATGGCAGGGTAAATAAAAGTAGTGGTTACATAAGGACATTTTGAAGAAAAATTTTCTTAAAAATTAGAAACGTGAAAATATGTATCCAAAGTAAATGTTCGAATTGAGCACCGTTGACAATTTGTTTTACCTGCAAAACATGCAGCACGTCACGAGTATTCTTGTTTTATTTACTTAGTTTGTTATCAGTGTCAGAAAAAGTTAATATTGTACATTTAGTTAGAATTATTTTAGGTAGTTGTTAAAATAATTAAAATCTTGTGCATGATTGGTTTCGGAAATAGGTCGCGCACTGAGACAAAAGTGGCTCACTTATTTAATTCAACTCATCCTGAGTGGCCGGATATTAATCAAAGCATAGTTAGCAGAGTTGAGGCACAGTTCCGGGAATTTGGGTATGTTCGAGGTATTCAAAAATCTGGTTGACCCTCAATAACTGAAGAAGATGAGCTTAACGCTCTGTTAACAGTCTAAGATAATCCTCAAACACCAATTACGGAAACGGCTTCTAATGTTTATTTGGCCCGAACTACTGTGCATAAAGTAGGTACTCAAAAACGCAAAGTTCCATCCTCAGGGGCTGTCAGAAGATGATTTTGCTCCGCGAACTGAATTTTGTGAGCAAATGCAACAATTTTGTAACGGTAACGATCCCTTTGTTAAAATAATAATTTTTTGTGACCAAGCGTAATTTACATTAAACGGTCATGTGAGTAGACAAAATTGTCGTTATTGGGCAAGCGAATATCCTCATTGGTTTTCAGAATGTCATACACAACACCCTCAAAAAGTGAACGTATAGTACGGTATAGTTGTCGGAAGAGTTTTAGGTCCTTACTTCTTCGAAAATACTCTTACTGGTGCGAGATATTTGGAGTATCTTCAAAATGACCTCATCCCCCCTCTAATAACTTTGTATCCTGATTTATAAGAACAAGATGGAGCCCCGTCATATTACGCTTTACCTCGTTGTGATAAAATGTGTTAATCATTTGAAATGTAGGAGAAGGACAATTCATTGGCCACCCATATGACCAGATTTAACTCCTCTTCATTTTTTTTCTTGCGGGGATACAGGAAAAGTAAAGTATAGGTACGTAAATCGCCCAGCGAATTTAGAAGATTTAGAAGCAGGGATACACCAAGAAATTAGATACATTAACGCAGATGTCATCAAAAACATTCAAAGTGAATTTGCAAATAACCTTGGCTATTGTCAGATTGTCAACAGTGCTCAATTCGAGCATTTACTTTAGATACATGTTTTCACATTTTTAATTTGTAAAACAATTTTTCTTCAAAATTTCTTTATGTAACCACTACCCTTATTTACCTTGCCGTATATAAAAAAAAATGTGCTCTTTCTAATTCTGCAATAAAAAATTGGGGTTTCATTAAAAAAAAAACAAAGATGTCATATCTCTTTTTTGATATACCCTGTATATTTTGCTGCAACGTTAAAAAACGCTAAACAGAAAATACAAATCGACGGGTCCGAGCATTTTTCTTACAAACTCCCCTCTTAATTTTTATTATTTCTGACCGGTATATTATTAGCTTATAACGTCTTAGTTACGCGGGAATTATAAGGGTCATAACTCCCTTGGGATATTAAGAAAAATTTGACATAAAATCAAACGATTGACATCTAATGTCAATTTGATTGTCATTTATTGAAACATTTATTCCACTTTAAAAATGAACAAAATGTTACTAAAATCGGTCAGAAATAAAATTATCTATGTATCACTGGAATTATAAGGGTCTCAATTACCTCGGGCAATTGCTGTCCCTCGGGCCAAAGGCCCTCGGGACGTAAACTTTGCCCTCGGTAATTAAGACCATTATAATTCCCTAGATACATAAATAACTATTGAATTTTATATACAGTGTGGTCACTGAAGCGTGCAACAAATGAACAACTTCTTTATTATTGGTTTCTCAGAAAATTTTATTATTGATAAAAGTTGGTGCATGTCCGATAACCATTATAGGTGCACCTAGAATGGCTGCTTCAAGTCAAATAGAATCAGGGCGGGGCAAAAGATATGAAAATCCCCTTATAAGTTTTACTTAATTTATTCGCTACTTTACGAATGCACTGTATAATAAATTGTTTTTCCAACTTATTCATTATCATATTATTATTCGTTTTTTTTTGTATAAACATAACAGCAAATTATATAAACTATATTTGTTCGTAAAGATTTGTCTAAGCTTGATCGGGATGCAGTAGCTTAATAAACATTTTGAGTTAAGGTTAGTTAGGTTTGTTTATAAATTTTCAACTCTCAAGTTTAGTACAGGGAGGATTTTTGGCATCACTTTATGGCATTCTTCTTCAAAGCTTCTTGGGAATATTTGTTATTATGAAATAATTCGTTAACAAGAATATTAATAATCATGGTTTTTATGGAAGTAGTCCATCTCACAGTGGAGTAATATTTTATTTATGGAATAAAACTCAAAGTCTGCTCCACTAATTTAATAAAATAAATTCATACCATATGCCCATACATGTTTCGAAGGCACAAACCTTCATCCTCAGTGGGTCATTATTAAGATGTAATAAAATATGAAGAGACCAATGACATTGTTACATTGTAAACTTGTGTTGCAGAAAAATTTTTTCAATTTTTATAAGGAAACATATTGACGTAAATTAATTAACTAATGCATTATAACTAATATTAATAAAAGCTTTTTTAAAAAATTATGTTTTTAGATTAGTTTTATTTTTATTTAATTTTGAACTTATTATAAAATCCAAATATGGCTGGGAAAATAAAATGAAGAGCAAAATAGGGTACGATCATCATGGCGAAGTCGTACCAAAAATGAACTAATCTAAAAACATAATTTTTTAAAAAAGCTTTTATTAATATTAGTTATAATGCATTGGTTAATTAATATACGTCAATATGTTTCCTTATAAAAATTGAAAAAATTTTTCTGCAACACAAGTTTACAATGTAACAATGTCATTGGTCTCTTCATATTTTATTACATCTTAATAATGACCCACTGAGGATGAAGGTGTATGCCTTCGAAACATGTATGGGCATATGATATGAATTTATTTTATTAAATTAGTGGAGCAGACTTTGAGATTTATTCCATAAATATTTGTTTTGTTTTACCAAAAACCAGCAGTAAAAACCCAAAACTTAGTTGTCGAATTTCAATTCCTTGTGCCTACCAAATCAAACGGTAAAACTTGTATCTGGTAAAACTACGAATCCTTCAGTTTAAGTGTGATGCCTTGCATACACAGATATGATATGAAAACATTTCAGACACTGCACTTAAACTGTTTCCTGTATAATACCACTTAATCAAAGTTGCTTTTTCCTTAATGGAATAGCTCATATTGATCTGTAATTAGTGCCTTAAATGAAAATGTTGTCGCTGACGGTACTTTTCGTTTTGTCAATCCCAAATAATAATTTGCTGGTGTTTGCTGTATTACCTAAACTATGAAAATTTCGTAATTTTGCCATCATATTTAATTGAATAGCTTAGGATTGGCTTATTAAAATTTATTCGAACTTGGCGCATGGGTTTATTATATCGCCTCTTCAAAAAATTATAATACAATTTTGTTCTAAAATATACAGGGGAGCCAATATTTAGCCACCTCAAAATTCACATGGGATTTCCTATGTTCAGCTAAGCCATGCATCACCCGATATTATACAGAAATTGTATAATAAATTCCAAGTTTTTAAACAATTATTTTAATGCACGCGTTCATGTTAGAAGACAAGCCACTTTTACCGGGGGAAATGCGGTAATAGCTTTACAAAACATGTACTTTATACTATGTTCTCATATCATTTTTTTTTAAATGAAAACCCTATATTCAAAAATGAAATATGCTTTACAAATTTTGTAAATTTTTATGCCTAAATTTTATGTTGATAATACTAGTCAAATGTCTGGTTTCCTCCTGTCAACAAATAATTACATTACTGAAGAAGGAGATTTTATTTTTGGTCAAACGTACTAGCCCATAGTTCAACAGAATAAAACATTTGACAAATATTATCATCAACAACTTTAAAAAAATAAAATATGAGAGTCATTAAGCTAAAATGAATGAAGCATAAAAAAGCCATTATGAAACCCAATCAGAAAAAAAAATATTTTGAATAAGTCAAACATACAGATATGCATAATTTAATAATCCTAAATATTTATCGAATTTAGCCCTTAAATAATTTGATAATTAAAGTTCTATTATAGAAATTGAGCCTAAAAGCTTCCAACGGATGTATCATAACGAATCAATTATTCGGTTTTAAGAAGACATGTCACTAACATTAATGTTTATCAGACTCAGACAATAATAGTAGGTATGCACTTTATGCTCCAGTGCCTAGGTCAGGATACCATTAAATTTAAAGGGCAACTGGTATTATTCGTTTTATAGAATACACATGATAGGGTAAATAGGTTTGAAGTTGAACTATATAATATTATATACAGGGTGATTCAAAAGTACTTTGACAAACTTCGGGAGGTAATAGCCGACAATATTTTAAGATGAAACCTTTTTATAAATAGTGGTCCTTGGCGATTTCGTTACGGAGATACAGGGTGTTGAAATGTTAAAAGAAATAGTAATATTTTTTAAATAACTCCTTAACGAGTTATTTTTTTTTTATAAAATTTAGTGAATTAAATAAGCATCTAAGGGCACTTATTTTTAAAGTACAACACGTTCGTAAATTTAACCAGTCGCGTCGGTCTAAAATGTTGCTATAATATTTTTTATAAAACTATGCTACACCACTGACTTATTTTATTTTAACTTTCTTCTTATGAATCCTCCCATCATTTACAACAAAAAAGTTCACGTGTATTTTTTTGATACGAGGAACGGTTTAAGGGTAAATGATTAGTTTATTTGACTATACACAAATATTAGAAAATGTGTTTTTAATTCAAGGATTTATTAAGGTCTACCATTTAATTTAAATTAATAAATAAGTATGTTGCAGAAATTAAATGATTTTTAAATAAATTGTTCGAAATGTCCACCTTTAGCCAAGATGCAGAGGCATCTAATCTTCTTTGCATGGAATCTCGAACGCGTGCTAAAATATCCATCGATTATTCGATTTCTTAGCACTTCTGGATTTTCGACTGGCGTTTTGTAAACGATTGACTTAAAATGTCCACCCAAATAAAAATCAAGGAGATTTAAATCTGGGGACCTTGGTGGCTACGGTTGATTTCCTTCCTCAACTCCCCTACCGATCCATCGATTTGGATAAATTTGATTTAGATGAGTCCTGGCCACTATGCTGAAATGAGCGGGAGCTCCGTCATGCATAAACCATATACGTCTTTGAGTTTCTAAGGGTACATCATCCAATAAGGGAGGAAGTTTATTTTCCAAAATGTGTCGGTACGTATCGCTATTAAGCCAAAGTGAAAGAAAAAAAGGTCCTATCAAGTAATCGCCAACTATTCCTCCCCACACGTTTAATGAAAATTGGTAGTGAGAATTTCGTTCACTAACTGCGTGGGGATTTTTCAAAGACCAGATATGGTTATTGTGAAAGTTTGTGTAATCGCACTCTGAGAACAATTTGCCTCGTCCGTAAAAAGTACATAATTTAAAAATTGGGGATTTTCAGCAAATTTTTCCAAAAACCACTGACACAAATTAACGCGCTGAGGAAAGTCCCTGGGTAAAAGAGCTTGTACCCTTTGAATGTGGTACGGATTCAACTGCTGATCGTGCAGAATTCTCCAAACTGTGGCTTAGGTGGAATTGAGAGCATCAGCAATTATTCGGGTGCTGGATTTTCCACTTTAAGTTCACCCTAAACTAAAATCCGTTACAAAAACTTTTCTAGCTAATTCAGCTAGGATGTTTGTAAGTCTGGCAACATAGGGAAGGGTGGGAGGGCAATCAGTTAACAATGGAGAGGGACCACTCAATTTTCACAGACGGTTCAAAAATGGACGTCGGAGTGGGAGCTGGTATCTTCTCTGAGAGCATGATAATACAGATATCATATAGACTTTCGGACTATTGCGGCATTTTTCAAGCCGAAGTGATGGCAGTAGATAAAGCAGTAAAAATCCTGCAGGAACGTTACGACCTGAGAGCAGCTGCGTCAATAGCTATCTATATAGATAGTCAGGCAGCGATAAAGGCGATGTCGCAACAATCTTCGCATACTTGGTGCCCGGCATCGAGTCACTTTGTGTTGGGTTCCTGGTCATCACAGCATAGATGGCAATGAGTCTGCTGATGCGCTCGCCAATGAGGGCGCGGGCATGTCCGCCGATCTAGTAGAGAATACCGTGGCTAGACCACTGGGATCGATCAAAGAGGAGATAGATCGTACAGCCAAACAACTTGCAATAGGCAGATGGATAGAGCTAACTGCCTGTAGGATCTCCAATCAATTGTGGTCCCTACTTGATAACAGGAGGACCGCAGCGTTATTACGACACAGTCGGAAGGACCTGAGAAATATCACAGTCCTGGTTACCGGACACTGTTTTTTCTGTAGACATGCCGAACCTATGCAAATTCCAGCTAACGAATTCTGCAGAAGTTGCAGAGACGAAGAAGAGGAGGAAAGTATTCAACATTTCTTGTGTGAATGACCTGGCCTTTCAAGAAGAAGGTTTAATGCCTTGGGCAAACCATTCTTCAATAATCTGGTGGAAGTAAGCAGCTTACAACTGGGTCGACTTACTAGGTTTATTAACAGTAGTGGCTGGTTTGAGTGAGCTGCCAGGATTCTTCTACGCCGTACTTCGCACTAGCCAGCAGGGAGCTGATGCTAATAGGTTCCGCAGAACATGTGTGGTAACACAACGGTCCTTATAGGACTACGTGATACTGTCTGGATAGACCAGAAGTCTGCCACTCTAACCTTACCTAACCTAAGTCTGGCAACAACGTCACACTAAAGATATTTTTAGGTATTTTTATTTTTTATTTCAATATCAATGTCAAATCATTTTTGTTTTTTCACTTTCAGCTTAACATTTTATTTGCTTTTCTGATTTTCTTTTCTTTCGTGTTCGACTCCTAACTTCTTGTTCCATGAGGTAAACGTTTTAAAAAACCAATATAATTTGATTAAATTGAAATTTTCTATGTGTCTTGTAAAATGGCAAACTTGCACCAAACGTTCCTCGAGTTGAAAAAATGTATTTGCAAATATAATAATAGAGTTTTTCTAATTTTGTCTCGAAAAATAGATATTTCGAACGCGCTAGCGAGTTCGAAATATATCCATTTCGAACTCCGAATTTTATTTTTTAAAAGTTGGCATTGGTTATATTTAAATGTTTTATTCTGTTGACGTCTGACGTTTCCTGTTATTGTTATCCATGAGAAAAGAAAGTTTTCGGGATTTCTCTGGTAAAAGTTGATTTATCGTTTTATTAGCAATATCCCTTAACTTAGGGGGAGTTAAACTTAGATTATCATGCTTTATATTTTTTTAATTATAATTATGAACAACTCTATGAAATATTAAATCACAAATTTCGTGACAATGACACAAAGAAAATATTATTTATTGTCAAGGCTACTATGATAAAAAGAAATTTAGAGTATTACCAACATAGAATTTAGACACACAAATTTACAAAATTTGAAGGGTTGATTTTCTTTTTAAATATGTATTTTCTTATTGAAAAAAATACAAAATAGAAAAAATAGTATAAAGTACGTGTTTTATAAAGCAGTTAGAGCACTTGTCCCGTTAAAAAACTCGCCGCAAGCGGCTCGTTTTTTAACATGGACGCGTGCTATAAGATGATGCTTTATAAAACATGTACTTTAATATACTATTAAAAACGTCATAGAAAATAAAAGACTAATATCCATACATGGAGAGAAAAAGGAAAAGCGTGGGAAAAAGCTACACATATTTTTAGTTTTAAAAGTCTAGAAGACTTCTCTAGAAGCAAAGAAAGCTGAAGAAAGTTATATTAAAATAATTGAAGAAAAGCGTTAGAAAATAACTAGCAGAGGAAAAAAAATGTTGTAAGACTGGTGGAGGAAAACCTAATAGAGGTACTTTAAAGACCAGTGATATAAATTCAAAAATATTCAATGTTATCAATGAAGATACAATACCTAATAAAGTACAAGTTCTACAAAGCATAATTTTAATGCACGCGTCTATGTCAGAAAACGAGTTACTTGAGAAAAGTTTCTAACGGGACAAATGCGCTAATAGCTTCAAAAAAAGGGACTAGTGTAGCGCGGGTTCAATTTCCGGGCTCAACAAACTTTTCAACTAAGTTTGGATTTTAGTGGTTCGACATTACGTTACAGTCTGACGTCGTGAGGGAGGAGTGAAAAATGTATCGGCATCCAGAACCCCCCATTAACGCCGGTTTGAGGCCGGATGAGATCGGATATATTGTGAGGGGAGGGTGAAGTTACGCACTCCCCAGTCGGTAGGTCACAACTGACAACTTAAGACCGCACGAAACCAGGGGTTCATAGCCGGGATGGTTGTCATGACTGAGGACCGTGGTTCGGAACTTACGTAAAGCAGTACTGTCTCCTCGGGGGCAGCGGACGAAGAGGTGAAATCCAATATAATAAAATAAGCTTTATAAAACATGTGATTTATACTATTTTTTCTCTCTTCAATAAAAAGAGTTAGAAATAAAATAGATTCATCGAAACGCCAGCAGGATTAACCGTCGAATTGCACGAAATACCTTAAAATTGCCGCGAAGTACGATAATACTTCTACCGAATTCCTGCAACCTTCTTGGTGGGGGTAAGAGCTAATATTTCTTATATTTCATCGTATGCATTTCGCTTTACATATTATAAAAATATTGTTTTTAAAATTGTAAAATTAAGTCTTGATACTAAATACTTTTATGACGCAAATTCCATAAGAAAAAACTTTTATAATAATATAATAGATTTAATATTAAAGAAGTTGAACAGCTATTTTGTCATATTTGATGTTATTTTAGGATACATTCGGTAAAAACGTCAAATTTTACTTATATCCTACGTTTTTATTTAAAATAAATTGGCGTTATCGGCCGTTTTGTGGTACTCGATGTAGTACTACTATACACCCTCAAGATGCTTACAAACTGAAACTTATAAAGACAAGTATTAATACCGCGTGTTTCATAATTGCATGCTAGTACTTGAGGGTCGGAACCCTTGGATGATTTTAAGAAAAAGAGACTAAAAACAATCATGAAATAAGAAGAAGAAACTAGTGAAACTGAAAGTATTGATTCAGATAGTGAATCAGAAACATATTAGGAATATAACGACGAAAACGAGAACGAAGACAATGATGATCAAAAAATAAATAAACTGAAATTGGATAAAATGTTGGGTATGACAGAAAAATAATTATGTGGTGTATTTTCGTCATTCGTCAATATGGTAAATTAACAGAAAATAGTGATTGCAACCAATACTAAATGAAATTTCTTAAATCCAAATTGTATAATCCAGGACAGACAACATTCAGCTGTAAAAAGTCGATTTATTTGTTGTGGATGTGTCACACTTTTAGGAAGTCGTCCATTTAATTTAATTTATATAGAATCAAGAGAAATGAAATAGAAAAACTGTTTAAAAACTTCAGAAAAGCATAAATTCTGTGTCCAATTTATGCTTTTCTGAAATTAATGTAGGCAGATATTGATGCCTCAATTTATTATCGCTACAAGTCAAAAACTGATCGAATGTTGCTATTAAGTAAAGTTTGCCATAATATGCAGGGTCGTTGGTATGTATGGAAACGGTCGATTATTTCTTGAAATAAAACAGCTAACAGAAAATATTCAAGACAAAAGTTTTATGGTTTTGTAAAGTCTATTAGAATTAAAAAAAGATAAGCATACAGGATGAGTAAGAAAGCCGTAGAGAAATAAAGTTACTGTTTTTTTAATGGAACACCCTATATCTTACAATATTTTTGGATTTTGCATAAAATTGTAATTATTTTTTAGTAAGTGCATTATTAGTCTAAACCTTGTAGTTTCCAGATATATCGACTTTAGAAAAATGACATTTTTGAACTTTGACAGCTTCTAGCTTTCTTACGGTACGCCATAGAGGAAAACGGCTTACATGTCCCTATTTTACTCTTTTATTATCTTCTCAAAAATATCAACTTCCGTCAAACCGGAAGTAGGTACTATATTTCCGGCTTTTGAGGAATATCCGGTTTAACCGGAAGTTGACACTTTTAGAACGATAGTTGAAAACTAAGATAGGGACATGTACGCCGTTTTACTCTAGCTAAAAGATGTCAAAATTCAAAAATGTCATTTTTCAAAAGTCGATACCTATCTCGGAAACTATTTGGTTTCGATTTATAATGCACTTAATAAAAAATAATTGTAATTTTACGTAAAATCCAAAAATATTCTAAGATAGAGGGTGTTCTTTTAAAAAAAAAGTAACTTTATTTCTCTAAGGCTTTTGGACTCATCTTGTATACTTATTTTTTTTAAATTCTAATAGACTTTAAAAAACCCTAAAACTTTTATCTGAAATATTTTTTGCTGGCTGTTGTGCTTTAAGAAATAATAGACCGTTTCCATCTCGGTTTTCATACATACCAACGACCCTGTATTTATTTTGGTAACAATGAAAGTAGAAATCATAGATTTAGTTCGAAAAAATACAAATGAGGCAGTCTTAAACCAGAAAATCTTATATTACAGAAAAACACTCGTAAAAGTATTTGCTAAAAGTTCACCAATTTTGAAGAGTCGTGGATTCAATAATATTGGTACCTTGAAGACTTTAAGTCAAACTACAATATTTTGCATTAAAGCTCAATAAAACAGATAAACTTTAAATACAAAAATAGATATAACATTTTGTCTATTGTTTTCTGTGTGTGTCAAAGAAGAAGAAACAAATTAACATTAAAATGTCGAAAAACAAGAGCAAATTATATTCTTCCTAAGGCAACAATATCGTATCATCATTCAATTTTAATGATTGGATTTGTGTCTTTTTAAAAAGATTTCAGGTAGGGTGCAAAAAATAACCAAAGGCCCAGTAGGTAGGCTAGTTCAGGTCAATTGTAGATATGTTTTTATTTAGAATAAGATTATATTTTTTTTACTTACTTAGTCTTTTCTTTTATTAAAAAGGCTGTAATACCCTCCATATTTGTATCCAGATGACAAAGAAGTACAGTCAGAGGATAGAACCATACCTAACTACAGGTCGAGCAATATAGCATGAGCTTTGACCTTCGGGTACGCCGTGGAAATTATAATACATATCTCGGCTATATCTCTGCCGTACAATGACTTTCCTTTTCTATCATCTACGCATCTCGGGGCTTAAGCTAGAATGCACGACCTGTACATGCGACTTACAAAACAGTCTAGATAATTTAAAATACTCGAAATACTGCAAACCGCACAATGCCTCTTCTTCCTTCTTCTTCTTCCTTAGCCCATCATCATCCACTCCTGAATGTAGGCCTCCTCCAACATCTTCCATGTTTCCCTGTCCAGAGCTGCCTGAAACCAATTTCTCCCCGCTATTCTCTGGATGTCATCTCGCCATCGCTGTAGTGGTCTTCCTGCTTTTCTCTTGGTGGCTCTGGGTTGCCATTGTATTAGTTTGTTCGCCCATTTGGAAGGGTCTTGCCTGGCAACATGACCCGCCCATCGCCATTTAAGTTGTGACACTCTTCTCATAACGTCTGCAATCCCTGTTCTTCTTCGGATCTCCTCATTTGTCCAGCGATCTCTCAGGCTGACTCCCAACATTGCACGCTCCATGGCTCTCTGGATTACTCTGAGCCTTTCTGCACTGTTCTTTGTCAGAGACATAGTTTCTAGTCCATATGTTGCTACTGGTAGAATGCAGGCATCATAAACTTTCCTTTTAAGGTTAATTGGGATGACGTGAGATTTTAAAATGTAGCTGAGCCTACCAAACGCCGCCCAGGTTAATCTTGTTCTCCTTGATATCTCTGAGGTTTGGTTCTGTTTTCCCAGCCTGATGGCGTGACCCAGATATACGTATTCCTCTACCTGTTCAATTTTGTGGCCGTCCACAATTATATCTATGTCTTCACCGGTCATCACCTTCGTCTTGTCTAGATTCATTCTGAGTCCAATTTGCATTGATGTCTCTTTCAGTTCTTCCAACATGGCTCTTAGTTCCTCTATGTCGCACATAGAGGAACAATGCCTCTAGTTACCGCGAAATACTTCGGATTACTTGCCACATACCCGAAATTACTTGCAAAATATCATGTTTGCGCAATAAGTCTACATTTTTTTCAGGGTGGTTACCTCCTCAACTATGGCACTAAAAACTTTGATGAAAATGAAACCAAATTAGAAAAATCTAGTTATTTGACGAAATTTGATTTTTCTTGTGAGGTCATCTTAAAACTCTGGTGTATAAAGCTCCCACTAACACTTTAGAAGATTTTACAGAGCGAATAGTTGCCTCGTGTGAAACAATACGAAATATGCCCGGAATATTTGAACCATTGCGCAATTCGATGCGAAGACGAGAGGAAGCATGCCTATTAAGTGAAGGTGGCTTTTTCCAAAAATTTGTATTACACAAACTGTCGTGACTTTAATTTAGTCTTTAAAGTTGATCTTAAGTAAGTAAGGGCATTTTTCTGTTAAGTTCTGTCCTGCCCCTCAGCAATAAATGCTACTTGAGAAGCGAAATGTAATTATTGAAAGTTCGACTGAACCTCGTATATTATTATGTTTAAGATGTTAATAGATTTTGCTCTCTTGTTTAATTGGGTAAGACGATTGCCAAGATGTTCGAATTTCTAAAATAAAAGCTCGTCATTTAAAACAATAAACACTTTGTAGTTCAATAATATGCGATATAATGGCTTTAGTACTTCCTGTACAAATTTAAATTATAACAGGCACAACTTATAGACCAGTAAATAAAATCTGTGTTTTCACAGCGCATAAAAAGTTTATTTCTGTTTTTCCAAAATTAAAAAAATTTGTATTTTGACATTTTTGCCTCAAACAAATATATTATACGGATTATGTCAAAAAATGATTATAATAAAATTCACGTACAGAAATATCGAATAACAAACAATAATTTGCCAGGTTATGTTTAGTATAAAAACCGTTCATCACACGAAGAAAAGATAGTTTTGAAAAGGTTTTCTTTTAAACGCGGATAAACAATAATAAGATAATAGAAAAGTTAGTTATGCCAGGTAATTTTATAAAAATTAAATTAAATTTAAAAAGTAAGGGTCTTCCACTCGCGCCAATTTCAATTTTAAAAGTTGCCTGGTATGCCGCTATAAACCTTTTATATTTTAAAGTTCATAGTTATGTTAGTGGTTTTAATAAATCCAGGGTGTTTCAATAAAAACTCCCAGGCCAATTATTTCGAAAACTATAAGTGACATGTAAATTCTGTAAACGCCAGTTTTTAGCCTCTATGATTGGCTTCACAACTATGTAAAAAATGTGTTTAAATAATACAAGATGTAGGTGGCGCCATGGTGCAAAGAAATTTTTTCGATGACAGGAACTTTTAAATGTTGTGGTTCTTAAAGGTAATTAATTTTTGATCAAATTATGTCTCATAAAAATTTTTGATAAATCCTACATGAACGGAGATATTTGGGGTTAAGTTTTTTATTAAAATAATTTTAACGAGTATTTTAATTATAAATATTTTTAATATCCTTTAGCAGATTTTAATTTAATTTTGGTAATGATAATTTTAGTGATAAAACGCTCGTGTAGCGCTAAATTATTACGTCCAGTGACGTCTCAGGTGACGCCTTAACAAATAATATTTGCAAAAAATAAGACGCCACTGAGTTTTTGGTAATTTTTATATTTTTTTCGGATTAAGCAACTAAAAATATCCTTTTATTTTCTGTTAAATTGTTGTCATATCTTGCTTCGTTTTCGAGAAATAAAAATGCATATCTCTGGAAAACAAAAATCATTAAATAATAATTAACATTATTAACACTCAGTGTCAGTGTCAGAATTTACAATTTCTACATTTTTAAAATAAAAATGGTTCACCATACAAATCAAGACAAATTGAACATGGTTTTAGTTTATGGAGAATGCCATCAAAATGCTTCAGAAGCTGTGCGCTGCTATCGAGCTCGTTTTCCAGATAGACCAACGCCCGATCGCAAATCTTTTGTAGCTTTGTGTACCAACTTAGCTACATATGGTAGCTTTAAAAACGGAAAGGTTCCAAGAAGGAAGAGGGTTACGAATGACGAAAATGTAGCTATAGTCCTACAAACAGTAGAAAATAGCCCACAAACGTCATTACAAAAATTAAGAGTTGAAACTAATATTACAGTAAGTTCGCGTCGCAGAATCCTAAAAGGAAATGGGTTTTTTCCATACAAGATTCATTTAGTGCATCATCTACAACCAGAAGATTACCAGCGCAGATTAAACTTTTTGGCACATTTTCATATTCTTTTTGAAGAAAGTCCAAATTTATTAAACCAAACTATGTGGAGTGACGAATCCCGGTTTCACAATATTGGAGTAATTAACAGACGTAATTGTCGCTACTGGTCCCGGAAAAATCCTAACTGGATGCGACAGACTAAATTTCAAACACGATTTGGGGTAAATGTTTGGTGTGGTATTGTAAATGGTTACATAATCGGGCCCTATTTGTACCATGAACTTCAGTTCGTTATTTACAATTTCTGCAAAACGATCTCCCTTTGCTGTTACAAAATGTAGGAATTGACGTAAATACTATGTGGTTTCATCAAGACGGTGCCCCAGCACACAATAGCAATATCGTTATGAATCATCTAAATGTGACGTTTCCAGGAAAAGTGATCAGCACAAATGGGGATCTTAGATGGCCAGCAAGGTCCCCTGATCTCACCCCGATGGACTTTTATTTATGGGGCTACTTACAAAATGAAATCTACAAGGAACCAATAGAAGATATGGCTGACCTTTACAACAAAATTTATGCTGCTATAGCCGCTATTAATCGATATACACTATTAAGAGTTTGCAGAACCGAATTATTATATCGATTTGCTATGTGTGTGTATGAAAACGGCAATAATTTTGAACACCTCATTCGACCTCATTATTGGTATTGTTGTAATTTTCATTAATAATTTTGTATAGTTTCTCATCAGTTCTTTCATAAAATTTAAAACATCTTTTAATTTTATTTTATTATGCTTTATTGTTTTAACTTTGCTTTTAAACAACAAAAAATACAACGTATTGATAATTTATGGTTTTGTTTCTTAATGCATATGCAATAAAATTGTTTTTATTTTTATTTCTCGAAAACGAAGCAAGATATGAAAACAATTTAACAGACAATAAAAGGATATTTTTAGTTGCTTAATCCGAAAAAAATATAAAAATTACCAAAAACTCAGTGGCGTCTTATTTTATGCCAATATTGTTAAGGCGTCCCCTGAGACGTCACTGGACGTAATAATTTAGCGCTACACGAGCGTTTTATCACTAAAATTATCATTACTAAAATTAAATTAAAATCTGCTAAAGGATATTAAAAATATTTATAATTAAAATACTCGTTAAAATTATTTTAATAAAAAACTTAACCCCAAATATCTCCGTTCATGTTGGATTTATCAAAAATTTTTATGAGCCATAATTTGATCAAAAATTAATTATCTTTAAGAACCACAACATTTAAAAGTTCCTGTCATCGAAAAAATTCTTTGCACCATGGCGTCACCTACATCTTGTATTATTGAAACACATTTTTTACACAGTTGTGAAGCCAATCATAGAGGCTAAAAACTGGCGTTTATAGAATTTACATGTCACATATAGTTTTCGAAATAATTGGCCTGGGAGTATTTATTGAAATATCCTGTATAGCTGTTGTGTAAATTGTTTGTCTTTTTATCAGTTATTTATACCGGGTGATGCATGGCTTAGTTGAACATAGAAAATCCCATGTAAATTTTGAGGTGGCTAAATATTGGCTCCCCTGTACACTTTAGATGAATATTGAATTATTAATTTTTGAAGAGGCCGATATAGTAAACACATGTGCCGAGTTTAAATAAATTTTAATATGCCAATCCTAACTTATTCAATTAAATGTGATGGCAAAATTTATTGTCAAAAGTTGACGTAAAGCTGGACATAACGAATAAAAATTATTTCACATTAACAACACATTCTCGTTTCACCAATCCGGCAATCACACATCCAAAATAAAAGACACCATTATGTTTTTCTTACCAAGCCTTTAATTCAACATAACATACTTAAGACTACAGATCTTCACAAAAACATTAAATAATTAAATGTTCAAGCAACCCTCCATTGACAGCTAAACAATATCCCAATCGATCATAAAATTCATTTCTAACATTACTGAGTTGATATTAAGAAATTCTGACACATAATAACAAAATACAGTTTTTTCAGCTGGAAAGAAGTCATTTAGCGAAAGGTCAGGAGACCTGGCTGGCCAAACGATTAGATGCCGTGGACCAATAATATTTCCGTTAAAAATATTTTGCAAAGTATTCCCTACCCATGAGAGAATTATGGGCAGGACAACCATCTAATTGATACCAGATCTCCTGATATTCGCGTACAACTTCTTCTAGTGCGGGTTCAATTCGATTTTGTAGTAAGTCCAAATAGGTTACTGCTGTAAGGTTGCCTTCTACAAAAAATGGTCCAATAATGTAATGCCCTACAATTCCTGCCTAAACATTTATTTTTTGTGGATATTGGGTCCGAGTTTGAACAAGACGATGTATATTTTCTTGATTCCAATACCGCCAATTTTGGACAATTAGGTCGTTGTTGAGGGTGAATGTACAATAATGTACATTCATAGGTATATTTCTCAAAAAATCATTATTATTTGCTCTTACCATTATCCGTTCTTCATCACCTTGCCGTAGCTCTTAATGCTTCTTATACTTGTAAGGAAACTATTTATGTATTTTTAAAGTGCGCAACACTATGGTTTGATGTTTTCCTACGGCTTGCCCAAGAATCCTCGTGCTTATCATTTAATTTTCCTCCACGTGTAGTAAAATATCAAGATCTCTATTATCCCTTTCTTCAGCTCCATTGACATTCTGAGTTTAACATTTAGTTATTTATTACAGTGCCTTTGGGCTCAAATTTACTAATGATAAGTTTAATTAATGATATGGAAGGGATAGGCTTGTCAGGGAATTGAACTAAAAACATTTCAGACACTACTCTTAAACTGTTTTCTGTATAATACCACTTAATCATAGTTACCTTTTCCTTAATGGAATAGCGCATATTCAGCTATAATTAAAGCGCTTCAAATGTTGTCACTGACGCCACTTTTTGTTTTGTCAGTGCCAAATAATAATTTGCTGGTGTTTGCTGTATTACCTAAACTATAAAAATTTTGTAATTTTGCCATCACATTTAATTGAATAAGTTAGGATTGGCTTATTAAAATGTATTCAAAGTTGGCACATACAGGGTGTTTCAACAAAAACTCTCTGGCCAATTATTTCGAAAACAATATGTGAGATGTAAATTCTGTAAACGCCAATTTTTAGCCTCTATGATTGGCTTCACAACTGTGTAAAAAATGTGTTTAAATAATAAATAATACAAGATGTAGGTGGCGCCATGGTGCAAAGAATTTTTTTTGGATGATACTTTTAAATGTTGTGGTTCATAAAGATAATTAATTTTTGATCAAATTATGTCTCATACACATTTTTGATAAATCCAACATGAACGGATATATTTGGGGTTAAGTTTTTTATTAAAATAATTTTAACGAGGATTTTAATTATAAATATTTTTAATATCCTTTAGCAAATTTTAATTTAATTTTGGTAATGATAATTTTAGTGATAAAACGCTCGTGTAGCGCTAAATTATTACGTCCAGTGACGTCTCAGGGGACGCCTTAACAAATAATATTGGCAAAAATAAGACGCCACTGAATTTTTGGTAATTTTTATATTTTTTTCGTCACTTCACATAATTTGGTTTAATAAATTTGGATTTTCTTCAAAAAGAATATCAAAATGTGCCAAAAAGTTTAATCTGCGCTGGTAATCTTCTGGTTGTAGATGACACTAATAGAATCTTGTATGGAAAAAAAACATTTCCTTTTAGGATTCTGCGATACGAACTGTAATATTAGTTTCATCTTTTAATTTTTGTAATGACGTTCGTGGGCTATTTTCTACTATTTGTAGGACTATAACTACATTTTTGTCATTCGTAACCCTCTTTCTTCTTGGAACCTTTCCATTTTTAAAGCTACCATATGTAGCTAAGTTGGTACACAAAGCTACAAAAGATTTGCGATCGGGCGTTGGTCTATCTGGAAAACGAGCTCGATAGCAGCGCACAGCTTCTGAAGCATTTTGATGGCATTCTCCATAAACTAAAACCATGTTTAATTTGTCTTGATTTGTATGGTGAACCATTTTTACTTTAAAAATGTAGAAATTGCAAATTCTGACACTGGCACTGAGTGTTAATAATGTTAATTATTTAATGACTTTTGTTTTCCAGAGATATGCATTTTTATTTCTCGAAAACGAAGCAAGATATGAAAACAATTTAATAGACAATAAAAGGATATTTTTAGTTAATTAATCCGAAAAAAATATAAAAAGGTCACATATAGTTTTCGAAATAATTGGCCTGCGAGTTTTTATTGAGACACCCTGTATGTGCCAACTTTGAATAAATTTTAATAAGTCAATCCTAACTTATTCAATTATTATATAAAACAATATTACAATTTTCCTCTAAAATGTATAAAGGAGCTAATATTTAGCCACCTCAAAATTTACATGGGATTTCCTATGTTCAGCTAAGCCATGCATCACCCGGTATGGTTGAAACTACCCCACCAGAGGGACAGTTTCAAACTTTTGCAATATTTCTTTGAAGAAACTGTACATCCTATAAAATCTCAAAATCTTAAATTGTTTTTATTTGTAATATTAAGATAAAATGTGTGTTGTGTGGGCTTAGTTCTGGGTCCTCTACTATTTTTAATATTTTTTAACGAAATACCACAGTACATAACAAATGGAATAACTATTATGTTTTCTGACGATACCTCAGTGGTGGTCTCAGCACGGAGCTCGGAGGAATTGACCAATAAAATATATTTAACTCTAAAAGAATTTAGTGAATGGTGTGTTAAAAACACATATCATTTTACATACTGAAATGACTGTCTATATTAATTGCAAAACTTCAAAATTAAAACCGGAAATTCACTTAAACAATAATTTGGATAGTGACAAGATAAATGCAGGATACTACGCAATATCTCAGTTAAGAGATCTAGTGGATGAGCCCGCATTAGTTAATATCTACTATTCATTAAGCCACAAATAGCAAAAGAATTTTTACCAATCAAAAGAGAATTATAAGACCTATTTTTAAACTTAACACTATGAGTAGCTGTAAGCCAGTGTTTATAGAAAAGAAAATTTTATCATTCCCTTCCTTATATAATATCTACAAGACTCAGTTGTATACTAAACAGAATTTAAGTGCTTTTAATACCAATGCAGATTTTTATTCTTATAGTACCCGAAACACAAGAGCTTTGGTTTTAGATAAGCATAATTTAAAAAAATTCGAAAAAAATCATTCGTATATAGGAAAAAGACTATATAATAAGCTGCCATTACGGGTTCAATCACTTGTATTTAATAAATTTATTTTTGTACAACTGCCATTAAAAGTGACACTTTTAATGACAGTCAACAGTGTTAAAAGTGATTGTTTACGTGGAAGCGTGTTAAAAATATTTTTAACGCTGCATTTTCTTATGATGAAATCGAATAAAATTATAATAATAATTTTAGGAAGTGCAAATTTTTATTATCAATATTTAACAATCATTACTTACTCGATTACTTATGAACATTAATATTAATTGTACAACTAACAAGGGCGCTTGACTTGCTCATTGAAAATTTGCTCCACAAAGTTGATGAGCTCCATATTTTTGATTTTTCTTGTAAGTATGCTAAGAAAACAGGTTCACTGAAGTTCCCTTCTACATTTTTCAATTTACACCAGGCCAGGAAATTGGTATATGCAATATCGTACTGGTGAGCTGATTTTTTAGGTAGGAGTTTCAAAGTTGCTCTTATTGCAGACTCTTCAATATCCACAGGAACAACCAAATCAACACTTTTATTAATTACTCCACTATCGACAAACATATTAAGCAGTCAAAAACCAAAGACAAAAATTGGACAAGAACGCAATTATTTAAATGGCAGCATCTTTTTTATTTGTAAACAAGCATTTGTTAGTAACCATAGCGTTGGCAACGTTTGTCATTCACAACAACCTTGTGATTATTTGAATATTAAAATGCATTTTTTAGTTTAATGTCATTCCAAATTCGCCTATTTTATCATCGAAACAGGGCAGTTATACAAAAAACATTATATGATATTTGTGTTAAAAGTAATTTTATTTTGTTCGTGAAATTGTTCAATTCGCTCCGCTCATTTCACAAACTTTTTCACTCACAAAATAAAACATCACTTTTACACTCACATCATAAATAACTATTTTCATCTATCAATTATTTACTTATAATGCCTTAGAAACGGTTGCTATAAACATCATCATAATATCATAGGAAATATTAGCGGGCGATAAAGTTCATAATGCCCGGTGATTTTCGTAATGCCCGGTAATTATTATTAAAGAAAGATATTAATGTTTTCCTTTACTATAAGCTCATACTTCACCTGGGAATATTTTGTCCAAAGGGGTATATTTTTCCGACTAAAATAAAGTAAAACTAATTAAAAATTGTTATTACCAATGAGCAAAAGGGTTACATACTAATTCCTGAAAGTAAGCCATTATTACTGTTTTAGTAATCACCGTAATTTGGTTTTTTACTTTTCATTGTAGAAAATTTTCATACTCCTTATCGTACAGGGCTTTAGACTTTGCCGGTAATACGTTTTTCTTAGCTTTTACAGCGTTTTCTAAAATATTCTCGTTTATAAAACGTAAAAGGCGCTTAAAATAAACAACCCTTAGCAACCGTCAAACTTATTCTATAACAACCGATAAATACTAAAAATTGGCGAAAATAGTTAAAAAAAATGCAGGAGTTAAATTATTTATATTTTAAAATTAAGTAATGAAAAATAAAGTATTGTATACACCACAGACTATAATGCCCATTAGGCTTTCGCCTTACTATGTACTTAACGCCCTTGGTACATAAATAACTATTAATGTGTATGTAAGGGACCTTCTTATTGAAAAATGTTATTGTTGTGTAAGTCAGTATTTGTCAGATAGCTTAAATTGACTAATTGATTGTTTTGTTAAAACTGTGTTTCTATTGATTGTTTTGTAGATTTTTAATTAAATTAGAGCGATGTGATATACATACATCTTTGTTATTTTTTGACGTGTACATCCATGTATTTGGCAAAAGTACAAATAAATATATCTATCTATCTATCTATTTGGTAAAAATAGTATATTATTAACCAAGGTTTAGACAGCCATCATTATTGCCCGAGCGGCAAGTTTAAATCACGAGGAGCGAAGCGACAAGGGATTTAAGACGCGAGGGCTAAAGCTGTCTAAACCGTGGTTAATATAATATTTTTTCCACTACTACAAACTTTTATAAGACATTTATCTTTATAGTATTATTAATTATAAAAAATTATAGGTAGGTATAAGCATATTTTTTAATCAAGCTACCTGCGCTTTGGAATTGGCAAAATATTTTGTTGTTTTGTCAGGTAGCTTTGTTAATGTCAACTTTTGTTCATTTATGTCATCAGATTTCACGATCTATCTATAATGTATTGAAAATTATCTGGTTGCCTAACTGTTTAAAAAGTTTATGAATTCATGTAGAATTAAAAAATCAAGTTACCTGCGTTCAAATAATGGATTTCAATGCGTTATTATTGACCATGGTCAATAATAACTTATAAGGTAGAGAAAAACGATTTCTAACGTTAATAATCGGTCAATAATGGCGATGTTATAGGTTAGTAGTGGAAAAAAAACATTATTTGATTATCCTATTACTTTATATCAGTGTAGTATTCCCGGCAATTTGTAATAATGGCAACAATTACCGATACGATAATAATAATCTCAATTATTGAATTATTTCGGCACACTTGAGTGAGTCCGCGACGGTTGGCGACTGGCAAAGAAGGTGGAGTTAGGTTTAGATAATTTTAATAATTTATAGGATATGTTCAGTATTGGAATTCAGCAAATTGTTCCTCCTAATTAATTAAAAGGAGTAGATAAAAAAAAGCAACGGGAACCAACCGGAGACAATATTATGAAAATGAAGGAGTTTGGTCAACGTATTTACGATCTTTAACATTTACCCCAGTGCACTTAGTACTTCGCTGGGAAGAAAATCATATAAAGCTGTTTTTCTTTGGGAATGTTTAGTTTTTGCCGGCCTACTTATCATATTATAAGTTCCCAACCCCCCGGTATGAATATTTACCAGAATTATAGGAAAATACTAGATATTCAGCTTTATGATCAAATACAATAGCTAACTTTTAACGTACCGTTTCCATGACAACAACCGAAAAAAGCCTACCTGTTAATTTTTCAGTGAGGTTTAAAAACAGTTAATTTTGAAGTTAGCGTCTAGAGTTAACTTGCGTGTTTAATCATAGGGCTGATTATCTTCCAATAAAGCATCCTTGTACTCCAGAAAACAATTACTGTATGCATTGCCTTGGCACTGGCCACATTGATTAGAACAGTTTGGGGTTGCCTTTCTGCACCTACACAACTTGCTGCAGTCGATCTTGCAGTTACAAAAAAACTTGTTTAAGAATAAATTCCGGAGTTATTGGTTTGTCGGTCTGTATAGGCTGTATAGCTTCTCCCTGTTTCTCCAACCCCAAGTAATAGGAAATATTAAATTACCCATACATTCCTGAATTTGATGGTAAACTCGTAAACTGTGGTAACATGCTACATCTGATGTCGTAGGCAGTCATGCTATCTCAATATTTTGATTTAAACCTTGTCGTGCTGTTTTAATCGTAGATTTACAAAAACGAAGTTCATTTAAATATTTTGTTGACTTGTTTGCGCCATGGGATGTTAAACTTGTAAGCCCTTGTGTTTCTACAGTATCGATTTGTGTAAACAGATAAGGTTCTGGGTTCATTAATTAAGTTAACTCGATGTCCATGGAGATGCCGGGAAGATATGTGTAAGTGCGCGTGCGCCAGTTAGAAAGCTCTCCTACATCGTTTGGTCTTCCGGTAACAATATTCCCAGATAAAATAAAAGTAATTTAAGCGTGAAATATCTGATAAATCTGATAAGCCAATCCAGGCCCGTAGCCAAAGTTGTACAGGGTGTTCACTTTTCTTGTGTTTTCATATAGGTACCAGTTCCCTTATTACAAAAGATAGAAAGATGGGGTTTGCGGCTTATTGTTCTATTATTTTATGAAACTTTCATTACCGCAAACGAAGTTTTCATAGCCCTCTCAGTTTCTGACATACAGGGCGATTTTGAAAATTTGTCAATTAGGGTTATCATAGAGCTTTTATGTACAATACAGTGGCATAGTTATTTTTTTTCCAGAAAGTTTTGTTTTTGAGTTATGGCTCAAACTTGTGTTTTTTTTTAAAATGGGACACCCTACATATTATTTTTTTGTCTTATCCCTCTTTCTAGGAGCTTGTTAAAAATATATAATAGTTCATATTTATTTCTTTTAAGAAGGGATAATTTTAACATTTTTTAAAATTAATCATTTTTCGTATAGGAGGCTATGTCCGCAAATAAAAACAAAATTAATTACATTATTTTTATTATACAACTTCATATTATTACAAAACTTTAAACCAACAATAAAACAAATTTATTATTTTATTAAATTACAAGAATTGCTCGGATTGGGCTCCGTTGTGTTGTCGATTCTTCGCACAGCATTTAATAAAATAATTGGCCTTCCCTGCAAAAGCCTAAAGGTTTGATGGGTAGCTTCTTCAAGTTGATCAATATTGTGGTATTGTCTCTTATATAACTGATTTTCTATACCCCCATTAAAAGAAAATCCAACACAGAAAGATGAGGTGATCTTGGAGGCCACCTGACAGGTTAGTTCAGGTACCAATCCATTTATCGTGTGGTTTCTAAATGTTCTCTCACTATATGAGAATTGTGACTCGGAGCGCCATCTTGCTGGTATAAAATATTATTTAAATGAGACAAAGCCAAATCTCCTAATATTTCCATTAGTGCATCTCGCATTATATCTAGGTGTCTATTTTCGGTTAAATCCAAACCGACCTTAACGTTCTCCTGGAAATATTACGTGTTGGTTCTCTTGGGAGCAGTACCTTGTACTTCTTTCAAAGTTTGCGTTTTCTGTAACATTTGTAAGTACCAACTGCAAA
The DNA here is from genome assembly GCA_963920685.1 of Polydrusus tereticollis. Taxonomy (NCBI): domain Eukaryota; kingdom Metazoa; phylum Arthropoda; class Insecta; order Coleoptera; family Curculionidae; genus Polydrusus; species Polydrusus tereticollis. The sequence goes on along the minus strand of OY987327.1, from coordinate 111,922,279 downwards.
AATCTATCCTACGTTGTGCGTCACGGGAATGCAGATGGTATTTGTATGGCTTAAATTTATATTTTTTTAGTATTAACTGCGTTCTTGATTTTTTAATCCCAACTTCATCATACACCTTTTTGCATGATGTGGATGGTTGTACTTTAACAAAAGCCAAACCATTTATTTCTTCTTCTTCCCTGTTTTCCTTGTTGTAAAAATTTGGCCTTGCTTTTTTGCTTTTTTAAAAGATCTGTGCTCAATGAGATTGGCTGGGATAATTTGAAATATTCTTTTATCAGGTTGTTGTCTTTCTGGATATCTACAAAAAATTTAAATATGTAACAAAAGACTAATAATATATAACAATAATAATTAAAACTTTTTTAGTTTTATTATGAATATTAATGGTACCTAACAAATGATTTTAAAACTTACCTATTAAAATACAGCTCCGAGGCTGCGTCTTCATTAGCTTGGATAAAACAAACATTCATATCGTGTTTTTCATATTTTTTATAAGTATTTATTATTTTGTGCCATGTTGAACAATTTTTTACAGAAATAAAAAATAAACTTACGAAATCAAACAAATACCAGTAATATTTGACGACAATCCGTAATGACGCATTTACAAAATTTGGTTCCGTGTCATGGCCCTCCGTGATTGAGCATGTCATAGCCTTTCTATACGAGAAATGATTAATTTGACAAGAAATGTTAAAATTATCCCTTTTTAAAAGAAATAAATATGGACTATTATATACTTTTGAAAAGCTCTTGGAAAGAGGGAACGACAAAGAAATGATATATAGGGTTTCCAGTTTAAAAAAAAGTTTGGACCATAACTCAAAAACAAAACTTTTTAGATAAAACTAACTACGCCACTGAATTCTACATAAAGAAAAATTCTATCATAACCCCTTTTTACCTTATTGACAAGTTATCAAATGATCGAGATACAGGGGAGCGTCGAAAATTACAAATTTTCAAAATCGCCCGATATTCCAGAAACTGAAAGGGCTATGAAAATTTCGATTTGGTCAATGAAAGTTTTATAAAATAATAGAACAGTAAGCCGCAAGCCCCATCTCTGTATCTTTTATAATAAGAAAGCTGGTACAGTGAAAGCTCCCTTTGCGGACAGCTCCTATAAGCGGACATCTTCCAGATCCGGACAGTTTTTCTGGAACCAAATTTTTAGGGTATCAATTCCTATGTAAAACAAGCTCTCATAAGCGGACGCTCCGTCGGACGGACACGGACAGCATAATTGTCAACGACAGGCTCGAAACGCTCTTAAGAACGGACGCGAAGAAGCTCCAACAACGGACGAAAATTACATACATAATATCTATAGAAATCGCTCATTTCTTTCGACAGCCCTGGTGTTTCCCCGCAGTATGTACAGTATGTAGGTGATTCCCCTTCATGTAAATGCCCTGCGTTGCGGTTGTTATTTCATTAGTTTGTTATGTGTCTTTTATACGTAAGTGTCTTGGAAGGTGTATAGCAATGGCGCCAACAAAATTTTTTTTAACTTTAAGACAGAAAATGTAGGTAATTAACGTTGCAGAACAGGAACATTTAAGTGTTCGCAAATTGGGTGAAAGGTATGTGTTAGATTATAATTGGGGTTTATTAAAAAAAAGAAAAATGATTCAAATTATTTTAGGTTTAATATAAGTAAAACCCAAGCAGCAGAGATTGTTAAACAAACGGAAAGCATTCGTAGACAATGGCAATCAAGTGATAATTTAGACCAAAAAACAAAAAAATTAAAAGGTGACGCTGCGCAGATTGACAAGAATTGTTTAGAGTGGTTTGTTCGAGCTAGAAACCAGCATATTCCAATATCGGGGCCGCTAATAAAAGCAAAGGCTAAAGAAATGGCTAACGACTTGAGATGTAATAAGTTCAGCGCATCCGATGGATGTTTACAAAAATGAAGAAGAAGGCATAACATTAGCTTTAAGTGCATCTCTGGTGAGTCAGCGGACGTTAATATGGTAGATGTGGACCAATTTTTACAAAAATTGCCGGCAATGCTATTGCTATTGAGGTACAAACCTCAGGATATTTTTAATGCAGATGAAAGTGGATTATATTTTAAGGCTTTACCAGATAAAACTTTAACATTTAAAGCTGAAAAGTGCGTAGGTGGCAAAATGGCAAAAGAAAGATTGACCATAATGTTTTGTACTAACATGATTGGAGAAAAAGAAAAGCTTTTGGTTATTGGAAAACCTGCTCGACCACGGGCAATGAAAAATGTAGCCTTTAGTAGTTTGCCTGTTACCGGGAATTTCAATAAAAAGGCGTGGATGACAAGAATTATAATGACTGACTGGCTTCTGGATATGGACAGGAGAATGGGAATTCAAAAACGTAAAATTTTGCTTTTTCTAGACAACGCTTAGTCACATCCTAGAGATCTAAATCTAAAAAACATAAAAATCATATTTTTACCTTCTAAAACCACATCTGTTTGTCCGCCCTTGGATCAGGGCATAATTCAAAATTTTAAGTTTTTTTTATCCTGGTCTGATTTTAAAACATGTCCTTTCAAAAATGGATAACGCTTCCTCCGCCTCAGAACTATGAAAATCGATTAACGTTTTGGAAGCTATTTACTTTATCAAAAAGGCAAGGTAACTCCAAATACCATTCAAAACTGCTTCGGCAAAGCAGGTTTTAAAAAAGCTGAAGCTGAAGGGGTGGACCTGACGGAATATGACTCAGAAGATGATATGCCATTGGCAACCCTAGCAGAGTATTGGAGAAACTTTACTGAAAGCCAACTGCATGATGACTTTGTTAATTTGGATCAAATGTTATCAGTTGAAGCGTCATTTAATGAAAATGACGGATCCGAAAATAATATAGCAGAGGATACTTTAGATATGCCAGAAGAGAGTGACAAAGAAGAAAATGAAGATGCTGGTCCAATTAACTCGTACGCAAGTGCCTTAGAGGTCGTTGAAAACCTAAAAAAGTGTTCGAAATTAGATTTTGTTGCATTCGAACATTTAAAAAATATTGAATCGCATTTTCAAAATTGTTTTTTGCAATAAAAACTTAAAAAATTAAAGCAGTCAAAAATACTAGGAGTCGTTTTATTTTGTAATCAACCTAAAGTTTTATGTATGTATGTGTTACTATTTGATGTAACTAGTTGTATTATGTTCATATGTTTTCCAATATTTTTACATAAAAAAGTTACCTAGTATATTTTTTGTTTAATTACGATTTTTTAAAAAAATTTTATTTACCTTTCTTATATGCGGACACCTCCCATAAGCGGACAGAAATGTTGGAACCGTGAGTGTCCGCTTATAAGAGCTTTTACTGTATATGAAAACGCACGAAAACTGGACACCCTGTACTTTAGAGGGGGCTAAAAATTAAGATACTCACACACATAATAATATGTATATTTTTAGAATATATATAATATATAGAAGCAGCATACCTAATTATCGCTAAATCGATCTAATTTCTATGCAGAATTGGTATAATATACTAATTTAAAAAGTTAATTATTTTTGTTGTTATTCTGTTCACACATGATATTTTAAAAATTATACATTCTGTATAATAATAAATTATCTATGAATAAAACAATGCAGTCTTCCTCCACAGTTTAATAGTTGAAATACAATTCTAAGTTCCCGGCATGTTTCAAGCACTTAAGTACTCATCTTCAGGGGATACTAAAAGGACAATACAAGTTTGAGAATGATAGATTTACGATGTCAGCTAGTGTAGTGTCATCATCAACCCTCGCAAGTGTAATTTTTTAGTGCAGCGCTTTATCTCCCTCCGATAAACATTTACAACCCCCTTTTAACATAACCATGCATTTTAGTCGTTGACAGATGTCTGTTTCTGCCAATTCTTAAGTACTTTATACGTCCAGTGATGACAACAACTAAGATTGATCGATTCTGTATGGATTTTGTAAACCTAATATCGAGCTAGTTCAAATTTTCTCTTCTGATTCCAACAATCTCTTTTAATTTTGATATTTCTAATGGTGGTACCTGGTTGTATGTCATGGTTGTAATTTTTCTCTCATATTTAACCTCACTTCCATTTCCACGTTGCGGAGAGTACCGCGGTTGTATCTGCACATAGGTTATACTGAATTTCCCTTTATAACCAATTTAAATAATTTTTTCAACAAATATTTTCTTTAATTCTTTATTTTCCTCTCATAAATAAATTAGAGATAATAAAAATGATATTCTTCAATAATTTTTCTAAAATATGAGGCATATCATCATATAAGCTAACGATATAATTTAGTAATATTTATCTCTCAATTTTTCTTTTAATCCCTTTTAATAAATAACAATTAAGCTTTAACAGCTCAACTTAAAATAAAAGAAAACTTTTCTCCTCCAGATGTTATAATAAACTTATTATCTTCTCTAAAATGTCTTTTACTATTCTAAATTTTCAAAACTTAATCTAAACTTTACTTATATTTAAATACGAATAACCATTTCATACACCAAGTCTTCAACCTTTGAGTTGTACTCATTAATTTGAGACAACTCACTTTTATGTTAAACTCGATGTTGGGTAAGTCCTTCTTAATCTTTAATTTATATTCATTTTCATTCTCAAATTTGTACTGTTCTTTTAGTATCCCCTGAAGATAAGTACTTATATTAAGTGCTCGAAACATGTCGAGAACTTAGAATTGTATTTCAACTATAAAACTGCGGAGAAAGACTGCATTGTTTTATTCATATAACATTGACTCCACTGAAAGTATGGACTATTTTTTCAACTTCAATAAATTATCTGTAAAAAAATGTTAATGAAATAATGCAAACAAAATTAAAAATAATGTTTGTGAAATAAAACATAGAATCCAGAGAACATTAGAACAAAGTAAATACGGGGTCGCTGATATGTATGGAAACGGTCAATTTATTACTTAATGTAAGACAGCTAGCAAAAAACATATACCTCATAGAGTTAGAGCAAGTCGATCTTGGCAAGAGATAGGTGTTCTAAATGTGGTGCTTTGTTAGGCTGATTCGCGGCACAACCAACTGTAAAGGGATCTCAAACTGACTGGGCGACATTCGGAAGAAATTTCGAAATTAGCCATCACATTTGTACTCTAGATTTATTATGTCAATATCGTCTTTTATTAAATTATTAAGGTCTAAATTTGAATGCCCTGGTATCTCTATAGATATATACTGCAAGATAACTTTGAAGGGTACCATTATTAGAGCAATTGTTGTCATAGAAGTTATGTGGCTGTTATAACTAATAGCTAGACCCAGAATCGCGTTTTTTTTTTACTTTTCTTCTGGAGGCCACGATTACAAAAAGCGCGGAAAAAAGAAGAACATCCTCGTCATCAACCATTCTGCTTACAGTGATGATTTAAAATTATTTTTTAAATACCGAGCCGAACAAGTGGAAACAGGACACTCTGTCGTGGTAAACTCGGCCGATGGGCAAAGCCGAATTAATGGAAACGCGCTTTTATGGAGGACATCATCGTCATGAAATATTGCACTAAAGTTTAAAGCGCCACCAAGCTAATCGGTATTGCGTTTTCACCACAACGTTCGGTTCGGCTTTCTTTGAGCCAGACCGACTTTTGTTGGTTAGTCTTCGGCCGATCGATATTTTATGCAGATCGGTTTGTGCCAGTCGAGACGTTTCCACTTATGCAGCACGCGCCTTTACTAACCTGGCTATTTTGTAGATTTACTGAGAAATAAGGAGATCTTATTGGCAAATAAGAATTGATTAATCTAATGTAAACATTAAGATAAGTCCAAAACTTGATATCATTTTTGGTAGGTATCTGCAGAGTGCCTCAGATTGTGGTCCTAAGGAGAATTTTTACAATAATAGCATTTTCAATAATGACCTATTATTTTCTTTTTGAATGACTGAAATACCATATTTACAAAATAATTCACTCAATCACTTCTAATACTGCTGGTATAGATGCACGTAAATCACATATCATCAATTGTTCTCTAGAGGCTTTAGTATTTTCCAGATCAGTGGAAAATTTATGTTGGCAAACCATTGCATAAATCTAACAATTCTATAACTTTTAACGATCTCCGAATCTTAAGTATATTACCGCTACTTTCTAAAATTTTTGAAAAAGTCTTATATGGTCAATTATTTCAATACTGTGTTACAAACAAAATAATACCAGATAGCCAATGTGGCTTTAGAAAAGACACAGCACACTCTTATCTCTGTTTCTGTTAAATATTCAATCATTAAGATGCAATATTGATGAGTTTAGTGTACTGCTCGAACAGCATCAAAAGCCTGATTTCATATTTTTGACAGAGCATTGGCTTAAGCCGAACGAACCATTTTATATTTCTGACTACATTTTGGGTTCCTGCTATTGTCGAAGAGAATCAATTCATGGAGGCACAATGATCCTTGTGAATTCTAATACTTGCGAACTACTAAGTTTGCTTCCGGTTAATAAGTATGATAGTCTGATAGTGGAGAAAGAGTTTGAGTTTTCCATCATTTACGATGGAAAGTCTAAGTTATACCTTATATGTATGTACAGGCCACCAAGCTGTGACGCCGTTACTTTCCTGGATAGACTAGAACAACTCCTGTCTCGACTTCCGTTGCATTCCAAAATAGTACTAGCAGGCGATTTTAATATAAATTTTAATGATAAAGAGTCACTGTCTACACAATCACTTTGTAATGTTTTTAATTATTTTAATCTGAAAATGCATATATACAAGCCAACACGCATTACCCAGCAATCCTCTACTCTTATTGACTACGTTTGCACCAATTTTGACCTTGAACTGAACTGTGATACACTGCCTTCAGGGCTCTCTGATCATGAGGCCGTATTGGCTCATTTCCCTCATCAGATTCATCGACCTCGTAAGAAAGCCAAAATGGGGAGAATATTTTCTGCGGGGAATTTCAGGAATTTTCGTGAGCAATGTACTTTAGTATCTTGGGAGGGTGTTGTGCAGTCCTCAGATCCCTTGACTACATTTCATACAAAACTACGTCATGTCTTTAATAAATGTTTTCCTTTAAAGAAAATTAAGGCCAAAACAAAAAAACCCTGGATCACCCAAGGTATTAAGAACTCTGCAGCAAACTTAAGGTCGCTTCATACTATAAGAAAATTTTATTCAAATAATATATTTTTGGTCAGCTACTTTAACCGGTACCGAAGCATATACAGGCAGGTCATAAAACGCGCAAAAAATATATACTATGACCAGCGCATTTCAAGAGCAGGAAATAAGTCCAGGGAGCAATGGTCCATAATAAACAGTTTAAGAGGTAAAAATAATGCTCTGCGTTCTGACATAACTTTAGAGCCCAGTACACTGAATCAATTTTACTGCTCTATAGCAAAGAAATTAACATCAAACTTAAATTGTCAATCTGATCCTTGCAATTATCTTAACCGTCCGGAATGTCGAGATAACTTTGAACTGACTTTGACCGATGTCGACGAGCTGCGGGGCGTTATAAAGCAAATAGGAAATAAATATTCAGCCGGATCTGACGGCATTTCAGTTAAAATACTGGAAAACCTGCCAGCGGTGGCAATGCAGTCCTTAGCTGATTCAGTTAATGTTTCATTTCTTCGGGGAGAGATTCCTTCTTGTCTTAAAAGGAGTATTGTCATTCCCTCGTATAAGGGAGGAGATTCTAGCGTTCCCTCAAACTATCGACCAATCTCCCTGCTTGCGACCCTCTCCAAGGTGATTGAGAAGCTAGTAAAGTCCAGACTACTTCTGTTTCTTGCAAAATATAATATTATAACGCCATGTCAGTTTAGCTTTCAGGCATCAAGAAACACCAGTGACGCTATATTCTCACTTCTTGAAAAGGTGTTTCTTGGTCTAAATGAGGGTGAGGCTGTTGCGGCAGTCTTTTGCGACTTTTCCAAAGCATTCGACTGTGTGAATCATCGGATACTGCTGCAGAAGCTTCAACATTGCGGTATACGCAATACGGCACATCGCTGGTTCTCTTCTTATGTCTCCGGGAGGACGCAGGTGGTAACGGTCGATGGTGCCTGCTCTGGCCCATTGAGAGGGGAGTGCGGGGTGCCTCAGGGTTCAGTGTTGGGTCCAATCCTGTTCTTAATATATATTAATGATCTCGCGGGCCTGGACATTCGGGGCATGTTCACCATCTTTGCTGACGACACCACCCTCTTATGGCGCTCAAAAAGCAGCGAAATATTGAAGTGTGTCATTAATAAAGACTTACAGAAAATCAAAGAATGGTGCGAAGCTAACTGCTTATGTTTTAATATAAATAAAACTAACATTCTCACTTTTGGTTTTACATACAATGATCTTCTTTTAAATGATCAACTCGTGGAAAATAAGCCTGCTACTAAATTTCTTGGTCTCTATATCGACTCAAAGTTGAGGTTTGATAAACACATTTCCGAGTTGAACAAAAAATTGTCATCGGGCTGTTTTGCCATTAGAGTGGCGGCGGTGGAGCTTGGATGTTCGACGGCTAAGATGGTATATCACTCTTTATTCGAGTCCCATCTACGATATGGCATTGCATTTTGGGGATTTTGTGGCCAATATCTCCTGAAGTCCGTGTTTGTCATGCAGAAAAGGGCGATTAGATACTTGTGTAGGTCAGGGTTTTGGGATCACTGTAGACCACTATTTATTAGGTTTCGGATCTTAACTATTTTTGGTCTTTTTATTTTGGAAACAGTATGTTTAATGCATCGAAAATATTCCAACAATAACAATGGTCCGATTAATCCTTCCAATAGATACCAAACGAGACAAAACCATGACATCCGGCTCCCGATTCCTAAATTGGCTCGTACCAAGCACTCTGTAATGTATGAAAGTATAAAGATGTATAATCATTTGAGTGTTGATTGTAGATCGCTGGCGTATGTGCAGTTTCGGAGAACCGTAAGGGATCACCTTGCGCTTAGGGCTTATTATAGTCTAGATGAATTTTATCTCGACCATTTTTAACAAATTTAACAAGTTTAACTTTTATTTTATCTTATATATTGTCGTTTTATGTCCTGCATAGGCTGTGCATACTAAGTTGGTTATGGCTTTCATTCCTGTCCTTGTGTTATGGTGGCCCGTTACGTATATTATGTGAGTTTATACATGCCCACTTTATTGTTCATTTGTTCTTTTAGTCTTTTACTCTGTACATTTTTATACATGTTTTGTTATTGACTGTGTTGCTCTTTGCATTTTGCTATTAGAATAGTTGTTTTGTTCTCTTTTTTAATTGTATTTTTATATGCCATATCTAGCAATTCATGTCATCTAGCAATTTATGTAATTTATGTAGATTAGAACTAGTTTTAGTAAGCTTTGTCTGTGAGAATGTACGTTTGTATTTCTTGGACAATAAAGCACATAAAGTAAAGTAAAAGTATAATGGCAGCAATTGATAAAAAACTAAACACAGCGTTAGTTCTTCTAGATTTTTTAAAAGCCTTTGATACCTTTAATCATTCACTCATGCTGGCAAAGTTAAAATATTATGGCTTTGAAGAATCATTCTTACATCTTATTGCATCATATTTTAACAACAGGCTTCGAAAAATTGTCTATAAAAACAATTATTACTCAGAACAAATTAAAATTTTGTCTGGTGTGCCTCAAGGATCTATTTAAGGGCCTCTACTCTATATTATTTATACTTCTGATATCTTAAAATCCCTAAAGCACTGTAAGGTCCAGGCATATGCGAATGACACACAAATTTTCCTTCCATTTTTCTTTCCATTTTGACTGCCATGACGATATAAACGCATCAAATTTACTAAACGAAGATTTGAATGTGTTAAACTTCTTTGGACCATAATTTGATAGTAGAGGAAATTAAAGTCGTACTTGTCATATTTAACAATTTAATTCAGTGACACGTGTTTCAACCCTTGCGGATCATTATCAAAGACATAAGACAATAATAATAAATTCTACATGTCATTAAAATAAAAATTGACAGATGATGGGTTATTTTGGTCCTTAATTTACAGGTATTGACCAAAGTTTTACAACTAAATTACAGGTGTGATAATAGAGGTATTTACATCTAAGTAATAAAATTAAGAAAATGATATTGTAGGTATTTCAATTTGATTGTTAACAACATTACATCGATTTTTTAAAGCTTTTTTGATTGCTAATGTTTCTAATAGGTTGAGTTTTCTACCCTTGTGTTGAGTATATATCGGTTTTATTTTGTTGGATATTGAGTGGTTATATTAATATTATTAGTGTAATAAAAATAAAATTAAGTGTAATCAAGAATATTACACCCTAAACAATTATCGGGTGCCAGTATTCTCCTTAGGGCAACCTAAAGTATACTGCAACAAGGCAACCTATCCACCCTTAATTTTACTTCATATTTTAATTCATCTTTAGATAATCTATCAACATTGACCTTATACATCTTGAAAAATATTTCTTATCTAAAACTAATTCAATAATAATCAAATAACTTTGCCTAACACCACCTACCAATACCTCACGCAACCGTCAAAACCCTTGATATGCCGGTGCAAAATTTCAAGGCAAGTCCGGGTACTTACTTATTTGGATAGAATCACAACGTATCAAAACAGCTAAACACACTCAAAAACTCTAGAAAACCCCGTTGGGTGCGCCAGTGTATTAATTTGAGTTAAATCCATTAAAGTCATCCTTAATGCTTTTTAGGAATAAAAATAACGTTAATTTTTTAACTGATAATATCATCAATATACTTATGATGGTGTTGTTCTCCCCGTAGTTAAGACAGCCAAAAACCTGAGAATAATACTGAATAGTGATTTAAGGTTTAGAGAGCATGTAAAGCAACTAATTCAAAGGTCATATCTGTCCTTTTTTAATATTTTACAACAACCGTCATATCCTTAATTTAAAATTGCGGAAACTGCTCTGTGAGAGTCTCGTTCTATCAAGTTTTAACTACTGTGACTTTATTTATAGGCCATGCCTTGATTTGGCACAGTAAAATAGAATACAAAAAGTAAAGAATATATGCTTAGGTACGCCTTATTTTTGAACTTCGAAAGTTTGATCACATTTCTCACATATTCAAATATCTCAATTGGTTAGTAATAAACAATCGTAGCCTGCCTCTTTCCCTGAAAACTAAATTTGTATCTCGTGATAATATCTATGCTCGCCACATTAGGTTCCCTAACAAAATGACGATGCCTCACCATCAGAGTGCCCTGTTTCAAAGGTCATTTACATATCACGCTGTAAAATTGTATTACTCCTTACCTGACCAATTGGCTCTTCTTAATTGTGATACATTTAAATTGCAATATAAAAAATATTGATTTAATTCTCAAAATGAATCACTCCGTTAGTTTCACTTTTTATTTTTTTTTTATTTTTTCTCCATAATTAAATTACATGTATTAGGTATATATCCATCGAATCTGAATGTTACATATTTCTTTTCGTTTCCTCTTATATTCTTCTTTTTCCGTTACTATGTATAATAATATATTTTTTCCACTACTAACCTATAACATCGCCATTATTGACCGATTATAACGTTAGAAATCGTTTTTCTCTACCTTATAAGTTATTATTGACCATGGTCAATAAAAACGCATTGAAATCCATTATTGACCGATCTTCAAGAATCTATTTGAACGCAGGTAACTTGATTTTTTGATTCTACAACATGAATTCATAAACATGAATAACCTGAAAGGTGATTTCTTGTGGTTAGGCTACCAGATAATTATCAATACATATTAGATTATTAGAGATGCTTGATATTGTAACATATCGATATAATCAACATTTTTTCTGCTTCCATCCTTAATTCTGGAGGTGTAAACATAATAATATCACTAACATTTTCTTAGCTCATTTTTTAAATAAACGGAAAACTCGTAACATCTGATGACATAAATGAGCAAAGATTGAGATTAACAAAGCCACCTGACAAAACAACAAAATATTTTGCCAATTCCAAAGCGCAGGTAACTTGATTAAAAAATATACTTATACGTACCTATAATTTTTTATAATTATTAATACTATAAAGATAAATGTCTTATAAAAGTTTGTAGTAGTGGAAAAAATATTATATTAACCACGGTTTAGACAGCTTATAGCCCTCGCGTCTTAAATCCCTCGTCGCTCCGCTCCTCGTGATTTAATCTTGCCGCTCGGGCAACAATGATGGCTGTCTTAACCTTGGTTAATAATATACTATTCTCCTTTTTATAATATTATGCCTAATATTATATGTGTACATTTTAGCATCATTTATCTATATTATTTAATTTTAGCAAGCAGTGCGAGGTTCAGTAGAGTAGCCGCTGAGGCTAGACTGCGACTTGATTCTGTTTGTATTGCCTTGTGTTCTTTGTAGTTATACAGGGTGAGTTTTTTAAAGTGTTATAAGGCGATATCTCGCAAACGGTTTAAAATATTTTCTTGAAATTTTAACGAGGCAATAGTAAGATGGGGGGACATATTTTTATCATATACCCCCTCTCCCCATTTTGAGGGGTGGGGGTAACTTTGAAATTTTAAATAGGATTATGTACTTTTGTTTATTAATTTCGAATCTACGTAAAATCTACGTATGTGAAAAAGAAAATCGATTTGCTCCACTGGTTACGGAAAATTATGATTTATTAGGTTATAAAAATTAAAAAATATTATTTACCATTTAATTTCTACTTATTTATTAAATTTCTATTGGATTTAAAATATAACTACATTTCACCAATAAATCAAGTTCACATATTTTAGAATTATTATTCGTTTACATGGAAATGCGTTGTTTTGACTTCTGTCAGTTGAGAATTTTTTCGTATCAACGATTATTTCTCAGTTTGTTGAATTAAACATGGAAGTGAATTTTAGTGTTCAAGTTGATATGTTGTTAATGTTGGGGGAGTGCAGAAGAAACTACAGACAAGCTTTACTAATGTGGACCGAGAGGTTTCCTAAACAACCCGAAATCTCACATGGCCTTTAAAAGTCCGGAAACAAGAAGTCGTACTAGTGCCTGAAGTCAAAACCACGATTTCGGAAGCGAACTGAAACGGATGAAGATAAGGCAGTTGAAGTTTTAGGAATGGTAGCTATTAACCCGCATGTAGGCTCCAGGCGGCTTGCTGCAGATGCTCGAATGAGCCAAAAATCGGTTGTGACCATATTGCACATGTACAAATTTTATCCATACCATATTACACTCTACCAAGAGCTTTATGGGCAAGACTTTGAAAATCGCGTTACATTTTGCAATTGGGTACAAAGGCAAATGCAAGGAAATAACAGGTTCTTAAAGAATGTTTTTTTTTCTGATGAAGCTACTTTGAATAATTGTGGCCAGGTAGGATTTTAAGTTATCCCTGTCAGTAAAAAATAATTGTTTTTTTTTGTTTGTTTTCTTAAAGGTAAATAGACACAATATGCACTACTGGGCATCGGAAAATCCCCACTGGATGAGAACTGTGCCAAATTAACATCCTTGGTCAGTTAATGTCTGGTGTGATATAATTGGACATAGAGTTATTGGTCCGCATTTCTTTAAACGCCATTTAAATGGAGAAATAATTACAGATTTTTTAAGGAACCAATTACCCCAATTATTGAACCAAAACATAAATCCTGAGATGTGGTTTCAACAGGACGGAGCTCCACCGCATTATGCAATACAGGTCCGTAACCAAGTAAACGAATTGTTTGAAAACAGGTGGATTGGTCGAGCTGGTCCGGTCAATTGGCCTGTTAGGTCCCCGGATTTGACCCCTCCTGACTTTTTCTTTTGGGGATTTATAAAAGACAAAATGATGGCGACTGCACCTATAACTGTAGACGATATGAAAGATCGAAGTCGCTTTGCCTGCTTATTAGTGACACCTGAAATGTTAGAGCGGGTACGAAATTCATTTAAAAAAAGAGTGAGAAAATGTTTGGAAGTTGAAGGAAGACATTTTGAACATCTTCTAAAACATGACAGGCGATAAATGATAAATATTATTTTTTAATTTTTATAACCTAATAAATCATAATTCCGTAACCAGAGGAGCAAATCAATTTTTTTTATGCACACATACGTAGTTTTTTACGTAGATTCGAAATTAATAAACAAAAGTAAATAATTCCATTCAAAATTTTAAACTTACCCCCCACCCCTTAAAATGGGGACACGATAAAAATATGTTTAAATATGTCCCCCATCTTACTATTGCCTCGTTAAGATTTCAAGAAAATATTTTAAACCGTTTGCGAGATATCGCCTTGTGGCACTTTAATATACTCACCCTGTATATGTTTTCATAATAATAGGACCTTTATTATTATTTAAATTAAAGCTATTGCATCTAAGGACCATGTATTGATTTATTATTTATAGATCACTGAATCAAAAATCTTAGGAGTATGAACAATGAACATCAAAATTTAATAGTGGAAGTCGTGTTGAAACGACATAAACTCGTTGCTATGGACCACCCTGAACTAACCTAAATATTGATATCACTTGATGACCAATAAGTATAATTTCGTAAAAATTTATTTTGCATTCTTAAAACTCAAACTGAAACCCCTATTTTAATATTATAAAGAATCTTTTTTTTCATTAATTGATATCTATGTAATTTTTCAATAATTACTTGTAATAATTTTGACATTAACACACCTCACACGATCAACACCTTTAACTCTTGTAGTAACACCCAAAAGGACCAAGTCATCAGCTAAAACGTGGTAACTGAATATCTACGACATAATTAAGTAAAAATAAAATTTCGTTAAATCTTGTAAAATCTTACGTTCCGTCTAAGCCGACTAACCAAATGTGATGAGGAGCATTAACTTGGCAGCTTTTCCAGACGGACAAAAATAGCAACACATTATAGTCGCAATACCAAACAGTCTGCTGCCACCATTCGGCTTCTATAATAAAGCTGTAGATAATAGAAAGCTACGGCCATGTTTAGCGTTTACTGTTTATCAAAGTTCAAATATTAACGTATATGATGTAATTTCGACGTTTCATTTATACAGGGTGTTCGGTATTTATATGGCATACTCTCGAAAGATTATAAAAGAAAATTATAAAATAATTATAAAACACTATTTAAGAAACAACATATTATTCTTAACTAAAACAGTGTTATAGAATGGCTTCATTCTAACACACTAGTACAGAATGGAATCATTCTGTACCACCTAGCCAAAGCCAACTAGATTTTTAATTCGGTCATCTAAATTGCATGGGGAAACCAAATTATTTTAAAGATCATGATAGCCTTGGATTACTTATTTACGCTCTCAGGTTATGAATTCGACTTTGACAGCGCTTGATTATTCAAGGTAGGTCAGTTTTATTAGAAAATATTGATTTTATAACATAATAAATTATTTTTTCTCCAACAGTGTTAGAGAAAGTATAGTCCATAACTCGTATGGAATAGCATTTCCATGCTTGTTATAGAATATACTATTCTTCGAAAATGGCTAATTTTATCGAAACAACCTTTTTGGAGCGGAATGAACCATTGTAAAAAATTTTGCTGATCCATTTCTCCATGGTAGTCTCTCAGCTTAGTTTTCGAAGAAAAAATTGCTTCTGCACCCTTAACAAAACCATCTTCACTACCAGCATCAAGTATTATGTACCTAGAAAAATATGTTTTACCTAGGTAAATTTCTCATAGTTTATATATTTGTTTACTGCATAATACCTTTTACCATCAACTTTAGTAGATCTAACACTTCTTTTATTTTTATCTTGCCAAGACCGACCAATTCTAAAAAATCCTTGTTTCATCCAAGGAAACGAATTGGTACAAGAATGCTTGCTACATGGGAAAATTTCATAAGCCCTCGCCTAGGTTCATCTTTTTTCCATCCGAAGCCTGTTTCCGTTAAGAGGCTTCTTAAAGAGTTAAGACAACCATCTAACATAAATGAAACAATGCAGTCTTCCTCCACAGTTTAATGTTAAAGTAAATTTTAAGTCGGGGAACTTAAAATTTGCTTTAACATTAAACTGTGGAGGAAGACTGCATTGTTTGATTTACATTACATTGACTCCATTGTAAGTATGGACTACTTTTTCAACCATCTAACAGTTATCTGTCTTTTAATTTCTTACTTAAAGTTGTCAAGGTTACATGATGTACTAAAAAAAGTTACAGCTTAAGTACAACCAACGTAAAATATTAGTTTTTGAATAATACATCTTACTGGTTTCGTACATTCCATAAATAGTGTCACGGATAGAAGTTATATCTAATCTTGACACATCTACAACTCTCTTTGAATGAGAACGTTTCTTGTGTGACTCTAATAATTTATTTTGCTTAACTGTTCTTGAAACGGCGCTTACAGTGGAGATATTCAAATTTAGGGCAGCTGCTACACGATGAAAATTAGTAAAGCAGAAATAAAATATATAGACCTTAATATACTCTTTAAATTTACTTCTCTAACTGCTGTTAAGGCTAACAATGGGCCATTGTTGCTAAGTTCTTCCTGAAAATAGCTTATTAGAGAAGCTATTAGCTCTTTGCATCGGCTATTTAAATGCTTTGGCATTTTTCACAAATAGTAAACAACGTAATCGACAGAGATATGTATGTGCACTTTTGTTGTTCTTAAAAGAACAGTTTTATAATGGTATCTATAAAAAGTTCTGGAGTTTTTGTTAAAAAATAGACACAAACACGAAACCACAGAATAATTAAGGTCCGTTTTACACGAAATGTCAAAATAGACCAACGAACGAGCTGGCGCCACCGCACCGTTCATAGTTGTGTTGCCAGTTGCCAACTGTCGGCCAATACAATTCAAATTTTATTAATTTTTACAGGCTTAAATAAACAAAATATCTGTTATAAGTGGGTTCGTATCAAAGAAGAATACTTTAAGTTTGTAGTACATTCAATATCGCGTAAAGTTTTAATATTTTTTGCCCAAATTTAATTTCCTCATGTTTTCTTACGAATTTACAATTATCAGCTGATTGATGACGTGCATTGGAAACTGTTTTGCATCAACTGTATGTGGGTTATTTGTTACCATACTTTTTTGTTGTAATATTATTTGAGTTTCTGAAATACATTTATTGTTGAAATACCTTTATAAAATAGGCGTCAGATAACATAATACAAACAATCAAAAAAGATAAATTAATAATTTTAAAAATATATTAATAATAATGTCATCTATGTGATATCCAACGAACATATTATTATGCTATAATACATAAAATATCTTAATATAATTTGGAATATAATAGTTATTTATGTATCTAGGGAATTATAATGGTCTTAATGACCGAGGGCAAAGTTTCCGTCCCGAGGGCCTTTGGCCCGAGGGCCAGCAATTGCCCGAGGTAATTGAGACCCTTATAATTCCAGTGATACATAGATAATTTTATTTCTGACCGATTTTAGTAACATTTTGTTCATTTTTAAAGTGGAATAAATGTTTCAATAGATGACAATCAAATTGACATTAGATGTCAATCGTTTGATTTTATGCCAAGTTTTTCTTAATATCCCAAGGGAGTTATGACCCTTATAATTCCCGCGTAACTAAGACGTTATAAGCTAATAATATACCAGTCAGAAATAAAATATTTTGTGCAATGTTTGCCTGATATGAGCATCACCCTTACAAAAGCATATACTTGAATATTTATACTTGAAACATACATTAAATAACAGTACTAAATGGTGCCATTTACAGAAAGTTGCCTATAATCTTCTTTCGTTTATTATTAGGGTTTTCTTAAGTATAGTCGATGACTTTAACTTCTTTTTGTTTATATTATTGCTTCATCAGCGGGTCTTCCATGGGGCGGTTTGTTATTGAACATTTGGTTCTTATTGAGAAGAGCAGGTACAATGCAGTAGGGAAGTGTTCATTTTTGAGTCATTTGATTATACTTTATCGGAAGCAAGTTAAGGTGCAGGTGGGGGAAGGAGACGAGGAATGAGCCAGTCTCTCGGTAATCTGTATGGTTTTAAAGGGCTTGAATGTATATGTGAGTGTGTTATTAAGGGGTTCAGGGAAATGTCGGTCCGTTAATAGCAGTCCACTATAATTTTGTCCATGTACTCAGTTATTGTCGATATCTGTAAGTCATTATGTAAAGTATGAGCCATCGTATAGCGGGGCGCTCCCGTCATGATTCTTAAACATTTATTCTGAAACCTTTGAATTTTGAGAAAGTTTGTCTTCTTTATGGTACTTCAGGTAGTGATACCATATAGAAGTACAGGCCGAACGATAGTCTTGTAGATTAAAGTTTTTGTACGCAGATCCAAAGTAATTTTGCTGTTTATTAGGGCATAATAAATGGCACTCAGTTGACCGTTCCCTTTTTTTAAACGAAAGGCTGTGTTGTCATTCCAGTTTAGCTATTTATTGAAGAGCAGACCCAGGTATTTTATATTTTGACATCAGTTTATCCTATAGTGTTTTTGACATGCAATCTGGATGTAGGTTGAATACTTCTGCCCCTCGAGAAATATATAGCCTGTGTTTTGGCATCATTTAGAGAAACTTTCCATTTATCAAGTCACGCCTCGATAATTTTTATATGACGTTGCCGTTTTGAGATTATCAACCTAGGTTTTCTTGCGGTAGCGGTAATCACAGTATCGTCAGCAAACAGATATAATTGTGTTTAAGCGAATTTTGGAATATCGCTGGCACAGATATTATACAGAGCCGGCGCAAGGGGGGAACCTTGCGGTACTCTAGCTCTGACGTGTCGCATGCACAGTTGATAACGCATTCTCTGACGAAACTGCGAAAATCCGGTCCGACAAAACGAGTAAGTTACCTTAATTAGGTAGTTTGGCATGTCTAATCTTATTAACTTTAGTATAAGTCCGTCATGCCAGACCTTATCAAATGCTTTACTGACATCGAGAAAGACCGCTGCAGTTATCCAACGACGGTTGAAGCCTGTCAGTATATTTGAAGCCAGTCTGTTTGTCTGGGTGGTAAAATATTGTTTTCAAATATATAATCTTCTTAATTTCCATCTTAAATTTACCTCAATACAGGATTTAATGCTTGTAGGCACCTTATTGCAAAATGTGGCAATATAAAAGCTTATAGATCTCTTAAAGTTAGGTGTAGAGAGTACATCGTTGCAGAATTTAACTTTTTGATATGACAACTGAGAACGTTGTTTCAGTAAGATTTTATTCAAAGAAAACAAGCTAGTGTAACCATCGCCTCTCATATAATCTTAGCCAGTTAATGCTTCTGGGCGTAGCAGACACACCTCACTCTCTCCTCCTTATACCCCTGCTGTTAAATTCAATATGCATTTGCACCCAGCCAATAAGACCCAATAATTACATTCGCAAAATTAAAATGTGATAACACATACAACATTTTTCTTTAAACCATGTACTGAGCGAAATATCGAGTTGGTATAACTCAAATATAAGTTATCCCAGATCGACGCGTGTTGCTAATAGGGGACAGCTCAGACCTCTTAATTTAACGCAACCAAATCGAACAAATTGCATTAAATCACTGTTCATAAGTTATAATAGCCCTAAAGATGGGTTATTTTATGCACTGGGTCCGACTTAAATTATTGGTAAGCTAAGGCTACCGTAGCTAATCGTAACTGAGTTTGCCGAACACATGCGACGTGGGCTGCAGCAATTCATTGTTTAAGTTGAGGAGAACAAACTCTGAGCAAAGATAAAAAGATCCCGCCGATCAACGATTGCGCGGATAGCAAGTCCAGCATAGAAAACTTTGTTTCTTTTTTCTATGAAGTCCAGTTATGTGGTCCATGACGACGCGACGTGCATGAGGTATGTACTAATAACAATGGGATGAAGTTACCGCGCCAAATCGGCACGAGTGTGAATTCGGAACTTTTCGTGACCTTTCGATCAGTGATTTACCCTCGACATGGGTTTTTAGAGCCCTCTTATGACTAATTCCAACTCAAAAAATAATTTACACATGGTAATGAGTTAAAATAATGCACGTCCGGATCAAAACGGCACTTAATTAGTAAGTTTTCCCAATCCAAAAACTAAGTTCAGGTAACTCATAAAATGGTTACAAAATGAGGGATTGTGGTATTCCCAAATGTGTTTTAAACGTTGATAAAAAATCTCTTTCTCTATTGGGCGAATCAAAAGAAGCTGAGTTATTGTAGCGTTTCTTAAATAATTTGTGATAATTCGTAGGCTCAGTTTGAAGAACATAGAGACATGACACAACAATGAGAACATTAAAGTAGCTCTAATTCTGCAACCCACGACATCGGTAAATCTATTTTTGTCAGTTTGTTTCTAACTATAAATTATTTTAAGCTTAGCAAAATCTTGCATACCTATGTTGAAATGTTAGGAAAATATACAGGGTGTTACTTAATGATAGGCCATAATTCCAAGAGCGCATTTTTGAACCATATTCAAGTAGAAAAGT
Organism: Polydrusus tereticollis; assembly: GCA_963920685.1. NCBI lineage: Eukaryota > Metazoa > Arthropoda > Insecta > Coleoptera > Curculionidae > Polydrusus > Polydrusus tereticollis. Next base: position 111,901,820 of record OY987327.1, on the reverse strand, counting down.
TCATATAAATATGTGTCCTAAAAAGTCTGGTTTTCAAGATACAGGGTGTCAAAGTTTAAAAGGAAAAACGGTTATTTATTAATATCTCGGAGATCCTTTTACCGATTTTTGTAAAATTTGGCAGTGTTGTTCGTTGTGATAAGACGTTAAGTTAGCACTGACTAGATGATAATTATGAGATCCAGTGGCGTCCCAGGGGGCAGCCTCACAAATAATGTTGACGAAAAAGTGTACGCCACTGACTCGCTTTAAAATGTTATATTGTTCTCCGGTTAAGCAGCTAAAAATACAACTTTTTTGTCTCCTGATATTTTTTCGAATCTTCGTTTTCGAGAAAAAAATTTTTTCGATATGCAATGAAGTAGCTTTAATTCCTTTTCTCGAAAACGAAGTAAGATACGAAAAAATATCAAAAAACAAAAAAGTTGTATTTTTAGCTGCTTAACCCGAGAGCAATATAAAATTTTTAAACAAGTCAGTGGCGTACATTTCTTTTTCTCAATATTATTCGTAATGCTGCCCTCCGGGACACCACTGGGACCCATAATTATCATCTAGTTAGTGCTAACTTAACGTCTTATCACAACGAACAACACAACCAAATTTGACAAAAATCGGTAAAAGAATCTTTGAGATATTGATAAACAACAGATTTTTTTTTTAAACTTTGACACACTGTATCTTGAAAACCAAGCTTTTTAGGACACATGCTTATATGAACTTTTCTACTTGAATTTGATTCAAGAATGCTCCCTTCGAATTACGACCTATCCTTAAGTAACACCCTTATAAGGTCTGTATCCACCACAAGTCCCAATTTCTTTGCAGATTTAACAGGATTTGAATTAAACAAACTATTATGATTTAAGGCATAGACATTTAACTATACAAACGTTGACATGCTACGTCACGTATATGTTTATACTTGGCCGTAGTTCTTTATTCACTCTTACGCTTTAAGGGGTATATACGTATACCACCAGGATAAAAACTCGTCGAAAGCAATAGCAACATAACATAATTGAATTTAACTTTATTTTAGCAGATTGTGAAATGAATGTGTAGAGGTGTTGATTGATATAATACAGCTGGTAGTTCGTTCCTAGAACACTTTTCGAATATTATTTTTTTGAGGATTGTGTCTTTAGCAATAAAAGCATCTTTCTGATTTTAGATAAAGTGATGTTTGTTTATATAGGTATAATTCTCATTATCATTTTTCTTCCAATATGAACCGTCCGCAATACTTTTATTAGTAGATTTTTTATTTATCTTACACTGTAACTTTTAGTACGTTACTAATACACTTTTTACGATGAAAAACAACCCCTAGATTTTAAAGATAATAGTGGCGGACATAGGGAATTCGGACAAAGCAGTTATTTTTAATCTCATCTGCAGAGTTATCTACTTAAAAAGCATCTATCAGAAAATCCTAGACTTTCAAATTGGTCGACAGAAATGAAAGTTTAATATAATTCCAATTCTCAAATTATCAAAATGTGACCTTCCACAAAAATCATTAATGCTATCTTGAAAATTATGTCTATAACGTAATAGGGTCATTTAGTATATTTATTTATTACATTTTCTGAAAGATTATGCAATTTTATTGCGAACTGCACACATTTTTAATTTTCTGACGCCTCTAAAGCTTTTAAAATAATTTAGGAACATCGACACGCGGAACCCGCTGTGTGACGTCACTATCTCCTACTGCCGCGGGTATTTGCTGTTAACGACTAAGAAGATAGGTGGCCATTTATATCGTTCTTTCTTTGTTGCTGGGTAACGAAGTTGACATCGACAGGAAAGAAAAACAATAATTTTTAATAATTTTTTCCTTTTTTCGAAAATAGTGTTAGAGAAAATATAGTCTAGAACTTGTATTTAATGGCATTTCCTACTTGTTATAGAATATACTATTAAAAGTAGTAATAATAAGGCGCTGCTTGAACTGAACAAAGAAAGAGGAAGCGCATCTCCCTTGTATATGCACAGAAAGAACGTTACACATATTCAAAGCGGATGAAATGTGGGAGGTAATGATGTCACCGCCTCGCGAGCGTTTTTTTGATCTCGTATATTTCGTAAAAATACTTATCTGATTGACTTCAAATTTCCAGTGCTGGCCATATCTTATAAATGCTTCATAAATAAGGTAAATAGCGTAATTTGAGGTTTGACTAAATGACCCCATTGCATTGCATTGGGACCGTTCATAACCCTTCTTCTTCTTATTGCCCTACCAACGCTGGCGATGCAAATCGCATACATAGGCTCCATTGCTCTAAATATGACCCACATTTACATACACAAGACGTAAGGCCTTCAACTGGTTTTGACATCATCCGACATCATTTTCCTTGGACACTTTACCCAGTAATCAGTTTGGGAGCCTCATACATTTGCCATCTTATGACTTGACCCAGATATTGGGCCTTTCTCTCGTTGATAGTTACAATCAGTTCCTTTGGTTTTCGCATGCAGTAGAATATCCTCCCCCGCCCTTGATATTCTTAGTGTGCGTAATTTTTTTTTTTATAGAAGGGTTCAGTTTTCGGAAGGAAGTATTGAGAGAAGGTAGCCATCTCAGTATTCCTATCGTTAGTTCGACTTTCTGATCCTATAAAGAACGCGACCCAACAAACATTAATTCTCCATTTACCAGCAACCGTGCAAGCAAACCCAATATTTTAACATCATCGTTACATGTTTTACTTGCATTGACGATCATTTGATGTAAACAAACTATTTTCTGGGCATGCATAATATGCATAATAGATGAAATGATTCCGGATTTAAAAAGTTCATTTTTCTTAGATGTCTTTAGACTATTTGGCTAATTTATATGTGTTTATTTTATGCAGAATGAAAAATAAGTCTGGTAGAAATTTAAACCTTTCAACCAACCAACTTTGGCGATGTCATTTAATATTTCGTAATCTTTTTGACCGGCTTTAGTCTACCAAGTGTCCCAATAAATTATGTTTGAAATCTCTGATTAAAAACGGGAAAATAGGTATACAGAATTTTTTTGCATATTGCTATGAAAAGAATTATCTATGAAAATATGTATTGGTGGAAAAAGGTCCATTCTGTTGAAATATGAAAATTCACATATACAGAATGTCTAAAAAAGACGTTTTTTAATTTATGCAACTCAAAGTTTCCAGGTTTAAGAAGTTCGTTTTTCTAATATTTCTTTCGTCTTTTTGGCTCGTTTGTGTATGCTGAGAGCTGATCAAAAGTCAGGGCAAAATTAAAAACCTTTAACCAAACCGATTTTTTATCGTCTTACACTAGAACGATGTCACTTAATTAAATATTTCGTAACGTTTTTGACAGTTTTTAGTGTACCGGGTGTCTTAAGTTATGATTCATTTAAGCTAAATTCATGTTAAAAATTGGAAATATAAAGAGCTTGTGTTTTGTTTACCTTTTAAAACAAAAAATAGCATAGAGTAAGGGGGGGGGGGGAGATCGAAGTGATATATCCCGGGAAGTTTTTGACATAATTGTAAATTTTTGGTAAAATAAAGCTTATGTAGGTAGGTGTTTATCTATTATTATAAAGTCTACAGCCTGAATAATTTTTATTATAGATTAAATATCTGCTAAAGTGGTTATGTGTTTTGATACCCGATTACAAACATAGCGAAGAAAATTTACCAGTTTGTTGTATTCCCTACAAGAATAGAAGAAAGAAAAGCCTGAACATGGTAAGGTACCTATAGAACAATTATTATTAATGTTAAAAAGGAAAAAGGAATAAATACCTTGGAGTCAAATTATGTCTTATGGATGCAATTTGGTTCAGATCGAAGTTTAGACTATGATGAAAGACAAATGTTAAAATATGGTAGTAATTTAAATTATTATCATAAATTTTTTTTGTATACTACTTGATGCTAAACAATATTTTAATTGTATATTATACTAAACAAAACAGGCGACACAATATCAGCCAACTGTTCGTGTTCAAGCAGGAATCAAATGTCATCAACTGCATTATTTCGATACTACTACATATCAGTCACTGCTAAGGAGTGCCCCAAAAACTAAATCCAGTGAAATTAAAACAGCTGAGGAGCTATATCTCAGTAGGCCTTATTCGTGCAGCTGTGGACCATCAGTTTGCTCAGCAATTTTAGAAATACTGTAAGCCTTAACAACATTGAAGTTTGATGGAAATCAATTGTATTAAAATTATGAAAATTTAAATTAATATTTATTATCATTTTTATTATATTGTTTTTTTATGTTTATAAAAATATTTCAAATTATATTAGGTATAGCATTGATGTCCCTGTGGAAGTTTTTCAAGTTTTTTTATAATTTCTTCCCAAACTTGCCTTAAAAAGTACTTTTCGGCTCCTGAACTTCTAGTGACATTTCTTGAACATGAAGGTACATCTTCTGCACTTGTTAATGATCCAGCTTATTGAGGATCTATGATGATCTGATTTAAGCATATATCTTCGGTAACATCTGTCTGCTTACTAGTCGTTCTTTTTCTAAAAATAAATTAATATAATGTTGGCTTTGCTTTTCTATTAAAAGTTAAAACAAACTATTAAATGTGCACATTTTTTATTTTAGTGTTTAGGAACGAGAATACATTTTGTATAATAAAAGCTACAACATACTTTTTCTCTGGAGATGTAATGCCAAATTGTCTTTTAGCGCTGAACCCAAATATTGTAACTCTAATATTTCTGTCACTGTTCACAAAATGGCTCTACAAACCAAATAATGTTGGGAAGCTTATCTGCTCTATTTTGTCTTCTACCATTGTAAAGCAAATAATGGTTTGACTTCAAGGTGTTTATCCCTTTTTAACATAATAATAATTGTTCCAGTAGGTACCTTATAAACGATGTCCAGGCTTTCCTTACTTCGATCTTTGCAGGGAATACAACAAACTTGCAATTTTTTTTTGCTATGTTCGTAACCTGGTAACAAAACACATAACCATTTTAGCAGATATTTAATCTATAATAAAAACTATTCAAGCTACAGAGTGGGTTTATTTTATAATAATAAATTAACACTAACATAAGCTTTATTTTACCAAAAACCAACAATTATATCTTCATAAACAATAACGTAAACAAAAATAACATAACCTCAAGCTTATTCAGATGCCGATAAAATATTTTCAGGAAACACTTACCTCTATTTGTGGCTGTAAATAGGTCTATTACATCATCAATAATATAAATAATTTGAAAAAATTGCTTATTTGTCACTCATAAACGTGTACCAAGACTTGCAGACTTTTTAATGCAATTTATTTTTGTTTGGAAAGGTTTTTAAAAACACGCCCCTTGTGACGTCATCACTTAGGCTGTCTACTGCTATAGTTGGAGTCAAGCAAATATTTAACGCGTGACACTTCCATCTTGTCATATTTGTCCAATACTAGGTTATTTCGATTTCACCAACTTTATTACAGCTGATACTTAGTCAGGGCCGGACTGACGAATATTGTTATTTATAAACCTTTGCAGAAAATGATTGCTGGGAAATTGGTCCAAGAATATGAATTATAATATAAATAAATTTGTTTTGATAAATTCTGTGCATTGTAATGGTGAGATTCAGGATTGACCATTAATATCACAGGTCTTAAAATTAATATAATAATATAAGAAGATAAAGATACAAATACTTCGAGTGGGTGGTAATTATTATAATATAAATTTAGCCATTAGTAACTTTTATATTATGAGTGGCCTGCCGTATTTGACACCCATGACAATATGGAAGTGTCACGCGTCAAATATTTGCTTGACCCCAACTATAACAAGAATAGGAAGTGCAATGATGCCCCGCCTATCTCGTCACGTGGAAATGCTTACAACATGTCTATTTTGAAAATAAATAGACTTTATAGTTGATGCAAAACAAAAACCGATTCACGTCATACCCTTCGAGTGACGTGAGTTTTCGAGAGTGTTGCCAGCTTGTAACCAAAATATCCGAGTTAGGGAATTACACAGTTTTTTTTTTCATAAAAACAAGATAAATACACAAGAGTTTTCCATTGTTTATATATTTGCTTACTGCATAATACCTTTGACCATCAACTTTAGTAGATTTAACACTTCCTTTATTTTCATCTTGCCAAGATCGACCAATTCCGTTCTAAAAAAATCCATGTTTCATCCAAGAAAACGAATTGTTACAAGAATGCTTTTTTTTTCTTTAATATATTCTTTCAAAAATACCAGTCGCTTGAAAGCTACATGGGAAAGTTCCATAAGCCCTCGCCTCAGTTCATCTTTTTACCATATCCGAAGCATATTTTCTTGAAGAGGCTTCTTAAAGAGTTGTGACAACCATTAAACAGTTCTGTCTTTTAATTTCTAACTTAAAGTTATTAAAGTTACATGATGTTCTAAAACAAGTTACCGCTTATGAATAACCGATGTAAAATATTAGAATTTTTAAATAATACAACTTACTTGTTTCGTACATTCCATAAATAGTGTCATGGATAGATTATATCCAATCTTCACACATTTACAACTCTCTTTGAATTAGAACGTTTGTTTTAAGCTAATTCTATTAATTTGTTTTCCTTAACTGTTGTTGAAATTGCGCTTACAGTGAAAATATTCAAATTAAGAGCAGCTGCTACCCGCTTTATTAGTAAAGTAGAAATAAAATATTTAGACCTTAACATACTCTTTAAATTTACTTCTCTGTACTGTTCTCAAGGGTATTTAAATGCTTTGGCATTTTTCACAAATAGTAAACAACGAAATCGACAGAGATATGTATGTGCACTTTTGTTTCTCTTAATAGAACAGTTTTTTAATGCTATTTATGAAAAGATCTGTAGTTTTTGTTAAAAAATAGACGCAAACACGAAATCACAGAATAATTAAGGTTAGTTTTGCACGAAATGTCAAAATAGGCCAACGAACGAGCTGGCGTCATCGCACCTTTTACAGTTGTGTTGCCAACTGTCGGCCAATAAAATTCAAATTATATTAATTTTTACAAGCTTAAATAAACAAAATATTTGCTATAAGTGGGTTCGTAACAAAGAAGAATACTTTAAGTTTGTAGTAAATTCAATATCGCATAAAGTTTTAATACTTTTTGCTCAAATTTAATTTCCTCGTGTTTAACAATTATCAGCTGATTGATGACGTGCATCGGCTTTTGTTTTGCATCAACAATAGTTAGCTTTTTTCATACAAACATACAAATCCATGCTTTATTCGTGATATAAGTATATTATAAATTTTTAAAAAAATCGAGGAGTTCTATACTGATAAATTAATTGTTACTGAATAAAAAATATAGCCATTATGTCAACCATTTAAACCATAAAATATAATAACATAAGGTTATTTCAAACAATTCAAGGAAACTTTAAAAACTATTATTTACATAAATCTTTTAAACCAACATTAAAGATGAATCTAACGATCAAACAAAAGAATTAAGGAGAAAGCATTTGGAAAAGTTAAAGCAAATAAACGAACCGGATTAGATCGACTAAAACAACCAGACACTGACTAATCAAATTTACTACCCGTAGTGTGCCAAACCGTAAATCATCCGAAAAGTAGTAAATAAAATACTATGATTTTTTACTTGAGTCTTTTAGGTCGGATTTCCAATTGAACAACTGTGATCTAAGCGTTTAGTTTTATTGGATCACAAAGTTTTCAGACAGTACAAATTCGTTGCCCTCTGAATTCGCTTTAAATAGGTTAATAGTGTTTTATAAGACAGTAAATAAGTAGTTAAATTTAACATTATTTACGTGAACAATGTTATCTCAAAAAGAACTAGGTATTATAATTCCCAAAAAATATAGTAGTTGTAGCAGTGGCGGCTTTTCAGGGGGCGGCAGGGTCGGCAGTGCCGACCCAGTGTCAAGCAGACGACAGACAGCATAATATTATTATTTATCTACATTAATATGAATTTTTAATGACTCGCAAACTGCCAACCACTAACCGTTCCACTTTTTAAATCGCCCTGGTAAGCCCGAAACTCATCCATTCTACGCTGAGCCGCCTTAAAATAAATTACTTTACTTTTCAAGTAACCCATGCTGGGTTCGGCAGGCCGGCTGCTCCATTACAACGAACGACTTTAGGATTGGCAACCAAACATACTTATGTGGTATATTTAGTAATATATTTGAAAACTTCACACACCCTCAAGCCCGGCAATAATAGATTTGCCGGTAAACTTAAGGTCTGGTCGAACCCTACCAAAAACCGTATCAGTACAGTGTTTCGAACGGTCGCACAACTAATTTACCACTGCAATAGTATATTGCCATGTTCAAAGTTTAATTGACAGGCTGGAAATGATCCTTCCAACATAGAATAGCGGATTGGAACAAACTTTTAAAGAAACTAGGGTTAGTTACTTAGTTATTGCTATTATTTGCTAGTTGTTATACTCGTTAATTATCGGTTGTTTGTTATTATTCTTGAACGAAAGGGACTGAATTAGTGTAAGATAAGATAAGCCAGAGTAAGTGTGGTTTATAGGTTTGTTTAGAATGAGGACCTCAGGCAAGTGATTTTAAATTTAAATAAAATATCTTGTTTGGATGCACGCATCACGCAACGACATGACAACCCAAGTTGAAACTAAGGTAAAAAGTGATCCTATTCATTGTATTTTCGTCTTCTCTTTCATTTCATGAACAAAGTAAAATAAAAAAACAATGGTTGTGTCCGCCAATACATTAACATTGTTTTCATCCTCCCTATATTGCAAACAACGCATTTTGACACTGTTTTGAAGGACATAAGTAACAATTACCAAAAAGGTATCGATTGCCCTTGACGACCGGTTGTAAGTCAACTTACCACCCTTGGGTGGTAATAATTTTTGATAATAAACTGTCAGCTTGACGTTGTTGATAAAATAACAATGCTTATGATGCTATAGAAACCGGTCAAAGCTGTCCATAATTTCATGCAAAAAATAATTAATAAAAATCCAAGAATAAATTCTGCGGGGAGGAGAAAAACTGTTATATATATACTTCATGGGATGTAAGTATATTTACTAGTCTCGAACTTGATTGCCAGCCCTCGCTATCGCTCGGGCGCAAGATCGTTCTGGGCTAGTAAATGTTACTTACATCCCTTGTAGTATAAATAACTATTTGTTAATTTTGGCCAAAACATGCATTTTATTTTCAAATCAAAAAGGAAAAAATTTAAATCCGTCGTACGACAATTTAAAAGAACTTCATATATTTGGTGAACAAAAAACATTTTTATATGATAAGTAGGTATTTATTGGAAAATCTGTTGTCAATGCTATCAATCATTTTTTTTAACGTAGAGAACCAGTTAGAAATGCAAGGTTAATCCGCTAATTTTTGTAAATAGGGAAAAATTTATTAAGTATTTTATTTAGGCATAACATATTATAACAATTTAGTGTAAAACACCGTTCTGGAAATTTATACATTGTTGTCATGTTCATCCAGAATCTATATCAAATGAGCGAGGCTTTTCGTGTCTAAAGCTCATTCAAATATCACATAACTCTATAAATTTATTTTATTAGTAGTTATGTTATCTAAAGAAATAAAAATGATATACCGACTCTGGTGCGAATCCAGAGGGGATTATGGGGGCATGACCCTCCCCCCCTAAGAAAATATGATACTACATAATATTATCATGAATAGATAATGTTTGATTTACATTTTCTCAAACCTGCCTTTGTGCATAAAAATAAAAAAAAAAATGGTAGGGAAAATAAACAATTTACCATACATCAGTTGAATGCAAATATTAGAATAGTAGACAAAACCAAAATTTGGGCTTGGTCTCCACATATTTTCGCCTGCGGCGCTACCTTTGCGCTTTCGCCATTCCTCAACTCTCCCTAACATTTTTTCCTGGATTCACACATGTACCGAACTACCGACCCTGACTGGCAACTCACGAGTCGCCACTGTAATACAGGCTCCTGCAACCCAGCTCCCTTGCTCTCTGAATTCTACAGGGTGATACACGGTCGATGGTACGTTGGACGTATATGAAAACGGGCAAAGGGATCGTTTTGAAAATTTGGGTTCTTACATAAGCACACACGCTCTATCCATCTCAAATATTTTCAGTATTCTAGTGTTGCCGCTTCTACCAATAAATAGTTCCGTTATTTTAAAGGGAACACCCCGTACATTATTAAACTTATAAAATCTCCTAAATACTGTCATATACATGTTTCCGAGATAAGAAAAATAATTTCTGCGCAATATTGCACAATACATGAGCTTATTTAAAAATTTGTGAATTATTGCTCTTAATTCACGGAGAGTTAAGTTTTGGTTAAAGTTTAGCGAAACCCAATAGAAATCGATTTAATATTACATTCAGAGGGTAAAAGTTTTTTCTATTTCTCTTATTTCTAAAATTGATCAAAACTTAATTTTTTCTTAAATTTTATTTATTTTTCCAAAACTGAAAAGGCCAATAACCTTGCTTTCGAATGATGTATAATTTCTTTTCATATATCCTTTGAGTTGTCTCAATAAGTCCATTTTTTATTGTTATGAAATTTTTAGTTTTTTTTTTTAGTATGATTATGACAGTTTAAAATGTTTGACAATACTGGTTATCTACATCTACATTAACGTTTTATTCAAAATGAATGGAAATAACTATCCTAACGAAGTTCTGATAAAATTGCTTACTTTACATTGACAATGTGACCAAATTGTAACCAGAACTTGCCAAAAGTTTTGTGTAATGTATCCGGATTTACCACAAATGAACCGGAGAAAGTTTGAACGAATGCACAAGAATTTCATAAATTACGGCTCAAAATTAAAGACATCCATCAGTTTACCAAAGCCTATATCTTCGGACGAAGATAATATTATAAATGTCTTGGGATACTTCCATGCATATGCACACTGTAGGGTGACCCATCTTTATAAAGGTTTTTTTTTTGTTTTTGAATATCTGTGTTCTTACCCTTCAAAAGTGTTTGTTTGGCTACAGAAATAATATCCTATGAACAGAATTTATTCAAAGTAAAAATAAGGGCTGCCGCCAACAACTGAAAGTATGATGCCTAAAAAAATTATGTTAGCTAATTTTATCACGCTTTCTGCTGTTGTAAAAATACGGGTTTAAAGTAGATAAATTAGTCTTATTCTTAAAAGTGTACCCCTAATTTAAATGTTTTTATTACACACATAATTTGAATTGAAGCATTTTAATCATCCTAGAGCGGGTAAAAAATTCCCTCGAGCTGTCATTACTACTTAGTTTCAATTCATATTTTAAAGCAAGGTTTAGTTTTAATCTATCTTTCCAAAAGAGAACGTTAAATTTGTGATTAAAAGTGATTTGTATAAACTGTGTTCTCTCTTCAGTCATATAGACTACTCGAAGTTTAAGAAAAGATACTTGGGTGTAACTGATTGGCAATTAAACGTCACAAATTATTGGAAGTAAAGTTCCTTCCAATGAAGATGTATTGAGTTGATTCTTTAACTTACGTCAAGTAAAGTTACATCTTGATCAAAGTGCTAAGTTAGTAATTGAGGAAGTACTTGTTTTCTGGAACAAAGCCCGTATTCCAACTCGAGACCTACAGCATTTTATAAAGAAATTACAGCTCTTATATGAAGAGCTGAGAGGTGTGCAAGAAAGTTCTCATAAAGCAGCGAACGCCGCAAAGGAAAAACAAACAAAGTTTTACGACAAATTAAAAGATTTGTTTAATATCGCTCACGCAAACGCATTTACAATATTAAAAGTTAAAGAAGATATACAGTTTTTGGTTATTCAACGAGAAAAAGATCGTCCGGTATTTATGTGTGGTGTATACAAGAAGCTAACTGAAAAGGAGCAAAGGTGCGAAGAGAGAGAACAGAGAGCTCGTGAAAAAATTGTATGAAGTACTGTTCTAAGATCGATGAGAGTATGGGAGCCTTTGTAGCGTCGTTTAGCAGCTCGCATACAAGTTCCTCTTGCGACGAAGAAGTGGATCTTAAGAAACCAGGACCTCCAGAACCAAAAAGACAACGGTTGGTGGGAAGAAAAAATATAATTACCACAAAAGTAGCAACGCAGGTCTCGACAAATGTAAAGTAAGAACTTACTTTAAAAAGTGCTTTTGATGTAAAAATTTCTTTATCTAGTGGTACCATTGTTTAAACGTTTTGGAGAATCCTGGACTAAAATCAATAATTTAAATTATAAATGAGCATTAGAAGATGACAATATTTAAATACATTATTGCAACTTGAAGATTTTGAAATAGTTGGTATTCTTAATTTTGTGGAACAAGCCTTAGACTCCCAGCAGCCTCGCGACGACTATAGACAATTTTTACATTTGATCCAGTTGTTTTTAGGAAAAAAACAATGTAGAATTTACCATTCGTGCTCCTGGAGCGTTTCATCATGCATGCTGAATGGTGATAGCTATTTATTGCTTAATTGCTTATTTTATGATATGGCAACAGAAAAATTTAAAAAATGTTGACTTCCCGCTACTTTAGTAATAAGGGTTTATATAAAATTGGGTGCTTAAATTCTTTCTAAACTGATTTAATATATTGCATGTTACTGAAAATGAAGGAGAACGTTTTGACCCTAATAGTGGTATACCAAATACCGTCTCATTATTGTCATGGGATATAAAAAAAAGCTTTGAAAAGTATATTTCCTTCAACATTAGTAGCACGAGTTAATTTTAAATTGACATATGAAATATTATAATATATAAAATATATATTTTCAACTTTAAATTGACAGTTAAAGACATTCTCAATCTGATGCAGTATATCTGACAATACTAAAGTTTGAGGAAGTTTATTTTTTTATATCATTACTTTTAACCCTTGTTAGAGAATATACGTAATATTTAAATTAGGTGATTGTTTAAAAAAATAATTTTGTAATAATTTAAACGGAAGAAATAAAACACTAGCTACATTTTCAACCTCAAAAAGAGTATTACTGATGCCAAGAAAGAGAAACGTAGAAAAAACTCATATTTGTACTTGTTGGAAAAATTGTTTCCACGCGCTTTCCTTAGATGGCTTTGTATTGCTTGTAATAGAATTTTCTACTTCTTCTATTATATTTCCTGTCTCTTTTTCTCCGAACAATAACATTTTGAATTTTTACGCGAAATAACTGGGTACTAGTGAATTAAGATATATGTCATTGTAAACTGTCATTCATGACCAACTTGATTTTAAAATTTTTGAAACTTTTTTAATTAATGTTGGTGTAAGATTTTCTTTCCGAATCTCCCTCGTTCTTGAATTAGTCACCGAAAATGCTTTTTCGCATACGATTTTTTTTTAAACTATCGCGAAGCGACGTAGGATAATTTTCAAAAAATCGTATACTCAAAAAATAGTTCCGGTAATAATTTAAGTACTATATAGGGAGATTATACTAAGTGAAAATCGACCCAACCGTGCTTCACACGATCAGACTGGAGTGGGGAGTCGGGAAATCGTATGGTCGCCCCAACCAACCGCCCGATCTGGATTTTGTTGGTCCTGCATGCCTGCACCACTATCCAATTTGCAGGGTCCCTGCAGATTGGGTCGTATGTAGAGGCTTTTAATTCGAACTACTCAGGTGGTACAACGGGGTTGTCTAATACAAAATCGTATTAGTTTTTTAACTACTTTGCAAAGGCATAATAATAGGCTTAACAGCCTGTAACTGACAGCCAACGCTAAGTCTGAATCCACATGCATCCGTGATTACGGATATCCGTATGCGTACTACTGATAGGTGAAATTGGCATCATCCGAATGGTGACGCGTAATACGGACGTAACTGAGTTAATAGAAACTTAAAATCTATAAATAAAAATGCGAGATAGTCGCATCTATTCGTAAAATCGATTTGTTGCATAAACTCGCCATAAATACAAAAAAAAACAGCTTAAAGCTCTCCACCATAGACAAGGGAGATGCGCTTATGGTAGGGATAGATAGGCAACTTAACATACTAAATTGATTCCCTTATAGCGCCATTCATGTCTGGTTGAAGAACTAAATGTAGCACTGTGGGCGAGGGGCGGGGGGCCGGCGCCACGCATGAAAATTTAAATTTTACAACTTTGAATTCAAATTTTCGCGCTTCTATTCTCTGAAGAGAAAGTTAGAGGCGCGAACCTTTTGAATTAGAGTCAATATATTTTGGGAGAATAGAAGGAAGTTGTAACAACGTTTCTGATATGGCGAGAAGCTTTATTAATATTAGATATTTACATAAATTAATATAATAACAAGGAAAGTTTTACCTAAGATTGTGCTGTAAAGAATTAACATAGGAACAGCGTTCAGCTTTAAATTGGATCCTCTTAACTCTGCCATGCTCAATTTTTTGGTCATATCCAAAATGTGCGTGACAAACTCTTATAAGTTTTATAAATGCCAATCTTGTCTTTGCCACAGAGTAATGGATTTTGAATAGCATGTACCCAAAGTTTATGCGTCTAAAAATACACGGTCATTATACTAAGATCCTAAACTGTCATAACTCTAAGAAAATCAGTATATAAGTAATGTTTATGATTATTCAGGATCAAGAAGTGTCCTGCATACATTTTTTTTAAATGGCAACAATATTTTTTATACAGTATAGGCGCAAGGTGCCTTTTTGGCTCTTCACAATACATCCTTTTTATTACCTCGCTAAAACAACAAGAAACTTCCCGGGTCGCTTTTTGGGAATCTGTGCATTTTCACACGTTTCCCGCTTTGTACTGTACATCCGGGAACGCAACAATAAATCACGATTTTAGTAGAATAAAAAATATAAACATAATAAACTTATACGTCGCGCCGCTTCGTTTAAAAATTTAATTTTAAAATGTCAATGTCGCGTGGGTCCGACTCCGGAAAATATTTTTATTATGGATCAGCGCATAAGTCATATTTTTATCTTTATCGCGCCTTTGCTGGTACGGTTAAATTCAGAGAGAGAAAGATAGAGAACGTTCCCCACGCTCATTCTAAATACATGTTTTGCCGCTACCAACGTTAGGATATGAACAACCTTATAAAAAAAATCCCTACAATAGCGCCATCATCGTCTGGTTGAAGAACTAAAGGAAGGGTGAACGATCTTCACCATTAAGGTTATCCTAGCCTGCTCTCCACTCAATAGATGCTTCAAAATTCTAACCAAACAATTTAAATGAAAACGTTAAAACACAAAGAAAGTTAAAATTAACCAGCTTTAATCCGTGATGACCTTGATGTGCTGTCAGCTCCCTTAACAGATAGTTGATTGACTACTGATAATCACGTGGTAACAACGGATGCATGATCACACGGATGCATGTGGATTCAGACTAAATCTTCTATGCCAAAAGCAAATCCAAACTTTCGCTGGGGCCAGCAGGACAACAGTAAGTTGGCAAGCGAGGGTAATGTGAAATATATAAATAAAAATCCTTTGAAGGGTGCAATACCAGCAGCAAATGTACTGGAGGCGGCGCTTCAGTCGACTATGCAGAGCTTCCTCGCTTAATTCACAAAAATTATGGAGACCCAGCTTAAAACAATCCTGAATAATGTCGAAAAATCCACGGTTTAGTGACGGCACAAACTGAGACGGCGTATTTCAAAATGGCTACATTTAATGTTAACAGTATTAAACATCGAAGAAATGAACTTATTGACTTTGCAGAAAGAAACGAGATAGATGTGCTTCTTGTGCAGGAGACGTGGCTTAAAGGAGAAAGGTTTTCGTTTCCAAACTATAAAATTTTCAGAAACGATCGCCTAAATAGACGAGGGGGGGGGCACCATGATTCTGGTCAAGAGGCACATCTCTGCTCAAGGTGTGCCAGGCCCTGCTAGTTGTACCCACATTAAAGAGACTTTCATTTCTATTAAATTCAAGAATAATCAGCGCGTATACCTGGGATCGGTTTACTGTAGCCCGTCGGTAGGTTTTACGGGCAACTGTTTAGAGCAAATTTTTGGGAACAATAATAGGACGATTATAGGAGGCGACCTTAATGCAAGGCATACTATTTGGGGTTGCAGAGATACCAATCAGAGGGGTCGCGCCCAATATAATTCTTCAGAAATTCTAAATTACCACATTTTACCGCCTGAAGACCACACCCACATGTTTGGGCGGGGTCTTCCGGATATATTGGACATTTTCGTGATAAAGAACTCTGTACAATTTTCACAACCCACGGTCATCTGTGATCTAAACTCTGATCATCTGCCGGTTATAATGGAAGTTGGTAATCCTCTTGAAAGGGGCCAAGGTTTCGTAACTCGGACCTCCACAAACTGGCAAAGGTACAATGGTATATTACAAAATGCCGAGCCACTACAACCAATGCGGAACTCGGTAGACATAGAAAACGATGTAAGCAAGATCACAGATGACAATAACATTGCTTTAGCTCAGGCATATATCATGAAAGTGTCCGTATATTCGAAATACGGGGCTTTAACTGACGAAATTAAAGAACGTATTAGAGTAAAAAATCGTTTAAAAAACAGAGCATTTAGGACTGGGGATCCTCGAATCAAAGCCGAGGTTAATCGCGAAACCGAAGCGATCAGACAAATGCTCATCGAACGTCAATCGAACCTGTGGGATGACAGAGTTCAAAGTCTGTGCATCGAGGATAATTCCATTTTCAAGATGACCAGAACTTTGATTAAAGGTGCAAAAAAGCCAATGTCATATCTCAAAAACCAGCAAACAGGTCTGATTTTGACAGATGCTAAGGACAAAGCTGAATTGCTCGCAGACAAACTCTGCGAGCAATTCAGCGAAAATCCAACAACGGACCCACATAGAGATGAGAGGGTCTCCAGAACTATTCAAATTTTTAAGTCAATGAACCATCCGATTCAGAACTTCCCAGAGGTGACGCTAAACGAAGTCAAAACAATAACAAGTGTTTTAAACCTCAGAAAAGCCCCGGGTTTCGACGGTATCAAAAATGCGGCGTTGCGAAACCTACCCGACAGAGCTTTGGGGAATATTGCAAGCTTATCCCAGGCGATAATCAAAGAATGCCATTTCCCATGTGCATGGAAACACGCAAAGGTAATCTTAATACACAAGAAAGGGGAAGACCCAACTGCTGCAGTGAGCTATAGACCGATCAGCCTCCTCTCTAGTTTGGGAAAAATCATCGAAAAACTGATTTTGTCTCGTCTAAGTGACTTTGTGTTTGAGCCCAATGTTCTGCCTAATGAACAGTTCGGTTTTCGAGCCGAACATTGCACAGTTAGGCAGACAACGAGACTCACATCAAATATCATGAAGGGTTTTAACAGAAGGATGCACACGGGGGCGGTTTTCTTTGATGTCTGTAAGGCTTTTGACAAGGTATGGCACAACGGTTTACTATTAAAGCTAGTAAGGCTAGGAGCTCCAAACTATCACGTCAAGATTGTGGCTTCATTTCTTGAAAATAGAAGTTTTGCAGTCTCGTCGGAAAGCGCGCTTTCTTCGATAAAACGCATCAGGGCTGGAGTTCCGCAAGGCTCACCTCTATCTCCGACGCTGTACAATATACAGGGTTGGGCAAATGTTCCGGAACGGCTTAATTACAAGCGAACGAAAAGTGATATCGAATCGGGGTTTTGGGCAATCTATAGGACAAAAATTTTACTATTTGACTGGTATACCATATGTCAGTAATGTCACCAACTGTCAAGTGTCGACGATATTTTTTTATTTTTTTAAATGGAACACCCTGTATATTATCAGATATTCTAGATCTTCAATAAATTACAAATATTTTTCATATAGCATACCATATGATTAAATTCAACTGTTTCGGAAATACGGGCAAATGAATGTAGTACATTTTATTTAAACAAAACCAAGGTAATAACTTTAAAACACAATAATATAAAATAATGGTTATTTAATTAAATGTTCAAAATGTCGTCCTTCAGCCACCTGACAGTGTCCAATCCTGTCGGAAAATTCAGAACGCACGTTTTGCAAATGTTCACGAGAAATAACATGCACAGCATCTAAAATTCTGTTTTGAAGATCCTCCAAAGTCTTAGGTTGTGTACGATATACGACAGTCTTTAAATGACCCCAGAGGTAGAAATCTAGAGGTGTTAAATCTGGAGATCTAGGAGGCCATTCAATGGACCCTCTCCTACCTATCCACCTTCCAGGAAAAGTTTGATCTAAATAATTTCTGACATGTATACCAAAATGAGCTGGCGCCCCATCTTGCTGAAACCAAATGTCATTCGCTAGTATCTGATCGTTAACCTGATCATGATATAAATTAATCAAATTTGGTATAATTCTATTTCGAAGCAGATCTAAGTAGTAAATAGATGTCAAGTTTCCATCAAGGAAGAAAGGCCCAATAATATGGTTTCCAATTATACCTGCCCACACATTTAATTTTTGGGGGTGTTGCGTACGGTGCTCAATCATCCAATGGGGATTATGGTCTGACCAGTATCGACAGTTGTGCCTATTGACGAAACCATTAAGACAGAATGTAGCCTCGTCAGAAAATAAAATACGACTTACAAAGTTAGGTTGTAGGTCTATGTAGTCCATTATTTCTTGACAAAATTGCATACGCCTATCAGGATCGTCCTCTGATAGTTCTTGAAGCAAGCTGACTTTATAAGGAAACATTTTATTTTTTTTGAGGATTCTTCTAATTGATTTTTCGCTGTTTTCATGTGCAAGAGCAAGCTTTGGAACTGACGTCTGTGGTTCTTCTTGCAGGGCAAGCAAAACATCCAGGGATTTCTCGTCATTTGTAGCAGTTTTCGGACGACCTGTTTTTGGCAAGTTTTTTACCGTACCCGTATGCTCAAAGTTATGGAATATTCTATTAGCAGTTGATTTAGAAATGGGATCTCGAACAGGAAAACTTTGATTGAAAAGGTCGGTTGCTTCTTGAAAAGATCTCCGTCTATCCCCATATCCTATCATCATAAGCAGAGTAATCCGTTCTTGTTCAGTTAGCTGAACCATAGTTTTATCAGTTATATCAGAGGTTTAGTCGATAAATAAAAAACTCGCACAACTCACTTAATACAAATAAATAAAAATTAAATAGGAAATGTGTCAGAGTGACACTTGGGAGTCATGGAAACTAAGACTTTTATTTGGAATGTCATAATAAAAGAAATATGTTGCTTGATTTTTAAACAAAATGTAATATGGGCTTTCTAGATTCATTTGCCCGTATTTCCGAAACAGTTGAATTTAATCATATGGTATGCTATATGAAAAATATTTGTAATTTATTGAAGATCTAGAATATCTGATAATATACAGGGTGTTCCATTTAAAAAAATAAAAAAATATCGTCGACACTTGACAGTTGGTGACATTACTGACATATGGTATACCAGTCAAATAGTAAAATTTTTGTCCTATAGATTGCCCAAAACCCCGATTCGATATCACTTTTCGTTCGCTTGTAATTAAGCCGTTCCGGAACATTTGCCCAACCCTGTATACACTCACGATATACCGAAGGATAGACAAAATGAGCTCTATTTATTTGCCGACGACACTGCAATTACTGCAAAATCAAAACAACCGTGGTTGATAATCTCAAGGTTGCAGCGCCACATTAAACGTATAGAAAAATGGCTTTCGCCTTGGAAGATTCGTCTAAATTCTTCTAAGACGAAGGCCATATTTTTCTCAAAAAGCAACGTCAAACGACCTGAAACTAGGCTTAGCGTTAACGGGGTACTAGTGAATTGGTGCCAGGAAGTTAAATACCTGGGACTTATCTTCGACCAAAGGCTGAATTGGAGGCTAAATTCAATTAATAGAGTAAAGCTTGCATTGCGACACTTAAGCTCTATCTACCCCCTGCTTCACAGGAGGAGTAGAATTGGCAACAGGACGAAGGTCAACCTCTACAAGGTCTTGGTCAGGCCGGTTTTAACTTATGGTGCGCCCTCGTGGTGTAACATAAGCAAGGCGGAGCTGAACAAGTTCCAGGTAGTTCAGAACAAAGCACTAAAGCTAATAGCAAATGTACCGAGATATGCTATGAACCGAGTTCTACACAATGACTTTAAAATACAGACCATAAAGGAGTTCTTTTTAAAAATCATAACCGACTACTACAAACGTACGGACATTTCGACCAACGAACTCATAACACAGTCACATACAAGACCAAGACCTGACTCGACATACAAACTACCTAAAGATTGGCTTCCTATTGGCGAGCCCATTTAACAGTAGGGAGGCACTAGAAATAGTGGAGAAGCACTATCAACACAGCACTGTTTTAAGAACGGTAAGAAAAGGCGCCAAAAACAAGCAGCATCAAAATCCTAGATAACCACGCACGAATCGCCAAGGAATAAAGCTACTGCCGAACAAAAATAAAAAATACATATGAACAATACCGACAAAGTAGACGAGAAAAGAAAAGAAGTCACAGGTCTAACCTAGCTTACGAACACATGGAAGATCCCGTATACTAAATATTTACCAGTCTTCGGTATTAACGCCACTTAAGGGCCAATTGTATAGGTATGAATTAACCTTAGAGTTAAACCTTAGTTTTACATCTAAGTTAATCCGTGACCTAAGAGGTGTCAATTTTAAGTTTCTCAATCTGAATGAGAAACAAGAGAAACAACGAATTAAAATTTTAATAGTGAGCGGTTACAGAAATACTAAAAGATCGCTAGATCAGGTTTGTCAACTTTTCAATGAATTATATTCAAATAGGCCTCCAATAAATGAGTCAACGGTGTATCGAGTGGTAAAGAAATTTCGAGAAACAGGCAGTGTTAGGGAAGCCGCTAGATCAGGTCGACCTAAAACAGCAACCGGGGGGAGACAGAGCTTTGGATATCATGCTCTCAATACATGAAAGTCCATTACAATTATCCAGGCCAATGGTAATGGATTTTAATGTGTCTCATCAGTCAGTGAAAAATTTTTTTAAGAAGGAGAAGTCGCATCCCGACGAACGGGTATAGTTTCAGCAAGATGGGGCACCTGTGCATTATGCGGCAAATGTTAGACAATACATAAGCGAACAATTTCCAGGACGTTGGATAGGCAGAAGAGGTGCTATTGACTGGCCAGCGCGATGCCCGGACTTAACCCCGCTCGACTTCTTCTTGTGGATACACTTAAATAACAAACTCTACGTTAACCGTCCAAATGACTTAGAATCTTTAAAAGTCAGAATAAGTGCTGAAGTGCTTGTTTAATTTTCTAGGCTATTTATTTTGTTATTATAAATTTTGTTATAATTTTTAATAAATAAAAATTTGAAATACAAAAAATTCAGAGTTTTCTCCGTAGAATCTAAATATGCAATCATATGCAAGGTGTTCCATTTAAAAAAAGTAAGTTAGTCTCTATAGCAACCAAACCAGAAATGACAGAAAGAATTCATGCATTTAGAAATGTGGCAAATAATTTACTGAACAACTTTCATAAGTGTCACTTTTTCGTATACGAGGTAATTGAACAAAAGTTACAGGCACTATACGCGACTTCTTTGCCACTCTGTATGATTACGCAGCAGTCCAGTTCAATAAGTAAAAATGGCCAAATAGGTTAAGAAACAAACATATGTTAAAAGTACGCCATTTGTATCCCAAGATTTCGAGTTAACTCATACCCAATTCACGAGTTGCGGGTTAATCCTATAGGGTTGGAGGTAACCTCTGATTATACAATGGATTTTACTACTAATTCCTGGATTAACCTCCACTTTTTAGTTAATCCCAACCTATACAATTGGGCCTTAACCTTTTCCAGTCTTCTAAAAAGCAACCTTTTCAAATATAGCTTGGGTTATGTTTACTAAGTCCATTATTTCTTTTTCTGGTAGATTTTTGATCCCGTTAAACCCAGGCGTCATTTTTAAATTTATCGCATTTACAATAGAACGAACTTCCTCCAGAATTACTCTCGGAATATTCTAAATAATGTAATACCTTCTGAATGAACTAAAAAATACCATATACTACCTATATTATTGCAACCTACACGTAAAACATAAAAATAAAATAATTAAGAGCGAACATATTTTTCACGGTATTTAGGCAGCGTGTGGTAAAAACGCTTCCGGATGCACTAATATCATATGGGGTACTTCGAGCCACCCTTTTCAGACTACTTAGCACCCAATTAAACAAAAACAGTCATTAGTGTAAAACACGTGCTGTCAAGTATAAAACAGACGTTATACTACTTGGCCACAAGTGCGGTTAAGAAGGGAATCTATAAAAAAGCTTTTACGTCAACAGTTAATTTAAAGTTTTGATAGGATACTTACAATATTCGATTATTTTTTTTTCTACAACTGTTAAATAAGTTTGAACCTATACAGAGTGATTCACGGTGTACGGTCCAAAACTCTGTTCCTTTGAAATTTTTCTGAGCAATAAATTAATTTAATCACAACCAGGAAAGGATTTAAATCATGATTTAAATCGCGATTAAAATCAAAATTTCTGTTAAGTTATAATTAAGAGAAAATTAAAACCTTCAGTTTTAATAAATGGTTTATTATATCAAAGAAATAAGACCACTGTACCTAAATAATGTTTATTTTAGTTAATTGTAGTGCTTGTACAAAAGAACTAATTTTGCAGCTTTTTCCATTTCTAATCGATTACTGAGTTTGGAATGGACTAAACCAAATGTCGAAAAAATCCTGTCAATTGATGCGGAAGAAGCAGCAGCACAAAGTAATTGTCTAATAAGGAAGAACTATTTCTAAATAATTGGTGTATTTTGTTGCGACTTTCACCAATCTATTCTAAAGAATATCATCATGAAACATAATATCAGTGAAAGTTTCTGATCTTGCAAGAAGCTTGACTATGAGTATAGTATAACACTATTTGGATTTAATTCTTTAACAGCGTTTAAAGCAACATTTTTTTCACTCTCTGTTAGAGTTTTTGTTGAGCCAAGAAGATATGCCAACAAATTATATGAGGTTATACACTGTTCGTAACGCCTCTTAGATTTTTGGAGTTGATTTAAAGTTATGTCCGTTTTGTCAAGATGAGTTTCTAATATTTTAAATTCTTCCACAACATCTAAAAGACTGGCACTGTTTCTTTGTAGTCTACCTATTGCGATAGAGATAGGCTTAAGTATTGTTAGGTAATCTTCGACTAATCTTTTTAAGTGAATGTTGGGAGTTTTTCCTATTATAATATTGTCAATTTCGTTTTTGTTCTCTTCAGCAATTTTGAAGAGTATGGGCCATGACTTAACGAAACCTTCTAAACAGTCGGCAAGCGAATTCCATCTGGCATCATTTGGCAAAACTAGTTTTTTGCCTCCTTTGGCATATGCTGCAGAGGCTAAATGGTACGGAAGTATTTGGCAATGAAAACAACATGTTCCTTAATATCAGCGATTTCCAAATCCTTACATAGTAAATTTAAAATATGTGCAGCACAACCATATGTAATAAGGTTCAATTCAGTAGATGTTTTTATTTGATGTCGCATTGCAGCCATATTAGCTGCATTATCTGTGACAAAACTACATACTGTACAGTCATATTCGGTTTTAAGCCTATTTATGAGTACTGTTGCAATTTCTGTTAAATATTCAGAAGTATGTAGATTCCGAGAAGTATCTAGAGTATCTACTAAGGCGGTAAATTCATATTCTGTTGTAACCGTTGCACAGATTATCGGTTCGTTATGTACATTTGACCATCCGTCAAGTGAAAGACACACACATGTTCCCGACAAGTTTTGAAAGCATTTGGTTTTTTCTTCATTATAAACTATATCAAGCAACTTATTAGAAACATCATATCGAGAGGGTAGTATGTATCCAGGCCGTAAAAGAGCGATAGCTTTTCTTACTTCCCGTTGCGTTATACAGTTAAAACTGCTGTTTGTAGAGTACAGGGCTCTGGCAATCTGTTTGTCAATTTCCTCTTTAGTATATTTGCTAGTGCGTATGGCAAAAGATGACAAGGATCCAGAACTAGAACTTGCTGACCTTGTTTCTGATTCTGACACTACTTTCCTTTTCTTACAATCTGGAGTGGAAAGACTAAAAAGTGACTCTAAAGTTTGTTCTAAAGTGCATGGTTCCTGTGACTCCTGTCAGTTTGGTGGCGCATTCACGAAAGAAGTACCCTCAAACTAAAAAAAAAGACAATATTTAAGTTTAAAGTTAAAGCGAAAATTCAGCAAATTATTGAAAATTCCTTTCTGATATCTGAGATACTGAGAAATTTTATTTTTTGTGTAAAATTCTGAGCAACTTCGTCTAACGCCTAACGAGTCTAACCTAACAAACTCCGTAACCTGTAGTGACCTGTACTTGCTCTAATGCAGAAATTAGCAAATTTCTCGAAAGCGGTCATATCTCATGTCTAGCGTTGTTGAGAAAGTATACCTTTTTTTCCCCCAGAAAAGGTGTAAGAATAAGGTTTATTGATAAAAAGTCCCAGAAGTTCTCTGTCAAAGAAGTTAGGGCGAATTAAACTGAATAAATGATAGCTGCACAAACATTAATACTAAATTATGATTTCTTACCTTAAGAAACCCTCGGTTACCAAGTTTTGTGCAAAGAATTTATGTTTTGTAAAAGTTATTTTAGAAAATCGAAAATAAAATTTTAAATCCAAATTCAACACCCTGTATCTCAGAGACGACACATTTTCGGACATAAGTTTATTTGGAAAATTGGCTATTTTCTTGAAATCTATGTTGTGTTAAAAAAAAGTATCAACTTAAAAATCACCCTGTGTATCTTTGGAAAATTATAATAAAAATGAAATTTAAAGAAACAAACTTATGTATTTATTATTTTATTATAATATGCTGTTTGTGTACTTACAACTGATTCATTGTCCTTTTTGATTTCTGTAGGTAGATACTTCACTTTCACTACACTTTTGCCAGTGAACTTTCATCCGTTCGACAAGACCTTGCATTTCATGTCTACATTTTTTGCATATAGCTCTATTCGCTAATTTTCCTTCAGTTCCTTTTTTTTTCCTTCAACACAGCATATAAGAAAGATCGCGATACAAAGCAATGTTACAAAATGGGTTGTACATGAAACTCTAAAAGAACAGTTACTTCCTATGTTCGAAAAGTACACGCCTCTCCGGATGATTATCCAGCAAAACTTCAATACTCCAACTAGTTTATACAGCAACATAACGCAAATCTAAATTTTTCAATCCGTATATTGTTTACCGATACAAGAGATGGCATAATAAACTGATGCAATTTACATTTTTTGGCTGATGAGAATCCGCACGCCATAATTCAAAACAAGCACCAACAAAAGCTTATGGTGAATGTTGGGCTGTCATTATCGGAAATAACCTAATACCTACCTAATATACCTAAAAAAAAACGTCTACACTTTGGTCAATGTATAGCATGATAAAATCAATGTTAGATTTTATTCTAATAAAATGTCATTTTATTTACGAGTTTTGTAATAGAAAGCTTTTTAAAATAAAAAAAAATTATATAGTCTCCCAACATTAAATTGCATTAAGAAATTTAAAATTGCGAAATAAAATAGCAAATCTTTACTTATTAAAATTAATAGCTAAATTTGACTTATTGTATGCCTTAATAAATATGGATAAACCAACTTGCTGAAATGTCTCAGTAGTTGAAAAGGTGATTTATTGATTTTTTCCTTTCGTTTTGTCTTGTTGTTTACTGAAATAAATTTGGGACTAAGCTTGGTATAAGACATCGATGGATTCGACAGCATTTTTGCTATTTTTAGTTAGTTGACCAAAAATGAATCAACATAATATCCTTCAGCGACAGTACTTGACTTCCACCCGCCTAAACGTTAAGGCTGTAAAATATCTGCTCCGCTGTTAGCAAGTAATGTAGCAGCTGTTCATCTAAATAATGAGTGTT
This sequence comes from Polydrusus tereticollis, assembly GCA_963920685.1. Lineage (NCBI taxonomy): Eukaryota > Metazoa > Arthropoda > Insecta > Coleoptera > Curculionidae > Polydrusus > Polydrusus tereticollis. The sequence continues at coordinate 111,875,930 of OY987327.1, read as the reverse complement.
CTGTAAACCTTTCTGGTTGTGGGAATTTCAAGAACTTCGTCATTGTCTTTGGAAATTGTGAGCTGTAGTAGAAATTAAACATTCCTCGGCTTTCCCAGCTTTTTCTCTAACATCTGGTGGAGTGCAATTCATGTCTTTTTCACTATCGCTAGACATATTTTCTTTAATTTTTACCACAAAATTTGACAATTCGTGATGCCCGCGAAGTTTATAATTTGTTTATGCTTAAAGCTGGATTTATTAACTCGAAAAGTTGGCGAGGTTGAGGTTGGAGTTGAAAATAAGCATTCAATTTAAACTAAAGGGAACACTCAGTTCAATTTATAAACTCAGTTCGTACAAAGTTCGTAAGTTTCGAAAAGTTCCCGTGTAGTTCGAGATAACCAATTTTTATGTTCGGAGTTCGAGAGATTCGTTTCGACCAAGGAAGACGCTATTTTAAAGTCATGTGGTTACAGCGAAATGGCAAATGTCTTTTATTTGTCGCGTTTGTGCTCTTCATTGTTTACGTCGCCCTTCCGTCATTTGTATTTGGATTTTCTGTTTGTTGTAAACTTAGTATTGTGCTTTGTGCCAGAAATTGGAAAACCAGAAATGGATTGTATAGAGAATGAAGACACCAATTTGCTGTTACTCGAGTTGATCCAAAATTATAAATTTATCTACAATTTATAAAAGTAATATATAATTTATTAAAGACTGAAACAGTCATTCTTCTATATTTAAAAACTGTGGTGTATCCCAAGACCTCATCTTTTTAAAATAATTATATCCACCTGCCCGTATTCTCCTCACATTTATTGGTCGCGTTTTAAAGCGGCGATTGCTACGCCTTCTTCTATAAACCACGTAAAACAAAAATGTTGCCGCAAACAGGGTGTAATAATATAACATTTTTACCACAGCAGGGAACTCAAAAAATATTTAATTTTTATTTGGAATCGAACAAAATTATAAACAAAGAAAATAATAATTTACAATCTGTCAAATTTAGTGTCAGTATTCTACACTGTGGGCCAAATTTATTTGGAACCCAATTTCACTCTGAATAACTTTTGCTATATTTGTCGGATTTTGGTAGTATTTTCTGTGAATATTAAAGGGGCCTTTCCTTAATTGTAGAACAAATATCCAATCACTATGTGACTATGTACAGGGGGAGCCAAGTAATAAGAAATATTTGTAATCATTGCCTTTGGGGCTGTTGCAAAATTAAATGGTTTACTCTAAAACTACTGAAAAAATTGTTCTAGAAACTTTAGGTTTTGTATTAAAAACGTATTTTTTTTTGAAAACTTTATTAAATAATATTACCATACAGCTTTATTAAATATCAAATTAACAGAGCAAAAATGTAATAAAAAGAAAATATTTTTCAATAAGTTTACAAGAAATTATTGTGAATATGACCACCTTGACTATCTACAACAGCTTGAAGTCTTCGGCGCCATTGTCCAATTGAGTTATTAATAATTTCTTGATTATATTGTTGCCAACAGTAGACTATTCTCTCTTTAAGCTGATCAATCGTATTAATCCGAGTATTTTCATTTCCCTCTAATGTCCCCCAAATGTTATAGTCGACGGGGTTTAACTCCGGGCTATTTGGAGGCCACATGTTTGGTTCAATAAAATCAGGACAGTTTTCCTGCAGGTATCTTACAGTACTTCTTGACGTATGGCTTGGTGCGCCATCTTGCCGGAATGTGTAGTTGTCGCTAACTATTTCTATTTCTCGAAGCATACCTTCTAAAATGTCCCGTTGATAAACTTCGGAATTAATTTTTACTCCAGAGCCAATCAAATAAATTTCAGTTTCTCCTAGCCAGCCAGAGTAACCATAACTGACTTAGAAAAATGATCTCTGGGAACCAGAAGAAGTTCCAGTGGTATCTCCGATTTTCTTTGTACATTAGAATATACTCTGTTGTTCTGAGAATTTTCTGGCTGGCGCAAAGAAAAAACTTTTTCATCCGAGAACCAAATTCTTTCAATATCATCGCGTCGTCTAAATCTACTTACCAATGCTTGACATCTTTCTACTCTTTTATTCTTAACATCATTTGAAAATTTGTGACAGTATATTTTTTTAAAGGGTCGATACTTCAAATCAATTTTAATAATTCTTCTTACCGATGATCTTTTAATAGTAGTCGTGTTTGTTATTTTTCTTGAACTTATCGTATCACCGGGTTCGACAGCATTAAGAATTGCTCTAACTCTTTCAACGTTTTCGATGCTTCTACCAGTCTTCTTTCTTCCTCTTCCAGGCTTCATTTGGAATGAACCATTGGTCTCGAGTAAATGCCGTAGAAAATAACTAACAGTACTTAATTACCAATTACGCTCTGGGTAACTTTTAGTAACCTTTTTGCACCATAACCTTTGACTCTTAGAGATGAAATTAAGATTTTATCTTCAAATGACAAATACGAGTAGACCATTTTGAAATAAATTTGACACACTGCCAAGTTACTAATATTTACATACTGTTGTCAAGGGATCCAAAGGCATTTTTTCTTTTGTTTCAACGTATTTTTGCTCTGTTAACTTGATATTTAATAAAGCTGTATGGTAATATAATTATAGTTTCGAAAAAAAATACGTTTTTAATACAAAACCTAAAGTTTCTAGAACAATTTTTTCAGAGCCTCTTTTCCGATAGTCTCTTAATAATTTCAAATAATTTTTGTAGTTTTAGAGTAAACCATTTAATTTTGAAACAGCCCCAAAGACAATAATTACAAATATTTCTTGTTACTTCGCTCCCCCTGTACATAGTGATTGGATATTTGTTCTACAATTAAAGGAAAGGCCCCTTTAATATTCGCACAAAAACCACCAAAATCCGACAAATATAGCAAAAGTTATTCAGAGTGAAATTGGGTTCCAAATAAATTTGGCCCACAGTGTATATCATTCTATTGGATAAAAATCTTAACCAATCAAACAACTTTTCGAACGTCGCTACTGACTTTATAAATGCCATATTCTGGACTGTCGAATATCAAACCTCGCCAACTTGAACATAACTTCAACCTCGACAACTTTTCAAGTTCATAAATCCAGCTTAACTGTTCATAAATAATAAAAACGTAAATTTTATTACTGTTACAAAATGTTGATGTTTGTAAATAAAATCGTATACAAACCTCTGTAAGAAATAAGTAATAAAATACTTCCCACCTCGGTATCGTTTCTATTTCAAATGCTGATATTTTAGAACTCTGAGATGCTCAGGCACTGACATCTGGTTAGGAATTACTTGGTAATCCTCAGAAGCTTTTTACACTGACGAATTCTTAGTTTCAGTATACCTACAGGGTCGTTTGAAAATAAAAATAGTTTAGTTACTTTCATCTTTAAATGCGATTTTCTAATAATAACTCAACTTACTGCTTTCAACTTCTTATAGAAAACATACAACTTCTATATCGTCCTAGTTTTCCCGTGGATCAACTAACCTAATACTAAGCTAGCCAATGGAATCTGCAACGAATTTGCACCAGTTGTATCCATGGAAAACGCTATTAAAATCCAAAGAAAATCAGAGGTAAATTTAAATTTAGATTCTTATAAACACCGATGTTGCCAGGCAAAAATAGGTGTACCTGTTGTAGCCGTCCGTACCGTCCCATATTGAAAGTGCTTATTTTAAGAATTGTCTAAAAACCAATGTTTCCAGTAATATTACAACAAAATCTTTATTTGATTAGGGCATTTCACGAGTTAATATAAAATGAGAACTAGATTAAGGGGGTTAATTGGTTTACAGGGTCAAAAAAAATCGATTTGTTGGAAAGACCCTTAATCAACAAAATGAAAATATTTAACTAAATAGCGCATTCTCAAAGTGAAGTTGAAATTATAGGGAAAGGAAAGCAAGTCAAAAAGTCTTTCTCCACTAACTTAATAAAAGAGCAATCAACGGCTTAATTCTTTCACATTGATAAGTCTACATGTTTCGATGGTAGTGACTTTCGTCCTCAGGAGACAATAGAAATGTTGCTGTTAGTATTAGCAGTAGAGAGAAAATTATAGGTGGAAGGTGACGTTGATAAAGCTTTAAAAGTTGTAAAATGAAATGTACTAAGAAATGAATGAAACTTGATGAACGCAATCAGCATACCGAAATGTTAGATAAAATTTGGTTCAAATTTATTTGTACAAGGTTTGTCTTATGAAGGGAAATGATGTTCTTCCTATGAAGGTTTAATGAAGGATATATAAAGAGGATTTGTGGGACATTCTATTCTATTCCATTCTGAAAATATGTTGATTATGATCAGAGACTGTACAGGGTTATCCAACCAAGACTGGACAAGGCGATTTTTTGACTTTTCCTGTACTTTTATAAAAAAACTGAAATAGCCATCTTAAGTCATTTTCTCCCGCGAATTCGAATATCTTCAGCAAAAAACAATTGAACATCAAACAAAAGTACTAGGGGTCACTTTGATATTTTTTTAAATGGGATGCCGTATTTTTAATGAGCTTATCCGATTTCTCATATAAATTTTGATCTAAAATGTTGGATTTTTAATTCAAAAACGCCTTTTTTCTTCAGTTTTAAATTCGGAAAAATCTAAAAAAAAAAAAAATCCAACATTTTAGATCAAAATTTATATGAGAAATCGGATAAGCTCATTAAAAATACGGCATCCCATTTAAAAAAATATCAAAGTGACCCCTAGTACTTTTGTTTGATGTTCAATTGTTTTTTGCTGAAGATATTCGAATTCGCGGGAGAAAATGACTTAAGATGGCTATTTCAGTTTTTTTATAAAAGTACAGGAAAAGTCAAAAAATCGCCTTGTCTAGTCTTGGTTGGATAACCCTGTACACTGTACAGTGTACAGGTTACATCTGGTGATATCTATTATCTGTGTAATGATTATTATATGAGGCGGTTCATTCCAAAACTGGCCTTACCCATGTTAGACAATGTTACAGTATTAAAGAAACATTTAATACTTTAAACTGTTTGGTAATAAGCAATTCATTTTAGGCTAAAACCGGTCAATTGCTTCCTTTTATTAATTTTTTTAATATATACAGGGTCATTCCGTGTATATTTACCCATATGCTAGTGGCTTTATTGATAGAGATATCAAAAAACTAAGATGTATAAAGTTGTAGAATTTTATCTGAACTTCTTAAAAAAATTATCAGAAGAAACAGAAGACTGTTTTAACTTTAAAATAATTGCAAGAGTTGTTTTTTTCTTCAGTGGAACGCCCTATATATTAATAGATATTTGGAAAGAGCTTTTTTTACTGATTTAAGACATATTATAGTTTGATACCTTTCTGACAAGCCATTTAGAAAATATTTAAATTAAAGTTTTCTTTAAAAATAAATATTAAAATCGAGGTAGCAATGGATTAATTAAACAATTTATTAATTTAAATGTTGGGAATAATATCTACAAGATAAAATAATTACAATTGCTGAATATGACCGACATTTCTATCTGTTCAATCTATATAATCATCTTCCAATTTTTTAGTAGCATTTTAAATGTATTCTTGGTAGTCGTTATTTACCTTTTCGATTTCTTGGTTAATTTTTTGTGCTGCAAGTTTGTGCTTCTATCGGCATATACCATGTTAGTTGGATAACCTTCATCTAATGGGGTAAAATCTGGGCTATTGGGTGGCTATTGAATGGTGCCGTGTCTTCCTAACCAATCGTTATAGCGGTTGTTTAAATATTCCCTCACAGGCACTATGTATGTTATGTAGCGGAGCTCCATCTTAATGCCAGACCATTTGACAATACTCATTGATTGACAAATCCTTCAAACGAGCTTTTATTTCGTTGTTAAGAAATTCCAGACATCTCTGTCTATTAAGGGAGCCTTCATCAAATAGGGGGCCTATAACTTTATTTTTAACTATACCGCACCAAACATGCAAACATTTCCTACCTTGGAATTTTATTTCTGCAATATTATGATGATTAGTTGTAGCTCATACATGCGTGTTGATCCTTTGAAAACTCCTGCTGTGGTAAATGTCGCTTTATCATTCTATAATATTTTCTTAAGAAAATTGTGAGCCGCATTTTTCCTCCTAAGCATTTTTTGGCAGTATAACAAACGCTTACGCCTATGCTTCTCATCTAATTTTGGCACAGATAAATCTTGTAAGGATAATAACCATGTGATCGAAGCGTTTTCTGTATTCTTTCCATGGTATGCCTAAATGATTATGAGCATCTTCAATAGAACGGGTCAGATTTTCTTTAGAAAAAAAATTATTACAAAAAAACAGTAAAAACCTTACTAGCCATATCTACCTTCAAAAACAACTGGGTACTTTTAGTAATAAGTCGTTTAGCTGTTGAAATCTGAAAGTGCCAGGAGCTTAGGGTCTTAAAAAAGTCACCTGCTGCTGACTTCCAGTTCTTAATAACCACAACATCAGTATCAACTTTAAAGCTGGATTTATAAACTCGAAGCCGGGGTCGGCGCTCGCGCTGGCTTGGGCGCTGGAAGTTAAACAAGTGAATCGTAATTGAGTGATTTATAAACTTCGCTGGCGTTCGCGCTGGCACCGGCTGGCGTTCGACATAAACCATCTTTATCCTTCCAGCGCCGGCGTTCGTGAAAAATCCGTAGCGCCGTGTCATAACCAATGGGATTTTAGCATTTCTATCAAGTCATGTTTGGCATCTGCCAATCTGTCAATGGCCAATCGTCATTTTAATTTTACTACCGCTAAGACACCAAGTAACTTCTTCTTCCTTGCTAAATCCATTTATTTAACTCTTTTTTTTTGTTGTAATAACTGGCTAGAGAAAATACCACCTGAACTAAAATGTCAGAAGTGTCAGATTATGTTTTTGTTTGTCAACACTGCGAACGCGAACGCCAAGTTTATAAATGCCCACTATTGCTTGTCTACGACGAACGCTGACGCCGACGCCAGCGCCGACGCCGGCGAGAGTTTATAAATCCACCTTTAATACTGCCAAAAACTTAAACGTATTCCTCAGAATTTTCGATGACAGGAACAATAAATTATCCTTTCATTATTTGATTTTAAATTTACATATTTTATTAAATAATTACAGTAACAAACTATCCAAAATGCAGTAGGTTACGTTATGTGTACGAGCAGTCGTTTGGAACATGTGATCAAGAATCATAGGCTTATCGTTCTGTAACTGACAGCCAACGTAAATATTTATCAGTGTTCGCTATTAACGCCACCCTAGCCTTTTTCCAGTCTTCTGGAAAGCAACCTTTTTGAAGTATGACCTAAGCTATGTTTACTACCTCTATTATTGCTTTTTCTGGTAGATTCTTGACAGCTTTATCTTTGATGCCGTCAAAACCAGGCGCCTTTTTCGGATTTATTACATTTACAATAAAATTCTTCGCCCCTTTTCGATCACCAGATACTTTTATTTCACATTAATATTATACAGAAATCTTTCAACAATTTTCATATGTTCTTACAACTCGTCATTATTACGAATGGCTGTATATTATTGACTTAAAGTTCGAATCACTAGTCGCAATTCAGCACAAACTTCTACTTACGAACAGGGAGTCCCGGGCGGTAGCACTGGATATTTCCAAGGCCTTTGACCGAGTATGGCATGAGGGGCTCCTGACTAAATTGAGATCATATGGAATGCCAATTCAATTTTGTTCATGGCTGTCAAGCTTTCTTAAAGACCATTCTCTGCGAGTGGCGATGGACGGATTTCTTTCAGACAGATTTAGCATCAACCCCGAAGTCCCTCGAGGTTCTAAATTATCGCCAACCCTCTTTTGGAAAATACTTTTAAATGTGGAGGTAGACTGTCTCTGTTTTATTTGATTATATCGACTACACTGCAAGCATGAACTACTTCTTCAAAATTAGTTTTAGGTTTTGTAGAATTATATTTTTCGGTAACCAGACTTTTTATTCGTTTAACTCAGAACGGTTTTTTTTTTTTTAATTTGTGTATTAGATAAATCCTAATTAATCCATGTAACTTCAAAGGGAAAATTTTTTCTATTTGAAACTTACAGAAAAAACTTCTGATTAAGCAATTTTTAAACATAATTAATTTTAATATTTCTCAAAGTCATGAGAAATGTTTCAATTTTTTATCATTTCACAGGTCGAAATAGAAACTAATGTTATAAATGTTAAGAATTTACCGGGTGTCCCACTAAGAATGGCTGTCGGCCGTATCTCAGAAAGTGTTAGTCGTATGGCTTGCGGAAAAAAATATATTGGGTAAAGTGGTCATGAGAAATTGCTGGAAGTTATTTTCAAGTTTCTTAGATTGGCGCTAGAGGGCGCAACAGTAACGGTAAATATGAATCACGAAGTTTCCTCAAAAGTCGCCCAGTTAAGGTGTCCCAAAAATAACATTTTTGTATATTTCGAAGATGTATTAATAAAATTTACCTATAGAACGTGTTCGTCACTTTTCAGATAAAGTGGTTACTATGGAAAGTAGCTTCATCAGTCCACAAAATTCTGAAGAGGAGATTTCTATCTTCCAATATCATATTGAGCACCCAATAGCAATGATCCAATCTTCTATCATAATCTTGCGGGGTCAAAGCCTGGTGGAGCACAATATGGTAGGGATGTAGCCTAAAGAAAAACAAAATACTTATTATATTGAGTTGAAAACTATTAAGAGAAATATTGGCAATATTCTAAACTATTTAAGAGTTATAACATATAGATATAATTACTTACCTTTCTTCTAATAAAATCCTATGAACAGTAGAGCGAGTAGCCAAAACATTTACAATGTTTTCCTCGGTTCGACATCGGCGGCGTCTGCGATATACAGGGCGACGAATACTTCCAGTAGTACGAAAACGGCTAGCTAAACGATTAAACATTCTACTGTCGTATCGGCGCCTTTAAGGGTATCGTACTGCGTAAACCCGTTCAGCAATTGTTGCATTTCCCAAACATTCAAAATACACCGCAATGATGTCAACCGCTTCTTCAAGTAACAGAGGCATTTTGAAAATCAAATACGACACAACACTGTTGGCACGACAAAAATTTTGACGTAATAGTGAAAGGTGACACGCGTGCACAGTTTCAATTCATGTATTGTTTTTCCAAGGCCTATTTGACTCTTAAAAAAACCTTTACAATGGCAACTTGAAAATAAAATCATAATGTTCCGTAATTATGATTATTGTTGTTGATATCTCCGGATTGAAAATTGATATTAACTTGCGGTTTTCGCTGACTTCTTAGACTTTTAATAATCCTTGTAATCAGGTAAAATTGAATATACTATTATATTTACAATTAGGGAAAAAACGCGCAATGTTTGTGAAGTTTTAAGACAGCGCCCCCTAGCGCCTAGTGTAAAACACATATTGCCCTAGTTCATAAGATGATACATAAAGTGAGAAAAGTCCTTTTTATCAAAACTAAGTTTACTAAGTTATGTTGAGCCAGACCGGAGTTATCAGCATTTATTACAAATAATGTTCAACCTTCCCCACCACTTTATTTGAAAAGTAACGAACACGTTATATAGGTAAATTTTATTAATAAATCTTCGAAATATACAAAAATGTTATTTTCGGAATACCTTAACTAGGCGACTTTTGAGGAAACTTCGTGATTCATATTTATCGTTACTGTTGCGCCCTCTAGCGCCAGTCTGAGAAACTTGAAAATAATTTCTCATGACCACTTTACCCAATATATTTTTTTTTCTTCAAGGCATACGACTAACACTTTCTGAGATACGGCCGACAGTCATTCTTATTGGGACACCCGGTATGTGTTTCTTTATTTCCGATAAAAATACAAGTGTTTCCAAATATAGAAGAGCGCCGCACCAGGCGCTGCCAATATCCCTGTATTTTTGCATTATAGCAATATTAGTTTCCGTTATATAATATATTTTGTGTTATTCAAATGTGTATAAAAAGACATACACAAAAATTTGGAAATCGCAAATTTTGTATATTGCTTAAAAGAAAAAGTTCGAAAAAAAAACTGTTTTTTGGTCCTCTAAACCAAATGCCCCTCTTTTTATTTCTCATTATCAATTTAGCTTCAAATATATTAAGTTACTATTTTAACGTAGTCTTTTTTAACTTGACAAGCCTTCTCATACGTTCAATTTAGCTATACTTCCTCAGTAGAATGCGACATGTCCATATTCTATGAATTTTTATTCATTTGATTAATTACTTACAAAGAAATATAGAATGAGGTGTTTTGGGAAAATCGTGGGCAAGAAGGAACTCATCAGCGTCGATAAAAATACCCAGTATAAACAAGAGACTCTGTTGTCTTAAATAATAAAATTGAGGGCAAGTCTTACTTTTAAAACAGGTGCATTCTTTAAGGAAGAGATGTAGTTAAATGTACAAATTCCATCGTTCTCTTGTAACAACACCTAATGTAACACCTGATTAGTGCTGTTATATCATTTAGCAACAAAAAATTGTTAATTTAAGGGTTTCATGTTTCTTCATTTCTTGTATCTTTCAACTTAAAAAAAATAACATTTTAAAACATTTTAATAATGAAAAATTACTCATAACTAGATAAGAATCCATAGCTGTTTAAACGAACGTAAACAAAGTACTTGCTTTTGACATCTTTTAATGAGACAATTTTGCACAATAAATAACGCCTTTACTATAATTATTAATAACTAATTACCGAAGACCCAGTTGAAGCAAGCTTCCTCACCTAACCTAAAAACTAAATAAAACTAAGATAAGGATAGTGTGGTTTCACTAACAAAAAAATGGTTAAGAGAAGAGTTGCTATACCTGCATGTTCTGTTATCATTTATTAAATAGTAGATTATATTACTAGATGTAGAAAGCGAACATTGTTTGTTGAAGCCGGAAGGGTTATAATAAATAAAATATGTGAGATTAAACTTTAAACTGACAGTTACTACCAATTATGGCCAATGGCATTTTTTTTAATACCTTTCTATTGTTACACCTTTTCATTAAATTCCTTATTAATTAACTGAAAAATATTGTTATTTGTAACAAAATAGGCTTCTTTTATACGCTTAAAGAAAAACACATTTACTTATCTTAACTTATCTTTAGAATGTTTATTATCACAATTGAACATTTTATTTTTGAAATATATAATATACCTAGTGATATAATTTATTTTAGTCCAAGGTATTCCACAAATCCAGAAATGTCCTTAGTGGCCTAACGTCATAAAGATCGATTACTACTCTTCCAAGTAAGTCCTAGGTATGTGCAATACAATTCAGATCTGGAAAGAGTGGAGGAACAGAGAATAATCATTTTCATCCAAATACTAACCTGCCTATGTGGGCGAGCGTTATCATATATAAAAATCTGCAATTGGACGACTCCGTTCGCCTTCAATAGACAATTCCACCCCATAACTCTTAAATTGGGCGATCTCCAGGCACGAGCTCTCTGTTAGTGCAACGACAGAAGCGGTTTTTATTTGTAAACAATCACGCTCTCTCACTAATGACGCCAGTTTAACCATTCAGTGCACCAAAGCAACCTTTGAGTTTTGTGATCTGCAGTCAAGGAGGTACGCACTCTACTAGCTGTGAAAAGGCCCTGACTCAAAAATATCATATTTCTTGAAAGATCCATACTGCTTCCCTCACTATAACTCTGTCTTCCCTGGCATTCGTTGACTTGGGCCTGCCTTTTCTTAGCCTTTCTCTGACAGCTCCAGTCTCATTAGATGGGTTGTTCATGCAAAAAATGACATTATTACCGATTAACTACATAGTAGAAAATATCCACCGGGTAAAAATCATTTCAGGAGTGGTAAAAAAAGTAGTGTTAATGTTAATACAAATAAATTACCACATTTTTACACTCATATGAGACCAAAGTTGTTGTATTAAATTTGTTGGATGAGTGTTATTTATTCCATTTTACACTCTATCAGATAAATTAAATTCAATGACAATTAATAACACCATAAATGCGTGTAAATAAACTCCGCTAGAAGGTTATTTTAACACATTGAGTGTAAAACTTATTTTTTAATCGTTTGCTAAAATACCTAAACCCGTGTTACCGAAAAGACAGACGGTAACAAGTGGTTTGAAATTCTAGCAATTGACACATGACGCCGACAACAAAATAAAGTTCTGTAAAGTGCCAAATGAGAGTGCCTCTTATGAGGATCTTGTTAAATTGGGTAAGTATATATATAGTATAAATTAAATTGAAACCTTACTAATAAGTACGCCATTTTTAAGGAACTAAGTAGGTATTTACATTGTTACAGTTTTCCTTTTAGCTTTTAAATTATTCTGATAAAAGCTTATAATATAATAGTATTCCTTTTCTATATAAATACTTAGGTACCTACCTACATATTTTACTTCATAGATCTGTAAATAAATATAGGTACGATTAATATATGTATTACTCGTCATTTTCATTCGTTTATATTGTTTTTTTATTATGTAATTTGTTTTGTTAAGCTTAACAGTGAGGCACATTAAACGTAGATATATATGTTTAATTTACTAAATTGTTAAACTATATAATAGGTGTGTCATTTTGTTTAACTAGTTATAATAATAAGTCTAAAAAAATGACAGGGTTTTCCAATTCTGTTGTAACCATCATTTTGTTTAGAAATAAACGATAAATAATACTCAATATTTTTATTCATTTCAACAAAACTTTTCCAAGCAATCTGAGAATTAAATATATTAGGGGCTACTAACTACTTTCGGCTTTGATTAAGTCATTCAATCATGTATCAAACTAAGCAGAAGTTAACAATGTAAAACATCTTGAATGCATAATTTTTTACATTTTAGTTATAAAGGCCCGATTAGTTTGATACGGAACTAAATGACTTAAACAAAGTGAAAAGTATTCTAGCCCTGGGTAGATTATTTTTTTACACTCACTATAGTAAAGTCACACCCAAATAAAATAAAATCTACACTACAATAATATGACATTTACACTAATTAATCACAAATTACCATTAAAAAATGGTTTACTTACACCTCTCATTATTTCTTTTACACACTAGAAGGATAGGTTTACAATCTGTGAGTTTAATTTACACACGATAGTCTAAATGTACCTACCTATAAATTAGAATAATTAACACTCATCAAAAAGTAAAAACCCATTCAAAAATGTCTTTTTTACTAGATATACTGATTGGTTAATATACCCTATTGAGTGTGGTCCTCTATTTACCACCATTGAGTGTTAAGTTTAACACTCAATTTTTTACTGTGTACATCAACTCATTGCGAAACTCCATGTAGCAACCTAACGGCTTGATTTGCCTCGCTAATTGTCAATTAATATATTTTTTTTAATAAACACACAATCAATGAGCTGTTTATTTGAGGACACAACATCATGATTAAACAGAAAGGCCCTAGAAATGATATACCAATGCCAATATTTTCTCAAGCGCTTAGTGCTTTTATCTTGCTCATTATCCGGTATTAGTTTTTCACAAATTTTTAATGGATTTGGGGTTATACAGTGCAGAAGGCGTAAATTTTTGAATGCTCTGTGGAAGTATTTAACGGCACAATAATGTCTCTTTGTATGAGATCTTTAAGCTTTATAATTTATTTTTTTTTTATTAACATCAATATTTTTATTCCAAAAAGAAACGCAAATTTTTAAAGGAAACTATGCAATAGCAAAAATTAAAATCAATATAGATATCTTAAACCAGTAAACAAACACTTATATCGTGTATTGCCTCCTCGATTGCCATCTGAAGAATATCTTCCCACTCTTCGAGAAGAGTCACTCGAAGATCTGGAATGGTTTCTAGTTGTTGGTTGCGAATAAGTCGCCCTAACATGTCCCACACATGCTCAATCGGGCTTATGTCAGGGCGGCATAGAGGCCTGTCTAATTGTTGAATGCCCATTTAATCCAGATATTCATTGACGTGTGCGTACTCACCCGTCTGAGGAATTGGTCGCATCTTGTTAAGTGCTTCTGACTCTGCCTAAGATATGTATAGATAGCGTATACCACGACCATTATGATTCAAGTGTTCAGAAATGAGGGCAAAATGCAATTTCTGATTCTACATACCACCGAATACATTAATAACTTTTGCAAAATCAATATTTGGTTGGTTGAGCAAGATAAAAGCACGTACAACATGACAAAAAAATTATTAACTTTGATGCAAAACTTGAAAGGATATTAAGATTGTTTGGTTAGGAGTGTATTACATTTGCCGTTTCATTTAATATAATGAACTAATTGTTTTTTAGTGTGTGTTTTTTTATCAACTCTGTTCTTAAAGTAGTTTAATAATGAAGACTGCTTCTAGAACCAGTTCAGTACACCTCTCCCTACTAATACTTTGAAATAGCAACCACTAATTTAAGAGTGTCCTATCGTATGGTATAGTATGAGAAGAATCGTATAGGTTTTGATCTGTTCTCCAGGCTGTGACTTTTATTGCAGTGTTGGTAAATTAGGATATTGCAGCCTCTTATTTATTGCTCTAAATTTAAGTAGTATTTTGCTCACGTTCCATTGATAATATATCTTTGATGCAATATTATGGGCTCCAAATTCGGTGGTCGTATTCTTATAAATCAGGTCAAACATTTATTGATTGGGTTAGTGAGTATGAGTTCTAAAGCATTTAATTTAAGGTTGTAAGGTCTTCTTTATATACGTGTGTCTATCTGTTTTGTTATTTGTAAATGGACGACAGTAACTGTATGGATATCCGATTCTTCTTTATGATTCAGGTTGGCCCGATCTTTGGAAATTATATTGGAAGAGGAAAACAACTTCAGAAAGGTCATTCCAGAGTTATGAGATTTTTCAGATGAAAGGATTTTTGAACAGTGTCATTTAAGGGCGACTTAGCTGTTGTGATCACTTTTTAAAGTATTTATACCGAACTATCAAAAGATACCTTTCTTTTAAAATAACTCTGTCAACTTAGGTTTGTTTGCGTACCATCTATACATCATAAATAACGCGCAAATATGAAATTTTGTTTTGAAATTTACAAGGGGGGTCCAAGAATTTTGGCGATGTGTGTATTATTAATTTCAGAGGTAAAGTAATGAGCTACAACTTTAAAAATCGAAATAAAAGGATAATAACGTTTTTAACTCGATTTTTAACAACAAAATAGCAAATTAATGGGGAAATGTCCCCCGCCTTGTTCGATGCATAAGTTGAGACGCCTGGTTAAACATTATGCACATTTGTGCGCGAACACGTTTGTAACAATGAACGACACAAAATACTTTAACCTGATCTCCATAAGTCGACTGGTTCAAAACTTTGCTTTAACTGAAAAATAAAATTTCTTTTCAATTTTATTGCACAGGTTTTTATTAACAAAATCAATCACTTTGTCATTTTATACCCTAGCATGGGTATGACATACTAACACATTTCTAACTTAGACTCGTCAAACAGCCACTTAACTCTTCTTAAATACTTTTTACTACTTTTTAATACTTTCAAATACGTTCAAATACTTTCCAACCATTTTTACGTAGAGGATTTGTCGTTCCACGGAGCGCAACCTTTCTCTGTAGAAATCAGCGTGACACTCTACACTTTACTTTACTTTGAATCACTTTTGACCATTTTTACGTAGAGGATTTACCGTTCCACGGAGCGCAACCTTTCTCTGTAGAAATCAGCGTGACACTACACTTTACTTCACTTTGAATCACTTTTGACCATTTTTACGTAGAGGATTTACCGTTCCACGGAGCGCAACCTTACTCTGTGGAAATCAGCGTGACACTAGTATGTTGACAAAACATTGTCCGTTTCGTACCGTCTACCGACACCTTGACCAATCAGGTACTGATACGTCACAATCCAAGATGGTTTATTTCACGTCACAATACTGTTGCCAACCAATGAGAAAGACATCCACTGTTACTATGCAAGCGGCGTCTATCATATTTACATTTACGTGTTAGGAAATGATACAGAATCGCCGACCGTGTTTTTTATACATAAGGTTTTGATTTAACTTATATTTTTATGGATGCACAACGTTACCATTACTGTAATATGCGGTATTGCCAATTATATTGCATGTAAATATAATGTACTTTCCTCATTGTTTTAGCATTTAGTAGTTACATAAAAACATAGTAATTGAGCACAAATGCGGCGTTGCCGCTTAGATTAGTATTACGTTACATTACATTTCATAGAATTGAGTTCCACGCTTTTACTTTAACTTTGTACTGGGTCACGACAGAAATATGACGTGTGTCTCAAAGAACATTCTTAACAATCACTTGTTCCAGTTTCTGCAAATTATTTACAGGAGCTCTGAAGGGAACGTATAAATAATATACAGAGTGGCAAAAAAAGTCGCGCATAATGCCTGTAACTTTTGAATTACCTCTTATACGAGAAAGTGACCTTTATAAAAGTTGTTCAGTAAATTATTTTCCACATTTCTACCTGCATGAATTTTTTCTGTAATTTTTGGTTTAGTTGCCATAGAGACTAACTTACTTTTTTTAAATAGAACACCCTGCATATGATTGCATATTGCTACTGGGATAACTCTGAATTTTTGTATTTCAAATTTTTATTTATTTAAAATTGTAATAAACTTTTAAATAACAAAATTAACAGCCTAAAAAATTCAACAACTTAACATCGGAATAATAAACAAGTAAAACCTTTTCAGTGGATCAGGTGTTAAAAATGACTAGGCACCATTTTCTGCCAAGCAGAGCGCCAGTCGATCCCTGAATCCGTCTACAACGTTTCAAAGGAAGTCCTCTGGAATGGCCCGAATTTCAGCACTAATTCTGACTTTAAAAGATTGTAAGTCATTTGGATGGTTACCCCAGACGTTGTTCTTTAAGTATCCCCGCAAAAAGAAGTCGAGCGGGGTTAAGTCCGGGGATGGCGCTGGCCAGTCAATAGCACCTTTTCTGCCTATCCAACGTCCTGGAAATTGTTTGCTTATATATTGTCTAACATTTGCCTATAATGCGCAGGTGCTCCATCTTGCTGGAATCATACCTGTTCGTTTATGCTATTACTTACACCCGATAAAGCCATTCTGCAAGAAGAAATTGTGTGATTCATGAGGAGGTCCAGATATTTTTCGGCATTTAAATTACCATCTATGAAAAAAGGTCCCACAATATGTCTACCAGTTATGCCCGCCCAAACATATGTATGACCTTCCTGGAACCAGTAAGTATTCTCAGCAGACCAAAAACGATAATTGTGTCCATTAACAATGCCATTTAAATGGAAAGTAACTTCATCCGAGAAGGTGATATTTGTTGCGAACTTATTATCGTTATTGCATCTCTTCATCATCAGCTCACAAAATTCAGCCCTTCTATCAAAATCGTTCTCGTTTAACTCGTGCACCAACTCTATCTTGTAGGGATGCAACTTCTCCTGCTTAAACAAATTTTTCACTGACTGATGAGACACACTAAAATCCATTGCCATTGGCCTGGATGATTGTGTTGGATTTCATGTATTGAGAGCATGATATCCAAAGCTTTGTCTCCCCCGGTTGCTGTTTTAGGTCGACCTGATCTAGCGGCTTCCCTAACACTGCCTGTTCTCGATATTTCTTTACCACTCGACACACCGTTGACTGATTTATTGGAGGCCTATTAGAATAAAATTCATTGAAAAGTTGACAAAGCTGATCTTGCAATCTCTTCATATTTCCGTAATCGCTTAAATCGCTCATTATTAAAATTTCAACTAGTTGTTTCTCATTCAGATGAACCATAGTGTAAACAGATTAGAAATCAGACAACAGAAAATTAAACAGGAACTTAAAATTGACACCTCTTAGGTCGCTGTCATGAAAACACCTTGACTCAACTGGTGGGTATTAGGTAGGAATAATTATTTATAATTAGGAAGTTTTTCATTTTTGAGCTGTCATTATCTTGGAAACGCTTGCAGAGGTAAAAATTTGAAATACAAAAAATTCAGAGTTTTCCCAGTAGAATCCAAAAATTGAAATCATATGCGGGATGTTCCATTTAAGAAAAGGTAAGTTAGTCTCTATGGCAACCAAACCAGAAATGACAGAAAGAACTTATGCAGGTGGAAATATGGAGAATAATTTACTGAACAACTTTTATAAAGGTCACTTTTTCGTATACGAGGTAATTCAAGAGTTACAGGCATTATGCGCGACTTTTGTGCCACTCTGTATATCGTGAAATAATGTAACTTAGTGGGAAACTAAATTGTGTATAGAAACTTATTAAGTGGTGATGAAAAGAGACTTGCGAGCACAGCTATAGTATCTCGTTTCATATTTGCTATTGTATCGTTCGCGTCTTGCTGAAAATAGCCATGCTGGTGTAGTTGATAGACAAAGTCATTCAAGATGTTGTTTCTGTGCCTGTAATATTTTTTTAAAAAATCCAATTATTCCTCTGCGCGAAACTGTTACCCAGTGCCCCACATTCTTATATTTTGAGAGCTGATGTACCCCAAAACAGGTCGTCATTCATTAATTCATTGATAAATCATTGGTAGTACTCAAGGCGTCTGGGGTGGTCTGCAGGCAAAAGGGTTTGATATGCTGCGTCTTATATGAATATATAGCCAAGTTATTCTGTACAATCATTCCATAATAAAGTTCAGTATCTTTTGAAGTAGACATTTTAAAGGTTTTGTAGGCTCTCGTTCCATACGTTGACCGACGTCATTAACAACTCTTCTGTACGAACGGTCGACCCATCAGCAGCTTTTTAATGGTCCAAATATAAACGCTAATTATCAAATTTAAAGTTTTGAAAGCCAAAGTGTAGTAGGATATGTCAGTAGAACAATAGAACAGCAATATTGTTGTTTTTCCAAATTCCATGAACTATCACACCAGGTCGAGAATAGGCTTTAATCATGTAAATTGATTGTAAAACCCATAAATTTAGACCAGCTTAAGGTTGCAATAGCAAGCAGCTTTACTAGAACTACTTGACAAAGTTTGATAATCATAGAATGATTGACATCCAAAGTATTTGGATGTCAATTTAACCAAGATAATTTTTGATATCTCGATATAAACACACGCAATTATAATTATTTCACCTAGAACCTCATCAGGATAAAAACAAGTGCTGTAGAAGTTGCACTGTTTTATTATACTGTTGCACTTCACTTTTAGGTCGTGTATAAACTTTGATTGCTTCTACTGAAATCCCATGTAAGTTACTATTTTTACAAAATATATTCATTGCATCTGCAGTTATTTGCTATAAAAACGCCTTGTTGAATATTTCATCAAAAACCACTAACCAAGTAATAAGTATGTATTATATACCTGCGTAGTTAGCTTTCATATCGGTATTTTTGTTTTTGCCTAGATAAGTATAATCGAAAAATATGGGCGGTCAGTTTAAGTAATGAAGGTTGGTCATAAATGTTTCTTAAAAAATACTTAAAAGAATATAAAATGTATTTAAATTATTCATATAGGCATCTTTGTAATTTTACTGCATTCCCTTAATATCCATAAAATATTTATGAAAATTTTAAAATAATGACATTGGATGTACACTATACTTACTTATACCACTTTTTTACAATGTAGATATTATTAGAATCTGATCAGATTTATAATGAAAAAAACTAAAAGTACTACAATGAATTAAGCAAATTAACAAAGAACATTAGAAGAAAATAGGTAACTGTATAATCTTATAAAAAACAAGTTCTTTAAAATTGGCCTAAAAGCAATAAAGCTTATTTTGGTTGTTGTGTTTTCTTATATCTATTTAAAGAAGTATGATGATCTAGATATTTTGTTCCACCACCCTTTAACCAGACAATATTTAGGATACATGTCCATGCGGCATACTAGACGCTAACCCAGTCTTTTAACAACAAATGAATGATGAATGTCAAAGATGTCAGGGGCACTAAGCAACGTGTGGAATGCCATAGATACAAATAATACGTAAGTAAACTGTAGTACGAGATAATTCAGTCAGTTATATGGCTACCACCTTAAAATTTGTATGGGATTTTCTGTTTCGTGAATTACCAACTAAATATTAGGGTGGGAAATATAAGAAATATGGGAGAAAAATGGCTTCAAGATCGATCAAAATGCTTCGGAGTTAAACTCCCCCCCCCCCCCCCGATCGAATCTCCGGGTGGGGGCAGGTCTTGGCGCCTCATCAAGCGAGGTTATCACAACATCCACCATTTCCAATAGCCAGGCGGGTCCTTCGAACAACATTCAAAATGGAAATGATGTGATAACTGAAGTTGTTAACCGAAACAAAGGTCAGCTATTTATATCCTGGGTACGACTTCCATCACCGGCAATTTTGGCCTTTGTCTCTTTCTCCGCGGTGATATCTCTTGTCAACGGGAGGAGACACTCGAGCCTAACGACTTTGATGTAATGTGGTTTAAAATATCAACGCAGAAAATTATTAAATTCATGTACTGCCTTTACCGGCCGCCAAGTGACAACATTATAGAGACTTCTTCTCTAACTTGCTAATACTATCGACTTTTTGCAAACTCACTATCCCAATTCCAAAGTTGTCATCCTTGGCGACTTTAACGTTCATAGTATCAACTGGCTCAAATACTCAAGTACAAGCGAGGAGCAAGGTCGCGGAGCCGAATCCTTTGCCACCAGCTCTGGCCTCGCCCAACTCGTGGGTGAACCAACTCGAATTCCAGACCGGGATGATGATTTTACTAGTTTGTTGGATCTCTTCTTTTCTTCAAACCCCGACTTGTACACTGTCACCGTGAAGCCTCCGTTAAGATAGTCTGACCACAACCTTATTTCGGGACTGAACAAACTAGCAATTAGTGCCGAACAACCTCCTAAACCACGCAAGATCTGGCATTATACATCAGCTAAGTGGGTCCTAAAGTACCATTTTCGAACCTTTCCTTGGCGAAACGTTTGTTTTACCTCTGATGATCCATCTATCTGTGCTAGAGAAGTATCGGAGGTTATCCTTACTGGCATTGAAGCCATCATCCCTTTCTCAAAAAAGTGCCCTTCTAACCGCAAGCCTTGGTTTACCAACAAGTACGAACGAGCTGTTAAATCAAAAAATTATTTCTACCGACAATGGCGCCAAAGGCTATCACCGGAAAATCATTAAAGTACCTGGAAGGCTTCAACATTATTAGTGACCGCCAGTATGGATTCCATAAGTCTAGATCGAGAGGACTTTCTCGCTTATGGTACTCACGTTTGGAATAACGCAATATAACATCATGGGGAGTTCCGGGCGATAGCACTGGACATTTCCAAGGCCTTTGACCGAGTATGGCATGAGGGGCTCCTAACTTAATTGAGAGCCTGGAATGCCGGTTCAATTTTGTCCATGGCTGTCACTTAAAGACCGGTCTCTGCGAGTGGGGATAGATGGATCTCTTTCAGACACATTTGACATCAACGCTGGAGTCCCTCATGGTTCTATATGGTCGCCCACCCTCTTCTTACTATACACTAACGATCTTTTGAAAAAAAAAAAAATCCTATTTATATAGATTCGCTGATGACAGCACACTTGTTTCATCTTTTACTTTGGATGCTCGAACATCGGCTGCTAATGCACATCTCTATAGGCAGCAAGAGGTCTCATATCTCAACAAACAGCTTAAAGAAATTCTGTCTTGGGGCGACACTAACCAAGTAGAATTTAACGCTAAGAAACCCAGGCCGCAGTTTTTTCTAGAAGAACCGAATATAGTCATGGCGGGAGACTCAATTCCCTTGGCTTCAATTGATCTGTTGGGCGTCAGTTTGGATAGTCATCTCTTGGCATAGTCACGTTGCGGCTATTGCTAAGGTAGCCTCGCAGAAGCTTGAAATACTTTTCCGAACTGAAAACCTCTATACAGCCCAACAACTTTTAATGCTTTATAAAGCCCAAATTCGACCATCGCTGGAGTACTGTTCGCATATTTGAGGCTCTGCTCCTAAACATACCCTGAGATTGCTAGATTCCATTCAAAGAAGAGCCGTTTGCTTGATCGGTGACCATGAACTGACAAACAACCTGGAAAGCCTTGAACATCGAAGGTAGGTTGGCGACTTAAATCTATTTTACAAATATTTTCATGGGAAGTGCTCAACTGAGGTTTCCCGCTTGATTCCACCCAGAGCGGTGCATGGTAGAAATACGCAACGAATCACTGCAGCCCACCCGTACGTGGTTCAGCTTAGTGTCCCTCGAACGATACTGTTTAAAAATTCTTTCATCTGGAGAACGTTATCACTCTGGAAGGACCTCCCTGAAGCCGTGTTCCCCAACGAGTATAATGTCTGTACAGTTTTGTATTTATTAGGTGATTATATTTTGTCACTTAATAATTATTACGTAAAGAACCCACAGGGTCGAGTTATTGAAAGACATTAACAGTGACACTTGAGACGCGATAAGCGTGTGACCCATGACCCTTTTTTTTAAGTGGAAAACAGTTGGAGTTAGTTTTTAGGCAGAGAATAAGATTATGTTTATGTTTTTAAAAACCTTCATAGACAACGCGTCGGAAGAGGCAAACACTCGCCCACCATTTTATTAAACTAAATAAAATGATTACACTTATACAGAGTATTTAATTTATTACAATAGTAACGCGATCTGTTTGGATCCACTACACAACAATGTCCAAAGATCCAAGACCAACGTGAATCGTATCCTGCGTATTTGCACCACTCGAGCGCCATAATAAAGGATTAGTCCTGCAGTGTTGTGCCTTATCATAAAAGAAAGGGAGAAATCACGATTGCAACTTTAAGACTCACAAATATAGAAAATTAATTCGGAATGATTAAGTTATAAATCAGGTTACGATCAAGATCAAGAAACAATCTATAATGTTCTCCACAAAAATATCGCTCAGTGACAGTCATTGTGGCACAACTCAGACATTATCATTTTGTAGAAATTAAGGTTCTTGGTTTTGGTTTTAAAATAATTACTGAATAAACAAAAACGTTTCGCCCTTTTTTTACAGGTTAAGAAAAAAGTATAACAGTATATATCTAATAAAAATGTATTAAATGTCATTTGAATGTACTTTATGGAAATCGCCTCAAAATAACTGTAGGAACTAACTTTATGTTTAGTTTGTGAGGGTATGGGAAATCTAGAGCCAAGTTAATGAAACGATATACGGATTCAAACGGATAAAAACACATAGGATAGGTTGAGCGCAGTCTCTTGATCATCATACTTTCGTTGTTTTATCACGCAAATAAGACTCGTAGACACTTAAAAGCTTATTTTATTTACATATTAAGCAGGACACTTTGTTAAAGTTCTTAACCTTAGGAACTGACCGCCCAGTTTATTATCTCCCTTAAAATTAACTTGTAGTGTGGCTTGTTTAGGTTAGTTCACCACCAAAAAAATCAAATTATATAAACCCTTCTTGGTAAAGACATCGTTAATTACAAGTTTTATAATTAACAAAAAAAAAATACGCTAATTATAAAATCTAGAACCGAAAGTCACTCGCCAATTAACTAACTACAATTAACAATACATTATTTTAATCACTTCTGCACAAGTTTATTAAATGAAGGTTTACTTAATCATTTCCATCAGCGTGTATTATATTACTAGATGTTCATTTATATTAATTAAGTAAACAAATTACAAATACACCCCCATATTCCGTTTTGTACCAAACCTTTGTTATCAAAAATGGCAAACTCATTCACCGAATAATGGCCCATAAGGGTTGTTCTTTATCGGAGACCAAAGCAACTATAAGCTGTCAAGTATATTATTGATACATGGCCTTAAGATCAAAGAACTAATTGATATTATTCAGCTTAACGTATTTTCATTATTTAAGTGGTTGTGGGAGGCTTAACACTCAATTAAGCAACGTCAGAATTGTATATGAAATAAAAAAAACCTTGATCTCGAAATGGGCCCATTTTGTTGTTAGAAATAGAACACAGTGTAAATGAAACCAAAAGAATTACAACATGTTACAATTTAGGATGTAAAATACCTAAATACTAATTATTTCTGAGAAGTAGTGCATTCTTTAAGGTTTTATAAGTTTTCGTGATGTGTTTCAGTCCCATTTATTGTCCGTATCTCTGCAGATCCGTCCCTCTTTTTTTGTTTTTTATAAGATTGTAAGTGCTCAAAATCTAACTTCGTTTCTCCTCATTTATTATCAATCAACCTCTATAACATAATGTTAAAACAGCTACTTTACACAAAACTTATAAGTTAATTCCCCAGTACTTCAAACCACTCGGCTCAATTAAGTATGGTTTTATGATTAACTCCTTCGAACCACTTGTCTCTTGACATCTCTATGTACTTTTAAGTTAGGAATACTCCTTCGACTTTATTTGAATCTTCGCAAATAGTTTAGGCTTTATCAATTGTAGACATTTTGAAATTGACTTTTGCCTTGATTATTCTTATTCGTGCGTGTATGATTTAAAAAGTTTTTATACTGCAAAAGTTTGGTGCCTGTTCTAGTTATTCTGATATTGGTAGTGCCTCACTACTATTATTAGTGCTCCTTTATTATGGGATTGAACCAACAGGGAGCTAGTCTTTTAGTAGTTTGTACGTACTGTTTGGTCAAGATCTCGTGTGTAAGTCCGTGATTGATCGGTTTGTCGATACGCCCGTGCGTCTCTAATAGTTTGTAGTAATTTTTGTGAAAAATTAATTGATTGTCTGCATACGAAGGTCTTAATAAAGTATGCGATTTATTGTGTAAAGTGTATTTATCTACTTTCATTTAGTAATATGAATTTTACAGTTCTGTAAATCGTTTTGTAATGGCATCTATTACAGCACTAGTGCTGTAATAGATGCCATTACAGCACTAGTGCTGTAATAGATGCCCTTACAAAACGATTTTTAATAGCAGGTGCATTTTTATTTTTAAAAATGCCTTTTGCCAAATATTTTTATTCATAGATGAAAGTAGATAAAATTTTGTACAATATTCTTGTTGTAAATTCATATAACTACACTCGATGTTTGATTAAACTCGGCTGACGCCTCGTTTAACAACTTTAACATCTCGTGTTGTAATATGAATCTTTACAACACTTATATCGTAAATAACTATTACAAATATTAGAAACTGACCAAATGACTCTTGTTTATTTCTACCTAAATAGGGGGTAGTAGGTAGTTTTTCCAGTTCACCTCAGAAATTTGTTTAGTTTTATCATGAATTAGAGTTAATGCACTAGAACTAAGTGTGGGTGAAATATTATTGCGACGAATTCCAGCTTTAAGTTGGTGCCATATTTGTTTAATAGGGTTAAATATACAGTGGTAAGGCGGTAGCCGCAATACTATGTGCCCCATGCTTTTCGCAAGTTAATCGCAGTAATATTGTTTTTGAATAGACGTACTTCTAAGCACTTCTAATAAGTCTTTCTTTCTATAGTTTTCATGAAAATATATATCATTATCAAACATATATTCTTGAATTTAGGCTTTAGTTTTTTTTTGAAGAAGGAGCTTTGTTTAATTGTCTACTATGATAATAGCGTTATCCATAACAATGACACTATTTGGAAAAAAATGTCTGCAATAATTTAGTTTTAAATCAATTTTCAAATAACTCCGCTTACATTTAGCCGTTCTTCTAAAGAATATTTCATTATTTGTAATTAATTCGTGAAAAATATATAGAAATTTGAAACTTGATTATTTTGTCTAACTGACGGACGCTTTAAAGCAGGTTAAAGGGTGAACAGGTGAAACGGGTATCCATCTATCAGGTATTAATCTTACGGTAGACGAACATTTTCCGAATTTAAAACTGAAGAAAAAAGGCGTTTTTGAATTAAAAATCCAACATTTTAGATCAAAATTTATATGAGAAATCGGATAAGCTCATTAAAAATACGGCATCCCATTTAAAAAAATATCAAAGTGACCCCTAGTACTTTTGTTTGATGTTCAATTGTTTTTTGCTGAAGATATTCGAATTCGCGGGAGAAAATGACTTAAGATGGCTATTTCAGTTTTTTTATAAAAGTACAGGAAAAGTCAAAAAATCGCCTTGTCCAGTCTTGGTTGGATAACCCTGTACAATCTACAGCACTATTTATAGTGTTTCCCTTTTTTATCTACAACTACAAATCAATTACTTGAAACATTTACTACTATTGCGACAGAGGCAACCTTTCGGCAGGTACTCGGTAACAAAATAGTTAAGCTACCTTTAGTGTTTTTAGCATTAACCCTTATACCATCGTGGGCAGTGAAGATGTTATATATAAAAAATTTATTTATTGTAACTAAACTAAAAGTGTTTTCACTAATATTCCAAACGCCCCCTAAACCTATGGAGATATTACAATTTGCAACCAATTAAAAAGTTGCTGGTCCTTCGAAATCGAGGATTGCTGCTGGGCATTTCCCATCAGTGTTTATTCAAAGAAAATGCGTTCTCTCACGAGACAGCAAAACTTCTATTCTCCAAAAAAGAAGCTACCACCTTGATTAAGTAGTTTGAAGCTCCAAGTCTTATCTATTTCAATAAGAGACCATCATGCCAGACCATATCATATGCTTTGCTTACGTCAAAGAAAACGGCTCCCGTGTGCTCTCTCCTGTTAAAGCCTTTTATTATATTTGAAGTTAGTCGCGTCGTCTACCTAACTGTGAAATATTCAGGCCGAAACCCAAACTGTTCGACAGACAGAACATTTCGCACAAACACAAAGTCATTCAGTATATTCAAAATTAGTTTTTCTGTTATTTTTCCTGGGTTCGACAGCAGGCTGATCGGCCTATAGCTAGCCGGCGCCGTAGGGTTCTCACGTTTCTTATGTATTGGGATGACTTTTGCATGCTTCCAGGAAGATGGGAAGTGGTCTTCTTTGATTATTGCCTGGAATATGCTTACTATGTTTCTCATAGATTTGTCAGGTAGATTTCAATGCCGCATCCTTTAAACCGTTAAAATCCGGGGCTTTTCTAATATTAATTAGGCCTAATAGGAACTTTACCTCGTTTATGGTGACTTGTGGAAAGGCCTGATATGAGAAATTGATTGATTTATAAACTTGTATCGTCCTTAAGACCCTTTCATTTCAAAATGCGTAATTGGTCAAGTTTTCACTGACTTGATCGAAGAGTTTCTCCGCAAGCAATTCAGCTTTATCTTTGACATCGATTAAAACAACATCTGTTTCCCGATTTATCAGGTGAGACATGAGTGCTCGAGCGCCCCTGATCAAAGTCCTCGTTATTCTATAGATGGAATTATCCTCTATGGATAGACTTTGGACCTTGTCGTCCCACAGGTAAAACCACTTGTCCCAATTCAGCATAGATTGCCCCTTTAACGAACTCTGCTTTTACTGAACAGAACTATTTTGATCGATCATTGTATCCCCTGATTATGGACATTTCTTTGTCCGAAACATGTTGGGAACTAGATAATTTTCAAACACATAATGTGGAGGTAAACCGTCTGTGATTTATTTAATATTTCTGAGCTTAACTACCTCAACGTTATCAGCAGCTTAGAAAACTAACAACTTACAATTTCGTTTAAGTTCGTGGGATCATTACAAAAATGTCTATTAACATTACCGACATATACAATTTTAGGATTTATAAAATCTTGATTGATTTAATCGTTCAATATTTAGACTTACAGTTTAGTTCAATATTCAGTGCTCCCTACATAATCAAAACTCAATAAAGTTGATTCAGGTTAGTGTACCTTTGCATATATTTTACCAGTTTCTTCTAAAGTTCTCCTGTTTTCACCATATCTTATTGTGGATTTTTGAAATGTATTTTGTGTTTTTAAAACAGTTTTGTTTACACGTTTATTTGGAGCTTTCATTTGCTCCTAAGTAAAACCCTATTTACATTATTATCGTGTGATGTTGAAGTCATCAGGCTTCTTAACCTTCTGGGACTCGCGCTCATTTTTGGGATAGAACGCTGGCGCGCGGACTCTTAGTCCGCATTCGTAAACTTGATTTTTTAAAGGTTCTACTTAAAAGTTCATTACCCAAAAAGAAACAGTAAAAGTATATTGGTGTACATATCATTTTTATTTATAAAAAACAACGCTTGCAACATTAACATAATGTTAATCTCTAAAAAAAAATAATGATTAGGATGAGTTTACACTTAAGCTAAATAAAATGAAATAACAATCCCTTATTCATGGTGACATTCATAACATATCATAAGTGAATGTTCCAAACATATAAATTGATGGCATTGAATACAAGAATATCGGGTAGGTCTATTTTTTTTTCGATCGCAATACGAACAACGTCCCTGCTGAACCATGGGTACTGGCTCAGGCACAGGTGCTTCTAGTTCAAACATTTCTCTTATTCTTAGTTGCATTACTCTCGAAATAGATTTGGTGACACGTCGGCGAATATGGCCTTCTACTAACTGAAAGGATAAAGCTCGTAAGAAGACTCTTCTTCGTTCGTCAGTAAAGTTATTTGTAGAAAAAATCACGTATAAGTTTGTACCAGCAACGTTTAGTAACGAGTAGAAGATGACCATGGGCCATCTTCCCGTATTACGAGCACAATCATAAGCTGCACATAATATGTCTGCGCAGTCGACGTCACTCTTAGTCGCATTATAGTCCGTTATCATCTCTGGTTTATTTGTATCACTATTTGTTTTGTCATCATAATGCATACTTGACAAAATAATACGTTTTTGCTCCTTTTTTGTATAGAAGCTTTTCCGAAAGGCAAACATGCTTAATGAAATTGGACGACCGACTGGAGCAGAAAATAATAAAGGCAATTCTCTTTTATTTTTTCTCGCAGTACCTAAAAGAGTAAATTTAAAGTCTGTGGAAAGAGAATTCAGTAAGTTCATACTGGTAATACAGTTGTCTATTGTTACGATACTGCTAGTCCCTTTTATTGGTTCACATAATCTTTGTACCACAGCGGTTGGTGAATTTCTGCATTTAAATGGTCCGGTAGGTTGTTTACCTACGTAGTCCTCCATATTACTAATATAAAACGTCTTAAAATCGGCCACAGCAAATAATATTTTTATACCAAACTTGTTGGGTTTACTGGGTATATACTGTCTAAAACTACATGGCCCTCGGAAAACTTCTAACTTTTCGTCAATTGTTACAAATTCGAATGGTTTGTATAGACTTTTTTAAAATTATTGACCACACTTTCAAATACATCCCTAATGGGTGCCAGCTTACCCAATTTCTTTCTTTCTTCTTTAGTTTCAAAATCATCGAACCGCAAATGTTGCACAAGGAAAAGAAATCTAAACTGAGACATGGTCAGTTTAAACCCAATGAGCAATATTTAAACCCATTTAAGGAATAATTACGTAATTGTACCAGATCTTTGTGTCTAACAGCACACATTTGTGTCAAAACTTGAACCTCTATGTGCCTTTCATATGTGGGAAGTGAAGCACGATGGCACAACACATTTAAGGACAAATGTGGGAATTTATCCGATACTTGTGCCTTTTCTGTCAAGTGCTTAATTGACACATTGCCGACACATGACCGACACAATTTCGAAAATATGCCTGCTGCAAACCCGTAATTGTCTGCCACAATTCCCCCTAAATTATTTTGCTGCTTTACACAAGTTAGGAATTATTTTTATTTTTTTAGAGTACCGCATGCATTTTGTTATAATTATTGTGCTTTACATCGCGGCCCAGAGTTGATGTGTATATTATATACACCATATGATGATGAATAATATTAAATATACTATAATATAATAATATGACTTTTTCAAACTTTCAAAAGATTTTTTTACTTGCGACGACGGCTGTTCCATCTACTTTTTTCGTATACTTACAGTAGAAAAAGGGGCCTTTAAATAATAAATATATAAGAAAAATCTTAACAAAAAAACATTAAATAAATAATAATAATTTTTAAATTTTTTAATTTTGCCCAATAACAACGGTTAATAAGTAATGTTTAAACTTGGTTTATTTAAATTAATTATAATTTTTATTTTAATAATAACAAAATTGGCGTTTTATCTTATGGGTTAAAAAAAGTATTGAAAAATAATACAGAAAATATGGCGATTACACGCGAAGATTCCCTAATTGTTGCCCATATGTGTAAAACTAAAAATCTGGGTAATGCGTGACGCACTTTATTCTCGGTGTCACATAATTCCTACTATTCGTTAATAATAACACAAAAAGGGAATCTTGGGTCACACAATTCCTACTATTCCTTATTAATAACACAAATAGGGAATCTTTTGACACAATTCCTCAATTTTTGTGTTTACTATAAATCGCGGAAATATTGGCAACGCGCTTCCCGAGGCGCTTTCCAATTTTTATCTTATTTGTAACATGTCTTACCTAACGCGTCCTAATCCAATCTCTTAGCTCTTCAAGAAATGATACATTTTGACGAATATTAATTCCATCAGTTTCTGCTAAATCTGATTCATCTGAAAAATATCCACCAAGTTTAGCTTCAAATTCATTTTTATCTTCTTAATATCTAGAAGTTTTACCACTGTACAGTTTTGTATTTATTAGGTGATTATATTTTGTCACTTAACAGTGACACTTTAGACGCGATAAGCGTGTGACCCGAGACCCTTTTTTGAAGTGGAAAACAGTTGGAGTTAGTTTTTAGGCAGAGAATAAGATTATGTTTTATGTTTGTAAAAAACCTTCATAGACAACGCGTCGGAAGAGGCAAACACTCGCCCACCATTTTATTAAACTAAATAAAATGATTACCCTTATACAGAGTATTTAATTTATTACAAAAGTAACGCGATCTGTTTGGATCCACTACACAACAACCACTATCCAGTACACTAGAAACTGTTTTACTGGGTTCATTTAAACATAAAGGTAGACACTCATCGCTTACACCGGTCGCCGATCTATTCAGAGCACTACTACATAATTTTTCATCTGGTTGATCCCTTTCTACCATTCCTGTGTTACTAAAGACTTGGTTTTTTAATTTCGAATAAACCATCAGTGATTTAAATATCACTTTTCCCACATCCTGCTTTTTATTACTTTATTGGAATCACTGTGAGTACTGGATAGAACCGGATCACTAAACACGGTACCTAAAACACTTTTAGGCAATAATGGAGTAGAATTTAAACGTTTTATTTTTCTGTAATATGAGGAAGTTGTTCTGTAATTTCGAGGACGTTTAGACGACGACATATTTAATAGTTATTTATGTATCTAGGGAATTATAATGGTCTTAATTACCGAGGGCAAAGTTTATGTCCCGAGGGCCTTTGGCCCGAGGGACAGCAATTGCCCGAGGTAATTGAGACCCTTATAATTCCAGTGATACATAGATAATTTTATTTCTGACCGATTTTAGTAACATTTTGTTCATTTTTAAAGTGGAATAAATGTTTCAATAGATGACAATCAAATTGACATTAGATGTCAATCGTTTGATTTTATGTCAAATTTTTCTTAATATCCCAAGGGAGTTATGACCCTTATAATTCCCGCGTAACTAAGACGTTATAAGCTAATAATATACCGGTCATAAATAAACAAAATTATCAAATCAGCCCGCAGTTAAAATTCATATCGCGACGAGTCTTAATTGTTTTTTTAATTTTTGCTAGACTATCTGAAGCAATGTTAACCAAATTAAAAAAAAAAACTTTTGTTTTATTGGTTTATTAGATATTACTTGACATACTATGTATACGGTTTTATATTTTAATTTATTTGTAAGATTTTATGTCCAACGCAATTGCAAAAGTGACAATAAATGATTTTGATTTTTTGATTTTGAATAATTAGTCCTGGCTAAAACTACCGTGCTAGCAAAAATTATTATTATCTAAGTGTACTTTGCATCTAAGGCCGCACTGCTTAGCGCAAAAGCTTTATACCTGTTGGAAATCAGTAAATACCAACATTAGTCGTTCCAAGTAATTTGATTTATCGATAACTTATCCAATTTCTTGAAAAATCTTTTTTCAGTCCTCTTGGATGTAAATCGTTTTTGCTCGCTCTATAGTAGATATTAAAAAATCCGATCAATACGATGCCAATGATTGGGCGCGTATTGTTACGGGACAGTGTCGAAAAACAATCCCGGATATTCTCGATTCAACAGCGGGAATGTTGGGTGAAGTTTTTCCCTGGAAATGAACAATTAAATCTTAAAAAAAAAGGTTCCGCCAAAGAATACTAGATTCCGCCGGGAAATATGCTTTTAACCTAAATACATTCATTTAAACCACTGACGATAAAGCAAGTCAGTGATTTAAACAGTCCATTTAGACTTTTATCTTTAATTTATTTTAAAGGTCACAAGACACCTAATAGATTTACGCACTTCTAGAACTATACTGATTTAAACCTTTTATGTGCAGCGTTTATTTGTTTCATTCACACTTAAAAAAACAATTAATTGCATTGGAATCACCGTAAGCTTAGTTTACCGTATTAATAAGGAATGATAATTATTTTATTTAATAAGATGTAGTCAGCGCCAGCGTGGGAATTATTTATATAAAGTGGAAAATATTGTTTAACTTAGTCAGCAACCTTTTAAGTATGTGCGATAATCGCTCATTGTTTTCAGTTGAATGTATTATATTGTACGTACTAATCTCCGTGTAAGTGTCCTTGCAATTATTAGTTGGAATCTTGCTTTATTTTAACATTATTATAACTCTATTGTTAGCTCAGTAAAATTGAAAAAATTCTATTAATGATTTAAATAATAAACTGCGTTTATGCACGATGTCTAATGACCCTCACTGCATTAAAACAATGTAGCAGCAATAAAAGAAACGTTAGATTACTTAACCTTTAATATTAATCAGTACAATTGCATAGTTCACAATAGATCTTCACGGTTTTGTTCCTGCCCCCAATTTAAATATGCCCTTATCAGTTTTCAAACTATCACTGTACCAGACCAGTTTTGCTCTTTAATAAAAAACCTAGTACTGTCATAATTATAGTCCTTATATCCTTATATTATATAGTCCTTGATTGGTCTCTCGAAATATATGCAAACTACACTCACAGGCAAAATAATCGATCCACGCAATATTTAGATGGATTATTATCGTGGATAACTAACTAAGGTTGCTATGGAACGTCAATTACGGCGTCAGAAAGCTATCAAATACATTTTTTGTAGGCATTTACTAATTCTTAATTTGAAAAATGGATTTGTTTGAGTTGAGTGCAGCTACAGCGGTTGCTTTGATACGGGAAGGAACATGTCAGTATTACGTGACAAGAATATTAAATGTTACTAGGTGCAAAGTGCAAGGAGGCGTAGATCGGTTTAATGAGTTTGGAGAATATAGAAGGAGAAGTCAGTGCGGTCGGAAAAGACGCATCAGTGAACGAAACGATCGCTTTATTTCGCTGAATGTTCTGCGTAACAGAAGGGTTGCTTCTGTGCAAGTAAGAAACAGTCTTAAGGCGGTACGACAGGTTTAAGTAGGATACTTTCTAATAGTGGATTGTGCGCAAGAAGATATGCAACTGCTCCAGAGTTGCTGAGAAATCACAGAGTTGCAAGTTCTACATTTCCTTCGGAATAATAAATTGCGGCAATGATGAAAGGGGACAAATCTTGCTCGCCCTGGAGTCTAGATTTTGTCTGAGATCACCAGATAGCCGTGAAAGAATTTACAAGAGAATTGGTGCACGCTTCGGCCAAAACCAATTTTCGCCTAGGGTAAGCTATGGCGGAGGCCCGGTAATGGCGTGGGATGGCGTATTTCTCGAAGCAATGCACGGATAAGCCTGGTAATGGTCAATGGGAAAGCTATGACAGCGAATAGTTACGAGATGTTTTAGAGCCATAACATGTTGTTCTTTTCGTGCCATCTATCGGAGAAAATTGCGAGACGGTTATTGAGCATTTAGCCGAGGTTGAAATCCCATGGCTCTCACGCAGTCCCGACTTAAACCCAATCGAACATGTCTAGGAGACACTGGGTAGAGAAGTATTGTCTCTTATACCTGTTTCTGCAAATTTACGGGACCTTAATACAGCTCTTGTTAAAGGATGGCACTAAATTGATTGAAATTACATACCGAATCTGATTGAAGGTATACTAAGGCGCAAGGCGTATTGCAGCTGTCATTCGTACACGTGGGGGAAATACCAGTTACTAAGTTCTGATATTTTTTAAATTCGTTTTAATTTAATTTATGTTATTTTAGCTTCAACTTTTTTTATGTACAGGGTGGCCCGTTTATCTTGGGACACTACATTATCTCAGAACGTATAGGAGATGAAGCGAAAAGTTAAATACATAAGTTATAAGATATATGGTACTGCATATTTTTTAAATATTTTCATTTATACAGGGTGTCTAATAAAAACGTAGCGTTAACATTGTCTTTTTTTTTAAATGGGATACCCTATATATTAATTGAATCATAGATATCTCCGGGGTGAAGATTACTCATATTAAACAGGAAAGAAAAATCCAAAATTCTTCGCAAATATTTAATAATTCGCTCTACGCGTTTCGGTTTCTTAAACCATTTTCAAGAGCTATATAATATAGACAAAACTTTACACTAAGGACACAAACAAGCTCACAATGGCGAGCACAGGTAAACCTGTGCTCGCCATTGTGAGCTTGTATATTGTGCCAATATTTCGAAAACTACTACGATTTTTTTAAATATAGAACCTTATACGAATTTACCCTTATTTTGTATGCTTAATAAGATAAAATTATAAAAATATGGGGTTTCCATTTGAAAAAAATGACTTTTAGATACTTTTTAAATTTAAATTTTAATGTTAGTTTTTGACCACCCTGTATTAATTTATTATCAAAATACAACACCAGTCTACTAAAGTAGGTCCCTTTCTATAAAAAAATCACACCCAATTAAATAATAAATGTTTCAGTATGTAAAAATTTGCTAATTATTTTTTGGCCTATAAAGGTAATTTTTGACATAAAATTTGATATATGTCAAAAAGGTTTAGACTTAGGTATGACATTATACATGAAACATATCTAGAATTTCACGTAGAATCGAAATCTGCAATAATATATAGGGTGTCCCATTAAAAAAAAAAGACAATGTTAACGCTACGTTTTTATTAGACACCCTGTATAAATGAAACTATTTAAAAAATATGCAGTACCATATATCTTATAACTTTTTTATTTAACTTTTCGCTTAATCTCCTATACTTTCTGAGATAATGTAGTGTCCCAAGATAAACGGGCCACCCTGTACATATGCTCCGAGTACCGAAGTACGTCCAGGGTGTCTATTTTTCGATGCTATTGCAGGGTATCTCGGTATTCTCGGTCACTAGTAAAGATAAAGACTTGCGGTTTTTACATTACCAAATATACAGGGTATTCCATTGAAATTATCATATGTTTGCTTTAAATCTCGAAAAGTAAGACTACCAGAAAAAAACTAAGCAGGCTAATGAATTCTACTTAAAGAACTCACTTAAAAACAGTTTTTCAATTTTTTAATAAATTAAAGGATAACTGAAATACAGGGGGTGGTCATACAGCAAACATTTTCGAAAACACCCTGTAGCTTAAGAACAAGAAAGCTATGATAATTCTGTTAGGGGAATCTTTTGTTTCGCGAAAAAGTATCGTAGTAATGTAAAAACCCCAAGTCTCTATCTTTACTAGCTACCGAGATACCCTGCAATTACATCGAAAAATGGACACCCTGTACATGAAAGTTATTAAAATTTTCTTAAACAAGTTTGTAATGTTTGTTGAAAAAATCGTATCTCCTACAAAAATCGAAATACTGAAATGACCCAAAAAGGAAAATATTTAGAATTGGTGTCACCTAAACATCAAATAACAAAAGAAAAAGTTTGACATCTTTATCACTCTACAGAGTGTTCGAAAGTTTGAATCAAAATCCAGTTCCTATATAAACCTGTATATTATGGACATATTTTTAAATTTCTTAAAATCTCAAACTTGTGTGAGTTTTTCTATAAATTTACCTAAAATATAAAAAAAAATCGGAATGAAAATAAAAAAAATTATCACTGATCACAATGTCAATTTCCAAGGTTTTATGCCTACAGAGGGTTCGAAAGTTTGAATCAAAATCCAGTTCCTATGGGTGCCCCACGGTGGATGGCGTATTAGACGTTTATGGAGAACTAAACAACGGATGATTTTGAAAATTTGGCAACCGGGATAAACGATCATGATCTACAGTTTAAAAATATTTTTGACCATGCGGTGTTGCCGCTTCTACTCTAAACCGGTGGCAACATCGCTATTTTAAATAGAATACCCTATATATTCTTCAATTTTCGAATTCCGCATATAATTATGAGCAACTTTTCTTAATATTTCTTAATTATTTCTTGTTTCTACAAATGTACAAATGGTCCAAGATGATCAGCGTGAAGTGTATGGAAAGATCTTGCATACTTTGATATTGAGTGTAAATAGCCATGTTTCTTACCACCATGATGTTTATGATACACGAAATACAAGCCGCAATATAGTTCTTAACAAATCTACGCATTTTAGGAAACCAGTATCTTTTTTTTATTCGTTCAAGAGTTTTATCCCACGCAAGATGTCCTATATCATCGTGGTTGCTTTTTACTATCTGCCATCTACGGTTTTTGGGAATGTACAATCTTCTTCCATAAGCCGTTAATTTATATCGAACTCTGTAAAAATGTCTTTTTGATCAGTATCAGCGCCAGATAAAAGGATATCTTTAATCTTCTTTATATCTTTATTTGAACCTCGCGTAATTAATCCTCTTCCGCAATTAAAAATACTTCTTTTACCTCAAAGTTTTTGTTTCTTATGACTATTTTCAACAAACTTTAAATGAAAAATCTTGTAAATACAAAACCCATCTCGCAATCCTCGACACTATACTGTGTATATTCAATGCATTTTTTACTGAAAACAATCTGTAATAACAATAAACTCTCTACCCAATAAATAATATTTATATCTTTCTAAGGTTTTCACTTTTGCCAAAAATTCAAGCTAAA
Source organism: Polydrusus tereticollis (assembly GCA_963920685.1). Classification (NCBI taxonomy): domain Eukaryota; kingdom Metazoa; phylum Arthropoda; class Insecta; order Coleoptera; family Curculionidae; genus Polydrusus; species Polydrusus tereticollis. The sequence continues at coordinate 111,838,954 of OY987327.1, read as the reverse complement.
ATGAATGATATTTCTTTTCTTCCTTTGGTTTGTTTACTGAAGTACGCCACTGGTTTTTCCAAATTGTTATCGATTTGTGTAAGTATTCCGGTAAATCCTTCTCTACTAACATCTGTGTAAACTATCGTTGTATGCTTTGGATCAAAAATCTTTAAAACTGGTTCAGAAATATTTAAATTTTTCATTTCTTCCATTATTTTTGTTTCTTCCTTTGTCCATTTCCAGATGGTATCTTTCTTCAAAAGGTTAGGAAAGGGAGTGGTTTCTCGGGCAAAGTTTTGAATAAATTTTCGAAAAAATACGCGCATTTATAAATATGCTACTCGCGGTTCTAATCAGCTATCGATATCCGAGAATAAACTTCACTTTTATAATACATCACATAGGGGCAGGAAGCTAAATTAATATCACCGTCTCCGAAATTTAGGTGCTTCCTTATCCAAAAAAATTTCTACTTTTGGTATCGGAGTTGTGTGATGAATATATGAGTAAATGTATTTAATAAATTTGATAGTGTTTTTTTTAATCCATTTACTTATCTTTTGATATTAATTATCTGGTGACAGAATTTTCATTGTGTAAATAATCACTTTGTAGCTGCATTTTTACTAGTATAAAATAAAGATTTTATTATTTTTGATTTTTTAGTACCTAAAATGTCCAGCACTTAAAGGGATAAACTAAACTTGTTCATATTAAGCCATAATTTGAGGAAGGTACGTATAGATTTATTAATAGTTATTTACATAACAAGTAGGATATTACGTGTATTATTAGTATATTATCCTACGTGTTACGTACAAAATTTTATATACTAGTATAACTATTATTATTATCATTATTATAATGATTATTTGAATAAAAACAATTAGTTTAAAAATTGAATACAAAATACAAGTAATCAAATTTGACAACTGGAGTAGCTACGATTGTCACTAATTTGCCTCTATCAATCATTGTCACAGTTGTGCCTGAAAATTGCATATTTTTAAATGAGTTCAAGCGATTATCTGCCATTTGAGTTTGAGAACGAAGCTTTCAATGTTGTTTCGAATCTTGTACCAGATAAATCACGGTAGAAGTAAGGTAAAACACCCAATAGCTGACACTTTAAGGAAATTTTTGGGGATTATACACATTTTCGTTAGTTTAGTTTGGTTTTAAAAAATTATACTATATTGAATATTGGTCAATATGGTTTACTCAATCATCTATAATTATAAAATTGTTATTATATATATTGTTTCACTTAATATAATAAATTTATGTAATAGGTGTTAAATTCCCAATCGAAATCGAACCGGATATACCCATTTCTTGACACGTTTTTGCACCAGACATTTTATTTCTAAATATTTTTTTAGCAATGTTGAATAAATGCTTAGTTCCCCTGTGAAATGATGAGTCTTTTTTATATATCGTGTTTAGGTACCTAGTTAATAAAAAAATATATCTATAAAATATCTTATCAAATATTATCGCTAAGTCATATCTGAACACCATTAGTTGACACTTCTTATCCCAATAACTGACACAAAATAATCTGCAAATTAAGGTAAAAACAAGAATGAAATAAAAAGCAATATATTTATTTTTAATCACAAACCATTTATAATTATTATAAACTTATTATTACAAATCTAACCATCTACAAGGAAGTCTTCCTTAAATTTATATAATATATATAAACGATCTACACAATACTTTACATCTCTTCCACATTTAATTTAAAAAAATTGGAATCATCACATTTTTTCATTCCAACGACCTCTGCTTTATTATTGGTCATGAGTTTCTGAGTAATACATACATTGTATTTATTTTGTAGCTTTTTTTCCAGGGAACTCTACTTAAATATATTCGTTTTCTTTAAAATTATCGGGCTTGTATTCATTAGAAAGAATTCTTCTTCCATATTTGATATTCACTACTTCCTGATGATTTTCAGGATTCAGAAGCGTTTCCTTTTAATTTTTCGTCTTTTGATCTGTATTTCATTTTCTCTTTCTGTTCCCTTTTGTTCCTTTAGTTTGTTTTTCATATCTCTCTTATTTTGTCGTTCTTCTACTCTTTTCCTTCTCTTTTCTTCTTCTCCTTCTTTCGTTATAACTCTTCTTTTATGATAATCTTGCCATAGTTTGGAACTCACAACAGATGTATTTTTTCCCTTGATACTCTCTTTTTCTTCACAAGGTGTGGCTCTGGCCATGTAAGCGCTCTTTTGTGGCTATGGCATTGGCTTTCACATGAACTACAGGACTTTTTGTTAAAATATGACTACTCATCTTTGGTGTTTTTTCTCTGGACGTCGATGATTGGGTATTCTTGAATGTAATATTATTATTAACCTCAATCTCATTTAAATTGTCTGAAATTTCTTCACCATTTTCCAAATCACCATATAAAATTTCATCCCCCCTCTCTTTGACTTCATTTGCTTGAACTTCTACTTGATTGTTGCCGTCGTTCGAATTTTCAACTTTAGCATCGTTGTCTAATACGGGTTTTCTAAGTTCTTTAATATATTTTAAAACTTTTCTATAATACTGAAACATTGACATATCTTCAACGGCCCCTTTCCATATGTTACTGTCTTTGAATGTTTGTATCTTTTCTTTTTCTATGTGCCTTTCTAAAAACCGCTTACCCTCTTCTAGTTGCTTTAATTCGTTAGGTTCTGGAGCATAATTTCTAAATTTTTGGTGAATGTGACACCATTTTATCTTATTTGTTTTATTAAAACCTAAAAAGAATCAATGGTTGACCTAAAAGCACCAAAAGTTGACAGGTGTGTCAGCTATTGGACTTTACACATATGAAAACGATTCATAGTGAGAGAAACAATAGGAGAAAGAAACGAATTTTACACTATGTTAATCGTGTCGGAATCGAAAGCTAACACAACTGTCAACATTTGGGCCTCCTACATAATTTGGAACCAATACTTGACAACCCCCTAAAAAACCTTACGTTTGCTAAATTAAAGGCAAAACAGTTTGAAAAACGCATTCCCTTATACTTTATTTATAATAATAAATATTAGCTGTCAATTAAATCTAAAACTTACTTATTTATTACAAATTTCTGAGCAACAATTTCTTAACGTTCTTCACAAGAAATACTGAACAATTTCTTAGCAGCATGCACGTGTGGATTGCTGTTGGCACCCATTTTGATACAACAAGAGCTGTCAAGGTTAAACTTATATATTGAATAAAAGATGGCGCGAGTAGTCACTTAGTCGATTTTTATTGAGTTATAACCACGAAAATTCTTATTTTAACCGGATTTTGGTTGAAGTGTCAACCTTTGGAACCATATCAACTTTCGGGTGTTTTACCTTACCAATAATACCTTCATCTCAATTTCATCTAACTTGTTATTAACACACTAATGCGGTAATATATTCATTAAAGCAGTAATGCGGTAATAAAGATTATTATGACATTTCAAAGAGTGTCAAATGATAGTCATTATATAACAGTTGTATACAAGGTGTCCGGAAACTGCGTTCGTATATTTCAAGGGGATTTTCTACATATGAAAATATTAAAAATGTATGAATGTAGGTCCTTAAATTAATGTCTTATAAGGAAGCTATGGCCCTCCAAAGGTGACCTCTTAAGAATAGATTATATTTTATATCTTTGCAACCGCTGGAGGTAGCGGTGTGCGTTGTAGCACACGAACGAATATTAATAAATGCTAATTATAAATAATAATAAATTAAATGTCGATATTAGTTCCATAGAGAGTCCAATTGTAAAAGAAATATACAAGAGAAGTTCTAGACCTTGCAATTCCCCTCTGAATTATGGGAAGTAATCCATAAGTGCTTGAAAGGGCTTGATCAAAATTGTATTGTCAATTTCATTCACTCAATTTCAAAGAGATTGGCTCAAGTAGTCAAAAAGCAACCAAATATTAAATTTTGATAATTATTGTTGTTGTTTTTATTAGTCAGGTACGTCGAGTTTAAAAATTTGCAATATTATAGAAATATCTTTATACATTAAAAATAACATTTTACTAGACGTTTTTATGTTGTTTGGCGACGCCAATGCTTTGCTTGTCATGTTACTCCAACAACCTTAGAGACAAAAATCAATCAGAAAAGCCTGATTTGCGCAAATATGGCATAAAATGGCCCTAAGACTTGTACCCATTTTCAATTATTACGACTGTACGTCATTGAATAGGTATTTTAAAGAAGAATTCGATGGTGTAGTAAAAAACACAGGTTATCAATTAAAACTAAATCTTAGAGTACCTTTAGGTGAAACCGGAAGTGACGTTCATGTGAGTTTTAAGTTAAAAATTAAGAATATAGCAGTAACCCAGATTTAAATATAATATCTTCTAACAAAACGCGTTGGTGTCCTGTTAAATAGGTACAGGGTGTCCATTTAGTGTTAACGGTCGATTTAAGGAAAAAACTTTATACAGAAGTTGTACAGGTTAACGCCGCGCACCTTTTAAAAATATATTTAAATATACAGGTTGGCTCAAAAATCCAGGGTGGGCCAAACATATCTTTTTTTAAACGGAACACAATGTATATTTTTTTTATTATATTGAAGCCTTTAGTAGTCCTTTATTTTCCTTTGAAAATTTTGATCATCAAATGCGACGTTGTTAAGATATTAATTTTTCAATGGATTTTTGGCTAAAAGCGTTTTTACATAAAAACCGTTGGATTTTAACTATCTCTACAAATTTTTTTACTAAAATTTAGGAAAGAAAGGTTATAACATGTAAAAACATTTAACTGTTATTAGAATTGGTATAAGTACTACAAAGTGTTCAACATTTGGTCCAAACTTAATGAATTTAAAACCAAGTTTTCGTCTTTTTTCAAAAATATATTTTAATTCCCTTTAATTTTGATACCAATATCTGATATCTTGTTTCAAAAAGTTGTTGAGGAAAACAATTGTGTCTTAAAAGCAAGCGTAATTTCGTGATGCTTTAAATTTAATAACTAGTTGACCATGCATTTCTATCAAATTCAACTTTTCTGCAAATGGCAGACATAATAATTATCAATTATTTGACGTTTTACAGTGGCCTTGTCTACGTTCATTTTCAAAATGAATTTTAATTACACTCGAGTAGAATTAGTACATATGATTTACGTAATTGAAGGAAGTGATGGAAATTGTTTTATGGCATTACGTTTATATGCTCAGAAGTTTCCAGAAGCTCGATATCCGGACGAAAGATCAATAATTAAACTAAAAGATCGATTTGAGAGAACGGGGAGCGTAGAGTATAAAAAAACATCTAGGACCAAAACAGTGCTTTATGAAGATAACCAGCTAGGCATTGCATTGGCGGTGGTGGAGAATCCAGAAGTAAGTGTCAGAAAAATTAGTTCTAATTTAGAAATAAAAAAATCTTCAGTAAATAATTGTTTATTGACAAACAAATTTTATCCCTATAAAGTTCAAAAACATTTTTTTTTCTAAATATTTCATGTTAACCCACGAATCGACATTTCATAAAAATGGGTTGGTCAATAGACATAACTTTCACTTTTATGATACTCAAAATCCACATGCCCTACTAGTAAATAATTTTCAACATCAGTGGAGCTTAAACGTTTGGGGTTGTTATCCACGATTACGTCATTGGACCTTATTTTTTTGGAAAGCACTTAAATGGTCGTTTGTTTTTGGAATTTTTGCAACATGACTTTGTTAGGCTGACTGATAATCTCCCGGAGTTCATAATGAACAGGATATGGGTTCAGCTCGATGGGACACCCCCTTACTACAGCAGAGATGATCGGGGACATGTAAATGTACAGTTTCCAGAGCGGTGGATACGAGGAATGGTTGTTGAAAACCCAATAATGTAAAATTTCTTTTTTACCTAATATTTTTATTATTTTGAGGTCCGATCAGTTGGCCAGCAAGGTCACCTGACCTAACTGCCATGATTGCCATGGATTTCTTTTTGTGGGGCACGAATCCGACAATCATTTGGTAGAATTACCCCGTTCTTTAAACGAATTGACGCTTGCATTTTGCAAGGTGGTAGACACTTTATGTATTCGTTTTAAATTGGTGAAAGATATTTTCAAAACTGGAGATTTACATACTTCTCGATATGTAATAATTTAAGTTTCTTCTGTGAAATTATTTATAACAACTTAGATATTATCTACACACTTATTTATTAAGTTCTCAATTTTTTTAAAAGTAAATTTAAAAATGAATAAGCAAACATCAAAATTGGTTTTCTAAGACACAATTTTTTGAAATCTTGTTTTTTTCAACAACTTTTTGAAATAAGGTATCAGATATTGATATCAAATTAAAGGGAATTATAATATCTTTTTGAAAAAAATTCATTTAAGAAAAAAACGAAAACTTGGTTTTAAATTTATTAAGTTTGGACCAAGATGTTGAACACTCTGTAGTACTTATACCAATTCTAATAACAGTTAGGTGGATTTACATGTTATAACTTTTTTTTTCTAAATTTTAGTAAAAGAATTTTTAAAGATAGTTAAAATCCAACGATATTTATGAAAATCGTTTTTAGCCAAAAATCCATTGAAAAATTCATATCTTAACAACATCGCATTTGATGATCAAAATTTTTTAAAGTAGAATGGAGGACTAGGTACTTCAATAAAACAAAAAGAAATATATGGTGTTCCAAATAAGATATGTTTGGCCCACCCTGAACTTTTAAACTAACCTGTATAGTTAAAGTTATTTTTAAAAGGTGTATAAGTGTTAACCTCTACAACTTTGGTATAATTTTTTTTCCTTAAGTCGACCGTTAACGAGATATCTTCCATCGGCACATTAAATGGACACCCTGTATATCCGTTATTTTAATATTTATATAAATATCATGATATTTACCAAACTTGATGGCAGCGATAATCTACGTTAAAGAAAATAATAATACTAACAAGTAGCCGTGTGTCTATTATTAATCGTCGCCCTGTTACAGTAAATTTGACTGTAGTATACATTATCCATACATTGCCTTAATAGTTTTAACTTCGGGCACTAATTAAAAATTAACTTTAAAAGACTAAAAAACAAATATCCGATGAAAAAGAGACAATATAGAAACAACCTTTCAAGGAACCTCGATCAAAACTACTTTCCAGTCCACATTTGGCTTTTAAGTTCTATAAAAGAATAAAGATCAAGTATATCATATATGGAAGGAATCACTATAAATGGAAAACCGGGTAAGCCGCTGACATGGCCAGTAGTCACTGCGTGCGTACTAAACAAACAATGTTTTTAAAACGACATAACATATTGGAATTCCTCTTTTTAAAATCTTTACAATTGAACTGACATACTTTATTGAATTGTTAAATAGAGACTATAAGTTTATTGGAAAACTGGAATACCGTCATGAGCAATTTATAAATAGGTTAGCTAAGTACCTACTTAGATTAGACATATAGGATAGTCTATACCATACAAAGTAATTTTAAGACATTGTTCTTTAATCACGATGGTCTATTCAGTTAATTTAATAAAAAGTACTCATTAAATTAACAGTTATGTGTATAGTGACGAGTAACACATAACTGTCATTTTTAGGTGCCTACTTCTGACACAGTAAAAGACAAAGTTTGGTAACCTGTCGGGACCTTTGAAATAGGAGAAGTCAGGATTTGTTTTTTGTGAGTAACCTTCAATTGAATTAAAAAAAGTAGGCCATTTCTCCAAGATACCTAATTCAATTAACCAAAGTAAACAAAGCACAATATCGGCGTCTCAAAAAATTCATTGTTTATTACCACAAAACTTAAGGGTTACATGTTTCGCCCTTATAAGGGCATCATCAGACCTAAAAGTGTATAAATTTAAAAGTTTGCATTTCCAAGAGAAAAAAAAAACAAAAAAAAGAAATCAAAACTTTACCTGACATTCACAACAAATGTAAAAAAGAAAATAAAGAGTTAATATACATTACAGGACTGTACTTACTGTAATGTATATTACGTGTTTGTGTTCTACGTTTTCTTGGAAATGCCAAATTTTAAAGTTAGGTATACGCTTTTAGGTCTGATGATGACATTGTAAGGGCGAAATATGTAACCCTTGGGTTTCATGGTAGTAAACAATGAATTGTTTTTTTACTTCAATTGAAGGCATGCGCATTGTAATCTAAAAATGGTTCTGTTTTTGTTGGCGAACATTAAAATGAGGTAGATTCAACAGAACAGGATTAAACACAACTTTTGAGATACCCTTATAGTAAAAAATTACACAGAAATCACTCAACAAACACTAGAACGCACTGGCAGTAGCGCTGTGTTTGATAAAGTCAAATGTTGCTAGACGATTTATTTTTTATTAGTTTCAACATGTTTTAGACTATTTCGCAGTATTCTAGAAAAAGTAATAATTATACTAATTTAATATACACAAGTAAGTTAAAACGAAATAAAGAAATAACTTTTCATTAGCTTATTAGAAAATAATAAAATTTGGTGTGCGAGTCCATTATACCAGGACCTTCAAAAAAAGTTGAATACAATTTTGATGTCAATTTAATAGGAGACAATATTTGAGGGTAGCAAAATTTGTTATAAGAATACATGGTATGGGATGATCTGCATAGTAATGCAATGAGCCCACTGAATTGTATTCAAAATATTATTTTAAGATTATTTATAAAAAATAAAAGCGCTATTCAACTTTTTTGAAGTATAAACGTAATTCTACCAATGAAAGATTTGCTATGGTTTAATCCCTGTCTGTTGTTCCAGTAGATTTTGTGTTGATTCCTTGTCCATCGTTTTATAACATCTCGTACTGTGCAACTTGGGACTCCGAGTGTCGGTTCTGGACCAATGAATGTTTATTCCGACCCCTTTCTTGCAAATTCGTCAGCCTTTTCGTTTCCTGTAATACCTTCATGTCCTTATACCCATTGTAGTATTACTTTGTTGGCTTTTGCCAGGGCCACTAGTTTCTCTTAGCATTCCCATTATCGTATCGCATAGGAGTGCGTCTCCAGTTCTATGTCACCCAGAAAGTGACGTAGAACTCTGTAGTCTGTATAGTCCTATTTTTGCCTCTCCTTTAATCACCAAATGAAGTGGAGGAAGGTCTAGTGTATACAATTCTGCCTTCTATCTACCTGCAGCAAGTTTCCTACAGTCCGATGGCCCTGGTTGCCCTAGAGAAATGAGAAAGATGGGTTGTCAAATGTCCTTCTATGTCCAGAAAAGGTCCTAGTAGAATTTCCATATAATTGACCAAACTCCAGGAATACATTATTCACGCGAAAACAATGTGAAAAACCCCATATTATGTTCTTATCCGATTTTCATTTATTTTCAAGTTATAGCGTAATAACAAGTAAACAAAATTTCATCAAAAATAAAAAAAAAATCAAATATCAAAACCTTTATTTACGCATATAGCAATTAGAGATAAAATGATTAAAATATTACGTACAAAAATGCAAGAAAAAAGAACATATATATATAGATGTATCAAGATGGCAGTCCGACACAATATTTTTAAATATTTAAGTATATTGCCTATATACTATATCGAACATGAAAACGTATTAAACAATTCAACACATTAATTTAGAACATTGCAAGTGGAGAAAAAGTTAAAGAAACAATATTTTCTGATCTTTCTACAGAATACATTGTAACTACAATTAAAAATATAAATTTCGTTATTTTCCTGCATAACAAAGTTAGCAATTTTGCACATTCGACCTAAAGGAATATTAGTACCATAATTAGTTCTGTGAAAAGTGAGTGCAAATAGGTCTTTACTGCGTGAATTCCTAGAAGGAATGCGAAAGCCAACCTCTGCAAGAAGCTCTGGGGCATCAATCACGTTATTAATTATTTTAAAAAGGGTACAAACATCAAAAAATTGTCTTCTGTTCTCCAGAGTAGTGAGATTTAGTAACTTCATTAGGTCACAACAATTAATCTGTTCATAGGGGATGCCCATCTTAAGTCCAACTCTTTTTAAAAACTTTCTCTGCACCCTTTCCAAACTTTCTTTATGAATATTATAGCATGGTTGCCAAGCTGAACTGGCATACTCCAGCACTGAGCGAACCAGTGCACCAAAAACATCCTTCAATACAAAGACATTATGCCCCCCTTTAAGTGCACGAAAGACAAAGCCCATCAGTCTCATTGCTTTGTTAGTGACCTTATCAATATGGGAGGTAAATGATAGATCACTCTCCAACCAAACACCCAGATCTCTTACCAATGTTTATCTTTCCAACTCTACAGCATTTATAGAATAATTAAAAATAATTGGCTGTTTTATCCTACTAAATGTGATGACATTACACTTATTAATATTTAAAGTTAATTTGTTTTCCGTGCACCAAATAGAGAACAAATTCATCTGATCCTGCAAAGATTGACAGTCGCTTAATTTACCTATAACTCTATAAATCTTGAAATCATCAGCAAAAGCGCCAAGCTGGCAGTCATTAAAAATAAACTTAATATCATTCACAAAGACATTGAAAAGCAAAGTTGACAAATGCCCCCCCTGAGGTACATAGAGGTTACAAGGATCTCCGATGATATAATTGATATAAAATTCTTTATTTTAACAGCTTGCTTACGGTCAACCAAGGTGCTGCCAAACCAGTCAAGAAGAGATCCATGAAGTCCCACTGCTTTCAATTTAGATAACAAGATTTTATGATCCACCCTGTCAAATGTCTTTGGGAAGTCCGTATAGATTGCATCAACCTGATACTTATTCTCAAAGGCACCCAGCAGAACTTGCTCATATGTCAAAAGATTAGTTACAGTGGATCTACCCTTCATAAACTGTTCATTTATTATGATGTTCTTAAAATACGGAGCTAAACCATCTGCCACCAATGATTCAAACATCTTTGCAATCAAAGAAATCTTACTTATAGCTCTATAATTCTTAACATCAGCCCTATTACCATCCTTGAAAAGGGAGAAACATATGATTTTTTCCATAAATCTGGAAAAACACCTGAACTATTAAAGACATCAATGGTGGACAACTTCAAACAACCTACATTAAGACATTTATCATAATTAAAATTTAATTTTGTCATAGGGTCACTAAAATCTGAGTATACAGATGAGAAGTGTAACTTGAACATTTCTGCAATTTCTTGACCACTATCCGATTCACAGCCCTCAAACGTCATGCACATTGGATAGTCCATTTCACCCTTTTTAGAGTTTACATAATTTTAAAAGGTACGTCTGTCGTGCAATTGGCTCTCCAAATTTTGAATATAGTTTTTATGAGATAAATTTGAGATAGAACGGCATTCGGATCTTAGATTAGCAAAATGTTCATAGTCATTTAGTGATTGTGTTGATTTATACTTTTTATGTGCAGTTCTCTTTTTAATAATCAAATTTCTCAAGTCATTTGGCATCCATTTTGGAAATTTTGGGGGTTTAAACCTTGACAGTGGTGTAAAAGCTTCAATCATACTGTAAATGATGTCATAGAACTTGGAAACCACAGTGTTTACATCTGTACACTCAAAATGGAGTCCCAGTCAGCATAGGAAAGAAACAAATTAATTTCACTGAAATCAGCACGTTTAAAATTAAAATACAAGTAGTCACAAGACAGATTGGACAGATTTTCAGCTAAGACAATTGAACACTCATAAGCTGGATGTGGCACATCTAGCTTTAACATAGGATTGTTGCAAACAACAACCTTTACGTCACATCGGTTGCAAAATAAGAGATCGAGATAATTGCCATATACATTGGGTATGTCAATCGACTGAAACACTCCCAAATATGCAGCACAATCAGCTAAGGATGTTGCTTCTTTGGATAGTGGGCCCACAGGTACAGATCCATATGTAGTTTTTTCCCATTTTATATTAGGAAGGTTAAAGTCACCCCAAATGAAAATGTCTGTGAAATTGTTATTCTCTGTTAGGTGGATCAGAGAAAAACAAAAACTTTCATAGATGTCGACAGCTCAAGTTCCTGGAATATAGGTATTTCCCACTAAAATACGTTTATTTCCAACCGTAATCAACACAAATAAATGTTCAACGTTTTCAAAAGGTGTCAGCATAACTCTAGAGGAAAGACAACTTTTAATTGCGATCAATACTCCCCCCTGACTCTTGCATGTATTAGTTTTTGTTGATCTGTCACATCTGTAAACCTGATAGCCATCAAAGCCTAGCTCACTTGTCAATATATCACAGTCCAAGAATGTTTCTGTGAACAATAAATATTACGTCAAAATTTTCTACAAGTACATTACACATCAGATTATCAATTTTGGTCCTTATTCCTCCAACATTTTGGTAGTAAAATGTTAAAGCTCCCCTTAATTGTTGGGAGGTTGGGGTATCGGAAAATTTGGAATAAGTTTGTGATCAGCATTTAGTTGCCTTTTTCTGAAGGTAAATGGCCTAAAAATTACATTTTGTGGCCAAAAGCTATCATTTAGTAGTTTGTCATAATACATTTCAGTAATTTCAAATTTAAAGGACTTTGATTTGGTTTTGTCGCTTTGGTCGCTAAGATTCTCTTTATTCTAAAGCGTTTACTTAAAACCTTCAAAAGGTAGCCATAATTATTTTAAAATAATGACCTCGCACATTATATCCCTCGGCGCTACGCGCTTCAGGTTATAAATGTGCTCGGTCAATAATATCGCACTTCTAACCCTATATACTATTAATTACGCTATAACTTGAAAACAATTGAAAATCGGATAACAACATAGGGGCTTTTCACATTGTTTTCACTTGCATATTATACACTCCTGGAGTTTGGTTCATTTTTCCCGATTCGACCTGTATATTATGAATGAAGCATGTTCATATCTTTATAACGGAACTACATGCCACTAGAAATAAAAGAACTATACATCTTTAAAAATATATATTTCTAACCTACCTAGAACTTAAATTTTACAATAATTGCCAGCTGGCAATTAAAAGATAAATAATCAAAAATTAGTAAAAATAAAAGGTATGATGATTTTGTAAATATTCTCTAGAAAATATTAAGAGTAAGGAGTTTTTTTCTGTTCTGTGATTTTATTTTTATTTTTTGACTTCGGATGTAGGATTTTATGGACTTTATCACTGATAAAAGCCAGCACTTGCCACAAGAGAATAAATTATCTCGACTTTAAATTACTTAATCTGAAGGTAATAATCTTATTTAGAGTAAATGTGTTCTTAATATATGATTTTCTGTATCTTTGATCATTTCTGGTTATGTTCTTGGTCGTAAAATTCCTTGCTTAAAAGCTGGCGTCTTTTTAATTATCACATTTTAAAATGGTATTTTTAACAAATATAAAGCTCTTTGTGTCAAAGTAATTGGCCCTTGTCCTAAGATTATGGTATAGGTATTTACATGCAATTCAGCATCTGCGGGGAGTCACATCAGTACTCCAGTGACGGAAGAAGTTAAAGTTTCTATAAAGCATCTCGGCCTAGTGTTATACCAATCATTTATTCTATGGCTTAGTTTATGTAGATCGCGAATGGTTACATTGGATGCGGATGTGTGCAATTTTTTGAAATTAACAATTTCTTTACCTTAATTCGAGGATGTCGTCTTTGAGTCAAAGCAACAGCAAAGCCTTGTGTCCTTGAAGCAAAGACACATATGCTTGACAGAAATAAATAAATACTTGTACACAGTACAGGGTGTTTCTTCAAATTTTGACAGCTTCTAGCGACTTTATTATTCCAGATAGAAAAAGAATTGTTCAGATAAAAATTGTAGGGTATCATCCAAACCGTCCGAGTTTACTACTTAAAGAAACAATTGAGCATCACTGGTGAACTTTTTGAGTTATTGTATACTTTTTTTTAATGGAACACCCTATATATTCTGTGTTTATTGGGTAGCTCTTAAAATTGTCTTTTTAAAAATATATTAGTTGCCTATAATGACTTCATCCATTGTTGAACTATCCGCTATTAAAAAATCAAGATATTACTAGTTTACTATATGAAATAAATCACAGTAACCATTGGAAAACAAAGTTATCAAATGACATTACTGGCGGCATGCGACATGAAACATTTAGTTGTCAATTCGTTTTTAAATCTTGATAATATTAAGTCGCAAAATGGGTTACTGAAGAGGAAAAGAGGGAAATAATTTATTTCTTTTATAAAAATAATAAAAATGCCAGTGTAGCACCAGCCGATTATCGAGATTTTCACCCAGGTTAGTTTGTTTCTATAACATAAAAAGACATTTTAGGATTCACAAAAATTTGCAAAGGAAAAAAAGATTTGTGAAGATAAATGAGGACGAGGAATTAGTAACTTTATTATATTTTCACGGTAAATAACTAATTAGGACTTTTTGTAAAATTAATTTAAATGTGTGTTTGTAGAAAATCCTACCTTTCCAACTGAAGATGCCAGTAAATATTTCAAATGGTCTAAATAGAAAATTAGTACTACCCCTCGTAAATATAGATGTCATCCATACAAAGTTTTACCTGTTCAAAAGTTGACAGAGGAACAAAAAGTTAGTAGGCAAAATTTCTGGAGACATACTTAAAAGGAAAGTAAGGGATAACGATTTTTTTAAAAAGATAGTATTATGGAGCGATGAAGCTTCTTTTACCACGGCTGGGATGTTTAACAGGCGAAATAGTCATTTATGGGCATTAGATAACACCCGCAGAATGTGTGAAATTAAATTCCAAGGCCGAAGAGCAGTTCATGCCTGGTGCGGCATTCTCAATGCTCAAGTTATAGGTTCTATTTTTTACGAATTTGATTTAAATGGTGAAAGATATTTAGAGTTCCTTGAAAATGAGATAGAAAATTATTTGGAAAATTTGCCTATTCGTCAGTATAATGACATAATCTGGCAACAAGATGGAGCGCCACCCCATAATGTCTTGGTTGTCCGCAATTTTCTCGACAATCGATATCCCTTATGGATCGGTAGAAATGGCAGCATTGGATGGCCACCCAATAGCCCTGATCTAACAATTTTAGATTCTTTCTTTTGAGGTTGCGTGAAAACACAGTTTATAAAGAATGAAGCGCCTCGTTGGAGGAGTTGAGAATTAAAATTATAATTTGCATAAATAATTTAGTTCAGGAAAAGCCTCATTTTTATTTATTTTTTATTATTATGAATGCTATTGATAAAGTAGAAGATGATTACACAAAGTGCCTAAATAATAATGGCGGGCATATAGAAAATTTGTAAAAACTTTATATTGTTAATGTTAAATCAAATTTTTTATTGTTTTTGGTATTAAAATTGTTGATTATTTCAATGGTTACTGTGATTTGTTTCATATAGTAAATTAGTAATATTTTAATTTTTTAGCAACTAGCGGATATTTCAACGATGGATGAGGTAAAGAAGATAAGCAACTTATATATTTTTGAAAGGAGAATTTTAAGCGCTATCCAATAAACATTATAATATATAGGGTGTTCCATTAAAAAAAAGTATACAATAAGTAAAAAAGTTCTCCAGTGATGCTCAATTGTTTTTTTAAGTAGCAGATTCGGACTGTTTGTATGATACCCTACAATTTTTATCTAAACAATTTTTTTCTATCTGGAATAATAAAGTCGCTAGATGCTGTCAAAATTTGACAAAACATCCTGTACATTCAGATTTAAAGGCTTCCAGTCAAGGATGTCATCTCTTGGACCGGTATAATATAAATCTTACTTAAAGGATTAATTCTTTAAGATAAGTACTTAAAAATAACTAGCCTTATTTTCAGATGGTGAATGAACTTAATTTAAGGCTATGCTTGGAATGTTTTAAATCTGTTATCTTAGTTTAAGTAAAGTTTTGTTCCCGCTAAGATAATTACGAAAATTGCTTCCAAGAATGTAGCTGACATAGCGGCCTTGTTTTAAATTCGTTTTGCCTTACATGAATGAACTTGCATATAATAATTTTTAATAGAATGGTATTTTTGGTATAAACAGAAAAAAGGTAACGATTTTATAAAAATTACCCCCTTTCCCCCCCCCCCCCCCCCAAGTGGAGAGCTGGATCATTGCATGTAATCTTATTTATGCACAAAATGAATTTCATTTTTTTTAACGAACATCTGAATATTAATCGGTATTTTTTTTTAACCAGGTGGAGATTTTGTTTTGTTTTCACAGCATTTTATTGTACAATGATAAAAATAAAAATAAGTTGACGATTGTGAATCATTATATTTGCATTAATGTTTGATTTACTTACTATAAGCTTTTGTTTTTGAACCTGGTGACAGTAAGTCTAGACACGCACGCAATAAAAAATTGGCTGACGTTAAAAAAACTGGCACTTTTACCAGACTTTTATTCGCGAAAATAAAAGCACTGGTTACAATTTCAGAATTAGCGGAAAATTAACCGAGCTTTAAGTTCTTTAGAGTTGGTGCCAAAGAAAACAAAATTAATTCCACTTAGGCTTTTAATAAATTAAAATATTTTTTATTTTTTTCTTTTTTAAATGTCATTGGAGATATGCAAAGGTTAGGTACAAAGGATCTAATCTTATCATGGTTTGGGATATTCTACAATACGTGATATTTCATCAGCAACTCGCATGATGCAAGATATAGGCGTTTAGTACCAACGCAGGTTCACACGTTTCCGCGGTTTCTGGAGCCAATAACATTGAATTTGTAATACCCTGTATAGCGCCATTCTTAGATTAAATTAATAGGAACAAGCACGTTAGCATGAAACTGACTCAGCTACCTGTCACAAAAGTTTAAGTAGAATTGCTGCTTAAAAGCAATTTGATGCCTCATGTCGTAAAAATTGCAGTTTTTGAGAAAATTTCCAGAAACGTTCCGAAACAGCACATCACTCTTTAAAGGCTTACACACACTGACGCGGCCACGGCCGCGGCAGCGGTGGCGGCCAATCTAAATACATAGAAATGAATGAATTCAAATTCAAATTCAAATTCCTTTATTCATGCTATTACATAAAATATGTTTACATACGTCAGTATAGAAAAAAAAAGAGAAACATTTCACATGTTATTCCGTTCTGTGAGCATGATGAGGCTTAAATTAAAATAGATTAACAAATAACATACATATATCACCATATTACACAATTGACAATAAACAATAATAAAATAGTATGGTATTGAAAAGTTAGTTAATAAAATTTTAAAGTTAAAATAGAAATAAAAATAAAATACAAGACGAACGACATAACATTGAATAATCATAGATTGGTGGCTAGAAATTCTTCAATGTCGTAAAAGGCATTTTCTAATAAAATTTTAATGACGTTTGATTTAAATTGTTTAAGAGGTAGATTTCTTACAGCAATGGGAAGCACATTAAAGAACTTCGGCCCAAGAAAACCCATCTTGTGTTCTTTTTAGGCGACAATAGTTAGGCATTAGATGGTCTTTGTGTCGGGTGTTGTACTGGTGGACATCGTCGTGCGTCGTATATGTCTCAACGTTCTTTTTTACATGTAACAAGTTTTCCAGTACATACACTGATGGCAAGGTCAAGATGCGAAGCTGCCTAAAGGCCGCTCTGCAGTCCTCTCTATACGCCAGACCAGCAATCAGCCTTATCGCCCTTCTTTGCAGCCCAAAGATTCTTTTTGATTGAGGCGAATGCCCCCAGATCAGTATTGCATATGACATCTTACAATGAAAGATTCCATAGTAGGCCGTTCGCAACGTACTCCGACCTACATTAGTTATCAGGTTGCGAAGCACAAACAAGCTGCTCCTCAACTTCCCTGATAGGTCGCCAATATGGGCGTCCCACAGCATTTTGGGATCCAGATGCACACCCAGAAACTTAACGACAGTGACATCCCCATTAGCAATGCCAGTATCCCTCATTGAAAAAATGACTTTCTTAGTTTTGTCATTGTTAAGGTGAAGCTTATTCACAGCAAACCAATTCGCAGCCCTCTCATATAGTTCTACTGACCCTGCAATGGCCCGATCAATTGAATCAGCAGTGACCGAGATGGTAGTATCGTCAGCGAAGAGTGTAAACTTTGCTGATGCTTCTATCAGTGGCAGATCATTTATATATATTAGGAATAAGATTGGGCTCAAGACTGACCCCTGAGGAACGCCAATAGTCACACCACTTTCAGCCGACGTCACCCCCCCGACTCTGACCGCCTGTGTCCGGCCTGATAGATATGACGAAAGAAGCTCAACACTCCTCACACTGAAAAAATATGCCCTTAGCTTTCGGAGGAGAATATCGTGCGAAACGCAATCAAACGCCTTGCTAAGGTCGCAGAACAAAGATGCTGTAAACTCCCGTTTATTAAATGAGTCCAGAATGTGTGATACTAGATCCAATATACCCAAAGTTGTATTTCTATTTTTTCTGAATCCAAACTGACAATCTGAGAAATACCCGTTGCGACCAAAGAACTCCACGATCTGCAGAGCCATACACTTTTCCACGACCTTTGAGAATACCGGCAATAGGGCAATTGGCCTATAGTTCTCGGGTAGCTCCGGGCTCCCCTTCTTAAATATGGGTGTTACCAGGGCTCTTTTCAGAATCTTTGGGAATGTTGCCTCTACAAAACAAAAATTTACCAGCCCTGTCAATGGCGCAATAATCAAATTTTTTACGACTCTTAACAATCTTGTACTTAGCCCAAAAATGTCACAGCTATTCTTGATCTTCAAACTATCAACAACGTCCCTAACCTCATGAAATCATACCAGCGCGGGTAGGTCTAGATCCAGCGGCTAGGGCAGCGTTCTGATATGCGGTGACGGTCAAAAACAACGTGTCAACTTTGACTGCGAGAAGTGACAGTAGTAATAACAAATAATATAATAGAGTTATTAATAGTAAATGTTAAATTATATCCCATACTTTTTAATTTAAACCATCCAAATTATAAAAATATAAGGGCTAAAAACAAAGTGTGGGACAAAGAGCTAATAGTAACAAACCCTATTCTTCCACATCGTCTATCATAATAACAAATAGTAAAAATAAAAATGAAACTTAAAAATATATTTTCGTATACATAAAATCTGTAAACGGCAACTACCTTACAGCTCCACTCACCGCTTTGGTGTGAATACGCCCGACCGCTAATATGATCGCCACCCCGGCCGCCACCGCTACCGTGGTCGTGGCCGCGTCGGTGTGTGGAAGCCTTTAGACGGCAGAAAAAGTTCTGAAATTTGTTTCCAGCAAATGGTGACGTAAACAAAATTGACAAAAATTGCACCATCTTCTCATCCGCCCTGAATTATGGCACCTACGGAGGCTAAGACTACGCCTTTACCCCTGTATGTTAATACATAGTCTTAGTCACACCGTCACACCTATCCAAATCGGTGTTGCTTTAAAAATGTTGACTAGTTTATTTTAATTTCTTTCAATTTGCTTAGTGATATTTTTGCTCATTTGGACGCTTTTGAAATGTTTACTTTTCAAATTCATTACTATTTTTTTAGGGATAAATCCGAGGATCCCGGTATTGGGCATGTTAAAGATCTAAAACCCGGGATTAAAAAACCCTGTGCAAATCGAAAACCCTAACTTTTTGCTATATTGCTTGTAGCAATGTTTCCACGTCTTTAAGTTAATTTTTTATATATTTCACAGGTGTTTATATTTATTTGTGTCTCACTGAAAATGTATTCAAAAATTATTATTTTTAAATATAGGTATCTAAGTAATATATCTACCAAAAATAAAAAAAATATTTATTGAGCTAACCCAAAACAACAGAAGTATAAGTAGTTTTATGACCCCGAAACCTATAAATTTAATTGCATTTAAAAAGGTTTTTTTCTAATTTGGTTTCATAGAAAAGCTGTTTCGATATCGTTTTCAGTATCGTAGTGAACTTTTTATGAAACAGTTTTCTTTATTTTTCTAAGGTTGGTAATGATGTCACAAATGTTTTATTTTGCTGTCGTGTATGTTTGGTTGCATTAATTCTATTAGATGGAAATGAAAACATATCGAATAATCTTGCAAATTTACTATATTATAAAAAAAAAACATAGAACTATAATTTTATAATATATAATATAATAATGTCTTAACAATTTTTGAATTTTATTTTATTTTTATTTTAATATAACAAGTGAATAGTGACCACTTGATGTATTCCCATTTTATATGAAATGACATAGTCTCATTTGACAAAAGTTTTTTAGAATAGCAAGTTCATTTAGTTTCATTCACAAATATCCAATCCACCATAACATTAAGCATGTCCCCTCACTACTTCGGTTTCACTAGAAAAAAGAATGAATTGATAAGTTAAAATTCTTCTTTTACAAAATTTTTTTGACTTCAACATTGCTGAAATCACTCGACTATGATTAAGGTCCTTTATTCTACTTGCGTATAAATCAACCCCTACCTTTACATGGAGATACACCGTTCTTATACTAAACTCCTGTCGATTCCAAAGGTTGCATAATCTACATTATATTGTATTATATTATTGAATCACCTCTCTGCTCCCCCAACTGTTTTAACTTCTTTTCATATTAAAATCTCTTAAATGGTTAGTTGCTGAGGATGACTTTCTCTAAAGTCGAAACTAGTACAACACATACCTACAATAAGAAATTTAATTTAATTCATCGTCATTTTATGTATTTCTATAACCCTTGTTTTCTACCCTAGAGGGGCAAATAAAGTTATTTGGTGGTAAAGACAGACCTTTATTTCTATAGAACTATAAAATTTACCGCAATTTCCATTAACTTTGGGGGAATTAAACTAAACTCATCTTGCTCCATATTTTAAAATTAAGTAGGTATGCTAGAAAAATCAGTGACTTCGTGACAAAATGGCTGACACGGAAATAAATTTATTTGTTGATTTTAAGGCTACTGTGATAAATAATTTGATTGTATTACCAACATAAAATTTAAGCCTAAAAATTTTAAAAATTTGTGTGTTTTATTATCTTTTAAATATGGATTTATTTATTGAAAAAAATGCCAAAATAGAAAAAAATAGTGTAAAGCACACGTTTTATAAAACCATTAGCGCACTTGTCCGTTATAAAACTCTAAAACTTACTATAATGCCTTGCGTAACCAGGTCAATAATGTAGTCAGTACTGAAAAATTTTTTTTTCTTCAATTCACATGTCAGAGAGATCCTAAAAACTTTTGGCGCATGATTAAATATTTAAATCTGAATTCTAATACCCATCCGTCTGAATCCCCGTCGGATATAGGCAGTGGTGATGATTTTAATATTTTTTTTATTAATTCGCTTTCAAAGGTTGATATGACGGAAGGGGATTTTATTGATCAAAGTGCAATTATAATTTATTTGATTGATTGATATTGATCGTTTTAAATTTAATCAAATCACGAACGACGATGTTCAAGAATTGATAAATAACCTAAAGACCAGCGCAGTTAGAGCCGATGGAATTGGTCTGAAAATGCTGTTTTTATTACTCCACACCGATTTTATTACCTATATAATTAACCAGTGCCTTCTGACTAGCTGTTTCTTTAATTTTTGGAAATCAGCGAATATTGTGCCGATTTCCAAAGTGTCTAATCCTGCTCAACTCTCTGATTTTAGACCAATAATACTACTATTACTAAACCTACTATTACTAAAATTATTGAAAGGGTGATAGGGCAATCAGGATTTCGCAAAAACCACAGCACAACAACAGCCCTATTTAATATTTCTGACGACCTCTGTAAAAGATGGGAGAATGGTCAATGCAGCTGTCTGGTATTACTTGATTACAGCAGGGCATTTGACACGATATAAACTTAAATATTTTGGCCTGGAAGATGCAGCACTGAATTTTTTTAAAAGTTATTTTGCTGGCAGTTTCCAAGGGATAAATAACAACTATTCTAAATCTTTTTGTATTGGCAGTGAAGTATTTTAGAGCTTTAAATTTTCTCTATTTACACGTCGGATTTTTCTAAATTTCTTGATTACTGCGACTCCCATCAGTACGCTGATTATGCTCTAATGTGCCTCTCTGTCTTCTCCTCTGGTATAGCCCCTTCGATTCAAAATATTAACTATGACCTTGGAACCATCTAAAACATCTCCAAGGCACATAAATTGGTTTTTAATGAGAAAGAAACTCAGTTGATAGTTTTTGGTAGGTCTAAATCAGAATCAAAATGAGAACCCACTATTTCAGATTACTATTTATGGCACGGGTTTAACTCTTTGCGGCATGATAAATTCATGGAAAAAGTACTCAAGCTGCACGAAAATTTGTATCTTTTATTTTTTTAGAATTTTTACTAGAACGGTTTAGTAGGCTCTACCTATAAGCCGTATTTGAAAGTGGAACAACATTTTACATAAAAATAAGTAAGAGAAATGGTGGTATGACGAATGTACATGCAACATAACAACTATTTAAGTATCCTAACACTAATATAAAATATGTTCAACAATTTGTTACTGGTGATAAGCGGCAAAGCAATTTCTGTTGTTAGATAAGCATAAAGGGATATTACATACAGAGCACATCCATTCTGTTCGAAATTGATTGGCCTTGGCGTTACAGTTACCACATTCTCTTCTGGTTATAGAAACTGGTAAGTGAGAGATACCACAGATTTTCTGTTCTCCAAACTTACAGGCGATGAACCACCGCTAGTACTGATTTTTTTTTTAATATCTACCAAACTCTCTAAAACGAAGTACTCCGACACTCTAAGTGTAAATGCAGGTAAATCTTTTCGATTTTGATTTATAGTAGCCCAGCTATAAATATTTTTTTTAAGTTCTTCCATTAGCTTTACCGAACTGAAATAATTATCAAAATATATTTTATGATTTCTATTTTCCAGTCCTTGACAAAGGTCTTTGACTACACGTTGACCTAATTTTCTTTCTGCTGTTTCGCCTTTTTTGCCAATGTAAATTTGAGCCTTATAAAGATACCCAGATTGATCTGCGAGACACCAAACCTTAAATCCCCTATTAATTGGCTTCTGGGGCATGTATTGTTTCAAGCTACTCCTTCCTGAAATTTAATCATAGATTCATATACGGCACCATATTCAGAAATATTAAAACATTCTGTGACATTCACACAAACATTATATTTAGGTGATTATTTACCTCATCCATTATAAAAGCGGGTTGATTTTCACCTGATTATTCAGCGATAATCTCCCGCTCTCCGGTGAAAATCACCCTTGTCAAAAGTGAAAATCTCACCCATCAGAAATCCAGCGATAATCTCCCGCTCTCCGGTGAAAATCACCCTTGTCAAAAGTGAAAATCTCACCCGTCAGAAATCGTTAGTTTTTTATTTGGTAAATAATCTTCAAAATACATTTCGGGATTGGGAAATAATCAGAAAATCATTCTCAGATTTTTTTGCCATTAGGAAATCGCTCTCGGGCAAGCCCTCGAGCGATTTCCACGGCAAAAAATCTTCGGAATGATTTTCGATAATTTCCCTATTCCTTAATATATTACTACAGAATATTTCCCAGCAGCCAACTGAAGCGATTAACTGTCATAAATTGACTAATATAGGCATCATTCATATCAGGTGCGCCGGAGCAATAATCTCTGTAGCTAGGCATTACCTTTATCCCTATAAGTATGTTGATAAACCAAATAGTTGACCTAGTGTCTGCTGATTCAGTTGTTCTATAAATTCGGGCAAATGAAGGCTTTCATCGAAAGGAAGAGGTCTGTCAACAGAATAATTTTTGTTCCATCATATCTTAGAACCCTCTTGGTTATCAGTGTCGTATTTGGACAGAGTTTCGCTTCCAGTTTTATTATTTTTTATTCTACGAGCTATCTCAGCAATACTTAACTCAGAGTCGGATTCCTCTTCTTGAACAATAATTTCATTTTCTTCAATTATTTCTTCTTCGTCACATTCACTATTACAAATAGATTCTTGATCACTAGGAACATCAACGTACAGGTCGTCAAGTAACTATTCCTTGGTCATGCCGACCAATTTAGATGGTAGGCTTGCGTCATCCATTATGATTTCTAAAAATAATAAACTTTAAAATATTTACCAAATTAAATTATTTATAAAAATGCTGCATGGTGCTACATATAAAGGACAGCTAGAAATATTATTAACTTCCTGCACAAAACATAAAACTATCAATAAAATGGTTTTAATATCATTAGTTACCAGTACTTAGATGACGATTGTACAATTAAACACTATTTTTTTGGTAAAGAATACTATTCGAAACTTAACGAAACCGTAAAACGTGTTGCTGCTACCAAAATACTACAAAATAAAGCTTAGCTTAGGCTATGCACAGGGGCGTATCCAGGATTTAGGAATGGGGGGGGGGGGGGGCTAGCAGGTGTAGATCCAGAAATTAATTTGGGGGGGGGTAGGGTGAAGGAGTGCCGAAGGCGTAAAAATAGCGCCTCAGGCGAAATTTTTTTTTGACCACACCCAAATTCGATTTTGTCTACTATTCTAATATTTAGCTTCAGCGGTTCCATATACGAGAAAGAGTTTTGGTGTCACATGTTCTAAGTAGTCCCTCATCAAATTAAAGGTATTTTTTGCACGGAAGTAGAACTATGTTTTATATTTATTTGCCTGGAAAGCTAGGTTTGAGTAATTAATTATTATGGTACGAAATATATATTTAATGACAGAACAACAACTAAAGTCTAAGTTGTCCAGTCTGACGTTAGCAACATCCGTGGTCGTATCAGGCAAAATAAATTAATAACATCATCAATGTTCACTTCTTGTGTTTTATGGATGTCGGCTAAAGCTATAATCCATTTAATCTCTCTTGTTCCATTGTAGACCGGATGTACGCAATTCTTTCGACGACAGATTGATCAGTTTCCGAACAGACATTGAATTCCCACCCAGATCACTTTGTTTGGCGGCTATGGATTACTTCATTTCTCCTCATTTAAAGAACAATATTTTTAAAACACCAGTTAAAAATTTAGAACAGTTACAAGAACGGAGTATCCAAGAATGTGGCAACATTTCTCCAGAGATAAGGCTTCCACACACCGACGCGGCCACGGCCACGGTAACGGTGGCGATCACATTAGCGGTCGGGCGTATTCACACCAAAGCGGTGAGTGGAGCTGTAAGGTAGTTGCCGTTTACAGATTTTATGTTAGACGATGTTGAAGAAGAGACTTTGTTACTATTAGCTCTTTGTCCCACACTTTGTTTTTATCCCTTATATTTTTATAATTTGGACGGGATATAATTTAACATTTTCTATTAATAATTCTTATTACTACTGTCACTTCTCGCTGTCAAAGTTGACACGTTGTATTTGACCGTCACTGCATATCAGAACGCTGCTCTAGGCCGCTTGATCTAGACCTGCCTGCGCTGGTATGATTTCATTAATTTATTTCTATGTTTAGATTGGCCGCCACCGCTACCGTGGCCGTGGCCGCGTCGGTGTATGGAAGCCTATACTGGTCAACGCTTTTGAAAATATGAAGAGACTTTTATGCTTGAAGCATGTCTGTGACCAATTTCAGCAATTTCTATAACTTTTGTTTTCCATTCTCTATAATCTTACTTTGTTAATTTTGTACACAACAAAAATAAATTTGTACTTGTTTATTTATTTTATTATTTCTCAGTTTGGCATATTATGATGTCATAATATGAATTTGACACAATTTTAACCTAGATTTGGTCAAATATATCGTGTCCTTATAATTGTGATCTAAACGAAGCCCTACGTTTTTCACTCGAAGCCCTCTTGGATGACAATAATTTTTGCTGGCACACTATTGCAAGCAAGTTGTGTTATAGTTTGAATAGGTAGCCTTATATTTAATTTTTAACAATTTTTTTAAATTACTAAAACAGTAATAAAACGTTTTTTCACACCAATAATTACGATCGGAACAAAAAAATCATAAAACCGTATATATTCATTAAACCAATTAAAACAACCAACTTAATTAAACCCTAAGACAGTTTACAATTAATAATGTATTTAGCCTCGGTGGAAACGCGATCTCAACTTTCCCACCTTCTTTTATCTTTGTCAGATAATAAAACAATTCAGACTAAATAAACATCCAGACTGAGGTCCAGTCATTTTATGCTTTGAGATAAAGTAACAAAACAACAATTGTGAGCATTTTCAGAACGGATTAAACGATTATATAGCGAAAATTTAGTACAATTAATTTTATTTTTAAGATAGCCAGTAGCGCGATGTGCAGTTAAAATACAGGGTTATTTAAAAGTAGTCTTGCAAATCATAACGGATCAAAATAATTTTTGGTCGGTAGTTATGACCGTCAGTAAGAACTTTACCAAGTCAACCATTCCACCTCAATACGTTCTGGTCAGGGGTCTTAGTCCAGAAGCGTGTTTCCAATCCCGGGACTTTCGGGATAAAGAGTATACAGAGTGGCAATAAAGTCGCGCATAATGCATGTTACTTTTAAATTACCTCGTATACGAAAAAGTGAGCTATATGAAAGTTGTTCAGTAAATTATTCCCCACATTTCTAACTGCATGAATTTTTTTCTGTCATTTCTGTTTTGGTTGCCATAAAGACTAACTTATTTTTTAAATATGGAACACCCTGCATATGATTGCATATTTGGATCCTACTGGGAAAACTCTGAATTTTCTGTATTTCAAATTTTCACCTATCTGCAAGCGTTTCTGAGATAATGACAGCTCAAAAATGAAAAACTTCCTAATTATAATTATTCCTACCTAATACCCACCAGTTGAGTCAAGGTGTTTTCATGACAGCGACCTAAGAAGTGTCAATTTTGAGTTCCTGTTTAATATTCTGTTGTCCGATTTCTAATTTGTTTACACTATGGTTCATCTGAATGAGAAACAACGAGTTGAAATTTTAATAATGAGCGGTTACGGAAATATGAAGAGATCGCAAGATCATATTTGTCAACTTTTTAATAAATTATACCCAAATAGGCCTCCAATAAATCAGTCAACGGTGTGTCGAGTGGTAAAGAAATTTCTAGAAACAGGCAGTGTTAGGGAAGCCGCTAGATCAGGTCAACCTAAAACAGCAACCGGGGGAGACAAAGCTTTGGATATCATGCTCTCAATACGTGAAAATCCAACACAATCATTCAGGCCAATGACAATGGATTTTAATGTGTCTCATCAGTCAGTGAAAAATTTGTTTAAGCAGAAGAAGTTGCATCCCTACAACAAATATCATTTTCTCGGATGAAACTACTTTTCATTTAAATGGCATTGTTCTTATTGGTTTTTGGCATTGCGTTCTGATTTAACACTTGTTGCGGAAATTATTTTTAAAAATTCGTATGCCTCTTGAAGGGTGCGCTGTCGTATTCCACCATTGGCAAATAGTTCCATTTGTTCTTTTTCTGTCTTCATTATCTTCGAAATCAATGTCAGAATCGCTGTTACATTCTGTACCTTCTGGCGTAAGGATAAGGGATGCTACAAAATCAACGTCTTGTTTATAAATTACGTCAATTACCATCACCTGTATTCCATGCAGTGGCGTATCTAGCAGTGTTCCGTGTGTTCCGGGAACACGGACCCGTGCCCCGTAGGGGCCCGGCCCTCGCTAATGTCATAATAAGTATTTTAGAAACGAAGCGGTTAGCAAGAAACCGTTCAGGGCCATAAACAAAAAAAAAAAGCAACAGAAAGACCTAGGTAAGTATTAATATTATTTTTGGCGTGTAAAATATACACATGTCACAGTTTTGTAAATAAACCATATAAACCTGTGCAATACCTGCCGATTAAACTCTCGCAGGTCTTAATGCGTGTTGTTGATGTAACTTTAACATTAGCGTCTTCTAATTTGCCTTTTCGAAGTCATGATGAAAGCCTAGACTCGAAAAATCCTGGAGTTTATTTATCAATAATTACTTTACTGTCAAAATATGATCAAGTTTTAAATAATTTGTTAAAAAACAAGAAGAAAAATTCTGTAACCTATTTAAGTTCAACTATTCAAAACGAAATTACTCAAATATTGGGGAATGCTGTTAAAAAGAATATAATAATTAAAATAATTAAAAATACTCCTTTTTTTTCGATAATAGTTGATACCACCCAGGATATTTCAAAAGTTGACCAATTAAGTATAATTGATAGATATGTAGGTGCTGAATATGAGTATAATAGGCCATTAAAAATTGTAATTTACGAATCTTTTCTTGGGTTTGTCTCAGTTATAGCCCAAACTGGCACAAGCCTTAGTAGTTCTATATTGGACATACTAGAAAATAATGAATTGCCCATAGAAAAGCTTCGTGGGCAAGGCTATGATGGCGCTGCAAATATGAGTGGTATCTATCAAGGTGTTCAAGCTAAAATATCAAGTAATACACCTTATGCTCCATAATCTAAATTTAGTTCTTAATGACTCCAAAAAAACCAAAAATGTTACAGAAATAAGAAATTTTTACGACTTACTTGAAAGTGTTTATATATTTTTTGGGCACAGTATAAAAAGATGGGCACTTTTGCAAAGTACAACAAAGACAAAAACTACTATAAAAAAATTAACTCCTACTCGTTGGTCATCAAGACATGATGCGCTAGAAGCCCTCCGGTTTAGATATGTAGATGTTTTAAAGGCCCTCTCAAAAATTATTTTAATTTTGGCGAATAGCTCTGAAATTAACGAAGCCAAATCTTTGAAAGATCAGGAGAAATTTAAGACCGTTTTTTTAATCGTTTTGGAAACAAAATTGTTAAAAAATATTGATACTGTGTCTAAACTTTTACAAAAGAAACAGCAGAATATAGACCAGGCGGCAAAAATGTTTACTACATCTTATGAAAATATTTCACAAATGCGGAACGAATTTCATTTAATAAAAACAGAAGCAGTAGATTTAGCAAAGGAATGGGGTACTTTCACTGAATTTTCAAAAAAAAGAATATCTAGGCCAAAAATATTCTTTGATGAAATTAATAACCATCATCAAATCCAAACAAATGAAGACTGGTTTAAAATTAATATATTTTTTAATACACTGGATATAATTATTGTTTAATTAAACAGTCGAAGTAATGGACTACGCGAAATATGTTCAACTTTTCGAGCATTACACCCTGATATGTTGCTCAGTTCTTCTCCTTCAGACAAAAAATTATATGAAATGGGTCAGTATTTATATCTAATATATCCAGAAGATATTTCGGATACACTCTCCCAACAATTAATTTTTTTTAGACAGTGCTTTAAAAATGAATTACAAGAAATAATTCCATACATGAATTAATAGATTTCATTCTAGTTAAATCTAGTGGGGCCCGACTGAGATTTTGGAACACAGGCCCGTGGCTGGGTTAATACGCCACTGATTCCATGTGCAAAACTAAAACACAACTGCTGCCCAGAATCAATAAGCTTGCCAACTTTCACCATGATGCTGGCTCCATCGGTTGATAGATATAACTTAAAAGCCAAAAGTCGATTATCTATTATTTCAACACATACAACAGCCGGCATTGAATGTTTGTATTGGACTAGCCCTAAATTCCAATATTTTCCCTGCTGGCCATGCACAGTAATATTCAAAAAATGTTTGTTTGAAGTCGAGGTACACTCATCAAAAGTAAGATTTTCACCACTCGCTTTCAGTTGTTGAAGTTCGTTAATAGTATGTGCACAAGTTTTATAAAATATAATAGCTCATAACTAGGTTTTTATGGTTTCTCGATATTTTTGAATTTGAAATCTTCTTGCTTCCAACAAATCCCTTGGACGCCACAGTTAAAAAATTAAAAAAAAAAACAGGCCTTAAAATTCTTATTGGACTTCTGCTAGTTTTTTTTTTATAAGAAATAAGTGGATAAAAATTAAAAAATGTCTAACGGCTGATGGATTTTTTAGCCCTTCTAACTCAGGTGTGACACATGGGACCTACGACAAATATAGGGGGGTTAATATTTGCCGTAAATAGAAGGATATTGATCGACCTAAATTTTGATTTTTTGATTTTTTATAGAAAATAATGTTTTATAATAATAATACCTTATTGCGGTATTAGGCTATCGAAATATGTTGCCAAGTTAGGGGTTTTGAATAAAATATAATTTACAATAAAATTGTGATTTAGTTTTAAAATAAATTTTTGAAAAAAAAAATCCAGTCATCGTTATTAAG
Source organism: Polydrusus tereticollis (assembly GCA_963920685.1). Lineage (NCBI taxonomy): Eukaryota > Metazoa > Arthropoda > Insecta > Coleoptera > Curculionidae > Polydrusus > Polydrusus tereticollis. The sequence goes on along the minus strand of OY987327.1, from coordinate 111,808,862 downwards.
AAATACGCCAAGGAATTGACACATATCCAATATTTTGTAGGAATTATTATTTATCCTAACAAAAAGGAGTATTTCCTTCTTGCCGAAAACATGCGCGAATTCAGCTTATATCCAGAAAAGGAAATACACCCTGCTAAGCAACTCTCGTCCATTCGCCATTGCTTTCCGTTATATCAAAAGTTATGGAAAAGGCTACTAACTAAAAACTGCTTAAGCTTCAACATTATCAGCGACCACCAGTATCGATTCTGTAAGTCTAGATCAACAGGAGACCTTCTTACCTAACTATATGGTATACCGGTTCCATTTTGTTCATAATCCTCAAGCTGAAAGCATGAGTGGCATTGGACGGATTTCTTCAGGTGCCCTCTGCGACCAAATATGTGGTGCATGCAAAAATTCAAATAAAATAAAGATTGTTAATTTAAAAATAAAAAATTACTGAAGTAAGTGTAATTTTTTTTTGCTCACACTCCTGCAGAGATCAAATATGAACTTTCAGCTGGACACTGTGTCCTTGACTTCTGTTAATAACTGCATCGCTGTTGGACTGTATTGGTGTATTGAGTTGGATGTTGAGCGCTTAAATGATTTTCTGGCTTGCTTCGAGTTTTCTTATTTATTTGGCTTACTTAAACTTTTTCATATTTCTATTTTTGATTTTTGTACAATGGCGGATGAAATTTACTGTTGATTTTAAATTTTAAGGCTGTTCATGGTTTATGAAGGCCGCCAGTCTCCTAAAAACATGTATCGGCTGTTGTGTAGTGCCTGTATGTGAGTAGTAGTAATCAGTTTTTTGATAAGTCTGTTCTTCTGTAGTAGGTAGTCTGTTATCAATTTGTCGATAATATGTTCGTCCATTGTCGATATCATTGGAATAAATTTGCGATCATTATGAGTGCCTTATTTTCGAACACTTACAGCTTATTAAACTGGGTTTTGCTTATAGTACACCACGTCTGTATATCGCAAGTAATCGCAGGTGTAACAATAATCTTATAGAGGTTTATCTTTGTCCGTATGTTTAGTCTATTTAGAAGCGGTGAGATGGCACCCAGTTATTGATTTGCCCTTTTCTAACATTTCTCTGTATTGATATTCTAAACCATCCTCTTGTCAAAGGAAGTAGAACTTTTTTATCAGGCAGGATTTAAAAGGGACAAAGCATTTGAATTTTGAAAATGTTTATATTATTTATTAATAAATGACGTTATACAAAGTGATAGATTTACTCAAAGGATGCAGAGGTATACAATTTTCGGCTGTTATTTAAATTAGATACATCTCTCTTCAGCGTCCAGAAGTCTGCTAACATAGCTGGGCTCCATTTACCTTGACATCGCTTCGCCATATCTAAAGCGCCCATGCTCATTACTGATACCTCCATTTTCTGAGAAAAAGTCTAAATGTGAGTCTAAAACATGTATTTTTAGGCTAATGTTGAATCCCATGGCCTTTATATGAAGACAGTAAAGCATTTACGATTTCCACGTTATTTTCTGCTTGGCGATTTCCCCCCAAAACGTCGTTGGTCTTCTTAAAAGACACCCACGCTCCTTTTTCAATACCATTTACCTCCTCATCGAATTTCGAGGCAGCTGTCTAATCTGGGCCTCCACAAATATACCTTCCTTTATTTTAGCATCACTGCTTTTGGGAAACTTATACCTTATATGTACAAATGCATGGCCACTTTTATTCATTCCTTTAAAAAAATGTTTCATACCCAAAACTTGATATGTAGAGGGGGCAAATAGATTTTCTGGGGATCAACAAGTGGATCATTGATGATGTTCTTCGTACCTGGGGTCAGTGATGTTCGTTTTGGCCACTCTTTCTTTTCATAATGATTTTTCCTATCGCGGCTATCCCATCCACTTTGTATAGCCGAGTTGCATGCCTAGTAAAACTGCCACAACCTTAAGATCGCTACAAATATTCCACTTGAAGTCGTTATACTTAATTTTTCCGAAAATAAGCTTCATTTTGTCGTAAGATTTCTTTACGTTGGCGACGGAAGTCAAAGAAACAAAGGGTAACTTATTTCCATTGTGGAGTAGAACCGGTTTCAAGCTTCCTTGGGAAGAGTCAATAAACAAACGCCACTCATCTATCTGTATATTTATGGCCAATAGAACAGAATGGACATCAATACAAAATACTAGACCATCTTCAATAGAAAAGAAATCTTTAAATTAAGCATGGCAACAACGATAAAAAGCACTCTGAAGAAGATTCCAATCCATTAGCCTTGGCTTAAAAAAGGAGGTTCACTGGAAGACGAACCTGGTTCAAATGTTGGATCCAAGCTTACAAGCGAAAATATAGATTTGGATCAAACATGTAAACATAATTATCGCCGTCTACTTAGTCATCAGCAGACTCATCGTCACTTGATGTCATATTTTGTGGATATACAGAGATATAGGTATCTCTGGGCTGTGAAGTAATGGTCTCAATGCAGATAGGCAGAAATAGTAATCGGAAATATGGGCTGTCTGTTCATTCCAAATCATAGGAATGACAAAGGGCATAATATGTCGTCCGTCCTTTCCCGTGCTGTAAGAAGCCTGGCACATTAAACACAGCAAATATGGGAAGCCCAACTTTTGTCTTAATCACCTTTTTTATATACACCTAAAATACTGCTTATATCATTTTTTAACGAGGAGTGTGAAAAACCGTTTTTGATGTTTTAATGTCAATTCACCGCAGCCGTAGCAGAAGGAATTCGGATGGTTCACACAGTTTCTTGGCATCCTTTCGGGTGATCCAAAGATCAAGGTTTCACTAAAACAGTCATAAACACAACACAGCACAATACTCTTTAAAACGTTGATAAATACTGCGTTTAATATGTTTATATATTGAGTTTTAGTTGGCAACTGAGAAAGAATTGGTACTTAAACGTCGCCACACGGCTGGTGAGCTACGAAAGGAATCCGAGCAAAAAATCCGAGGAAAAACATTGTTGCCGTACTTCTCTCTTTAAATTTTCGTAAAATATTAATTTGTATGCATAGGCATCGTAACTATAGATCCGACACGCCATTCATAAATGCTATAAAATTGTGATGCCAAAATCGTTTGGTGGCGAGACGCTGTGAGCAGCTAGGTGGGGCCGGGAGTGGGGATTACGCTGAATTTACATATGCATGCGACAAAACTTAAGGAAAACAACATCCGCTATGCCGAGTATTGTCGAGACGATGCGGATGGCCACGAAAATGATGAAATCTGGGCGGATCCGTTATTGCTGCATTGCCATACTACAGATTTTTTACAAGGTTTTAGGCAATGTTATATATTTCCCGCATCATGTTAATCTAGTTAATTATAGAAGTTAATACTTTTAACAGAGTAAGCCCAGAAAACTACGTTTTCTGTGGCGTAAGTCTGGCAAACCAAGTGGAGGGGAGCAGCTTAAATGTTGATTTACTTAACACTGGAATACATTGATGGCAATACGTTTATTTGCTATTGTTCGGTCTAATAGTTACGATGTCTATGATTTGTATGTAATTCAAATATATTACTTAAAACAATTAGACGTATGCAAATCCCTGTATTTATAATCGCTTATAATTTATTATATTCTTCAAGCGGCGAGGTGTTGGTTAATTTGGCAACTCGCGCCGAAATTAACCAGTCTGCGGGAATTTCTGTTTCTTAGTTATGCTTTTGTCTCTTTTTATTGTATGCAATATTGAATTAGTGGGGGATACATCGCACATCTTGACACCTTCAGAAATTTGAAAGGCATTGCCGGAGTTTAGAATTATTATATTTGTTTTATAATGAATCATATTTAAACGTTGATGTTTGTAAAATGAATAAATATACAAAAGTTTTATCGCTCTGCCTCCTCACGCGTTGTAGCTCTAGGGCCATGTGGCGAACTATATATGAATGGGGACTGCTAGCAGGTCTAGACGTGTCAAGACCTGTCCGCAGGACATTAGGAGCTCACCTTAACAGATTTCTGCTTCCAAAGAGAAACTGTTGCACTGCGTCAATAATAAAATATCAATGGTTAGCACACGTGTTCTGTTAAATGCTCCTTATATATTTCATATACTTACACGCATATTCCATTAGTGACCAGTGCATATACTGAAATACAAAAACTGAGCGTGAGGGATAAATTTTAAAAACATAATTGATTTCACCTTGCAAAAATATATAGAAAACTGACATTTTTATACTTGGGACAAAAATTTTGTTAACCAGTGTTATATCTGTATCTGTGGTTTGCATATTTTAAAGTTTAAGTGATTGTTTTATTGATTTTATTTTGGATGGAAGACGACTATGAAAAACTTTTATATGATATAATGGGACGTATTTCATTTCACTTATTATTTTGTATGGAGAAACTTCCTTTATTTTTGAGATTAATTTCGAATTGTGTCAGAAACATGTCGAGTTAATATCGAGATATTATAATCCAAATAAAGTCCTTTTTTTTACCGAACATTAATGCAGTATTTATCATCAAAACGTTTATTTTTAGTCGATCTTGCATATTTTCAAAATCGATAAAAAATTTCAAAAAATCTCACCAAATCCAAAAATTCAAAAATTTACTATTTTTAAAATAGATTAAGAACTAAAATAGGTACCTAACTTCTAAAACGGTTCTAATGGTAAGAAGCTCTTTATTTCCAAGTCACGGGAATGTTGAATATAGAGAAATAGCTCAATTCTTAAAACCACTTTAATTATTGAGCTCATCACACATTCGCAAGGGGAAGGGGTGAATTGCCATCCTTATATAAAGTAATTACATCTTTTTACGAAAGAGAAATTTCCCAAGAGTTTTTTTTTGCCTTTCGGTAATACTATACTATGTTGCTTAATGCCAGAGAGTAATAAAATGTAAATTTGCGATGACAGGACCCATTAAGCAGGGTGCACAACTTAAAGGTTGCATTGTAAATTTCAGGTAAATTGTAATGATAGTTTTTAAAAATGCCGTATTTAGACCTACACACCCCAAATGGCTCCTAACTTAGGGTCACCCTAATTAGCATACAATAGAAAGACGAGTTTGGTGAATGGAACGAATGTAACAGCGGCGTTACTACAGGTATTTTACAAGAATAAAAGTATAATAATAATTATACTTGATTATAATTATAGAGATAGGCGGATAATTGAGACATTAATTATTATTCTAATATTAAGTAAATAAACACTTATATAGAAGTAAGAATAATATGAAAATAGATACTTAAATTGGAATAAATATTAATATTTATAAAAATCTACTATGTACCGGGTGTCTCACTAAGAATGGTTGTCGGCCGTATCTCAGAAAGTGTTAGTCGTATGGCTTGCGGAAAAAAAATATATTAGGTAAAGTGGTCATGAGAAATGGCTGGAAATTATATTCAAGTTTCTCAGACTGTCGCTAGAGGGCGCAACAGTAACGGTAAATATGAATCACGAAGTTTCGTCAAAAGTCGCCTTGTTAAGGTATCCCGAAAATAACATTTTTGTATATTTCGAAGATCTATTAATAAAATTCACCTATAGAACGTGTTCGTCACTTTTCAAATAAAGTGGTGGGGGAAGGTTGAAAATTATTTGTAATAAATGCTGATAACTCCGGTCTGGCTTAACATAATTTAGTAAACTTAGTTTTGTTAAAAAGGGCTTTTCTCACTCTATTATTGATTAAAAGTCTAAGAAGTCAGCGAAAACCGCAAGTTTATATCTATTTTCAATCCGGACATATCAACAACAATAATCATAATTACGGAACATTATGATTTTATTTTCAAGTTGCCATTGTAAAGGTTTTTTTTAAGAGTCAAATAGACCTTGGAAAGACAAAATATGAATTGAAACTGTGCACGCGTGTCACCTTTCATTATTACGTCAAAGTTATTGTCGTGCCAACAATGTTGTGTAGTATTTGATTTTCAAAATGCCTCTGTTACGTGAAGAAGCGGTTGACATCATTGCGGTGTATTTTAAATGTTTGGGAAATGCAACAATTGCTGAACGGGTTTACGCAGTATGATACCCCCAAAGGCGCCGATACGACAGTACAATGTTTAATCGTTTAGCTAGCCGTTTTCGTACTACTGGAAGTATTCGTCGCCCTGTATATCGCAGACGTCGCCGAGGTCGAACCGAGAAATAATTTCTAACAATTTCTCATGACCATTTTACCTAATATATTTTTTTTTCCGCAAGCCATACGACTAACACTTTCTGAGATACAGCTTCCCACATCCTTTCTTCTATTTTAAATACATGTTTGACGCACTTACCCCATTTTTCACAATCCACTGTCTTTATTTCCTCTTGCAGGAGGTTTCCAACGTCTCTCATTTTAACAGTGGTGTTATGCCTTGGTACAAACTCTTTTACTTGCGCCCACACCAATTCTATGGGGTTTAGTTTACAGTGTTATGGCGGAAGGCGAAGTACCGTTATATTTCGTTTTGAAGCGATTTCGTCGACAACAAATTTCGTACAAGGAGGTTTGTTCAACTTTACAATCTCCAGTAGCGCATTTTTCAGCATATCTTTATGAAATGGCTTCTTATTTACAGAACAGAATGGTGTGCATGCCATTTTTTTTTTCCAAGAAGACGTTGGTATTTTTTCGGATTTTCTTGAGTGGTAGCTGGCATTACCCATGACTATAACAGACCCAGGAGGAATAAGATCTAGTATTTGCTAGAAGTATTCTCAAGGACATCAGCGTTCATGTCTTCACGATAGTCTCCAGTCCGTTTTGATTTAAATGCTAGTAAGCCGCCATCGACAAATCCATTTTTGCTAATAATATGCGTAATTATTAATCTTTTAGCTTTTCCCAATGGTGATTTTATTCCCGTGGGCCATCCTTCCATGAAAGCTTGCCTCGCGCTTTTTATATGTTTATCCTGCCATATTTTACCAACGCTATATCCTTCATTTAATCAAGTTTCGTCCATATAATAGATTTCCCTTCGAAACTGCCCTCAAATTCGTCTTTCTCTATTAACAGTAATTTTCTGTTTTACATTTTTTCATAACAAGAATTCATTTCCTTAAAAGTTTTTTATAGTTTCTTTTTTCCCATGGGTGGAATGAAATCATCCTTTTTCATTTCAGACATTATTTTGTCCAAGGTAGGTATTTCTTTTTTTAAGTAAAACGAGTGTATGATTCTTCTGATTGCAGTCTTTTCATCCTCATTTATTAGTTTCTTTCCTTCCTATACTTCTCTTTGGTGACCTGATGGGGCCGCGTTTATCCTCGTGCACAAGTCGGTACAGTGAAAGCTCTTATAAGCGGACACTCACGGTTCCAACATTTCTGTCCGCTTATGGGAGGTGTCCGCATATAAGAAAGGTAAATAAAAAATTTAAAAAAATCGTAATTAAACAAAAAATATACTAGGTAACTTTTTTATGTAAAAATATTGGAAAACATATGAACATAATACAACTAGTTACATCAAATAGTAACACATACATACATAAAACTTTAGGTTGATTACAAAATAAAACGACTCCTAACTTAACATTTAAACGTACAAAAAAAGGTTATTTTTTAAAAAAAATCTAGTATTTTTGACTGCTTTAATTTTTTAAGTTTTTCTTGCAAAAAACAATTTTGAAAATGCGATTCAATATTTTTTAAATGTTCGAATGCAACAAAATCTAATTTCATAAACTTTTTTAGGTTTCCAACGACCTCTAAGGCACTTGCGTACGAGTTAATTGGACCAGCATCTTCATTTTCTTCTTTGTCACTCTCTTCTGGCATATCTAAAATATCGTCTGCTACTGTCTCTGCTATATTATTTTCGGTTCCGTCATTTTCATTAAATGACTCTTCAACTGATAACATTTGATCCAAATTAACAAAGTCATCATGCAGTTGGCTTTTAGATTGATCAATTTCAGTAAAGTTTCTCCAATACTCTGCTAGGGTTGCCAATGGCATATCATCTTCTGCGTCATATTCCGTCAGGTCCACCCCTTCAACTTCAGCTTTTTTAAAACCTGCTTTGCCGAAGCAGTTTTGAATGGTATTTGGAGTTACCTTGCCCCATGCCTTTTTGTAAAGTAAATAGCTTCCAAAACGTTAATCGATTTTGATAGTTCTGAGGCGGAGAAAGCGTTATCCATTTTTGAAAGGACATGTTTTAAAATCAGACCACGATAAAAAAACTTAAAATTTTGAATTATGCCCTGATCCAAGGGCTGACAAACAGATGTGGTGTTAGGAGGTAAAAATATGATTTTTATGTTTTTTAGATTTAGATTTCTAGAATGTGACCCAGCGTTGTCCAGAAAAAGCAAAATTTTACGTTTTTGAATTCCCATTCTCCTGTCCATATCCAGAAGCCAGTCAGTCATTATAATTCTTGTCATCCACGCCTTTTTATTGGAATTCCAGGTAATAGGCAAACTACTAAAGGCTATATTTTTCATTGCCCGTGGTCGAGCAGCTTTTCCAATAACCAAAAGCTTTTCTTTTTCTCCAATCATGTTAGTACAAAATATTATGGTCAATCTTTCTTTTGCCATTTTGCCACCTACGCACTTTTCAGCTTTAAATGTTAAAGTTTTGTCTGGTAAAGCCTTAAAATACAATCCACTTTCATCTGCATTAAAAATATCCTGAGGTTTGTACCCCAATAGCATTGCCGGCAATTTTTGTAAAAATTGGTCCACATCTACCATATTAACGTCCGCTGCCTCACCAGAGATGCACTTAAAGCTAATGTTATGCCTTCTTCTCCATTTTTGTAACCATCCATCGGATGCACTGAACTTATTACATCTCAAGTCGTCAGCCATTTCTTTAGCCTTTGCTTTTATTAGCGGCCCCGATATTGGAATATGCTGGTTTCTAGCTCGAACAAACCACTCTAAACAATTCTTGTCAATCTGCGCAGCGTCACCTTTTAATTTTTTTGTTTTTTGGTCTAAATTATCACTTGATTGCCATTGTCTACGAGTGCTTTCCGTTTGTTTAACAATCTCTGCTGCTTGGGTTTTACTTATATTAAACCTAAAATAATTTAAATAAATTTTTTTTTTTTTTTAATAAAACCCAATTATAATCTAACACATACCTTTCACCCAATTTGCGAACACTTAAATGTTCCTGTTCTGCAACGTTAATTGCCTCTATTTTCTGTCTTAAAGTTAAAAAAAATTTTGTTGGCGCCATTGCTATACACCTTCCAAGACACTTACATATAAAAGACACATAACAAACTAATCAAATAACAACCGCAACGCAGGGCATTTACATGGAGGGGAATCACCTACATACTGTACATTGTACAATGTACATACTGCGGGGAAACACAGGGCTGTCGAAGGAAATGAGTGATTTCTATACATATTATGTATGTAATTTTCGTCCGTTGTTGGAGCTTCGCGTCCGCTCTTATGAGCGTTTCGAGCCTGTCGGTGACAATTATGCTCTCCGTGTCCGTCCGACGGAGCGTCCGTTTATGAGAGCTTGTTTTACATAGGAATTGATACCCCAAAAATTTGGTTCCAGAAAAACGGTCCGGATCTGAAAGATGTCCGCTTATAGGAGCTGTCCGCAAAGGGAGCTTTTACTGTATATTGTTGGCTGTCCGACTCCAGTCATATTCGAACACATTTCAACTATTTTTGCAACTGCAAATGTTATATGAAATAATAATTGGACTACGCCTTTGGAATATGGCGAAAACCACAGGGTTTTATAGATCAATAATGATTTATTACTCTCTCACATGAAGCAACAGACTATACCTACACAAGGGTAAATTAGGTACGGAACAATCAATCAGATTTTGAGAAAAAGTGCCTTTCTGAGGACAAATTTAAGCCAGTGTTTTAAAATACTCTGTCTGATGTAACTTTTCATAACTCCTTGATCAGTTTTCTGAAATTGCTTCCCATTTTTCAATTTAATTCCTTTCACCTAATTGAATGTGTGAAATGTCCCATGCCATAACTTTTGTTTATTTGTTTATTCCCAAACAAAGTGTAGCTATTGGTCTAGGAAACATTGCAATTAATATTTATTTATTTTTGAATATCGTACAGAGTAAGAATATAATTTTAGAAAGATGAATAATATGAAACTCAAATAAATATAAATGTTAATAGGAAAATTATTATGTTTCGAGAGAGCACTTGCCAAACATTAAAGAGTTTATGGCGCCTATCAGGAAAATATTTCCGAGAAGATACTTGTTTTTCTTCTGCTCAAAATATGCAGTAACGTTATAAACAAGGTGGATTCTCCTAATTGTTTATTTTTGTTAAATACGCTGCATATTTAGATGCTAATAAAATGTGTCAAAAACGCAAAACTCACGACCATCATAAAACTCTGTACGGATAATAATAACTTTTCGATTAGGTATTTAAAAGTGATATTTACTACTGGTTGCATACCTAATCAAGCACTGTTTAAATCATGTAACAGCTGCCTAATGTAGATATAATACTAAACTCAAAACAAACCCATTTTCCTTAGCTATAATGCTTTTTTTCTTTATAAAACAACTGCAACATGCAATAATTAATGACATAGCGATCATGGTTTATATGTATTTAACTGTAAGTACTGCTGCTACTGCGTGAAGCAACGCCTACTATGTCACAGTGAAGAAACGTTTTTTTTTTTTTAAATCAAGCCGAATCAAAAAATTGTTCTTCTTCAATTCAGAACTAATAAAATTGGGGAAAACTTCAAAATTGTCTATAAATATTTTACAGTCATTAATTTGACATTTGACACAATCTTCAAACAAACAAAAATACATATTACCTTCTACACTGGAATAATCAACAAACATATCGATAACAGTGTCATGCTTGATACTTAAGCTAGATACTGTGTTTTCTTCAGTTTTAGTTTATATTCGTAAATTAGTTACTTCATATGCCGTGCGAACAAAAGCTATTTTCATCCGAGAGGGCTTGGACTGAAAAACATAGTGCTTGGTTTAGATCACAAGATAAGGGGACGATATATCTAACCAAATCTACGTTAAAGCTGTGTTAAATTTATATTAAGACATCATATTATGCCAAACCAATGAATATTAAAATAAGTAAGCAAATACAAATTTATTTTTGTTGTTGACAAAATTAACAAAGTAAGAATATGGAGAAAAGAAAATAAAAATTATAAAAATTGCTGAAATTGCTGAAATTGGCCATCGCCATTTTCCAAGCATAATTTTACACGTCTCATATTTTTGAAAGCGTTGACCAGCATCTGTGGAGAAATGTTACCATATTCTTGCATATTCTTTTTTTGTTACTGTTCTAAATTTTTAACTGGTATTTTAAAAATATTGTTCTTCAAATGAGAAAAAATAAAGTAATCCATAACCGCCAAACAAGGTGCTCTGGGTGATAATTCAATATTTGTTCGAAAACTGATCAATCTGTCGTCGATAATATTGCGTAAGTAGTTAATAGTCTCGACGGATGTGTTGAAAATAACCAAAACGTTGTTCATCGTCAAGTAATTGCTCCACAAATGGATTCAAAATATTGTCCCTATACCGCTGTGTTGTAACTGTGTCATGGAAGAAAATAGGACCAACCATTCTTTTTCCGGAAACAGTAAACCAGACACCAATTTTTTGAGGGTGCAATCTGGACTCTACAAGAAAATTAAGATTTTCACTACTCCACATGCGTATATTCTTAGAATTCACATAATCGGTGAAGTGGAACCAGGCTTCACCGAAAAAAAGAAATGTCAGGTCTAATAAATCATTTAGGTCCAATAAATTTTGGATAAACCACTAACAGTAATTCTTCAGGCAATAATAAAAATACCCAGCAGTAAAAGCGACGTTTTGAAAATTTTGTTGAAAATCGTCCATGCACAAACGCTGATTTTATTGCCACTCACCATTTATTTGAACCCTGTCCCAAAAATACGCTTCAACCATAAATTTTTGTGGTGTTCCGTAAAACTCATTGCGTAAATTATTCAAGAAATTGGATAAATTAGCAATGAGTCAAATTACTTGTAACAACTGGCATTAAGCTCTACCGCTAAGCACACTGAAAAAACAAATCCTTTGAACCAAGGAATTTATGATATTAAGAGCTTTTCGGTTTTGAATAGGTCCAAATGCGAAGTCTCTTAAACCAAATCCCTAACTCTCTTAAAAACAATCGCGGATTTTTTCTTATGAGGATAGCCCATTCTATTGGTTCAATAGCGAAATTTATCTTGTTCTAATAACAACCAAATTAAGTTTGTTCTTGACTTAAGATCTTACTCTTGATCCAATAGCTTTAAATATCTAGTACCAAGAGCTTTCAGGCTTGGCTTAAAAAAATTGTTCTTGTTCCAAGAGGGTAGTTTACTACGTTTTGGCCTGTAGTGAAACCATCTAATTATCAAAAAAGATACCATAAAACGAAAAACAAACTGATATTTTGAAAACGAATTTATTACAAAAATAGAGACTGTTTATACATATTTTGTATAAAAAAAAAACGACTTCACAAAACATACCGCCTAACTGATGGCCGTAGAAAATGTCATGTAAATTGGGCTTCCCTGATAGTCTTACAGCAGAATTGTATTAGACTTCAAAAGAGTCCAATCCAATTTTGCTGTAAAATTATTAGGAGAGCCAATATTTGAAGGTAGCAATATTTACATGGGATTTCCTTCGGCCAGTCTGGCGGTGCATCACCCGGTATAGTCTACATTTTCAAATAAACGTTATCTGTATTAAACTTATTAAAAGATAATAAACAACCTTAGCGTTTTAGCAAATGGCCCAGATCGAACTGATCTAAAAATTCTTTCACCGGCGCCATTGTATACTGTGCCCTTTGCACACACGAAACTACACCCACTTCTATTCAAAAGACGCGCACAGACTACGGAATAATTGCCACCAGGCGGCCAGATGCACCTGTGTCAGTGTCGCATCGTACCAAATTGTGAGTTATAGTAGGGATTGTTGTTCTTGGGCCAAAAGCGGCGGACTGGAAATCTGAACTTTTTCCCTTTTCTCTGCGCTAAATAAAACTTCACTTCTTAAAATCACGCGGTCCTTTCCCAACAGCGCCTACGATTATGAAGCAAGAGCTTTAGATATGAATTCAAAGCATTTATCTCTTGAATAGAATGCTTAATTTCCGCGATTTTAAGGCAAGAGCTTTGGATTTTATCTGGAGTAAAAAACATCTAAGAGAAATTCGTTTTTGTTTCACGAGAACCATTTCTCTTGTTCCAATATAAATTCTATAATTCAAATAACATTCGCTTAAAGCAAAATATTTTCTCTTGTCTACAAGAAGTGACGCTCAAAAGCAACCCAAGAGCGTTCGGGACTTTGGGCCAAAGCTCTCTATTTTTTCAGTGCAGTACGAAAACTTTAGATGCAAAGCACACTGTGGTGATAATAATTTTTGCTGGCATGGTATTATCAGTTATTGTTGTATACCTCTGGCCCAGGTAGGAGTGTTTTAAGTCGTTGGGGTGTCCTTTGATCATTTGTAGAGTTTGTTGGAAAGTGAGTGTATGTATGTGCGTGTGATGAGTTCGTTTTGTGAAGTAGCAGTCGGACCTATCGGTTAAATAGTCATTAAGACAATAACAATTTACTTACTAACGGAGGTAAAAAGTGTTTCATTTTCGTCGAGAGATTAAGAAGTTTAACAAGACGCGAATTATAGAAATAAAAGTAAAAACTCTTAGTGATGTTATAAACATCCGTTTCTAGTGCGGTAATTTAGGAAGGATGGTAGACCCATGCATTCAGAGGTGTTTGAATATGTACACTCAAACATAATTCCAGACAGCGGACTAAAAATTCGATTAAGCCGATTTCCAGTGCCCCAACTTAAGATTCTGTATCAACACAGCTTTAAAAATTTGCATAGTACATGTTGTAAGAACAGTTGTCTACTATATTGCTTAAGTATTGAAGTTATGGGATTTTGGGTGATTTTCTATTACACTTTGACGGTTCTATATAGCCACTTCAAAGGTGCGTTGAAAATCTCGTTCTAGTATCATAGTGTCGATCGACTTGGTCAACCCTTCGATTTACTTTACTTTACTGCGAAGTTACAAAATCCCAACTTTGACAATTGGGCGTTAAGAAAATTTATATTTTGTGTTATTGTAAGAAGTCAAATAATCAGACGGGTAAATTACAAAGGTCAACAAAAACATTGACAAATATAGATCTATTAAAGGTATTTTGTGGCCCTAAAATCAAAAATAATATGCAAAATTCTCTAACACGTACAATGAATAACAAAAGAAATTTATATCTAAAACTTGTTAAATCTAATTAAAGACGTTTAATTAAGGACCATATAATTATATGCAATAAAGAAATAAAAAATATTACATAAAAGTACCATACAATGACAAAATATTCAACTTTTTTTCCTTATGTTCAGTAGAATCTCCTCTTTTTAAAAACCAGCAGTAGTCGCCCATAATAGATGAGTCTCAGCCAGCATCCCTGGCATCGTGTTTCCTTTATCCTGATGTCCTGGTGAAATCACTTACTGCACCCAAATTTTCCTGAAAGAAATCCAAATGAGGGTGCAAACAATGAATTTTTAAGGACATGCGACATCTTTGTAAGTCATAGGCTTATCTATAAAGGATTTATAGTTTCATTTTTCTTATCTTGTTATCCAGAAGTCTCTTCACTACACTCACAAAAGAGTTCCAAGCCACCAATTCTTTAGCATGTAATTCTTGTTTAAAAATGGGATCACCTAATCCTAATTTGAGGTTCAATAAAGCTGCCTTCTTTTAGTTATGCATCACTTAACTGGGGAAATATTTCTTTAGTACCTGAAACCATTAGATTCTTTGTCCGTAGCTTTAACAAAGCTTTCTATTAGTTCCAGCTCAATCTGGAGAGGCGGGAGAAACATTATTTTTTGGATTTGCGTGGAACCATACTTTATATTTAAAGTACCTGGTTTAGAAGGAGTTCTATGAGGCCAATATTTTTTAATAAAATTTTCTTATGTTGTCCCCTTTGACGCACTAGCAATATACCTACCATTTTTAAATCTCCACTGATACTGTTTATATTTAACTTAACTGTGGCAGCCAAGTTGACATATTTTTATTTTATTGCCGCTGAATGAGCGAAAGGAATATAAGGCTTTGTGTTTTCATTATGAAGCGCAAGGCTACATTTAGGTTGTGTTTAAATTAGTCTATGAAATAGTATATTATTAACCAAGGTTTAGACAGGAATCATTATTGCCCGAGCGGCGAGGGCTATAAGCTGTCTAAACCATGGTTAATATAATATTTTTTCCACTACTACAAACTTTTATAAGACATTTATCTTTATAGTATTAATAATTATAAAAAATGATAGGTAGGTATAAGTATATTTTTTAATCAAGTTACCTGCGCTTTGGAATTGGCAAAATATTTTGTTGTTTTGTCAGGTGGCTTTGTTAATGTCAATTTTTGTTCATTTATGTCATCAGTTAGTGATATTATTATGTGTACACCTCCAGAATTAAGGATGAAAGCAGAAAAATGTTGATTGTATCGATATTTTACAATATCACGCATCTCTAATAATCTAATATGTATTGATGATAATTATCTGGTTGCCTAACCACATTCATGTTTATGAATTCATGTTGTAGAATCAAAAAATCAAGTTACCTGCGTTCAAATAGATTCTTGAAGATCGGTCAATAATGGATTTCAATGCCTTATTATTGACCATGGTCAATAATAACTTATATGGTAGAGAAAAACGATTTCTAATGTTAATAATCGGTCAATAATGGCGATGTTATAGGTTAGTGGTGGAAAAATAATAATAATTATGATATAATATTATTCATGAAACCATCAATATAATAACAGACGCATACCGATCCTTTCATTTTATGCCAACTTGAAAATGTAATATTCCTTTTTCGGTAGAGTGAAGCCCTTGTATTTTTATCTAATAAGTTCAACTATTGATGTCTGGAACCTAGAAGTTCAGCTTTGTTGATTTGACAACCCCACGTCCCGTACCAAATCATGTAATTCGTTTTGAGTTATGAAATGGGGCTCACTGGTGGCTGGTAGAAAATGTAGGGTCACTACTAGTGGTTGCAGGATGTTGTTAATCAGATCCTAATGAAGATTTTTAATTTAAAGGCATAATAGGCACCGGAAGTTCCTGGTAATTGAGGCATTGGCGTTAGTGCAGAAGGCAAATTTGGATATTCAATTTTGTTTTAACCTGAACTAATCCCTCTATTTTAGTCTTCACTTACATGGTCAGAACTCAGAAGGTTCCCTCGATATCATAGGAATAGCAAACAGTATGAACTTTTTCTTTCCGTGCATCCACTGCGCTAGATTTACGTGACCACTCGCACAGCAAACGTGAGGAGCCCAACTTGTTTCTTAATCTCCAATTTGGTAGTTAAACTATAAAAATAGGCGTTTTTGATTTCTTGAGATATGGTTCTAGCTTGGAGCTTTAAAATAAATCTTCCAGTTTATGTGGAATACAACAAAACCACTAAAATATAGTTAAAGGTATGGAATACAAATCAAACTAAACTTTAAAGGTGTTTTGAAAGGCGCGTAAAATGCGTTGGTAATACCCAAGTTGCCAAGGAGTACCTCTCGTGATAATCAATCCTAAATTCAGTAAAGCCAGGTATAAACAATTTCAAGTTATCCTTAAATCATTCGGTCTAAGAGAATGACAGGTACCTACTATAAAATGACGCGTGATAGACATTTCCATGATTAGATTTTTCAATAACTACGAAAATGAAACACACAAAGAGTATCTTTATTAATATTACAAAAAGTATATCGACCAGTGTTATAAGACTCCAAAGAAAATGAGATTCCTACTATGCACTATAATATAGGAGCTAACTAGGTATAATCAACGCATGACGACATAGTAGGTTTAACTTTAAAACAACAGTTTATGTTGACCGCCATGCAGTCTACTGTTTTCCATGGCAATGGACTTATTTAAACAGGCATATTTTGTTTTTGTCTTTGGTGTATCTATTCCAATATAAAATAAGAATAACGAGTATGCTGTACAGATATTTTGCCCCTGTCAGAGAAATAATTTATCCGAAAGTTAAAAATGTGTTTTGGCAACCGATTGTAGGTATGTTTTAAAATTGCAATTTATTTTAATAGTGTGAGATATATGGTTTTTCGACTTTTGATTTTAAAAAATATTTTTATTTTAGAGGCGCTATTTTGACTATTAATTACAAATAATAATCGCGAATCTTAAAATATGTTTTTTCATTTAATTAGTGGACATACTTAATCGATGAAATATATTTAGAGAGAGACCTACTTAATAGAGCAGCTGTTTAAAAAAAATAAAAAATGTAACACCCTATCATGTGTATCGTAAAAAATATCACAACAAAAAACACAACAACAATCTCTACAATACTTTAAAATCACTCTGTATTATCATTTCTTTAAATAATAACACAAACCTATTTTTTCTTTCTTTTTCCTTAGGCCCGACCTTAACCGGAGCACTGCGGCCATAAGTAGGCCCTAATAGCGTCATTCGTGACTGGTTGAATAACTAAATGTAGCAATGGGGGTGAGGGGCGGGGGGTCGGCGCCACGCATGAAAATTTAAATTTTACAACTTTGAATTCAAATTTTCGCGCTTCTAACTCTGATGGAAAAGTTTAAAATTAAAATAAGACTAAATTCATTTAAATTATGTTTATTCATTTAATTTAAGTATATTTTTACCGAATTAAAGTTACATATGGTTTCATAAAAATTTTTCTGCAACATTAGTTTATAAAAAACGTAACAATGTCATTGGTCTCTTCATAAATATCAACATCTTAATAATTACCCACTGAAGATGAAGGTTTATGCCTTTGAAGCATGTTTGGGATGTTAATCTGAACCTATTTATTAAATTAGTGGAGCAGAATTTGTGTTTCATTCCTCACTCTGATGGAAAAGTTAGAAGCGCGAACCTTTTGAATTAAAGGAAGTTGTAACAACGTTTCTGATATGGCGACGAGTTTTATTAACATTAGATATTTACATAAATTATTATAATAACAAGGCAAGGTTTAACTAGGATTGTGCTGTAAAGATTTAACGTAGGAACGGCGTTCAGCTTTAAACACGATCCTTTTTTGCCATGCTCAATTTTCTGGTCATATCTAGAATATGTGTGACAAACTCTATAAGCTTTTTGAATGCCAATCTTGTCTTTGCCACAGAGTAATGGATTTTAAATAGCATTTACCCAAAGTTTATGCTTCTAAAAATACACGGACATTATACTAAGGTCGTAAACTGTCATAACTCTAAGAAAATCGGTATGTAAGTAATGTTTATGATTATTCAGGATCAAAAGGTGTCCTGCATACATTTTTTTAGATAGCAACAATATTTTGTATACAGTATAGGTGCAAGGTGCCTTTTTGGCTCTTCACGATACACTCTTATTACTTCGCTAAAACAACAACAAGCTTACCTGGTCGCTTTTTGGAAACCTGTGCATTTTCACATGTTTCCCACTTTGTACTTTACATCCGGGAACGCAACAATAAATCACCATTTTAGCAGAATAAACTTTATAAACTTATACGTCGCGATGCTTCGTTTAAAAATTTAATTTTAAAATGTCAATGTCGGTTGTCGGTTGGATCCAACTCCGGAAGATATTTTTATTATGGATCAGCGCATAAGTCTATTTTTATCTTTATCGCACCTTAGCTGGTACGATTGAATACAGAGAGAGAAAGATACAAAACTTTCACCACGCTCATTCTAAATACACGTTTTGTCGCTACCAACGTTAAGATATGAACAACCTTATAAAACAAAATCCCTACAATAGCGTCATCAGCGTCTGGTTGAAGAACTAAACGAACGGAGAACGCTCTTCACCATTTAAGTTATCCTAGCCTGGACTACATGATAGACAGTTTCCTTATCTTTGCCGCAGAGCCTACTGCTAAGATCTCCATTGTATATCTTCATTTTGTTCAGGTAATCCTTGACAGCCATATGTCCTGTTAGGATTCCCATTGTTATTCTTAGTTGATTCCTGCTAATGTTAAGCAACTGTTTTGAGAATTTAGGACCAATACTCCCCATAGCTCTCTTGCTATATTTGAGTCCCTGTCTGCTGTTCCAGTAGACTTTGTTTTCATTTTTGGTTCATCGTTTAATAGCTTCTCGTACTGTGCAGCTGATGCTTGCCTCGCAAGCTTGTCTGCTCTTTCGTTGCAAAAAATGCCTGTGTGATCCGGTGCCAGTTCATTTTGGCATTCCCAGACTAGCCTTGATGTTACCATCTGGCTCATCAGAGCCTTGAGGACCGCTCGACTGTCTGAGCATATGTAGATTCGTCTATTTTGGTAGGCTCTTCTATTGTTTTCCATGCACAGTGTAGTATGGCATAGGTTTCTGCCTGAAAGACTGTTGGCAGTTTTCCCAAGGGAAAGAACAAGTCTTTTAATAGTCTTAGACTTCTTAAATCCCAAGATTCCCTTAAATGTCTTATTACTGGACTCGCGTCGTATCTACAATCTACATCTTCATCCGACAGATCCGCGGACACTAAAATAAATGACGAAAATATAAAGGCAAAGCTCTAAGAAAAATAATATTTTGAGGAAACTTAATTTAAAGAAATTATCATACATGAGATCTGTCAATGGTTTTAAATTTTCCTATTTTTTCCCTATATAATTTGTTAAAAACACAACATCAAGATGACATATTCACTCTTCCAGTTGAACAACCCAGGCAGCATTTTTCTGACTTCCAGCTATAGTTTTCCTAATCGCGACGTTGTAACAATTACAAATGTAGTCGATATATGATTTAAATTTAGTAAGATGTGAACCGACGACTAATCGACATTGTCCCAATCTTGCAGACCCGACACCAAAAATTAAGATACTAATCGACGTTGTTAAAACGCTACTGACCAGCTAAGCAAGTACACTTTTGGGTGCATTGGCAACGTTGATACAACGTTGGTAACAAACTAAAAGATTCTTGGTAAGTATTTAGTCGCAGCTATTCGTTGGATCGACGTCGGTACAGCAGTCTTAGTCCTACTTAAAAGTGAGGTTTTGTTTTTGTTCTGTTAATTTTATTATTGATAATAATATGGAAAAAAAGCCTGCTTACCTCTACTCGTCGCTACTTTAAATATTCGGCCACCTATCATAGAAGGCTAAAATTAGAAAGGAAGAAAAAAAAAGTATACACCATCGCACGATATATTTCCACCTTCGGTAATAGATACAGATATCTCCTCTACGGGAAAAGAAGTACTTTCTGAATTTTCAGATTCAGATAAATATGACTCTGATCCTAAAATGTGGCAACCAGAAAATGACGTGGATATCGATGAAGATATTTCACCTACAAATAAATTAACACCTGACCGTACTACTGATGAGATATCGATTGGAGGAAAAATAAAGGAGCCTTTAGGGTGTTGGGCTCTTGAAAATAAAATCCCGCACACAGCAGTCAACCAACTACTGGGAGTATTGTTATATAACAGGTGGTTTGACTGATATGCCCAGGGACAGTTGAACTCTTCTGCAGACGTCGAAAACAGTGTCAATTATGCAGATATACACTGGAATTTGCACTACCTTAAGATGGTGACTGAACTCCATTTAATTTTTTTCAGTCACATTTCACAAAACAGATAATAAGTCGGCAAATCGATGAAAAAACAATAAAAATTAAATGTGAAAATGTGAACCACGGCCCACGGCAACCGACAACAGCTGTTGAAAGTCAAAAAGTAACAGATGACAGCGAGTTGGTCACGAAGGCGATTTTTTTACCGACAAGTCGGTTAAGGTCAACTGTTAGTGTATTTTCTTGCACAACCGGTCGGCGGCAGTCTACTTTACGTAGTATTTATGACCGAAGTCTGAAGTGAGTTGAATGTTATTAAAAATATTTTAACCAAAACTCCTGGACCAAAGTGGAAATGATTTAGGAATTCTTCCAACCACGCCACCTTATAGGGGGATAATCCGGCAGCCATTTGTTAAAATTGCAGTTTCTTTTTATTATACGGGTGTTTTTTTTTTTAAGAAAACGCAAGATAATGCTTTTCATAGTTACTAATTATGTGAAATACATGACTGCTTTACTGTTTTTACGAAAAATATAATTAAAAAGAAATTTTGCACATTCCGAATAAATACTAATATTTTATTAATTATTACCTTATAAGGGGCCCTTTCTGTTTTAAGCTAGTACATCCATGTTTATCAATAAAATTACTTACGTTTGGTTTTTGAATCCATAGATCACTTATATTATTTTCGAATATTATTATTATAAAATACCTGCACGGTTTGCTTTCTAGTCATCTATTTCTTTTGAATGTAAGACAGAATTTAGCATTATCTAATCTTAGTTATTTTATTTCCACTTAAGAAATACCAACAAAACTTTAGTAGGTACATAAAAATGTAGCACGCCCGACTTTCGTCGTCTAGATCTGTCGGAAATATAGAATATGGCCAACGTCAATTCGACTCCAAATTTGGTTCCGATAAGTGAACTATTAAGTTGGATCCGACGTCGTACCACCCCATATTTGATTGACCACGTTAGTGCAAAAGTAGGTCGTAGTGTCGACGGATTGACGTTGTATAACAACGTCGGATTGTTGCTTAGGCATGTCCTTTACTCCTTTCCTTTATCATTCTTCTTTTTTGGAATATCTTGATATATAGTTATTTAGCTTGTAAAGTTGTTTTGAATTTTGGTTTATAAAAGGATCTGGGTGTCTTGGTTATCAACGCCAGTTGCCTGGTGGGGCGCGTGTGTGTGTTAGTGTGTTTATTAGTATATTGTGCAATACGTCTGTCCGTGCGTGATATTTTGTAATTGTTTTATCGAAAAAAAACTGGTTTTGTATATCCATGTGCAAGTCATTGTGCAGTACTCTTGTAATCTACAAAATATTTTAAGTTTAAAATTGTTTCAATTGTAAAAATTAAGTTGAATTAGGATTAGCTTCAATGATATTTGATACGACAAACTTTAGCTTTACCTATAGCACCCCCAGAGAACTATTTTACATTTTAAGATTTATATCATGGCTCATGGGGAATTTATAATTTACATGTGAAACGTGAGGTTATGTTAGGTTAGTTTAGATAAATTTATAAAAAGTTCGGCCATAGTAAACAAATCAAATTATTTATTAATAGCTCGACGTCGATAAATCTTATTTTCGATGAGTAATGTAAGCTAGGTAATTATCCTTCCCATAGTTTTTTCTTGCATCAGTGTTAATTTCCGGTATTTTCTCGTCTTTTGATATCCTTGGTCTCTTTAAAGATGCAACCATTTTAGGCCCCATAGAAAGTCCTTACAGTGAATTTTGGTATCTAAGAACACTATTATTCAACAACCCACATTTCCCTTGATCTTTACCCAATAAATGTACAAGGGTGTTCTATTTTTGATAGTTTTATAGGGTATCTCGAAAATCATAAGAAATTTCATAAATCTGATATAGATGTTATGAGTTCTTTTTTTGAGGAAACAATTGCTGCGAAAACAGATCATGGCTACCTTGTTCCCCTGGACAGCTACAGGGTGATTTTCAAATTTTGACAGTTATTAAAATTCCATGTAACTTCTTTGTTATTATAGATACGAAAAAACTGTAAATTGATAGAATATGTAGTTTTTTCCGTTAAGTTCAGTGGCGTAGCCAGTTTTCTTTTATTTTGTTTAATTTTTAAGAAATTGAGCCAACTTATATTTTTTCTTATGTATATTTTCAATTACGTTTATTCTGCTTACCATTAGCTTTTCAAATATATATATTTGTAATCAGTTTTTTGATAAAATAATTCGATAATAAGCGATTTTCATAAATTTTCCTCATTTTTCGTAGCGGGCGATGGCAGGTAGGAGCAAAACAAAAGAGTAAGTCTTATTTCACCATTTCTAAAATGTCATATCTCAATTTTAGTACATGCAATACAAAATTCTAAAAACTATTAATTTTTTATTATCAACACTATGCCCAAGGCTC
This sequence comes from Polydrusus tereticollis, assembly GCA_963920685.1. Classification (NCBI taxonomy): domain Eukaryota; kingdom Metazoa; phylum Arthropoda; class Insecta; order Coleoptera; family Curculionidae; genus Polydrusus; species Polydrusus tereticollis. The sequence continues at coordinate 111,785,794 of OY987327.1, read as the reverse complement.
GACCAATTTTCTGTAATTTGTTAAAATAGCTTTCTTCCAAAATTATGTTTAAAAGAAATAAAAATAATAATTTTTTTAATTGTTCATATAATTATTTAATTCTTTTTATATTTTTTGTATTAAAAGTGAAATTTTCTATAAATGCATGATGACTTTTTATCTACTAATTTCTTTGCATTTGCAAATTTTACATTTTACCAGATAATAATTTAAAAATCTCTTAGTAAGCCATGGATAACAAAATCATTTTTTTAAATTATTTATAGACATGTCAGTCTGTCTTTAATTTGTCATAAAGCAAAGTTAATATACGCGGTAAAGAATGGAAAAGTTCCAAAATTTTGAAAAATATAATATGCTAGAGTGTTTTCTTGAGTGTCAAAAAAATAGTCGGGCAGCATCTGATTTGTATTTTGAAAGATATCCGGAGCGGCAGCAACCTGATTTAAGAATTTTTCAAAGGCTTGAAAATAACCTTATTAATTATGGATCGTTTTCAAAAGCAAGACCAAAGACCTATCAGAAGGAAAATAAAGCAAATGAAACAATTAATGTATTGGCATGCGTGGCTGCGGATCCGACCACTTCACTTAGAAATATTGAGAAAGATATTGGGGTGGTACCCTCAAAATCATCCCGTCTGTTAAAAACTAACAAATTTAAATGTTACAGACCTCGAAAAACTCATCATTTGCATCCTGGTGATTCAGAGAGGAGACTTCAGTTTTGCAATTTGTATTTAAATATGTTGCGTGAAGATGAATTATTTTTTACCAAAATAATCTGGACCGACGAAACACGAGTAACAAGCGACGGAATATTTAATCGCCACAACAATCATCTGTGGGCCGATCATAATCCTCATCAGCAAGTAAATAGAGTATATCAGGGTCGATTTGGATTTATTGTGTGGCTGGCTCTATTGGGAAATAGAGTTTTAGCCTATGAAATATTTGAAGGAAATCTAAATTCCGAGATTTACTTGAATATTTTGGAAAGACATATCATCAGTTATTTAGACAATATACCATTACAAGAGAGGGAAAAGCTTTTTTTTCAGCATGACGGTGCACCATCCCACAACGCAGCCATTGTGGTAAATTGCCTAAACACCAATTTTGGAGAAAAATGGCTTGCAAATAATGGACCTATTAGGTGGCCAGCCCGTTCACCTGATATCACCCCATTAGATTTTTATTTTTGGGGATTTTTAAAAAATAAAATTTACAGCGTCAGAAGTAATACGGTTGAAGAACTAAGACAAAATTTTGAAGCCGCTTTAAGAAGCATAAAACACCTGAATATTCGGAACTCCCTGAATGGTGTTCGTAGAAGATGCCAGCTATGTATCGATGCCAATGGGCTCCAATTTGAGCATTTATTGTAATTGTTATATATATTTTTTTGTTGTTTATTTAAAATAAAAATGGTTTTGTAGATCTATATTTCTATGCTTTATCTTTTATTTAAAAAATACAAAATCGATGTATTTCCAAAGTTGGTGACACTAAATGATGAGGTAAATATTTTCAGAGTTTTAAACATATAAAAAAATAATTAGTCATACATATTCTTTTGTCCTTTTCTTACTAACGGGGCTTGCTATGTGCAAAATAGGCCTAATCTAAAGTAATTTGCAAATTACTCAGCTATTTCTTTAGAAAACTGCAAAAATGTATATATATTTGGAAAGCTAATGGTAAGCAGAATAAACGTAATTGAAAATATACAGGGTGTCCCATAAGAAAAAATATAAGTTGGGTCAATTTCTTAAAAATTAAACAAGATACGCCACTGAACTTTACGGAAAAAACTACATATTTTATCAATTTACAGTTTTTTCGTATCTATAATAACAAAGAAGTTACATGGAATTTTAATAACCGTCAAAATTTGAAAATCACCCTGTAGCTGTCCAGGGGAACAAGGTAGCCATGATCTGTTTTCGCAGCAATTGTTTCCTTAAAAAAAGAACTCATAACATCTATATCAGATTTATGAAATTCCTTATGATTTTCGAGATACCCTATAAAACTATCAAAAATAGAACACCCTGTACAACTTGGAAATCTTAAAACAAGCCCGCCCTAACCTAAACTAGTCTATTTCAAAAACGCAATTAAATTGGCTGCCTTACAGGCACAATATCCGTAAGCTTGTCTTAATATTGTGCATGACGTAAGCAAATTTTTCGAATGATCCCTTCCTTAAAATGTTCAATTAATACCTAATTATTTTCGCAATTAATTAAGGCCATAAATTTATACTACCCGCATTATTACAGTAAAGAGCTAAAAAAATATTATTAAAACAATTGAACGTGGGTGGCATTTTTTAAGTTGTTCATGAAATTGCGATGGCCAAGCGAGAATAATTAATGGTATTTATTTTTGGTTGTTTTATTAAGCTTTCGACAATACAAATAAAGCTGTCTTGTATGCGAAAGTGGGGTTCATAGGGGGATACGACACATTTAATCTTGAATAGAAAGTTTTTTTAACTTTTCAAAACTCTGTTCTTGAAAAAAAAACATTTTTGAAAAAGGCGTTATTTTAAAAGGCTGCCAATTTTCATTTATTTTTTAGCTAACTTAGAAATTACGAAAAAAGTAGCGCGATAACCGCATATTGTTATTTTTCTTAAAAGTGGATATAATAAAATAAAAAATAATAAAATTGTGGCCCGTGTAAAAAAATCACGAGTACCAAACGCATTAATTTGCCTTGCTCATAACCTAATAAAATAAATATTATAAATATTATCGTTGTTGTCAAACGCCTTTGACAAATCACAAAATAGCGATATATATTTATAGTTTATTTAATTAATATTAAGTAGCTGCTATAATATTATCTCTAAAACGTTAAATGGCAACACACAAAAAATAGGTATTTTGACCTTTTGACACTCCTTTAATAAATAGGTCTTCTCAGCTGAACACTTTAATTTTTTTCACAGTGACATAATTTCCCGTGAGCAAGCGATCTATGCAATAGTCAAATAGTCAAAGTATCTGTCACTTTTTGACATCTGTCGGATTTGACTATAGCGTAGATCGCTTGCTCACGGGAAATTAGGTCACTGTGAAAAAAATTAAGGTGTTCAGCTTAGAAGGTTTATTTATTAAAGGGGTGAGACACTTAAAAGACAGAATCGATGGAGGCAAATTAGGAACCCCCGTATTTCCGAAACAGCTAAAAATAAGTATCAACAACTATATAGTTTTAGAATCGGATCGCCAAATGCAATTCAATGGTGTGGTTATTTATGGGGGTTGCCATTTAAGAAAATTCAAAATGGCGTCTTATCTGTCAAATTTGTAAATTTATGTATTTTTTGACATTAAACTCGCTTTCCTTATCGAAAATCATTGAGAAATATGTAATTTGTTTTTTATTATAGTCAGCAGGAAAATCGCCAATCGGGTGAGACACTTAAAAAAATGTTTCAAAATGTAAAAGTCAATATGGCGGTATATGGACAGCTGTTTTTTTATAAAATTGAATGTTAATAGGTTAACAATTAATTTGAAACTCATAATAAAAATGACGGGTGACGGGTCTCGTTCCAAAATTAATTTCTCAGGGGTGCTGGTATTGTTGCACACGGTCGACACAATAATTTTATATTTAAAAAACTTAATAACTAAAATGATGGTAGAAAATTAGATAAAGAATATACAGTAAAACCTCTGACTAGCGACCACCCTCGGGAATCAAATGTTGGTCGGTAAATAAGGGTGGTTGTTTAATGGAAAAAAATTAAAACGTCAGAACTGGTCTGCATTTTACATTGTATATAATTTTCAATGTTTTTATGTACATTTATCTCAACTAAACTAATGTATATATTATTGCAAATACAAATAATTTATTGGTACATATACCTACAATATGTTTAGACAAGTCACAAAAACAAAAAATATTTAAAATACTATATACACGACGCAGTAAGCTAGGCAGTAGTTAACAAATAAAAATTTATTTCAATCTTATCTAAAGAAAGATATTTCCTTTTTTCCGCCAATTTCAAAAATTCACGTTAGTCCCAAAATACGCGAAAACTTTTCAGTTGCAATTGTTTTTATGGCAAAATTCAAACTCATCATGGATAATGATAAAATTAGTGTCACAAAGGTGCATTCGTATTGTTGCAACAGGTTGCATGTAATATGAATTTTGAATATATCTTTTTAATAATTATAGTTTTTTTAATCATTTGTTATTTAAAGAAACATAGTAAATAGAATGTTAGATAAATTAAACAAATTTTAGTTTATTTCAGCAGATAATATATTAAATATAAAAAAAAATGGAATTAAATTACACACTGTCTAAATTTTTGTTGTGTAATATCAGGCTAAAAAAAATGTTCCCAATAGGTTACTTCAAAAATTAACAAGAGAAAGCTACTAAAACCGGCGAGTTATCAAATCCCCAATCTTTTACACAGAAAGTCTTGGAAAATCTTAAACTAAGTTTAAGACCTACACAGAGGATTGTCCATGAAAGTAGTAGAAGTATACCAATGAAGAAAAGGCAAAATTAAATTCCAAGTCTGGTCAAGATAAAATATAAGAAGTACCTAAACTAACTTTAAGGTAACCATGGACCAGTAATTTATGTTGGGCATTTTCTAATTGAACTATTATTACAGAATTCAAAATAGAGGTAGAAAAATAAAAAAAAATACAAAATAAACACAGCTTCAAAACTCTTCAAATTCTGATTCGTCAAATTCATCTTCAGTAGTACATTCACTATCTTCTGCATTTGAAATAGTAAGTGGTTCCACTTGAACATCCAATACTTTTTCTCTGTTTCACCAGTCCAGGATAATTTTTCTGTATATTCTACAACTTTCCTCCAGTAGTCCCCCGTAATGTGTGCTAGGAAGTTTTTCCAAATTTCTTCTACCTTATCTGAACTTAGATCATTACCAACATTTTTTTCATAGAACGATTTTGCGCCTGCCCAAATTAGCTCTATGGCATTAAATTGGCAATGGTACAGTGGTAACCGCAAAACCTCATGACCGTGTTTTTGCAAAATTTCATCAACGACATATATTTTTTATTTCTTAATAGTTTTCGCTTTCATTATCAGTTTAGATTTTAACAAATCAGGTGATGGATTCTCATTTTCCTGAACTAACCACTAAAAGACGTCTTTTTTTTCCACGATGAATTTGGCTGTTTATTTATTGCCCGAGAATGATAAGATGCATGGTCTAGTACCGTTAGGGATGGTTCATCCAAATTTGGTATCAGCTTTTCTCTAGCCCACTATTTAAAATGCTCACAATTCATGTTATAGTGGTAGTCGGCGCTCTTTGATTTAGAGGAAAAAATTAAACTTGCTTCCTTCATAAAACCAGTAGATGAGCCAGCATTTAATATAATGTAACGTTTTCCCGAACCACAACCTCTTTTTCGTTTTACTGATTTCACTGAGTCGTCTTGCCATGATTTAGACCCACTTCCATTCGAAAATACCCAAGTTTCATCTAAAAAAACTACTTTTCTAAACTTTGATTGATAATTTTCAACATATTTTTTCAAAAATTTGACTCGTTCGCTTGCAATTCTAGATAGTTCGCACAAATATCTTCTGTTGCAGTCCTTTCTATAACAAACTCCCAAGTTTTTTGTTAGCGCTGACAATGACCTGAGACCTATTTCTAAAGTACCTCGTTCCTTCAAAGCATCTTTCAAACTGAAAGCGTTTTATCAACTTGTGATGCATATAAGACGCATATAACATTCCTTACATCCATTTTTTTACTTTCCTGTAAAGTTTCACTCTTCGTTTTCCTTGCGTTGCGTTTTCTTCATTGGTATACTTCTACTACTTTCATGAACAATCCCTCTGTATTAATCTTAAACTTAGTTTTAGTGCTTCCGAGACTTTCTCTTTAATAGATTTGGGATAACTCGCCGGTTTCAGTAGCCTTCTCCTGTTTATTTTTAAAATAATCTATTAAATTGAGAACCATTTCTTTCGCCTGAGGATGCAAAAAACCTGCAAACCGATTTATATTCGTCATTTCATGTCACAATATTTTTATTAAATGACACATTCGTCAAAACTAGGGAGCTTATTCACGACATTATGTAATACGGGAATGTTCTTCAACACACTTTGATAATTACTGAAAATTAGATGTGCTTCTCTCTCCGATTTATAAATAACCAATAGGTTTATCGCGTTTATATCACGGATATCTTTATAACGCCGTTTTAACCTTGGTTTGAGCAAGACAACACTATATAAGTTTATTTATGATAAATTTATAACGCGCCTAGTTAAGTGAAAGCCGACTTTATCAATAGTTTCGGTAAATTGCCTGCTGTTATAGCAGGATTTTTGAAGCTCCCAGATCCAAAGCTTTAGACTGGTCAATGTCGGTCTTTGGCCACTTTACTGTAGAGTACCATCAAAAGACACGGTGGATGGAAGTCCCTAACAGTGGCAGAAGGATATATTTGAAAACTTACTGGAAAAAAAGACGAGAATTGCCAAAAGCATTCTTACGACGTCGTCGTCTAGTACTATTGTTTCCATACCCTCCACAAGCATACAAAATGACAACAAACCACTGATAAGTGGAACGGCAGTAGGAATTCACATTTCTGGTTGCTCAAATTGTACAATAAATTTTAATGTGATTAATGTGTTAACACCCGTTTAAAGTCTACTTTTAATATTGTTTGTGGATAAAGAGATTTTTAAAAGATTTATTGACTAATCGACATAGTATGATTTAGGTAGCCTCGGATTCAGCAAATTATAGCACCCAGCGACCATTTATTTTTACTCCAAAGAAGTGCTTGATCTATACGATATTATTACTAGAAATGATATACCTACTAAATTAAGTCAACGTCATAACCCATTTTAATTTAATAAGACCTCAGTACTAAGTAGTGTAACGAACCGTTAAATACCAATTTTAATTTCAAATTTCTTAGTTAAGACGTATGAAATTGTACCGCATTTTTATTTTAAAGTATGTCAGACTGACAAAAAGGAAATATTAAAATGAACAATGGAAATTTTATACAAAGTCTAGGTGTTTTGCCCAGTGATGCATGGTTCCATCAACACCATTGTCCAATTTTTTCTTCGTCCGCTAATTCACCTAACTTTGCTGTCTACTTTATACTTAAAACAACTAAGAAACCGTTTAAAGGTTGTATGAACATACACGTAGTTAGTAATGGGTTATAAACAAATCTTTAAAATATTAAAGCATATTATTATACAGGGTGGCCATTTGAAAACGAAACAATGCCAATTTTGGGCACCTCAGGTTATTAAAAAAAAACGCTCGGACCCGTCGATTTTTCATTTTAGGGTGAAATATATTTTTGGCATTTTCGCCCTCTGGAAGTCAAACCCCTAGCGGGGGCGACAACCACCCTCAAAATTTGAAATGAAATGGGGGGTCGAGTAATACTTTCTTTTAAAGGTATTTCTATGTAGAGTATAACCCCAGAGTTTAACATCGCTACTATCTACCTAGACTGTACAGTGGCTTACCAAAAGTAGAAAAACAGGTTGCATTTTTTATTACAAAAAAAATTCTTACAAGTCAGTCCAGTAAATGCTAAAAATGCTGCCCCTGGGCCTCCATGCAATAGTAGAGATATTGTTAACAATGCTATTTATTATTATATTCCTATTACAAAAAAAAATCTAACGGGCTTAGATCCGGCGAACGTGGGGGCCACTCAATACTTCCTCTCCTTCCAATTCGTTGTCCTGGAAACGTTTGGTCTAAATAGTGACGACCAGTGAGTGTAAAGTGGGGTGGCGCACCGTCTTGCTGGAATATTAAGTGGTTTTCCGTGTACTAATCGTCACTCTCAACCATTTCTACTAACGCTGGATTAATGGCGTTTTGTAATAATTCCAGATACACCTCGCCTGTTAAATTGCCAGATAAAAAAAAGGGGCCTATTACACGATTACCAAAAATGTCATTCCAAACATTTAGTTTTTCCGGATGTTGCGTATGCACCTCACGAAATATTCTGGGATTTGAATCAGACCATTAACGACAGTTGTGACGATTCACCGTACCGCTTAGGGAAAAAGAGCATTCGTCAGAAAAACATACGTTAAAAAGAAAGTTCTGATCATTTATTGCCCGTCCACTCATAATTTTACAAAATTGCAATCGCCTATCAAAATCGTCTTCGTTAAGTTCTTGTACCGTACCAGATGTATTTCGTAAGGATGAAACTTGTGTTTTTTAATATCGTTTGATTGCTGCTTCTTTTAACACCAGATGCTGTGGCCAGCTTTCTTGTACACAGTGTGAGATCTTGAACAACATGATCTAAAATCAAGACCTCTGTAGCTTCATTTTCTACTGGATATTCCACTTCACGTTTTTTGTTAGCTGCTGACCCCGCTCCCGAAATTTTTGCACCAATTCCAAAATGTACTTTCGATGGACTTGTCGATTTTGATGTTGATGGTTAAACAGTTGGGCAGTTCCATTAGCACATTCATTGTTCGCAAAAAATAATGAAATGATTTGCACCCCTTTAGCAATTGAGTAAACCATTATCACTTTTAAGTCGATTCTGTAACGAAATTAACTAAACCTTGCTACTTTACCGCGACCGAAAGAAATGATCTGCAACAATATGTAAACGCCACAGCAATAAAACTAGAATTGTCAAAAAAGCAAAGTTTTACACCAGCAAATGCTGTTTATCGTTGCCACTTTTTGTAATAGAAAGGATAAGACAACCTGTTTTTGTACTTTTGGTGAGCCAGTGTACAGGCTAGATAGTTAGCCGATGTTAAACTCTGGGGTTATACTCGACATAAAAATACCTTTAAGACAGAGTATCACTCGACCCCCCATTTCATTCAAAATTTTGGAGATTTGACTTTCAGGGGCAAAAATGCCAGGGCGTATTTATGAGGTAATGGGAGTAAGTAAATAAAATGCGTTTGCTAACGTCGAATTGTTTCTCCGTGTGTAGTTCTTCGTCCGGGATACGCTAACCCTAAAAGCACGTTGAGTTGAAATTATCGAAGAAAAGTTTTGGAAATACAATTGAACAGTTTTAGCGCGTTCCTGAGGCGAATAACGCTCCTTAACAAAATTCTGTATCTTTCTACTTTGATATAAAACTTCAGTATTGACAGTTGTCAAGGGAATAACAAAAGTATAGCAATATTCCATGCCTGAGTCTATTTTGCCGCACCCTATATATTATAATCAGCCAAAAGAAAAGGAAACTGAAAGAGAAATAATATTATTTTTTGCATATTAGATGTAGGTACCTACTTTGCACTATTAAGAACACCTATATCGACGCCCAGGAATACAACATAGTTTTAAAAAAGTTGCTAAAACTTATCTTTACAACCTTGATGAGTAGGTACTTAAAGTTAAGGTTAATTAACCTTCACCATAATGGCCAGAAACCAATTAGGTATATGGACCATTTTAGGTACACAAAAATGAGTTCCGGTCTACCGTCTGTCAATTGAACCTAATCGCTAATTTTTCCACAAATTGAAACAAAATACGATGTGTTATTGAATATTTTAGTTTTTGTATACCTACAAGAGGGTCAGCATCTTGAAAAATATATTTCATTTCAATTTTTATTTTTGTAAACCAAGTGAGATGTCTTATTTTAAAAATTTGTATTCACCATGAACTTCTACAGACTTTTTTGTAGTTGTCTTTTAAATTCGGGTACTGGTTGTATTTCTTAGTTTGATAAAAAAATTTTTAAATGTTGGATTTTGACTAAAATTAGTAATCCTAACCAACATCTTCTGTGAAAATCACGAATTAGTAAATAACGTTACAAGACGGGAAAGTACTATTTTACAGGATGATGTAGGCAATGGTAATGAAAGAAGGCCGGTGAAGTACTTTACCGGTCCCTCTTTCTACTTTCCGGTCTAGACCGGTAAAGTGATATTCTCCATTTATGCTTTCCGGTCGATGGAAAAAAAGGTAGTTTACGTTTAGGTAAAATTAATAATTTTAAAGATATTCTTCTCCATGTATACAATTTTTTAATTTTCTCCATGTATATACAATTTTCTAATAACAATTCGTAATTTTTGACAAACATTTTTTTTTTTAAGAATGACTTAATGTTGAAAAACTTACTCCATTTATAGTATATAATTTCATCCAAGGACACCCTTTAGTTTGTTAATTTAGAAGAGATAATTTGTTTTACTGTTTTGAAGATATTCTTATATAGGTGTACTCTACGCCAGATACCAGTTTAATGATGGGCGGCGACATATGTCATTTCTAGAAACATTTGCTTTACACAACTTAAATTTGGTCAGGACCGGGGTTAGATATTTACGAATTATAAATAATTTACAATCAAAAATAACAGAGCAGGAGGTGAGATTGTTGACAACATGTACTTTTTTGTGTTAGTGAGATGCAAAATATAGTTGACGACTAAAAATCGTCCTACAGGATACGTATATATGGTAGATTAAAAAGGGAAAAAGGCAAAATTTAAACAAAACAACAAAACAAGCATAACCTCTAAAAAAACGGCACGATAAACTCGTTTAAATTCATAATCTTCGTCCCAAAACGTAAATTCCTATAAAACTAATCCATTAAGAGTTAATATTTGTGTAATACATAGTTGTTGTGAGATGCAAAATATAGTTGACGACTAAAAATCGTCCTACAGGATACGTATATATAGTAGATTAAAAAGGGAAAAAGGCAAAACTTAAACAAAACAACAAAATTAGCATAACCTCTAAAAAATACATAAATTCAAAAATATTTTAAAGACTATATGCTTATCTCGGCACGATAAACTCGTTTAAATTCATAATCTTCGTCCCAAAACGTAAATTCCTATAAAACTAATCCATTAAGAGTTAATATTTGTGTAATACATAGTTGTTGAACAAACACAACACAACAACGCTTTCAGATCCACAAATTCCAATAATATGCAGTAAAATGTCTAATAAGTACAAAATAAACGATATAATGGAAGAACACTATCTCAAAACACAGAGAATACAAGAAATATTCCTAAAAACAAACTTTTATTTTAACGTGATAAGTCAAAATCGGTGACGGGACTGCTGGGACGGATCTGTAAATCAGCTGGAAATTTCGAATATGATTAAATGAAAGAGGAATAGACAGACGGATTGTAGACTGACGGAGAGAGATATCGGTGCAAAGGCGTAAGAAAAAGATGCATGTCGACATGACATTCTAAGCAGATAATTCACCTGTTGACGCTTTCCCGGCAAAACGGATTATGTGCGGTATATACCGGGTTCGCCAACGAAGCGGGGACTGAAGATTACATCCTTATCGAAGAACTTATCAAAAATGCTGAAACAGCATGAGGTCTGGAATTACAAGTGGCATATTTTAAAAATATTTTACATCATACAGGGTGGCTCAAAAAAGTGAGGCGAGCTAAATTTATATTTTTGTAAATGGAACATCCTATATATTACACTATCTTTGAATTCTACATAAAATGTCAATAATTTTTTAATAAGTGCATTATAAGTCTAAACATAATAGTTTCCGAGATATCGACTTCTGAAGAATCACATTTTTGAAATTTGACAGCTTCTAGCTCTTTAACGGTACGTCTTAGTGCAAAACGGATTGCATGTCCCTATCTTGCATTTTTATTATCTTCCCAAAAATGTAAACTTTTATTAAACCGGATATAACTCGAAAGCCGGAAATATGGTAATCTTGTAATGATTTTTAAATTTTTTTCTAACCTTTTTACAACTCTGGCAACAGTGCTTTATTAATGATACCATACGTCCGCACTTCTAGGGGATTTCCGCGAATATAACAGGGATTCAGGGAAATATCCTAAAAGCGCTAACGTATAGGATGATTGCGCCAGTGTCGGCCTTTTTTAATCATTCTATTTTTGTTTTTTAAATCAATCTGTTCATTTAATACTTAAAATTATAATATATGTGTCCTTATTAAGTATAAGCAATAAATAACCGATTGAAAAAGATAGAATACTGAAAAAAGTACGTAAATATTTTACTTTGAAGTTGTTCTGAAAAATATAAGTTTTTTCAGAAGTCGGTCACTTATTGTTTATTAGTCGGTCATGCCTATACCAGAAGTCGGCCGTCATATATCAATGGTTATTTAGCACAGGCCCGTGCTTGCATTTTTTTATTTTGTCAATAAAAAGGGAAAACATATTAGAAAAAGCACAAAAATTATATTTCTAAAAATATAAAAAAAAAACATTTAAATGTACAGTTGACGACATTTAATTTCGTACACTAAACTGTGACACTGTAAATGCAACTTTTTTACCTTTATTACCTTTATTACCTTTGTAACGTGTTAATTGTTATCATGATACCTGTCAAAGTATTGTCATCATCTTATTTGATTGAAGGAATGCCTCATTTAAGTATTATTGAAAAAGCAAGAATAATATGTTTAGAAGAAGTAGGGTGGTCTTATGGAAAAATAGCTGATCATTTTAGAGTACCTAGAAGTACTTTCAAGGAATTGTAAAAAAATGGCGCTATCATCAAACACTTGAAAGGTCTGTATGGTCAGGTTTAAATAATAGAAAATCATCAAATGAAGAAAACCGACATTTGGTAGAGTATTTAAGGCACAATCCATTTGAAACTGCAGTATCCGCTATGTACAGAACAGGGTTCCCGGCTTCATATAGAACTGCGCAACGCCGAGTAAGACAATGTTCCGAATTAAGAAATCGAGCAGCTGCATCGAAACCGTTTTTAAAAAATAGTGATAAGGAACAAAGAATTGGTTTTGCTATGCAATATTTACCAGAAAATGATTTTTTTTGGCAAAATGTTATCTTTTCCGATGAGAAAACTTTTCACTCTACATATAATGGAAGGATTCGAGTATATAGACCACCAAATTCCCGATATGATGATGATATACTATATGATGAGGATAACTGCCCTGTGCATACTGCAAGAAATGTAGGTAACTGGTTTAGAGAAAACAACGTAATATGTCTGCCTTGGTGCTCAAGAAGTCCTGATTTAAATCCAGTTGTTTGGGGATTGATGGTAAAAGAAATGTATAAAATAAATTTTAAACCACTAATACCCGTATGCACCGTAAGCTTATTTCGCGGATTAGTTACAAAAACCTGGATTAGATTATTGTTTACTATGCACCGCAAGAAAAATCAGGTTTAAGCTTCAGATTATCTAATCGGTCAACGAAACGTGGATTAGTGAACTCGCGTCAAACCTCAAAGTCAAAGTTATTGTTGTTGACACGGATTTTGTGAAGTGACGTAGTTTCTTTTGCAATTTTTTTCATTATTTGGGGATAGAATGGAGTTAGAGGACGAAATATTCATTGATGACGACCTAGATATCCTCGATATCATTAACTTTGGTTTTCCTCGATAGTCTATGAAAGAAGTGATTATTTCGACACTATGGACAATTATTCATTTTTTCGAAGATTCCGACTGACAAAACCTACAGTTCTCAGCTTCCTGGAAAACATAGAAGATGAAATTGAATTCCAAAATGACTTGTAAGTTCATAAATAGAACGGAATGTCTATTCTACCGACAATGTGAATAGAATAGACTTCCCTTAGGGCTTCTAGGTAGATATCTATCTACCATCTTATTTATTTTAGAAATAATAGTAACCCCGATGAACCAGTTCCTAGCCACTTTGCGTCTGTACTCTTGTGCGGGGCATCAGACTACAATCGGAGATTTTATTGGCTGTCATCAGACCACAGTTTCCAGAATTTTAAATCGGGTTACAACGGCCATTGCAAGAACAAGGCCCAATTACATTATGATGCCACAAACCCAACAGGAAATTCTCAGAACCTCAACTGACTTTTATCACATCTCACGGTTTCCAAATGTGAATGGTTGTATCGATGGAACCCACATGAGATTACAGTCCCCAGGTAATGACAGGTAGCTGATTAGGCTTAATACTTATAAGCTGAAATAATTTTCAGGTGGAGCAGACGCTGAAGTATTTAGAAATAGAAAAGGTTATTTTTCGATAAATACTCAAGTGGTTGGGAACAGCAACCTCAAAATAATGGATGTAGTAGCAAGATGGCCTGGATCTGCACATGACCAAACAATTTTCAACAACAGCAGAATCAAGGCTCGTTTTCAAAACAATGAGTTTGGAGATAATTTATTATTAGGTAAGTAAAATTGTTTTGAAAATTTGAGGGAATAGTTGGCCATATCATAATAGCAATATTTTTTATAAATCTCGGTATTTTTATTTTAGGAGACAGTGGATACGCCTACAAAAATTACTTGTTAACACCTTTATTAAACCCTATAACAGAGTCCGAGCAGTTGTACAATGAATCACATATAAGAACTCGAAATGTTGTGGAGCGATTGTTTGGAGTGTGGAAGAGACGATTCCCAATTTTGGCACTAGGCATGCGATATAAACCAGAATTGGCTAACAATATTATAGTTTCGACTGGTATTTTACATAATGTGGCAATAGAGAATGGAGAAAACGTACCCCCACCACCAGAAGGCATTGATGAGGAACAATTTAATTATTTAATTGAATTGGGAAACATTGACCCTGGACCATTACATGAGCCTGTAGGCAACCAAAATTATGATCGCAGAAGACATTTTATTGAAAATTTTTTTGCTAATTTGTAAAATAAGTATAGTATGTAGGTACCACCCATCTAAATAATAAATAAAATAGATACTCTTTGATTACTTGTAGCGTTTTTATTGGTATCCACAAATCTTTGAAATGAAAACAACATTTTTACCGCCAAGTTCAGGAACTCACTACCTTCAACTTAAAAACAATATAAATAATTTAAATTATTAAACAAAAAACATTTAACTAGAAATGCTAAGAATGATCAATATTCGCGCTTACTATTTTCGCTCTCATTGGTAATAAGTGAGAAAAGATTTTAATGAATATCTTAGAGTTTATAATCCCAGAATGTACCTACATGAAAAACTGATTTACATGATTTTGACAAGCCTATGATTGAAAAGGATTTAGATTGATCATTGAATATCGATTCTATGAAAAACAAAAAAAAATTATCAGTTGCACATTTCCTCATCTGCACAGAATTAAATATCTGTGGAGAGCAGAGATTTGTTATATCTCAATTCTGCTTTCATCAGATCTATTTTTAAAAGTTTTTCTTCCTTTTCCAAACAAAGATTTTCTTGTTGTTGCTTCAAAATGTTCATTTTGATTTTTTTTCTCATTGGTAAAGTTTTGTAGTTCTACATTTTGTTCGATTTGCTTTTCAACCAAAATGAGTCGCTTATCGAGCAGCAGATTGTATTTTTCTGCCACATCCGAGGAGGTCAACACTCTTACGTTACCCATTGGCCTTCTTCGATTAGATATCAATTTTGTTTTAGGAGTTGTGGTGGAAGATGAGGGTTTATTATTAACCACTGCTGCACTGCTCCTTTTGTTGGGTTGGTTTGCTGTTTGGGGAGAGATATCTACTTTTAGTTTATCATGTATAGGCCCCTGAAGGCCAGTTGGTGGACATCTTTGAGTAGGTTTTGCTGGAGTTATGTCTAGTTTTTGCTTATTATCTATAGGCTTTTGTAGGACAGTTAATTGAGTTGGTGAATAACTTTGAGTCAGTTTTGCTGGCATAAGCAACTCTTCACAATCAGGGGCATCAAACAACTCCTAAAACAAAAACATTTAAAAATCTGAGAGTATCCAAACCAATGATTTTTGCAAGATTATTGTTACCATCTGGATAATAACTGTAATATTCCAGAGTTACAAAAATATTTCTCAGCAATGTTTATTTACAACTTACTGTCGTATCTTGTCTTACAACTTACAATTTCACTCTCGACTTCATTTGGAAACTGAAACTTCTCATAGTCATCTTCCTTTCTCTTTTTTGCTGGAGGTCCCACTACTTCATCACAGTCAAATTGAGAAGACATACCAAATACTGTTTTCTGATTTATAATTTGAAGTAAAATTTTATCAGTTTCTTCTAGCTTCACCTCTTCGGGTGGTGGTCCTCCACCTGTTAAGTAGACCTAAAAATAATATACCTTTGTAATTTTCTAGAAAGATACCTATCCCTACTATCTAGAAATAGCCCCTAATGTATCAGGCTGTAAATGCCTTGATACAAATAAAAGTCCCTTTGGCAAACACAAGTTGTTTACCTAGGTACCTACCTGTTGTTTATTTTCAGCAAGTCTCTTCCTCAATTCCTTTTTTTTATTTTCGTAGAGCCTTTTTAACTGCTCAACTGTTCTATAGCAGAGTATCGGTGCAGTGCTGTTAAATTCTTCCCTAACTCGCTTCCAAGCTCGAGACTTTTCATCATTGGAAACTTTGTTTGTTTTTTTGTCTTCAATAATATAAGCATATTTTGAGAGAATCCTCATGAGACTCTGCTTTTCTCCCGGGGAAAAATTGGGGATTCTTTTTGTGTTTTCAGTCATTGAAAATCAAAAATTCAAAACAACAAAAGTCAAAACAGACAATTATAAATTATAACCAAAAATACGGTTATATTTTAATCTTTAAAATACAGTGATGCCGAATTGTCCCCACGGATTACCTAATCCGATGTCGGTGCTTATAAAATAATTCAGTTAAAAGTAATCCAGATTTACTAATCTAAATTAAACTTGAAAACGGTGCATTCGGGCGAGAATGAAATAGAGTTATTTGATAAAATAGAAGAAATTTGGGAAGGGCTAACTTACACCAGAAGTATTATTTTGGCAATGCCAAGAAGATTACGGTTAGTGCTAGAATCCAATGGTGCAGCAATTAAATATTAGTATTTTGTTTGTTAATAAATTTACCCTTTTTGGCTTTATACTTTTGTAGTTTTCCTGGTATTGTTTTATAATTTTATAATTTCGCGGCTGTAATTTAAAGACAAAAATATTTAGAAATATCCATTATTAGTTATGGTAAAAAATCGTACATACAATTATTTACAGCTGTGTATATAGCTGGTGTTCTATCCAGGTATAAGCAGCAAGGTGAAAAACCCGTTTTACCCAATTTTGTTGTAATTGGGTTATGTATGGGTGGAGTGTATGAATTTATATGTCGGTAACTGTACCTACTAAAAATATATAAAATGTGCAAACACATTTTCCAAAAGTATGGGTAAAGTTAAAAAAGCATCGCAGTTATAATCTAGACCTTGCACCTCTTTATATGGCGTTCCTGTAAGCTTCTAAGTGAAACTACCTGGGACACCAGTCACATCCCACATTCTTATCACCTTGTGCTTTTGCAGCGCTATCTAGCTCATCTTCATATTTAGCACAATATTTGTTTCAGGGCATAAAATCTCGCTTCTTTCGTTGGGTCTTTCTTTTCTTTTATTAGTAACGAGTGATTATTAATTATTTTGCTCAAGGGCGGCTGTGACCCAGTATACATAGTGTAGCAGTAGCGCGTAGATTAAATCATAGGGCGAATTTGCAAGAAAGCAGCGTTGTCACGTTGAAAACCTAAAATAATGTTTTTTGACGGTATGTAATATAAAATCCTGAGCTATCTTACTTTGAAAGCCTACTTTATATGGCCGCCTCCTACTTCTAGACACCTTCTGATGTTTCTTCTTACCCTCAGAGACACATTAACCAATACGTTTGGAGAATTATTAATTTCGGCAATTTTTTCTGAAATCCTTCGTTTAAGATCATTTATATCCTCAATTGGTGTTCGATAAATAGAGTTTTTTATAAAAGGCCACAAGAAGAAATCGCAGGGTGTTAAATCGCAGGAACGAGGTGGCCATATTTGTTGCGTATTTCGGCTTATAACTCTGTTTTCAAAAAATTCTCTTAAAAAATTTAAATTTTCTCTGGTTACATGAGGTGTAGCGCCATCTTGTTGGAAGTAACCTTCCCGCAATTCATCATCGTGAAGCTCATTAATAAATGTTGTCAGAATTTCGATCCGATATCTCTCAGCTGTAATTGTGCCATCAAACTAAATTGGGCCTACTATTCTTCTAGAACTAATTGCTGCCCACACACCAACTTTTTGAGGATGAAGAGGTCTTTCTACAAAAACATGCGGATTTTGCGTATTCCACATTCGCTGAATTAACAGCCTGATAAATAAAAATAAGCCTCATCGGTAAAAAATGTTTTTTCAAAAGCACCACTATTTTCTTCTTGAAAATTGTTTAAAAACCATTCACAAAAATTAAGTCTTTGGGGAACGTCATTGGGAAGGAATTCATGAATAGCCGTAACACGATAAGGGTATAGATGCAGATCCTTTTTCAAAAGTGTTTGACATGTACTGTAGCATAAATCCGTTTGCTGAATTTGTTGAGATAAATGCCAAATAGAAGTTGAAGGATTATTTTCCATAATTTGTCGCGCTTCTTCAATAACCTCATTCGATCGTTTCGTTGGTCTTCCAGCCCCTTTTTTATGTTGAACAGAACCAGTCTGACGAAATTTATCAATTAGGTATTGTGACCCAGTACGAAAATTATGAAAGGTCACCGCAACATCAGGAAACTCGGTTCGAAATTCATCAAAGCAGTCATGCATAGAGTAATTCCACACACCGCCTATTTTGTTTCCATTTCTAAAAAAACTTTCAACAATAAAAATTTTTTGTGCTTCACTAAACATTTTTACTGTAGAACTTTCAATCCGGCAACAAAGCTTCACCAAAACTTGATACGCTGAAAAATAAAAAAATAAATCATATCCTGCAAATAGCACTTTATAATAGTCAAAAGACGACTCCCCGGAGAAATATTAGTTAAAGCAATAGTAACCTACCTTCAAATAACTGCAAAAATTACAAAATTTCTCCAATTTTTAAACTTTACAAATACACAAATTCAAATAAGACGTAAATGTCATAAAACAAGCATGTCATCTTATCTACGCAGTACGGCCATGATGCTTTTAAAATGCATGGCCTCCCTTGAGCAAAATAATTAAAAATCACTCGTTATTATTAACCAATTCGTTATTTTTTCGTTCTAACTCATCCCTTTTCCTTTTCTTTGCTTCTTCTTTCTCATTTTGTACTCTATCCTTCTCCATGTAATAATGTCCTCCAAACATTGCACGAAATGGCACTTGTGGAAAGGTCCAGCTTTTAGACGTTTTGTTTTTGGAATTGACTTAGAGTATTTGAGATATAAAAGCATCGGCTCTATTGTATGTAAGATTATTAATGACTACTTATGTGCTTATGTATGGATCTGGTGCCCATTCATCGAGGCTTATTGCTTGCGACACGACCTGCGAGCCGGTCCTGCAGAGTTGCACGTGGTATACTAAGTTTCTCGAATTTTAGCTCCATTTCTCATAGAATCTAAAGCTTTTTCCAAGGACTCTTGTGAATATCTATGGAACTTTCTTTTTGGCCTGCGTGGCATCGTCTATAATATAAAAAAAAAAACATTTTTTCATTAGAGTAGATTTTATAGCCAAAAAAAATCTTCTGGCCGAGTACTAACACAATCGTCAATTTATCACTTTGCCAGTAGTCAGGCACTAACTTTAATATTCCTAAGGGACTTTATCATTCATTTTAGACCCGGCCGACTACTCATACGTAGATACGTTTTTGATACATCATAGTACATGATGGCAAAGGAAGAGTCAGTTTATATGAATTGCCTGATATAGATAAAATATATTTTTCAGAATTTTGCTAGTTGCCGGCTATGGTGGCCGATCACTAACAACTTTATAATAATTTAATGCCAGTAACCGGCCATGTTATCTTTTTATCTAAAAATAAAAATAAATATATTTGGGGCTTGTTACTAGTTATTGGCGACCGCAGCCTAGTGGTTAGTGTGTCCGACTACTAAGCCGAAGGTCCCCGGTTCGATCCCGGGACCATGCATCGATCTTTATTTATTCGGTCGTCACCTCGTGGAAGGCAATGGCAAACCACCACGTAGTAATTTGCCTAGTACAACCTCTCAAATAGTGCCGTTCGGAACCGGCGATAAACTGTAGGTCCCATATACCTGTGAAAAATCTGAAAAAGGCACACATCACAGGTATATGCGAGAGGTCGCCTACGCTCGAATGAGCATGGCACATAAAGAAGAAAGAACTAGTTATTTAAACATATATCCTTCCAAGAAATCTTACGCCGGTAAACTTGGCATTTCAAAATTTTCACTAGGCAGATAAAAACTGGAGGGGGGTAAATGTCAAAAATGTTTTAAAATATGTCCTTCAACCTCATTATTGGCGTCCTAAAATTTAAATAAAATATTTCTAGCCGTTATTCGGATTTTGCACTGTAATAATTAAAATCCTTACCCTGTGTTGTTATCGGAAAGAAGTTTGGTCGAATTATAATTAGTATAATTAAACATTTTTGTTCTAACTAGTAAATTTCTATAGTTGGAAAAACTATTTCTATCAAATTTGTTAATTCTTATACAGGGTTGTACACCGTTGGATAAATAATGTAGGTAATTGATATAACTAAAATTACTTGATAAATAAAAACTGATAATTGTTATAAGTCATAATATAAAGTTCAAATTTTTGCACTTTGCATTACGTACTAATTCCAATAGTGTTTTTTGTTCCGCCACTGTTGCCCTAATTACATTTTTACCAATTTTCCAATTAGTGGGAAATCACCAAAATACCGGTACGTTGAGAGCTTCGGTTACGGCGCAGAACTTATTTTAACTTGGAACATCATTAAATTAATTAATAGCTATATTTATAGCTTAGACTAAATAATCTGGCTGGCACTCCAGATGTTTGAGACAATTTTATTATTTCGATCAAACGGGTAGTAATTTTTGTTTGAAATTCTATCGCTTATTAAGACAAACACTACAGAATATTCAATTATTGATTTGAGCGTCTCTGCATCATTAGAAACTCTAGAAAGCATTTAACAGTGCCGTCCGTCTTAGGGTGAAGGTTAGACGAAAGAAATTATATCTACAATGTGTCCCCGGATCGACGGAACGATAGGTGAAAAAGGCTGAAATTTTTTGAGTTGAAAATTTATCTTCTGGGGTTCAGCCCAGCTTGGATAGAAACTAATTTGTGGCATAATTTTAATTTCGAAAAATCAAGTGTGCTTTGGAAATTTTCAAAACACTTTTTTTTCCCACCAGTAAAGTGCTTGATTTCTAGGAGATACGAAAAATTTTTATTAAGAAAAGATGTTCGGAAATAGTAAATGAGTAAGAATACAAAATTTTAAAATCCTATGCCTACTTTGATGTTTTGCATTATTTTTATTACACGCACCTCCCTAGTGAAGATATTAAAAAATTCCGTTAAGAAAAGTTGTTCAAAATAATAAATTAAACACGATGGGTTTATTTTATTTTCTTTAATAGACATTTAGATAATTAAAGAAATGCGAACATAAAAATAACAAGCAATAATTCACTTCCTTCAAAATATGAATATACCTAGTAGTTTTCCTATTCAGTGCGCAAAGTTATGTTTTCCCGCACGCGAAAGCAGTTAGACGAACGACGCGAAGCGGAGTTCGGATAAGCTTTAAGTGCGGGAAAACTACTTTGCGCACGTGTTAGGAACAATATTTTTTCTACGAGTGAAATAACTATATATTTTTTTAATTTTAAATTTTTATTGACATCAAAAACAACTTAATCCCCCTTTGTTCGCACCATTTGGAAAACAACTCGTACTGTTTCTCGTATTTTTCTCGCGATTTGGCAGGCAGCAATTTAATAATAATTTATAATAATTTGTAGAACAAGATAACGATCTGCAATCTCTCATCTAATGAATATTTCATTTCGGCAATATTATAGTAAATTTGTCAAATTTTTTGACTTTGAAGGATTCAAATGTGATTATACCTTTATTACCTAGTGTATGTTTCAAACAGGTTAAAGTTAAATTATACTGGATAAAACATTAAAATTTAATAAAAATAGCTGTCACAATATTAAATATTTTAATCAGAACGGACAAAAAAAAATCGCTCGTTCCAAAAATCGTATAAAAAAAGCTATGTTCCATTTAAAAAACACCTTATCCATAGCGTAACTCTTTTGTTTCTGGTTCAAATAAATTTTTGGTTTCATTTTTAAATTCTGCAGGAAAAAGTACATCGATTGGCTATTTTGCATTTTTCTTTAAATACAAGGAAGCTCAAAAATGAGCCCCTGTTCAGTCCTCGTTGGAAGACCCTGTACATTTGAAGAGTTGAAAATCCATTCGTTTTATGTAATGGAATTATGTTCGCATGTATTTAAACACCTCTGGGTCTGCCGATCTACATCACAACATGACAAACGGAGACCTTCTGACACCTGATGGACATCGGACAACGGTAACTAAAGGAGCTCATGTTTTAATTGCTGCGAATTTTTTAAGGTTGAGCTTGAAAAATTCACCTAACATAGATATTTTTAAGAAGCAATAAAAATATACACCTACTTTATAAAGTAGCTTTTCTCTTAATGGCAAATTTATTAATAGATGTGACTGTTTTATTAAGTTTTTTTTTTGGTTTGACAATAGCGTAGACTTTCTTTTGTTTTCTTAATTATTGAATTGAAGTCAAATATTTATATGCAATTTTTGACATTTTCCTGGATTATTGTTTCTGTATGTTACTTTTGAATTAAAGAAATGCACTGCTTTATTTGATTTCATTTTAATCGTACAGGGGTTAAAACCTAAGATAAGATTAAAAAAAAACGACCTTGTAGTTTTTTTTGCTTAAAAATGCATTTTTTGAGATATTTGTGTTTACAAAATTTTTGGTCTAATATCCAGTGCCCATCTGAAGTCAACCTTATCCAAGAATAAGTTTTAATTAGCTAAATTTAGAAAGCTGGTTTTCGGTACATTATACAATATCTAAAACACTATACTGGGTCTCCCAAAAGTCCCGCATAAAATTAATATCAATTAAAGGAAGACACGATCTAGGAAAAATGCTCGGACCCGTAAATTATTATTTTTAATTGTGCATTTTTTGACATAAAAAAATATTATACAGGGTATCTCATAGAACAGTTGTCATGTATTCGACAATTTTTTTAAATGAAATGCCTAATGTTTTATTATGTTTTCAAATTCTACGAAAAATTCTAAATATTTTTTATGTAGGACTTGCTATCCCGATTTTCAGCTGTTTCTAAGATATTGCGATTTAATTTAAAAATTGAAACAAAAAGGTTATCCATAAAAATTTGTTATGTATTACTAAAATGAAAATTCTAAAAGCGCAATAAATGCTGGAAATGTCCTCCGCCTTCTACCTGACCGCCCCTAGGCGATGGTGAAATCCGTTTACTGCATTCCTTATAAAATCAGGAGGTATTCTATTTGTTTCTGTCCTTATTCTTTCTTTGAGATCTTCAATGTTGTTAGGTCTGTTTCGGTACACTCTTTCCTTTAAATAACCCCAAAGAAAATAGTCCAGCGGTGTTAAATCCGGGGACCTAGGTGGCCACTCAATAGTACCCCTACGAACAATCCAACGGTTTGTAAAGGTTTCATCTAGGTAACTTCGGACCTCCACGCCAAAGTGTGGAGGGGCACCATCTTGTTGAAACCATACCATCTCATTTGGAATATCTGGATCCATCTGGTTAGGAAAAAGAACTGCTAATGCCGGAATTAAATCAAATGTTAAAAAATCCAAATAACGTTCAGCGGTAAGGTTCTCTTGAAAAAAATAAGGTCCCAAAATTCTATTATTTATTATGCCTGCCCAGACATTAACCTTACCAGCATATTGAGTGTGCGTCTCAAGTAACCATCGCGGATTATCATGAGACCAGAATCGACAATTTTGCCTATTAACTTGCCCGTTCAGGCAAAATGTAGCTTCATCAGAAAATAAAATATTACTTAAAAAAGCAATATTAGTATCAATCCTTATCATCATTTCTTCGCAAAATTCAAGGCATTCATAGTCATCTTCTAGTAGTTCCTGTACAAGAAGAGGTTTATAAGGATGTAATTTTTCGCTCTTAAAAAATCGATGTACTGTACTACAAGTAGCTTCGTTATCTAACGCCAGAGTAACAACTGAAGAGTGGGGGTTTTAGTAAGCGATAACATTAAATCTAAATAATGTAATATAAAATACAATATGTACTAAAAGTATTACCTTTAATAAAAAAAAATTTAATGTCAATATCTTGAAAACAGCTAAAAATCGGGATAGCAAATCCTACATAAAAAATATTTAGAATTTTTCGTAGAATTTGAAAACCTAATCAAAAATTAGGCATTTCATTTAAAAAAATTGTCAAAGACGTAATAACTGTTCTATGAGACACCCTGTATAATATTTTTTATGTCAGAAAATGCACAATTAAAAATAATAATTTACGGGTCCGAGCATAGTTTTCCTTTAATTGTTATTAATTTTATGCGGGACTTTTGGGAGACCCATGCAGTATGTTATTAGGTATAATAGAAATAATAAAAAAATTACCGAACTCGTATTACACCCCGAGACAGTAATCTCATAACCATACATATCAACGCCTGTAACACTCAAATAAATTATTAACCAATCATTAGTGTGATGAAAACTAAATAAAACTTTGGTCTTATCTTTTCTGCTGTTTTTGATTGATAATTTCATATCCATTTCCAGGGGAGTTAATATACAGAGTCTTACTGAATGTCACGTAGATATTTAACCGAGTGATAATACTCATCAAAGTAGGAAAAAAATATTGGTCAAAAAGGCATTATTTTTGATATACAGAGTGTCAAAGCTTTAATCTTTTTTTCTTTTTTTTTCTCATTCTTTTTGAGATAATTATTTCCAATTTGGTAAACTTATTGGTTTTCGGAATCTTTACAATAAAATGTTTAAATTGTCAGAGGCAGTATATCTTTGTGCTCCCAACACTTTCACTCTCCTGAACATATTTGACTCCCCGTTCTTTTCTCATTATTTTTAATTCCTTACATTTTTATCGTATCTACTACCTTTTCTACTTATTGGCGAAAATAGACGTCGATGCAAGCCAAGAATTATTCAAGTAACAAAATAAAAGAAAAAGTAGTTTACTGAGACAGCTTATACATATTTTATTTTCTGTTTGTTAACCTTTTTAACGTTAAGTATGAAATCATTTTGTTGGTTGACATTTCCAAAGCTGGTTAGAGCTATTTAATGATGGTTGAGTTTAGAGATGCGCCGAATAGTGGTTTCGGTCATTGGCCGAATAACGAATATTCGGCCTATCTTCAAGACCGAATAACGAATATTCGGCCTATCTTCAAGACCAAATAACGAATATTCGGTCTATCTTCAAGACCGAATAACGAATATTCGGCCATTTTCACGGCCGAATAACAAATATTCGGCCAAGATTTTGGGGATGCGCGTTATTTGTTAGGTAAAAATATTGCGGTGGTGTGGGAAAAGCGGCGACTAATTAATTGTTCTATGGTTAACCATCTAAAACACAAAGATCTCGGTGAATGTAAAATTCATATCAATTGAGTATTAGTTGCAGGCAGTTCACAGGAGACAAATGGTAAGACAACTAATGGAGCTAAGCAAAAAACCCTGAAAGATACTCTTGCTGTTAAAAATAAGTACTTCGTGGTCGATTTAAGGGTAACAAAAATACATTATGCCATCGGCGAAATGATTGCCTTAGATAATCAACCGTTTAGCCTAGTGACTGATAATAGATATTTATGTTATAAGGATCATAATAACGATCATTATGGTACTAGCCGTGAGTATTATTGGACGAGGCGTCAGCCGAGTCTAATAACACGGCGTGTACCATAATGATTGTTTATGATCCGAATTTCATACAATATTTTATATTCCGACGATTTTTGTGTTTTTTTTTGATGAATTTTAAGTTTTCGTCAGTAAACTAATAGCTTGATTTTAATAAAACCAGGTAACTATAGAAATATTTGTTTGTATTGTCATTGTCAGAATTGAATTTTTAATTTTAACGTTTATATAATATAATATGGATAATTTGCCATCAGAAATCGAAGAATTGGCCAATAAAGCAGTTGCTGGTTTGTTGCCCGAAAAGTCTAAAGGCATGTATGAAAAAGCTTATAGTAGATATGCAGTGGGGTTTGTAGAGCATAATTCAGCTTTTCTACATGCAAATCTCCATAAGGAAATTTAAGGTCCGTTCTGTTTTTCAAGCCAACCGACGCCGGGTCAGGGGCGTACTAAACATTTGAGGCCCTCTTAAGCGAGGGCGTCGCGGCGCCAAAATTATTAAATTTATTAACTTATAGCAATCGTCTTCCAAACTAACTACCCATAATATAATATGCCACTGTCTTCTGAGAGTTGACGATCGATGTAGAAAAAAAGCCGATGTTCTGTTCGAGGATTGAACCCGCGTCCATCGGCACATGTAGGCGACGCTCTAACCATTACACTACGGTGTCTTGCGGTAAATATCATTCGTGGTAGATGGTATGCTTACGATGTAGACGCGATTCTGTAGCAGTCGCGCAGGGACGCAGATGTTACCCACGAGTATTTCTTGATTTGCTTTACAAACGCGTTTCAGCTTGTTAATCGAAGTGAAACGTAATAGGGGTGTTTTAAACTATATTATTGTTTTGTTTTATTTATAATAATATTGTAGGTACCTACATAATATAAATAATAAATAACGCCAAACTGTGTTGTTAGAAGCAAAAGTAATTCCAAAATAAAAGGTGCGGTGCATCAGATATAAAATGTAATAGTTTTTCCAAATAAACGTGCTAATAAGATTAACTTTTACACCACGGATATATTATATTGCATCGTAAAAAGAAGTGCCATATACTTATAATATGCAATTTTATCAATTTTTAGTCACTATAGGTAGGTATAAGGTTTTATGGTCATTGGTCATTTTCGTGCCGCGGAAGCCGTTTTTAGCTCATAGAAAGCAGCATCTTCACCTTAAAGACATTTAAACCTTTTAAAAATCTTAAGTTAATATTTGGCATTATTTTGTAACTAATAAAACCATAACAGATAAAGGTAATAAATAATCCTGTATCTAACACTTACGAAAAGTATATTTTAAATTTCCACGATTGCTTTATGGGTAAAATGTATTACCTATACCTATCCTATGTGGTTTACCTTATGTAGGTATAGGTTTTTAGCATTTTAATGCTGCCACATTATCTAGCAGTGCCTATACGCAAGTACACATTTTTTATTGATTTCGTACCAAAATAATTAAATGTGTCCATGAATCCGGTTTACCACATTTAATTATTTTACCTTTATCTTGCAATGCACAACAATATGAATAGAAAATACCATAAGTGCTTGTCTCGACTGCTAAAATATTTTTTTTTTCATTTAATCTTTAGCAGGGTGATTAATTGACCTACAATAATTTAGAACGCCGTACCTAAGTGTATTTTATAACAAAAATATTTTTTTCATCCCTCTGAAACTATTAAGTCCACTAAATTTACTTATATCATAAAAATATCTGAAAAATAAATTGTGCCTATGTGAAAAGAATCGCTTATTAATGCAAAAGGTAATTAAAACAAAATGTATTAACCTATCCTATTTTCCCAGAATTCTCATTTTGCACATACGATACTCGTTGTTGCGAGAACCATATTTAAATAAAACCACTGACAACGTTTAAATAATATATATATTTATTGACACTACTACACAAATACATTCTTTAAAAATGTTAACAGATATAAAATACACAATAAAATATTATTTTCTTTCTTAATTATATTTACATATCAACATAATATCCACATCTATAATATATTCCATATATTTATTTCTAATCTTTCTGTCTGACAAATTACAAATTGTATAGGAATGGTCAATGATATAGGTAGGTAATACTTAAAAACTAAACTTAAAACTAGTTGATGAAAAAATTTAAATAGTTTCAAGTACTAGGAATAACTCCTTTCAAACAGCTATAGACATAATTCGCATAATTGTTTTAACATTTAGAACAATTAATTAACATTTTGGAAATCAAAAAAAAAAAAATAAGATAAAAAATGATTTGAGCTGGCTCTTAAACTGATTAATACTAGCAGACATTTTTACTCTCATGTGTAATGCATTAAACATTTTTAAACCTATAGCATTAATTTGGGAATTTATAAATTATTTGTGACATATTTTAATTTTTAAATAGGTATTTGTCTGTTCTTGTAGATATGTAAACATGTATCAAGAATATATACTCCCAGAAAAGTCAGATTGATTGTTAGGTAAAATATATTTTTGACTAGCCTTCCATTATCGAACAATGTCCCCAAGGAATTGTGTTAGCAGATGATCTTGAAATTCGTCTTTTGTCATCATGAGGGCTTAAACCTATCTTACTTTGTCTAACACTATATATATCGTGATTGTTCGATCTTATTAAATTCTGTGAAATATGTTTATCCGTAAATGTTTCCAGACACTTAACATAATCTTCAAATGATATTTGATTTTCAATTACAGACTTCTTAATACCTTTAATTTTTTTTGTTAAACCCTTTTTCGAAAGATAATGTTCAATTTCTTGTCGCTGTCTACCAGTCACAGCCAGTTTTAATCTTTCTTGTTCTATTTCGTCAAAGGTAAAATGCACTTTTGTAGCATACATTTTAGATCTAAGTCCTATAAAATGAGTCATAATTCGCCCATTGTTCTCATCTTTCATCATTCCAATAACTTTCTTATTATCATTTGGAATTCCATATATATTATTCGCCGAGTAATCAGATGTATCAAAGTATTTTTGACAGTCTCTTCTGATAACTTGATAAACATCCATATTTCTAATTTCATATATTAGTGAATCGGTATCTGTATAAAGCACATTGCAATTAGAGAAATTATGTAGCATGTAATTATAATGAAAATCATAAATTGTAGTCTTAGCTAGATCTAGAATACACATTCCTACATAGATAGGTTTGTTGAAATAAATTTTTGATTTTGCAAGCTCTATAATTACAAAATTTTCATTTATTATAGTGCACGTTTTAAATTCAGGCTTTGATATTAGAGATTCAGCCCCATAACGTCCCTCCCAATTCATTACTAATTTTACTGAGGAATAATTCCTAACATTCTCCATAGTCTTCCCAAATACAGCATTGTTCATTAGCTTAAATAAATTTTTCTCAAATTCATTTTTAGCTGCCTGCCTTAGACTAGTATTTAAATCAATATATGACTTTAACCATGGAGATTGACTAAATGATAGCACCCTATGTATTTTTTTCAATTGGACCCCTAATGCCAACGCCTGCTTTAAGTTCCTATAGTGAATAACATATTTATCCTTGTCATGCAGGGTAGCCAAAAGTTTTATATTATTAGCACCCTCAGGTTTCTGATGTTCTGGACAAAGTGGAAGATCTGAAAATTTATTATGTAGTTCTAGGGGAATTTTTAAGTCAACTTCTAAGATATATCCAGTGTCAGCTTCTTCAGAGACATTGACTGCATTAAGACTGTTAATTTCCTCACTAGAAAGCCACTTAAAACATCCATATGGCAGATATTGGGACATTGCCCAGCCATATTGGTTATTTATGTCAAAATACATGAGATATGACTCTTCTTTATTAGCATCGTATGAAGGCATGTACTTATTATTGGCTTCTGCATATCGTTTAGAACACTGACTTAATCCGCCTCTTATGCCTTTTTCTACAAACATAATCATATCTAAATCGGTCAACAGTTCGAGTTTTACTTGACTTGTTCTAGACATTTGAAATAACATGCATTGCCAAGCATACCCCGGCAAGGTGTACGCATGTGTAGGAGAAATGCCGTAGGTTTTAAAAGATGTCTTGCGAAATTGTTCAAAAATATCTGCCAGAAGCAAAATATCAGTTTTAAGATAGAGATCAGAATAGTCTTGCATTGTCTTGCACCCTAAAGAGTTCCAGACTTTTTGCGCATGAGCATATTCCATATCGCTTATCAGAGAGTCATTTAATCTGTTATAAAATTGCATTTTTGATGGCAATTTGGTTTCGCTCAGTTTATCCCAACCATTTATAAAATCATAAGGAAACACTCCTTTCCTACAGAGCAATGAAAACTGATCTTCAGAAAGGTCCATGAATTCAGATTTAAGAATTGGATAATCTGATAAGTATGACGCTAACTTATCTAACCCAGAAGCCAAAAATCGAAAGCTATCTATAAATCTTAAGTGCACCAAATTGTCTGGAATATTCTTCGTAAATGAAATATATTTTTCTTTGTTCACTGGTAAAATATCGATTTTTCCTGGTACCTCTGCCAAGGCCTTTAATACCAAATGACCATCATAGGAACTCATATTATGGAAAAGGACGGGTATTGTGTGACTATCTTGAAAGTTAAGGTTACATTTTTCGTGGGCCATCCCCCTTATTTTACCAGTGATATGACTGTGATCCCGAACCATCTTTTCGTCAGACGAGAAAGGTTTTTCGCAAATATGACACAACTTGGAACTATATAAGGTCTTATTTTGTTCAACAGAAAGATTTTCCATGGGTAAATCACACAAAAAGACTGTCTCAACGTCTTCAGCAAAACTTACAAGTTCCTTAACAAACCATTGCATACAGTCTTGGCCAGTGTACGACTTATAAAATGAGAGGGTATCATCATATGAACATTTAACGTAAAAGCCCACGCTATACGGGACGTGCTTTTGGTAGTTTGAAGTTGCTTTATTTCCAACATCTTCTACAGGCGCCAAGAGACATTCA
Source organism: Polydrusus tereticollis (assembly GCA_963920685.1). NCBI lineage: Eukaryota > Metazoa > Arthropoda > Insecta > Coleoptera > Curculionidae > Polydrusus > Polydrusus tereticollis. The sequence continues at coordinate 111,755,037 of OY987327.1, read as the reverse complement.
GTGTCCGCATAAATTATAAAGGGGGCTTCTTCCTTGAATTTGAAATCTTTGAATTCGACCCACTTTCTCTCCTCAGTTGGAACTTTAGGTACTGCACCATTGTTGTTTAATATCTCACAATCTTTAATATGTTTATTCAACTTCTCCTCCGAGTAAAAAAAGTGGAGACAACGATCACAAATATACTTTTTTTGTTTATGACTACTGAGTTGCTTTGACATTAAGCGAGAAAGATCTTTTATCCATTCAAAATGCTGCTTAGCGGAAAAAATGTCACTATCTATTTCATCATCATCTGTATCATAATATACATCTTCTACCAATAAAAGATTTACATGTTTTTCTAGTCTGGTTTTTGTTAAATAAGCCGGAATAACATTAAATTTATTTCGAAACTTTTCTAAGCGATAAACATTTATCGATAAATAATTATGTTGTTCAAATCTAGGTACTTGCCTCAAAGTCATAGGAAATTGTATTCCCTTCAAATTCAGTGCTTCCTTAGGATCTGGGTATGACGAGGGTAGATTATAATGGTACTTAGTAGGGCATAAAGCTGATGTAACCGCCCAAGCAAAACACATATCATCAGTATTTTTTACATTGATACAAGCATGTTTTTTTTTAATGAAAGTTGGTAGCTCAATATAACTACCTGCACGAAGAGGGTTATACTTATTTATAGATACTGTCAAATTTAATAATTTCTTCAAAGCCCATCCGCTATCTTTTTCCTGAAACTCCTCCAACTGAGTTAACAACTGATCTTGCACATTTTTTAGAAACCAGTTATCAAAGTTATTATTTTGGTCAATAACAGTAGTCTTTGAATTAAGATATTTATATTCACTTAGAGTTACACCGTCTTTAATGATTTGAAACTCTCCACATAGCACAGCGTTAATCTTAAGGGAATTATCAACTTTAAAAGTATTTTGAATTCTTCTTTTAAGTAAGGCTCCACAATCTTCTAGAAACGATTTAGCATCGGTGTTTTTCAGATTTGTGATAATTCCAGTCCTCACTCTACATTTAAATGCTGAGTGTAAGTCATCCCATCTAACACGATGCGTTGCCGTCTCCTTTCGTTCTTTAAAGCCAAATCCAGTAACTTCCAATGCTTTAATAATCGCCGTAAAGCTTTTTACACGCGCTAATAAGGTTGATAGATGTTGCTTTTCTCCAATAGACGTACAATTTTTAAGAGCGGTTGAAATTAGTTTTGACGCTTTATAACATCGCTTAACTCCGATACTTATAGCAGGTTTATTATTCTTCAAGTTTGCATTCAATACAAGTTTATTTAAATCTTCAACAAGACCATCGGCAAAAGACATTCTGAACGATTTTGTAAGTAAGACTCTAGACAGGTCTTTCCTCTGTAACAGTCAGAGCAATACTAAAATAATATAAATTGGTTGAAATGTTTTATAGACTGTAGCTAGTAGTATTCGGCAAAGTTCGTATAAGTTCGATTAATTAAACTCATGTAAAACGAAGTATCTGAAAAAAAAAGAGAGTCTATAATACCACTTTGAAAATTAAACTTATCTTCTAGTTATGGTGGGCTATATCTTAATAAGACCGCAACCTCCATGCAGTCATCGTGCCTCATCAACCATCGTATTAAATCTATAAGTAAATATGAAAAATGCGAAATGCATGATTTACTTCAATTATTTATTTACAACGGAAAAAAATGTTCGTAGAAACCAGCAAAAAAAAATGTATAAAAGAGCAATAGAAACAATATAATATATTTTAAATGACTAGCACATTCTTTAAAACAGTACTACAACCAAGCCAAATAACTCTTTTATGTGCTGTATAAAATAACAAAAAGGTGTTCCTAAGACAGCGTAAGATTGCTTCACAACTACGCAGCCTGCTTTGAACACAGGTGTTACAACGTAGCTCCATAATCTTACTATACTCTAAGCGGGCGAGGATGTCAATAGGTTCTAATATATTCTTCAATACATCTTAATAGCATAATCGTTAAATATAAGTGGAAACTATATGCAGAAATGAGTTTCCTGTAATATTTTATCAACAATGCATAAGACACATAAGAAAGCATCTATTTATGGCTTAGATTTATTAGGTTTTGATACTAAGAGAGATTTTGATAATATGCCATTAGTTAAATACATTTTCCAGTGAGCCGTATAACAGAATAAAAAGAGGTTCCGCAGACTGCGTAAGATTGCTTCACAGCTAGGCGGCCTGGCATATAACTTAACTCTACTATCTTACCATTCTCAAAAGTAGAGAGGACGTCAATAGATTCTAAGTGCATAATCATTAAATATAAGGGGAATCCACATGAAAAGATGAGTTTCCCGTAACATTTTACTGATAATGCATCTCATTAGCTCATAAAAAAAAATGTATTTAAGTATTGTAATTAAAAATGTACCAAGTTGTAATATTTAAAGATAGTTTGATAATATGCCGTTGGTTAAATATATTTTTTAATGATCCAAGTAGCAGAATAAAAAGAGATTACTAAGACGGCGTACAAGACAAACAACAAGTTTCAACCGCGAAGCCCTATAAAGGTTAAATGTAAATATGCTCACCAAGTCAATAGGTTAATACGGCACCAGTCGTACTTCTTCGGGGTTCGGAGAACTCGGATCGAGCAAAGCACCTCGACGGTCGACAATCTCGAAAGAAGTGAGAAGTTAACCGTCTAGCGCTCGAATCTATATCTTATGGCGAGGGATGGGTATCGAGGTACGCCGTGTAGCAGGTCGCGCTCGCGGGAGATAAATTAATATGTAACGCAATTGTTAATAAATAGGCAATTACGAGAATCGATTCAAAAAAATTATCATTTATAATTAGTAGAATAGTATTTATGACTGCGGTTCTGAAAGAACGGAAATTTTCTAATGTAAAATAATAAAAAATAAAAAAATTATTTGTCTGCGTAACTTGCTTTTAAATAAAATACATAGGTTCAAGAAATAAAAACTTAGTAACTTCGTTACAAATCAATGGATTTAGTATATCAAAAATTACCCCGTTTATATTCCATACATGCGGGACATGCTGCATACTTGACATATTTAGTACATTAAATTTAATGGAACTAAAAAAAATTTTAAACCAGAGATATCTAAAAAGAAAGCAGGCTATCTTATCAAAAATAAACTCAAGAATACCAGTTTAACCGTTCAACAAATTATAAAAATTACCACATTTCTACACTAAAAAAGATTTCCTTAAACCATTAATGGCCAATGCCCCAACTTAATAGACATTAAATGTGTTACCATATAATGTTTAAATGAGTTTTGATAATATACCATTAGTTAAATGTATGTTTCAATAATCTACCTATGTATGTTACAGAGTAAAAAAGAGGTTACTTACTAAGAAGACATACAATTTATATAGGAAAATGTCCATCGTATAAATACGTAGTTGTATAAAACTTTTTCTTGTGCTAACGTTCTACTTCCCAGATATACCAATATTTACCCTATACTAGAAGATTCTGTTCTATCCTAGACATGCAACGACCATGCACACCCCTTTCTTGAAAAAAAATCTACTATTCAGATTGGAAAAGCCTTAAGTGCAATACTTTACCACAATATCATAAGTTCTTATAGCATTATAGTTTGACAAAACTTGCATAATAATATATTACAAGAAACAGCCGAATTCGAGTCTCACAAAAATGATCCAGTCTATTTAAAAAAAAATGAACGTAGAAACGTTGCCTACCTGGTATATCCAGTATATTTAAAAAAGTAGTTTTTCGTATAGTATAGTAGCTACTTTGGAAATTCTCACATGTGTAGTAAGCTGTCGCATATAATTTTTTCCCAAACTCTAAATTCCATCTTTCATATGAATAAACGGTGGAATTAGGGTATACTCGAATGTCACTTATATTGTAAACTGGGTGGCATCCTTGGTTCTATTGTGGCAATAGATTATATATTGGTTTATTGTACATAATTTTTAATTTATTGATGTGGATCGCCACAAAGTTTTCAGAGAATTAGCAAAGCAAATGCTGGGCGGGCATATTAGAAAATCTCGTATACTTCCATGTTCCTTGACTTCGATCAACACGGAATTGTTAGGGGATACGATTCTAGTCTTATAAGAGAGACATTTAAAATTTAAGTAGGCAATCAGGAAGCCAAAACTGTGAGCTAATTAGTTAAAATATTTATTTCTTTACTAAGTCAGGCAAAATTTTACGATTTTTATGCTCATTAACGGATTTTTCTGTCGCGTAAAGAGTTTAAATTTTTAGCGGTCATAATAAAAAGAATACGTTAGAACTAAACCGTTACAATGGGGTGCAAAACAGGTAGAAACAAAACTATGCGTGGCTTGGGCTCGATTCCAGTGATGTATAACAATGAGGGGTGGGGGGGAAGGGAGTGTTGGGTTTGATGGCATTCTCCTAGGCTAAATAGTTTAGGTTTGATTGCATTCACCTAAATGTGATTAGGCTAATGCCCCTTGCAATCGGCTTCAGGTTCGAGACGTCCCCCTCAGGTTAGTTCAGGTGTCCCAAACACCACAATTGTGCTTAAGTTAGGTAGGCTGGAATTCAGATTTTAGGTAGCACAATTGTGGTGTTTGGGACACCTGAACTAACCTGAGGGGGACGTCTCGAACCTGAAGCCGATTGCAAGGGGCATTAGCCTAATCACATTTAGGTGAATGCAATCAAACCTAAACTATTTAGCCTAGGAGAATGCCATCAAACCCAACACACCCTTCCCCCCCACCCCTCATTGTTATACATCACTGGAATCGAGCCCAAGCCACGCATAGTTTTGTTTCTACCTGTTTTGCACCCCATTGTAACGGTTTAGTTCTAACGTATTATTTTTATTATGACCGCTAAAAATTTAAACTCTTTACGCGACAGAAAAATCCGTTAATGAGCATAAAAATCGTAAAATTTTGCCTGACTTAGTAAAGAAATAAATATTTTAACTAATTAGCTCACAGTTTTGGCTTCCTGATTGCCAACTTAAATTTTAAATGTCTCTCTTATAAGACTAGAATCGTATCCCCTAACAATTCCGTGTTGATCGAAGTCAAGGAACATGGAAGTATACGAGATTTTCTAATATGCCCGCCCAGCATTTGCTTTGCTAATTCTCTGAAAACTTTGTGGCGATCCACATCAATAAATTAAAAATTATGTACAATAAACCAATATATAATCTATTGCCACAATAGAACCAAGGATGCCACCCAGTTTACAATATAAGTGACATTCGAGTATACCCTAATTCCACCGTTTATTCATATGAAAGATGGAATTTAGAGTTTGGGAAAAAATTATATGCGACAGCTTACTACACATGTGAGAATTTCCAAAGTAGCTACTATACTATACGAAAAACTACTTTTTTAAATATACTGGATATACCAGGTAGGCAACGTTTCTACGTTCATTTTTTTTTAAATAGACTGGATCATTTTTGTGAGACTCGAATTCGGCTGTTTCTTGTAATATATTATTATGCAAGTTTTGTCAAACTATAATGCTATAAGAACTTATGATATTGTGGTAAAATATTGCACTTAAGGCTTTTCCAATCTGAATAGTAGATTTTTTTTCAAGAAAGGGGTGTGCATGGTCGTTGCATGTCTAGGATAGAACAGAATCTTCTAGTATAGGGTAAATATTGGTATATCTGGGAAGTAGAACTTTAGCACAAGAAAAAGTTTTATAAAACTACGTATTTATACGATGGACATTTTCCTATATAAATTGTATGTCTTCTTAGTAAGTAACCTCTTTTTTACTCTGTAACATACATAGGTAGATTATTGAAACATACATTTAACTAATGGTATATTATCAAAACTCATTTAAACATTATATGGTAACACATTTAATGTCTATTAAGTTGGGGCATTGGCCATTAATGGTTTAAGGAAATCTTTTTTAGTGTAGAAATGTGGTAATTTTTATAATTTGTTGAACGGTTAAACTGGTATTCTTGAGTTTATTTTTGATAAGATAGCCTGCTTTCTTTTTAGATATCTCTGGTTTAAAATTTTTTTTAGTTCCATTAAATTTAATGCACTAAATATGTCAAGTATGCAGCATGTCCCGCATGTATGGAATATAAACGGGGTAATTTTTGATATACTAAATCCATTGATTTGTAACGAAGTTACTAAGTTTTTATTTCTTGAACCTATGTATTTTATTTAAAAGCAAGTTACGCAGACAAATAATTTTTTTATTTTTTATTATTTTACATTAGAAAATTTCCGTTCTTTCAGAACCGCAGTCATAAATACTATTCTACTAATTATAAATGATAATTTTTTTGAATCGATTCTCGTAATTGCCTATTTATTAACAATTGCGTTACATATTAATTTATCTCCCGCGAGCGCGACCTGCTACACGGCGTACCTCGATACCCATCCCTCGCCATAAGATATAGATTCGAGCGCTAGACGGTTAACTTCTCACTTCTTTCGAGATTGTCGACCGTCGAGGTGCTTTGCTCGATCCGAGTTCTCCGAACCCCGAAGAAGTACGACTGGTGCCGTATTAACCTATTGACTTGGTGAGCATATTTACATTTAACCTTTATAGGGCTTCGCGGTTGAAACTTGTTGTTTGTCTTGTACGCCGTCTTAGTAATCTCTTTTTATTCGGCTACTTGGATCATTAAAAAATATATTTAACCAACGGCATATTATCAAACTATCTTTAAATATTACAACTTGGTACATTTTTAATTACAATACTTAAATACATTTTTTTTATGAGCTAATGAGATGCATTATCAGTAAAATGTTACGGGAAACTCATCTTTTCATGTAGTTTCCCCTTATATTTAATGATTATGCACTTAGAATCTATTGACGTCCTCTCTACTTTTGAGAATGGTAAGATAGTAGAGTTAAGTTATATGCCAGGCCGCCTAGCTGTGAAGCAATCTTACGCAGTCTGCGGAACCTCTTTTTATTCTGTTATACGGCTCACTGGAAAATGTATTTAACTAATGGCATATTATCAAAATCTCTCTTAGTATCAAAACCTAATAAATCTAAGCCATAAATAGATGCTTTCTTATGTGTCTTATGCATTGTTGATAAAATATTACAGGAAACTCATTTCTGCATATAGTTTCCACTTATATTTAACGATTATGCTATTAAGATGTATTGAAGAATATATTAGAACCTATTGACATCCTCGCCCGCTTAGAGTATAGTAAGATTATGGAGCTACGTTGTAACACCTGTGTTCAAAGCAGGCTGCGTAGTTGTGAAGCAATCTTACGCTGTCTTAGGAACACCTTTTTGTTATTTTATACAGCACATAAAAGAGTTATTTGGCTTGGTTGTAGTACTGTTTTAAAGAATGTGCTAGTCATTTAAAATATATTATATTGTTTCTATTGCTCTTTTATACATTTTTTTTTGCTGGTTTCTACGAACATTTTTTTCCGTTGTAAATAAATAATTGAAGTAAATCATGCATTTCGCATTTTTCATATTTACTTATAGATTTAATACGATGGTTGATGAGGCACGATGACTGCATGGAGGTTGCGGTCTTATTAAGATATAGCCCACCATAACTAGTAGATAAGTTTAATTTTCAAAGTGGTATTATAGACTCTCTTTTTTTTTCAGATACTTCGTTTTACATGAGTTTAATTAATCGAACTTATACGAACTTTGCCGAATACTACTAGCTACAGTCTATAAAACATTTCAACCAATTTATATTATTTTAGTATTGCTCTGACTGTTACAGAGGAAAGACCTGTCTAGAGTCTTACTTACAAAATCGTTCAGAATGTCTTTTGCCGATGGTCTTGTTGAAGATTTAAATAAACTTGTATTGAATGCAAACTTGAAGAATAATAAACCTGCTATAAGTATCGGAGTTAAGCGATGTTATAAAGCGTCAAAACTAATTTCAACCGCTCTTAAAAATTGTACGTCTATTGGAGAAAAGCAACATCTATCAACCTTATTAGCGCGTGTAAAAAGCTTTACGGCGATTATTAAAGCATTGGAAGTTACTGGATTTGGCTTTAAAGAACGAAAGGAGACGGCAACGCATCGTGTTAGATGGGATGACTTACACTCAGCATTTAAATGTAGAGTGAGGACTGGAATTATCACAAATCTGAAAAACACCGATGCTAAATCGTTTCTAGAAGATTGTGGAGCCTTACTTAAAAGAAGAATTCAAAATACTTTTAAAGTTGATAATTCCCTTAAGATTAACGCTGTGCTATGTGGAGAGTTTCAAATCATTAAAGACGGTGTAACTCTAAGTGAATATAAATATCTTAATTCAAAGACTACTGTTATTGACCAAAATAATAACTTTGATAACTGGTTTCTAAAAAATGTGCAAGATCAGTTGTTAACTCAGTTGGAGGAGTTTCAGGAAAAAGATAGCGGATGGGCTTTGAAGAAATTATTAAATTTGACAGTATCTATAAATAAGTATAACCCTCTTCGTGCAGGTAGTTATATTGAGCTACCAACTTTCATTAAAAAAAAAACATGCTTGTATCAATGTAAAAAATACTGATGATATGTGTTTTGCTTGGGCGGTTACATCAGCTTTATGCCCTACTAAGTACCATTATAATCTACCCTCGTCATACCCAGATCCTAAGGAAGCACTGAATTTGAAGGGAATACAATTTCCTATGACTTTGAGGCAAGTACCTAGATTTGAACAACATAATTATTTATCGATAAATGTTTATCGCTTAGAAAAGTTTCGAAATAAATTTAATGTTATTCCGGCTTATTTAACAAAAACCAGACTAGAAAAACATGTAAATCTTTTATTGGTAGAAGATGTATATTATGATACAGATGATGATGAAATAGATAGTGACATTTTTTCCGCTAAGCAGCATTTTGAATGGATAAAAGATCTTTCTCGCTTAATGTCAAAGCAACTCAGTAGTCATAAACAAAAAAAGTATATTTGTGATCGTTGTCTCCACTTTTTTTACTCGGAGGAGAAGTTGAATAAACATATTAAAGATTGTGAGATATTAAACAACAATGGTGCAGTACCTAAAGTTCCAACTGAGGAGAGAAAGTGGGTCGAATTCAAAGATTTCAAATTCAAGGAAGAAGCCCCCTTTATAATTTATGCGGACACTGAATGTCTCTTGGCGCCTGTAGAAGATGTTGGAAATAAAGCAACTTCAAACTACCATAAGCACGTCCCGTATAGCGTGGGCTTTTACGTTAAATGTTCATATGATGATACCCTCTCATTTTATAAGTCGTACACTGGCCAAGACTGTATGCAATGGTTTGTTAAGGAACTTGTAAGTTTTGCTGAAGACGTTGAGACAGTCTTTTTGTGTGATTTACCCATGGAAAATCTTTCTGTTGAACAAAATAAGACCTTATATAGTTCCAAGTTGTGTCATATTTGCGAAAAACCTTTCTCGTCTGACGAAAAGATGGTTCGGGATCACAGTCATATCACTGGTAAAATAAGGGGGATGGCCCACGAAAAATGTAACCTTAACTTTCAAGATAGTCACACAATACCCGTCCTTTTCCATAATATGAGTTCCTATGATGGTCATTTGGTATTAAAGGCCTTGGCAGAGGTACCAGGAAAAATCGATATTTTACCAGTGAACAAAGAAAAATATATTTCATTTACGAAGAATATTCCAGACAATTTGGTGCACTTAAGATTTATAGATAGCTTTCGATTTTTGGCTTCTGGGTTAGATAAGTTAGCGTCATACTTATCAGATTATCCAATTCTTAAATCTGAATTCATGGACCTTTCTGAAGATCAGTTTTCATTGCTCTGTAGGAAAGGAGTGTTTCCTTATGATTTTATAAATGGTTGGGATAAACTGAGCGAAACCAAATTGCCATCAAAAATGCAATTTTATAACAGATTAAATGACTCTCTGATAAGCGATATGGAATATGCTCATGCGCAAAAAGTCTGGAACTCTTTAGGGTGCAAGACAATGCAAGACTATTCTGATCTCTATCTTAAAACTGATATTTTGCTTCTGGCAGATATTTTTGAACAATTTCGCAAGACATCTTTTAAAACCTACGGCATTTCTCCTACACATGCGTACACCTTGCCGGGGTATGCTTGGCAATGCATGTTATTTCAAATGTCTAGAACAAGTCAAGTAAAACTCGAACTGTTGACCGATTTAGATATGATTATGTTTGTAGAAAAAGGCATAAGAGGCGGATTAAGTCAGTGTTCTAAACGATATGCAGAAGCCAATAATAAGTACATGCCTTCATACGATGCTAATAAAGAAGAGTCATATCTCATGTATTTTGACATAAATAACCAATATGGCTGGGCAATGTCCCAATATCTGCCATATGGATGTTTTAAGTGGCTTTCTAGTGAGGAAATTAACAGTCTTAATGCAGTCAATGTCTCTGAAGAAGCTGACACTGGATATATCTTAGAAGTTGACTTAAAAATTCCCCTAGAACTACATAATAAATTTTCAGATCTTCCACTTTGTCCAGAACATCAGAAACCTGAGGGTGCTAATAATATAAAACTTTTGGCTACCCTGCATGACAAGGATAAATATGTTATTCACTATAGGAACTTAAAGCAGGCGTTGGCATTAGGGGTCCAATTGAAAAAAATACATAGGGTGCTATCATTTAGTCAATCTCCATGGTTAAAGTCATATATTGATTTAAATACTAGTCTAAGGCAGGCAGCTAAAAATGAATTTGAGAAAAATTTATTTAAGCTAATGAACAATGCTGTATTTGGGAAGACTATGGAGAATGTTAGGAATTATTCCTCAGTAAAATTAGTAATGAATTGGGAGGGACGTTATGGGGCTGAATCTCTAATATCAAAGCCTGAATTTAAAACGTGCACTATAATAAATGAAAATTTTGTAATTATAGAGCTTGCAAAATCAAAAATTTATTTCAACAAACCTATCTATGTAGGAATGTGTATTCTAGATCTAGCTAAGACTACAATTTATGATTTTCATTATAATTACATGCTACATAATTTCTCTAATTGCAATGTGCTTTATACAGATACCGATTCACTAATATATGAAATTAGAAATATGGATGTTTATCAAGTTATCAGAAGAGACTGTCAAAAATACTTTGATACATCTGATTACTCGGCGAATAATATATATGGAATTCCAAATGTTAATAAGAAAGTTATTGGAATGATGAAAGATGAGAACAATGGGCGAATTATGACTCATTTTATAGGACTTAGATTTAAAATGTATGCTACAAAAGTGCATTTTACCTTTGACGAAATAGAACAAGAAAGATTAAAACTGGCTGTGACTGGTAGACAGCGACAAGAAATTGAACATTATCTTTCGAAAAAGGGTTTAACAAAAAAAATTAAAGGTATTAAGAAGTCTGTAATTGAAAATCAAATATCATTTGAAGATTATGTTAAGTGTCTGGAAACATTTACGGATAAACATATTTCACAGAATTTAATAAGATCGAACAATCACGATATATATAGTGTTAGACAAAGTAAGATAGGTTTAAGCCCTCATGATGACAAAAGACGAATTTCAAGATCATCTGCTAACACAATTCCTTGGGGACATTGTTCGATAATGGAAGGCTAGTCAAAAATATATTTTACCTAACAATCAATCTGACTTTTCTGGGAGTATATATTCTTGATACATGTTTACATATCTACAAGAACAGACAAATACCTATTTAAAAATTAAAATATGTCACAAATAATTTATAAATTCCCAAATTAATGCTATAGGTTTAAAAATGTTTAATGCATTACACATGAGAGTAAAAATGTCTGCTAGTATTAATCAGTTTAAGAGCCAGCTCAAATCATTTTTTATCTTATTTTTTTTTTTTTGATTTCCAAAATGTTAATTAATTATTCTAAATGTTAAAACAATTATGCGAATTATGTCTATAGCTGTTTGAAAGGAGTTATTCCTAGTACTTGAAACTATTTAAATTTTTTCATCAACTAGTTTTAAGTTTAGTTTTTAAGTATTACCTACCTATATCATTGACCATTCCTATACAATTTGTAATTTGTCAGACAGAAAGATTAGAAATAAATATATGGAATATATTATAGATGTGGATATTATGTTGACATGTAAATATAATTAAGAAAGAAAATAATATTTTATTGTGTATTTTATATCTGTTAACATTTTTAAAGAATGTATTTGTGTAGTAGTGTCAATAAATATATATATTATTTAAACGTTGTCAGTGGTTTTATTTAAATATGGTTCTCGCAACAACGAGTATCGTATGTGCAAAATGAGAATTCTGGGAAAATAGGATAGGTTAATACATTTTGTTTTAATTACCTTTTGCATTAATAAGCGATTCTTTTCACATAGGTACAATTTATTTTTCAGATATTTTTATGATATAAGTAAATTTAGTGGACTTAATAGTTTCAGAGGGATGAAAAAAATATTTTTGTTATAAAATACACTTAGGTACGGCGTTTTAAATTATTGTAGGTCAATTAATCACCCTGCTAAAGATTAAATGAAAAAAAAAATATTTTAGCAGTCGAGACAAGCACTTATGGTATTTTCTATTCATATTGTTGTGCATTGCAAGATAAAGGTAAAATAATTAAATGTGGTAAACCGGATTCAGGGACACATTTAATTATTTTGGTACGAAATCAATAAAAAATGTGTACTTGCGTATAGGCACTGCTAGATAATGTGGCAGCATTAAAATGCTAAAAACCTATACCTACATAAGGTAAACCACATAGGATAGGTATAGGTAATACATTTTACCCATAAAGCAATCGTGGAAATTTAAAATATACTTTTCGTAAGTGTTAGATACAGGATTATTTATTACCTTTATCTGTTATGGTTTTATTAGTTACAAAATAATGCCAAATATTAACTTAAGATTTTTAAAAGGTTTAAATGTCTTTAAGGTGAAGATGCTGCTTTCTATGAGCTAAAAACGGCTTCCGCGGCACGAAAATGACCAATGACCATAAAACCTTATACCTACCTATAGTGACTAAAAATTGATAAAATTGCATATTATAAGTATATGGCACTTCTTTTTACGATGCAATATAATATATCCGTGGTGTAAAAGTTAATCTTATTAGCACGTTTATTTGGAAAAACTATTACATTTTATATCTGATGCACCGCACCTTTTATTTTGGAATTACTTTTGCTTCTAACAACACAGTTTGGCGTTATTTATTATTTATATTATGTAGGTACCTACAATATTATTATAAATAAAACAAAACAATAATATAGTTTAAAACACCCCTATTACGTTTCACTTCGATTAACAAGCTGAAACGCGTTTGTAAAGCAAATCAAGAAATACTCGTGGGTAACATCTGCGTCCCTGCGCGACTGCTACAGAATCGCGTCTACATCGTAAGCATACCATCTACCACGAATGATATTTACCGCAAGACACCGTAGTGTAATGGTTAGAGCGTCGCCTACATGTGCCGATGGACGCGGGTTCAATCCTCGAACAGAACATCGGCTTTTTTTCTACATCGATCGTCAACTCTCAGAAGACAGTGGCATATTATATTATGGGTAGTTAGTTTGGAAGACGATTGCTATAAGTTAATAAATTTAATAATTTTGGCGCCGCGACGCCCTCGCTTAAGAGGGCCTCAAATGTTTAGTACGCCCCTGACCCGGCGTCGGTTGGCTTGAAAAACAGAACGGACCTTAAATTTCCTTATGGAGATTTGCATGTAGAAAAGCTGAATTATGCTCTACAAACCCCACTGCATATCTACTGCTTATGCCAATTACAAAACTTGGTGTTCCCAGGAAATTTTTATTTTAATTTCTATTTTTCATTATAGTACTCAGTCCTATAATGAAATCATTATAGTAGTCAGTCCTATAAAGTATGTCATTTTGACACTGAAAATGAAATCCATAATAATGTCATTATGACACGTCGGAATATAAAGGTTTTAATAGACTTAATATTGCAACTACAGCCAAGGTGAACCTACACAAAAGACAGTGAAACCTAATGAATCAACTCATTCTGGGGATTACTATTATGAACACATACTTTCCAAGAATATAAAAATTTGAGAATACTCGCATATTTCATCGGATATACATACCGAAATTCAAAATAACTTAAGTTTGCCATTACTTAATAAAAATATAAACCCAATCCAATGGTGGAAGGGCTATAAAGCACTGTATCCAAAATTGTCACCTGTGGCATCCAAATTTCTATGGAGTCCAGGGAGTAGTGTTTATAGCGAACAATCATTTTCAGATGCGGGCAACGGATGTATATATACAAAGCAGAATCTTACCGAAAAACGCAGAACGTTTGCATTTTCTTCGCCATAATTTACCTAAGATAAATTTTAAATACTAACTGTTCCATATTGTAACTTGTTTAACGCCGTTTTATAAACATTACATATTTATTTAAAAGAAATGTATATTTTTAAGCCTATCTTTATTTAGATATCTTTTTTTTTTCTTATTTTAATTGATTTTGTCGGCAAAGCGATTGATGTTTGAGCGAATATTTTTGCCGAATATTCTTCGCATATATCAGCTCTACTTGCCTAATAACAAATATTCGGCCTTTGCTTAAATGTGGCCGAATATTCGGCAATTATTCGGCAAGCCGAATACTCGGCGCATCTCTGGTTGAGTTCAGAAACCAAGAATATACCGATGTATGCATTTTATTTATGGTCTTGCCAATTCCTTTGAAGCTAAATGAATTTATCGGTAGCATTATCTAAATCGAAGACTGCCTGATTCACGAACTTTTACACAGGTGTACATTCAATTGTGCGAAAATAAAACTTTCAAGAAATCCACTCGTTTGGCAGGGGCACATTGCACTGTAAGAACTGTCGAAATTAAGGAAGTAGTCCTGAACGCCGTAGAAAACGAACCAGATACAAATACAAGAAAAGTCTTCTCCCACGCTATTTTCCACCCAGATTAAATTTTTGCCAGTGGTTCATTCAAATGCTGGCCCAAAACCCATTGTTTGGAAATAAAATTTTATTTAGTGATGAAGCAAGTTTTTCAAAAAATTACATCAGAAATTTTCATAACAATTATTTTTGGGCAGAAGAGAATCCTCATACGATAGGCGAAAGTCATTTCCAGTTTCAGTTTACAGTAAATGTATGGGCTGGCATTATTGCAGACTATTTGGTGGGACCATTCATCCTACCAAGAAGAATATTCGGGCAATATTATCGTTAACTTTCAAAAGAGGAACTCCCTGTGCTTTTAGAAGAGGTACTTGAACTAAGAAACCAATTGTGCGTGATGGTGCACCACCACATTTCAGTTTGGTGGTAAGGGAGTTTTTAAATCAACACTACAACCGTTGATTAGGTTGAGGTGGACCTCAGCCATGGCCCCCCTAGGTCCCCTGATTTAAGTTGTCTACATTATTCTTTCTGGGGGCATTTAAAATCGTTGGTGTACTGCTATCCAGACAGAGAAAGACTTGAGGAACAGAATTATAGCTTCAGGTGAAATAATTAGTATTAGTTCTGAAATAGTCGAGAGAGTTCGCCAGTCTAGGAGACGAATAGTTGATTCCTGCATATTAGCAGGAGGAGGTCATTTTCAGCAGTTCTTATATTTTTTTTAGTTTGTTGTGTAACGTCAAAATTAAAGCGGCGTATATTTCCCTATTTTGAGGGAAATTTTGATCTGACAATATCGGGAAATCTGTCCTTTTAAAAATTGAGATAAAAAAGATACTTATTAGTTCTCAATTGAAATTGACACACGTGGTACTTTTTTATTTACAGTCTTATGTTTGTCTTAAATTTGCAATATTTTTGTTTGCTTCTAAATTAAAAGAAAATATACTAGAAAACGATGACATATACGATCAAAATGTAACGGATCAAAAATAATAAGAAAAGAACGGAAAGTCAAAATATGATATCAGTATTTATACAGGGTATCCCAAAAATATGTCGAGGAGAGTTTAAGTGTTGGTAGCGCAAAAAATTTAACGCTCTTTTTACTGCCTCTGACAAATTACACTAGCTCAAAAGGTTTTCTCCTCTTGAGTCTACTGATCTGGTTCTTATTGTCGAATAACTGGATGGCTTCGATATTAACGTGCTGAAGAAGTCGCTGTTCATGACTCTTAGCAAATTTAACTGCTGCTTACAGATTTATTGCCGCTTTTTCGTGAACTTTGCGTATAGCCATTATAGCGGTGTCGTCAGCAAAGGTGGCTCTAATTCAGAAATATCGCTGGTGTATAGTAGGTAAATGACTGCCCCTAATACATTGCCTTAATTCCTTTAAGTTCAGAGTAAGCGGCTTCCTGCTTAATTCGCAAAACTTGATCTGATATATAGGACTTCAATATTTGTGAGAACTATTGAGGCAAAAATGTTCTTAATTTATAGTGAAGTTCTTCGTACCATACTTTAAAAAAAGCCTGCGCTACATCAAGTGAGACTGTAGAACCAAATTTTCTTTCCTCCTTTGCCAGTTCTGTCACCGTATTGTAACGCCACTGTCCATAGTATTATTTGAACTTTTTAAATTTCATTATTCTTGGCAAGAAATAAATAAAAAATATGTTAAAATGGTGTTTGGCACCCCAAACTAAAATAATCATCTAAGAAATCAGTAAACAATTTACAAAGAAAGCAATGAAGTAAATGGTACAAATATTTTTGTTTTCCACTGACCTTACTCTATAAGTTTCTTACTAGCCAGACTCTGTTTACAAATTTTTGAAAAAATTACCTTGTTTACAGGAAAATGATTCTTGATACCGACAATAATTAAAAATTACGTTCCACAATCGAGGTTAATTGTGTAGTTCTATGTCAATCATCCTAATTTTTGGTGTGAAATAGTATATTGAATTATATTTCTGAGGGTGAAAAGTTGCCGTAGAAAATGAGAGCATAAAATGGTAAAATGTTACTAGAAAATTGGAAAATGTGCATAGAATTCGTAACCACAAATGTTTTAAAATTATTGTTTTTCATTCTGTAAACTAAAAAGTTTTGCTTAATAAAGATGTCATATAGAAGATGTACCGGGTGTTGCATCTTGGGGTGAGATATGTAAATGTGGCCAAATATTGGCTTTCACAATTATTTTAGAAAAAGAATTTATTAAAATTTTATGAAGAGCGCTGAGAGCTGGATATACTAAATAATTTTTTTCAGTTAATATCCTCCCTGCAATATATTTCACTTGATGAAATATAGACTGTATTGCACAAATAACCAAAAATCAATTAAGCGTTTTAATTCGTACAAGAGGAAGTTTTTCCTCTGTGTATATAGAGTAGGAAATAAGACAAAATGGGGATGAAGCACACTTTAGAGAAATTGAGACAGAAAAAGTTCCGCCATCAAACTGACTAAGGAGCAGAAAGTACACCGAATTATATTAGACAAACAAATAAAATAAGCCCTTCTTCGTGATTGAGGGCACCCATCAATGACGTAACGTCTTTGACTTCCACAAGACGTCATGTAACTGATTTGGTCTTCAATATAGACGTATTAACGGAAAATTGGTCTGTTAAGAATTTTGGTTTTGGTCAATATTGATATACTAAAACATTAAGTTATTAATTAATTACTGGCACTAGTAAGTGTTTATCTTTAATGACGTACCACACCAAGAACTAAACCTATTGCACCGAGGCAAATTATTAGCAATCAGTATCTTTTGAGATTACCTCTTTCGAAACACCAAATGTTATGGTGTATAACCTTACATATTGTGAACTTTGGTCACATTACGTTCTCATAGTACGCTTTTATTGTGTTTTAAGGACCTACCGCCGGGTAGTAAGTTGTAGGTATATGGATATTAAAGCACAGTTAAACTTTTATGTGACATACCACGTTACGACGACGGTCCGCTTTAATTCATTGGTCATGGAAAATACTGTTCTAGGTATAGAGAAATTAAATTCAATTTGGATATCTACCAGGTAGTTAAAATATAGTAGGTTTTTAATGTAGCGGACGGAGAAGCGATTACACTGGTCAGCAAATTTACCTCATAATGGAGAAACTTAGGCGTTTTTAAATATTTGTACCAGTTCTGTATCAAAAATCATGTTAAGTTTGTATATACGATGGTCCTTCTTAAGTAATATTCAAGCAAAAGAACCAACACAAAGTCCCGGTCTTAATAAATTTAATATTTAAAAAAACTAATCGGTAACATGTTTTGCCTTTAAGGCATCATCAAACCTAAAAAGAAGTCAATTATCACGCATAGACGTGAGCAAATCTCCTAGTAAACCTACCTAATACACCAATTACAATTTACAATTACATCATTACATAACAGTCAGAACTTAAACTAAGAATTGTATATAAACGAAAAAGGTATAACAAAAAACTAAAAATATAAGGTTCGTTAAAGTAATTTAAGTTGTTAAAAATAAAATAAGACTCGAAATTAGATCTCATGAACTCAGGTAAGGATAGGGCTCTTTTTAGCTTTCGTTATTTCTAGTTTTTCTAATAGATCTAGTTTTTTACTCTTATGACATTCATTCAAAACATTAACATTTTCAGATGGCGATAACTGGTGTTTTGGTTCAAGTAGATGGTTCGCAAAAGCAGACTTAGTGTTGGTTATATCAGTGTTCTGGTATTTATTAAATAAGCTAAGATGTTCATGAACTCTACTGGCGATTCTCCTGCCCGATTGTCCGACATACACCGCCCGACAATCTCCACAATGTAGCGAATAAACTCCTGATTTTGAAAGAGGGTCCACTTTATCTTAAGTGTAGATTAAATGTCGCTTAAGAGTGTCACTGGTCCTGAAAGCTACTGCGATGTTGTGAGGTTTAAAAGATTTTGCTAGTTGTGAGGAAATATTGCCGAAATAAGTTAGAGCTCTATAGTTTTTGTGATCCTGTGTATTAGCATGTATGATATTATAGGTTAGTTTATATTTGTTTTCAAACCTAAAATAAAGTTTATTGATTAATCCCAAAGGGTATCCATTATTTCTGGCAATCAGTTTTATTATATTAAATTCCTTAGTGAACGCATTTCTAGACAAAGGTAGCTTGAAAAGTCGGTAGAAAAGAGAATTGAACTTATGAGAAAAGGGAGAATTTGAATCGAACTGAATATATATATATATATATATATATATATATATTTTGGACTGAGTTTACTCTCTAGGTGACTGCATCTCCCCCCCGTTCACTATACCTTGGACTTATTTAACGAACCTCAGCTAGGTTAACTAGGAGATTTGCTCACTTTTATTCGTGATTCTGAATTGACTTCTTTTTAGGTCTGATGATGCCTTAAAGGCGAAATATGTTAGGTACCGATTGGTTTTTTTAAATATTAAATTTATTGAGACCGGGACTTTGTGTTGGTTCTTTTGCTTGAATATTATATTCAGGTCTCTTAGAGAAATATGGACACTTTTTTTGACTTCTTAAGTAAGATTTTTGATACTTATCAAAGAACAATACATTGCGTTATTTAAAATGAGAATATCACTATCAGTGGCGTGCGCGTCGGCAATCGTTACGATTTCTTTCATGCTTGCGATGATACAGGCACTGTGTATTTCTTAATTTCACCATTTTATCAATACCAGAAACTAAAAGTCTATAAAATTCCTCTTTTTTTTAATACGATTAACCATTTTTAAAAACTGAGGTGCCGCTCTTAAGAATTTGATAGATATTTTTACATAATTATAATATCTGATGGCGTTTCGACAATTTTAAGACGTCCTATTGGCGGGGTTAAAAAAAATCATGATTTTTTTTTAAATACATCAAAAATCAAGAATTTTTTTTGAAATAAATCAAGATTTTCTTGTCAGAACAAGAAAACCCTCCACTGTTTATATAAAGATGCGTCCGCCCTAACTCGCACCATATGCCAAAGAAGGAGGCAAAAAACTAGTTTTGAAGGTTTTGTTAAGTCAGGTTAGTTGCTGAAGAAAACAAAAACGAAATTGACAATATTATAAGAGGAAAAATTTACAACGTTCACTTAAAAAGATTAGTCAAAGATTACCTAACGATACTTAAGCCTATCTCAGTGCCAGTCTTTCAGATGTTGTGGAAGAATTTAAAATATTAGAAACTCATTTTGACAAAACGGACATAACTTTAAATCAACTGCAAAAATTAAGAGGCAATATGAACAGTGTATAACCCCATATCATTTGTTGTCATATCTTCTTGACTCAACAAAAACTCAGCAAACACTAACAGAGAGTGAAAAAAAAATCTTGCTTTAAAAGCTGTTAAAGAATTAGATCCAAATAGTGGTTTACTACCACTCATAGTCAAGTTTCATGCCGGATCAGAACCTTTCACTGATATTATGTTTCATGATGATATTCTTTAGAATGTAAAACCCATAGATTGGTGGAACTCGCAACAAAATACCCGTTGTTTCTCCAAAGACGCTCACCCCTATAACTTTTTTGTATTTATAGATATTAAAATGAAATTTTGGAATTGGAATTGTGCATAAGAGATGAGTCTGCATTTATTGGCATAACTTTTGATTTGTTAGCACTTCCGGTTTAGCCGGAAGTGACCTTGACTTTGGTATTTTAAATGGGACACCCTGTATATTTTTGTTGATATTCTGAGTAAAATGACATCCCACTTGTCATTTTTTGACGTGTTATAATATTTTTATTCTTATTTTTTGTATTGAATCTAGAGGGCCATGAATCAATTAAATAGGTTAATTTTTAGTCAAGTAGTTTACGAAAAATAAAATTATGTCATATTAATTGACTTTCTAAGTTTCACAAGCGTTTAAAGAATGAAATGACGTTTACTCAATTTTTCCAAATGGAACGATAGTGGTTCACTAGGATATTTAAAACAAGCGTTTTGTTCCCAACAATTTAATACCATACACTCCTATGCTATTTTAAAATTAACAGGAAAAAATTTGCCTTAAATCCCAATCACATATTTCAAAGCGTTATGTATTATTATTGCCGCCCTGTCCTTTCTAAAGAAAAGAAATATAAAGGCGGCTTTGAAAAACAATTGAACTGAGTATCAAAACCAATACGGCTCTAATTAAAAGTTGTTCAAATGTCATTCGTTTATAAAACTTAGATTGTAAATCAGATAAAATGGTTAGTTTTACTAGAAATGAACAAATTGATATGCTTTTAATTTTTGGAGAGACCAGAAAAAATTGTTCTGAGGCCGCAAGATTGTATGCAGAGAGATTTCCAGGTCGTCGACTTCCAATCCGGCATTATTTTTTAAAACTGGAACAAAAAATGCATACAGAACCCAATGAGGATGCGGTCAATAACTATGTTGTAAGTGAAGAGAAAGAAATTGACGTACTATCATTAGTTAACATAAATATTACTGCCTCAGTCAGAGAAATTGCTGTTGAATGTGATATTAGTAGCTCGTCAGTATGGAGGATCTTACATAAATACAAATATCATGCATACAAATACCAGATTCATCAACATCTCTATCAAAATTACCATGCCAGAAGGTTTGAATACTGTAACTGGTTTTTACAAAGAGATCAACAAGATCCAACATTTCCGTCGAAAATTCTTTATTCGGATGAGAGTCGATTCACAAATTTGGGCATCTTTAATAGAAACAACAAGCGTTATTGGTCACAAGATAACCTGCACTTAATGGAAGAAGGCGATTTTCAAGAGCGATTTGGATTCAATTGCTGGTTAGGTATCATTGGGGATAAAATTGTGGGACCAATTATTTTTGATGGTCACCTTACCGGCGAAAGATATTTAGGTTCCTTGCAAGTAGAAATAAAACAATTTCTTGAAAATTTGCCTGTAGTTGAACAAATGGCTATTATTTTATAACAAGACGGGGCTCCACCACATAATTTTCGTGCTGTTAGGAAATACCTTCATAACACGTATGGGGAAAATTGGATTGGCACTAACGGACCGACAAGATCGCCAGCAAGGTATTAAGCTTTTTGGTAGGTATATATTTTCATCCTTTAACATTTTTATTTTCTAAATTAGATCCCCCGACCTAACTCCGTTGGACTTTTTTGCATATGGAACCCTCAAAAACAACGTGTACAACGTTCCACCAGTCACCCGTGCAGAACTTGAAAATAAAGTGAGAGCAGCAATTTCAGAAATGAATGTAAACCAGTTGAGAAATGTAATGAGGACAACTGTCGACAAAGCGGAAAATTGTTTTCATCAACAGGGAGGACATTTCGAACATTTTGAGCGATGATAATTGGTATTATAATTGAAGTCCTAGATTGATTTATTAATAATGATAAACAATTACTATCTACTATTAGTTGTTTGTTGAGAATGAATTAGTTAACTGTTTAGTTCTGTTAGTTTAGTTTTAATTAAGCCTAGTTTCCTAGATCAATTTCTTAACACCTGCGTAAGTTTTAAAATAGCATAGGAGTGTATGGTATCAAATTGATGGGAAAAAAATGCTCGTTTCAAATATCCTAGTGAACCACTATCGTTCCATTTGGAAAAATTGAGTAAACGTCATTTCATTTTTTAAATGCTTGTGAAACTTAGAAAGTCAATTCATATGACATAATTTTATTTTTCGTAAACTACTTGACTATAAATTAACCTATTTAATTGATTCATGGCCCTCTAGATTCAATACAAAAAATGAGAATAAAAGTTAAGGTCACTTCCGGTTAAACCGGAAGTGCTAACAAATCAAAAGTTATGTCAATAAATGCAGACTCATCTCTTATGCACAATTCCAAAATTTCATTTTAATATCTATAAATACAAAAAAGTTATAGGAGTGAGCGTATTTTGAGAAACACCCGGTATACCCATTATTTAAAAAGAGTTCTTCATAATTAGACAATTATTACTTTGTGCTGCTGCTTTTTCCGCATCAGTCGAGAGAATTTTCTCAACATTTGGGTTAGTCCATTCCAAATTCAGAAATCGATTAGGAACGGAAAAAGCTGCAAAATTAGTTTTTTTTTAAATCGACCGGAAAGCAACCACTTTCTACTCAATTTTTTAACCGGAAAATGTCATTTTATCGGTCTAGACCAGAAAGTCATAAAAGAGGGACCGGTAAAGTACTTTTCCTACAAGCGTGCGCGATATACCGTTTTCCCGCACTCGTTTTGGTTCTGAAAGACCCATTTTCCCGCACGGTGCGGGAAAATTTTTCCGGCACGGTGCGGGAAAATTTTTCCCGCACGGAAAATTAAATTTTTAGAAATACTTTGTGGTAGTTTTTCTAACGCTTGTAGAAACAATTTTGATTCTAACTCATGCGGAAAGACACTTTAATAAATAAAATATAAATTTTTATTGAAAGTAAATGAGGTATATTACAGAAACACTAATTTTTGCCGTTTATTTTAAACATTTTTAAAAAAGCTGATTTAAAACGGTTTATTTCAAAAACCCCGTACATAGATGTTAACATGGTAACCACGACACACACATAAAATTTAATTGTCAAAGTGACACTTTACAACATTTCACCGGAGCGTGGCTTTGATTTATAATTTCGTTCAGATTCTGATACAGATGTCTTCCATAGATAATTTCTCGGACGATGAGCTTCCAGAAGATATTCTAGAAGCTGCAAGTGTCGCAAATTTGGATTTGCTACCAAAAAAGTCAATAGTCAGGTATGAAAAACAATACGATAATTTTGTTACTTGGTGTGAAGCGAAAAATGTAAAAGCACCAAGAGAAGAAGTACTTTTGGCATATTTCTTGGAAATGTCTAAATTTTGGAAGCCAAATACTTTATGGTCTCGATATTCCATGTTGAAAAGTGTACTTAAGGTTAAGAAAGATTTAGATATCAGTAAATACTATAAAGTTACTGCGTACATCAAGAGACAAAATGTAGGTTTTCGAGCAAAAAAAGCAAAAGTTTTTACACAACAAGAGATTGCGAAATTTATGAAAGAAGCACCTGATGAAATTTTCCTTCTAATTAAAGTGGTAACGATTTTTGGACTGGCTGGTGCCTGCCGCCGTGAGGAGCTAACTAAATTTACCATTGACGACATAGACGACAAAGGAGACGTTATAATTGTCACAATAAACGACTCCAAAAACCATTCTGCTAGATCCTTTGTAATAACTAAGGCAGTCAATAATGAAATTTTTCTAAATCTATACAGAAAATATGCAAACTTACGTCCACAGCAAACTCCACACCGCCGATTCTTTTTGAACTACAAACATGGAAAATGCAGTACCCAATGTGTTGGAATTAATACCATAGGAAAAATGCCCTCCAACATTGCAGCTTATATAGGACTCAAAAATCCAGAATTATACACAGGCCACAGTTTTAGACGTTCCTCGGCCACTCTACTTGCTAATTCTGGCGAAGAAATAACAAACATTAAACGTTTAGGAGGATGGAAATCCACGTCTGTTGCCGAAGGCTACCTGGAGGAATCCATCACACACAAAAAAAACATGTCTAACAAAATTCTCAATCTCAATAGTCCATCAAGTTTGAGCTATAATTTAGAAGCAAAAACTCCACAGTTTCCCAGCAGCGCTAACAACAGCTCGATACCTCTTTCTTTGCAACCATCCGCTCATCAGGATCAGTTGGCTTCAATGGCTTCATCTGCAATCAATTTGCATAATGCATCAAATTGTACTTTTAATGTAAATATTAGTTATAATTAGAAATTAAATCTGTGTTTGTTTTTCAGTAAAATTAAATTTTTAGAAATATTTTGTTGTAGTTTTTCCAACGCCTGTAGGAAAAATTTTGATCCTAACTTGTGCGGAAAGACACTTTCCCGCACTCGACTGCTTACCCGAACTCCGCTTCGCGTCGTTCGGGTAACGGCAGTCGCGTGCGGGAAAGTGGCTCTTTCCGCACTTGTTAGAATAATAACTATTACCGGTCCCTCTTTTTACTTTACCGGGCCCTTTTTTTACATTCCGATCAATATTTGAGAAAACGAACCAAACCCATAATAAGTAGGCTTTGACTTGATTGTTTCTTTCATGGCGTTTCATGGCAACGAACTGTCAAATTTGATACTGCTTATTAAAAATTGTGTTTAAAAGTTAAAAGTTAGATTATATTATGGAAATGAATGTGGATGAAGGTGAAATTCCTCTTGAAATAACTGAAGCGGCTGCTAGAGCTACTCACGATTTGTTGCCGCATAAGTCCAGGGACAAGTATGAAAAACGTTTGCCGTTTTCAAATGTTGGTGTAAAGAAAAAAATGCTGGTCTTGCGTCGATTTAAAAAAAAATATTGTACGTTACACAACCGGAAAGTACGTTTACAGGACTCGCAGGCTTCCAGGACTCGCCTGGCGGCTCGCCCTGGAAATTGCCTGCTTCGTCCTGTAAAATAGTACTTTCCGGTCTTGTAACGTAATATACTATTTTTGTACAAGCACTACAATTATCTAAAATAAACAATATTTAGGTAAAGTGGTTTAATTTTTTTGATATAATAAACCATTAATTAGAACTGAAAGTTGTTATTTTCTCTTAAATATAACTCATCAGAATATTTGATTTTAATCATGATTTAAATTGAAAAAAACAAGTGATTTAAATCGCGATTTAAATCATGATTGTTGATTGCGTTGCGGTTTTTACTTTAATCTGTCACTTGTTAACAAAACAAAAGATTCCCGTGTTAAATTTGCCATAGTTGTCTTAAGTTAATTTAGATTTTGAAAATTTTTAAATTTGAGACACACCTTGTATTTCAGTTGTGCGTTAAAAAAAGAAAGACGCTAAGTTAGCGCTAACTAGATGATAATTATGAGTTCCAGTGGCGTCCCGGGGGGCAATCTCACGAATAATATTGACAAAAACAACGTACGCCACTGACTTGTTTAAATTGTTTTTGAATTAGGCAGCTAATAATACAACTTTTTTGCCGAAAAGAATTTCACCAAGTTCGATTTTTTTTTTAACCTTTGACACCCTGTATCTTGAAAACCAAAGTTTTTAGGACACATGTTTATATTAACTTTTCTACCCGAATTTGGTTAAGGAATGCGCGCTTGGAATTGTGGCTTATCATTAAGTTACACCCTGTATACAGTTTTCATATTTATTGTGAAAAACAAGCTCAAAATTCAAAATGCCTAATTATTTACTTTATTAATTTGTAACAATAGGCGATGGTCAATTTATTTGAAACGAATGTACAATGTTGATAATAATATTATTACTTTAAAGATTACGTACCTCAAAAATGAATGTTTATGGTTTTCTTTATTTTCAATTGTGTCTCAAAATCTAATTATTAGTACAGGTTAGTTCAGGTTAGTTTAGGTATTAGGTGTATCACATTCTTACTTTACTACTTTACACTATTTCGGAATCTTGGGAGTTCACCTGTCAAGCCTTTTATAATAGGCCCATATTAATTCATTAAATTAAATTAGAACAAAAATGAGCAAATGTTGCATTCAAAAAAACGGCAGTGGTTGTGTTAGTTCTCAGGTTACTTTAGGTTTGCGCAACGTATTTCGTGGCAACAGTTTCTTAATAATCCATATTTTGAGGTTGGTTTTATATATGCAAGGTTTAATTTTAACCAACGCTTTACACTGTGTTAGTAAAAATGACAAATTCTCGATTGGAGGATTCTAGAGTAAAATCAATAGCTTCACGAATTGCCAAAACCTCTGCATTAAATATACTACAACGTTTATCAACTAGAAATTTAAATTCGCCCTTTATTTGCGGAATATTGAAAACTGCTTCGAGCCATCCAAAGTTTTGGAAGTATCAATAAAATTTTACATGGACTTATTGTACAGTGAGAGTTCAGTTTCTAGAATATGTGCATTAAGTATTTTGTCATCAGTAAAGGGAGGAAATCTAATACTAGGGAACGTTTTCTCGTAAGAAATAACTTCCGATCGAGAAACAAGCGCTTATTTTAGAAAAAAACAGCGGTTTATCATTTTGAAAGAAAATTATTTTGGAAAAAATTTAATTTTAATATTTTTTAGCGTACCCTGTACATTAAGGGGTGATGATGGTTAAATGCAAGATTTTCATTCGTTCTCGAAAAAAATATATTTACGCAAATGTCCAAATATTTCTAAAAATCATCAACGCACACTTCTGCAACTGTTTATTTCTATTTCTGGGTATAAAAACGAATCCATAAAAAACAAAGTACGATTACATTATTTCTTGATTTACAAAACAGGACAATTGTCCCTTTATAAAACTTGTACTTTAATATACCTACTATTAACTATACAGAGTGGCAAAAAAGTCGCGCATAATGCCTGTAACTTTTGAATTACTTCGTATACGAAAAAGTGACCTTTATGAAAGTTGTTCAGTAAATTATTCCCCACATTTCTACCTGCATGATTTTTTTCTGTCAATTCTGGTTTGGTTGCCATAGAGACTGAGTTACTTTTTTTAAACGGAACACCCTGCATATGATTGCGTATTTGGATTCTACTGGGAAAACTCCGAATTTTTTGTATCTCAAATTTTCATCTATCTGCATGCGTTTCCGAGATAATGACAGCTCAAAAATGAGTAACTTCCTAATTATAATTATTCCTATCTAATACCCACCAGTTGAGTCAAGATGTTTTCATGACATAGCGACCTAAAAGGTGTCAATTTTAAGTTCCTGTTTAATTTTCTGTTGTCTGATTTCTAATTTGTTTACACTATGGTTCAACCGAATGAGAAACAACGAGTTGAAATTTTAATAATGAGCGGTTACGGAAATATGAAGAGATCGCAAGATCAGGTTTGTCAACTGTTCAACGAATTATATCCAAATAGGCGCTCAATAAATCAGTGAACGGTGTGTCGAGTGGTAAAGAAATTTCGAGAAACAGGCAGTGTTAGGGAAGCCGCTAGATCAGGTCGACCTAAAACCGCAACCAGGGGGGATAAAGCTTTGGATATCATGGTCTCAATACATGAAAATCCAATACAAACATCCAGGCCAATGGCAATGGACTTTAATGTGTCCCATCAGTCAGTGTTTATGCAGGAAAATTTGCATCCCTACAAGATAAAGTTGGTGCACGAGTTAAACGAAGAGGATTTTGATAGAAGAGCTGAATTTTGTGTGCTGATGATGGAAAGATGCAATAACGATAATAACTTCTCAACAAATATCATTTTCTCGGATGAAGCTACTTTCCATTTAAATGGCATTGTTAATATACACAATTACCGTTATTGGTCTGCTGATAATACTCACTGGTTCCAGGAAGGTCATACTCAGAGGCCTGAAAAATAATGTTTGGGCGTGTATAGTTGGTAGACATACTGTGGGACCTTTTTTCATAGATGGTAATTTGAATGACGAAAAATATCTGGACCTCCTCAGGAATCACATAATTAATAAGAAGAGGTGCTATTGACTGGCCAGCGCGATCCCCGGACTTAACCCCGCTCGACTTCTTTTTGTGGGGATACTTAAAGAACAAAGTCTACGTTAACCGTCCAAATGACTTAGAATCTTTAGGAGTCAGAATTAGTGCTGAAATTCGGGCCACTCCAGAGGACTTCCTTTTAAACGCTGTAGACGGGTTTAGGGATCGACTGGCGCTCTGCTTTCCAGAAAATGGTGGTCATTTTGAACATCTGATCCATTGAATCCACTTGTTTATTATTCCGATGTTAAGTTGTTCAGTTTTCTAGGCTATTCATTTTGCTATTATAAAGTTTGTTATAATTTTAAATAAATAAAAATTTGAAATACAAAAAACTGAGAGTTTTCTCAGTAGAATCCAAATATGCAATCATATGCACGACGTTCCATTAAAAAATAGATAAGTTAGTCTGTATAGGAACCAAACCAGAAATGACAGAAAAAATTCATGCAGGTAGAAATGTGGGAAATAATTTACTGATCAACTTTCATAAAGGTCACTTTCTCGTATACGAGGTAATTCAAAAGTTACAGGCATTATGCGCGACTTTGTTGCCACTCTGTATACTTAACGCGAAAAAGTTTAACAATTCTCCACTCAAAAAAACTCTAATTTTTTTTTCTTGACAAGGAGCAGCGCCTGAATTTTAAGGCTTCATTCGATCTCGATATAATTTTCTGAGGCAGCATGAATTTGACAGATATTTTAATTATTGTGGTTGATTCAGGTTAGTTGTTATTAAAAAGCAGATTTGTTCAATTATTTATCATCGAATATTTAAGAAAGTATTACCAAACCAAAAAGTAAAATATTATTGTAGATGGAAAAAATTTGCTGTGTCTTTTTAAGTTTTTTAGACATAAATGTCCCGAATGAAAACGTACTATAAAATACACGTTTCATAAGACATTTAGACGAGTGCCCTAAAATTATGCCTTAGGAAACTTGTATCTCATCAATCTTATCATTATTCAAAAGTAAGTACAAAGCTGGCCAGTTGGTTTAAACCAGTGTCAATAAACTCAGATACACACACACACATCAAAAGTAAGCGCATTTCTCAGTTAAATGTTCATTGTCGGTTTAAAGTTTAAGTTGTATTGGTAAGAAGAGGGTTGAAAAATTCATGATCCGAGTATAAAAAAAATTATCAAAAATAGAACTGGTTCCATTTCCGATTAGCACTTTAAATGATAATCTCTATTCTATAAGCCCACCTTACAGCGGGAGGGGGCGAGTGTCCTCTTTTGCTCAATTCTTACGCTCATATCCCAGACACCCTGATTTAAATGAAAACAATAGTCGGAGCAATGCGTGACGTTAGCGTCGCCCGATCACCAACATCGGCGGCACTTTGACTTTGGCTACCCAATAATTCGATCGGTGTCTGAGCGCCTTTTGCGGCCTGGAATTGGTCCTGCTTATATTTCACGCGGACCACCAAGTTGGTTCTGAAATTACTTATGGGCCAAAAAATTATATGCAAACGGTACATATAAGCGACCGCTTTTGCAGAGGAATGTAACGATTACCGTAAAATAGTAGCTATATTAAAGTGCAAGTGGCTTTTATAATCGATAGTTACTTTAGATTTAGAAATGGTATAAGATTTGATGACCAGTGGGTTAATTCGACAGGGGGCGTAGGGTGGCTCATCTTTATACAGGGTGTTAATTAATGTCATGCAGATATTTCAGGGGGTGCTAGTACTCGTCAAGATAAGAAAGAAACGCAAATATATGCATGGTCTAAAACGCGTTATTTTCGTTATACAGGGTGGCAAAGTTTCAATTTTTTTTCTCGTATTTTGCGTTTTCTCTCTTATATTCTGTGATAATTGTTTCAAATTTAGAACATCAACCATTTTTTAAAATCCCTACAATAAAGTATCAAAATTGTCGGTCGCAGTATACAGGGTGTTACATTTTCTTGAATCGGCTGCAATTTTATCTTTCAGAACTTTTTTTTGGGGCTCCCTGTATGAACTCCGGTATGAAATTTGAACTCTCTGTTCCTCTGTTTAGCGTTCTGTCTCTTGCACTATTCTCGTATCTGTGACCGTTTTCAATTTATTTGCAAAAATAGCCATCGATGGAAATTAAGTGTAGGCGAAATAGCGCAATAATAAATATGAGAAAAAAAATAGTAGGCTGGGATAGGCAATTGTTAATTCTGTATTATTCTGTAATATTGTCCTTTTCCGTTTCCGGAGTTGTTTTGAACTGGTTAATGATGGTTGAATTCACAAATTAAGAATTTGCGGAGATGCATTTATTCTATAGACTTGCCGATAGCAATTGTTATGAAGCCAGACGACTGTATGCACAAAGGTATCCAGATCGAATACTGCCTGACCCACGGACATTCGCAAATCTACATAATCGACTACCTATGTGAAAATGGATCGTTCAAGAAATCCACTCATTTAGCAGGAGCCAACAGAACGGTTAGGGCTCCTGAAGTCGAGGAAGCAGTCCTGAATGCAGTAGAAAATGATCCTACTCCTAGTACGAGAGAAATTGCCGCAACACTTAACATTTCATTTGTGCATTCTTGTCAGAAACCAAATGTGGTTCATGCACGATGGTGCACCACCGCACTTCAGCATAGAGGTGAGAAACTTTCTCAATCAAATTTTTAAAAACCGCTGGATAGGTCGAGGGGGACCTTAGCCATGGCCCCCTAGATCCCCAGACCTGAATAGCCTGGATTTCTTTTTCTGGGGACACCTGAAAGCATTAGTGTATCAGACCCCAGTCCAGACAGAAGAGGATTTAAGAAACAGAATAATAGCTTCATGCGACATCATTCGCAATACTCCTGGAGACCGCCAGTCTATGAGGCGAAGACTTGATTCGTGCATTTTAGCAAGAGGCGGACATGCAACTATTAACATGCCCTCGCAATCCAAATAAATAAATCAATTCACAATTATTATGGCAAGCTAAATTGTATTAATTCAGGTTAAAATAGGAATTGTGTCACCAAATTAAACCAAGAGAAATCTGTTACTGGGAAAATAAAGACATAATTATTAAGAATATTGAAATTGTACTTTTTACTCGCCCTGCATAAAATATCTTTGGAACAAAAATAAAACCAAGAATTTGAAACTAACAATAAGTTGAAAAGTTGTTAAATTTGTACTGTATCATGGAACCAAATTTATACAAACTAAAACTAATTAATCTACCCTTAGACCAAGCAATGAGCTCTAATCGCGTTCAAATATTTTTAATATTTTCTGAGATATTTAATTTCAATTATAGGCTACAGATTTCCCTTATACCTATCGTATTTCGAGTAGGTACCTAGAAAGAATTTTACTTGTAGCCACAATATCTCTACATACTCGATCGAGTTGAGAGTAACATTATCTCTAGTCGAAGTACCTACAATAGTTTGCGACCGTTTCGCTATTACATAAATCTAACATTTACCATATTCCTGCTTCTTTGTGCTTACTGTGGCCAAAAATAATTTTTTTATCATATATTTTCCAAATGCTATTCCTTTTTCGGAGAACCACTCTCTACTCTATAATGTATTTTTTCCACTACTAACCTAAACATCGCCATTATTGACCGATTATTAACGTTAGAAATCGTTTTTCTCTACCTTATAGCTATGGAGGGCTTTAGGAAGGAGGCCGATCGAATATGGCCGAATTTTAAATTTACGTCCCTGTTTTTCGTTACTTCGCTGGTTGGCCGTCGCGGGCGCCACTGCACGCTTCCCGGCTATTTTTTGCAGGTTTTGATAGGCGAGTGCGGTATTTTTTTCGAATATCTTAAAAAATAAGCTTTGGAATCATTTTTTTGCGTTATTAATATAAACAATGAGTGGCGTACAATGTTTTACAAGTAGCGTTTGCTTCGTGCCGGGGTGTAAAACTGGATATTCGTCTGATAGAAAGCTCAGGAAAAATCGTGGTGAGAAAAATTCTAGTCTTTTTCTAGCCCCTAAGGTAAGCAAAAACCACAAAAGGTTCACAATATTGTTTATTAATAGTGGTCTTTCGTTACTCGTCTGTCTGTGTCGTATATCCTTGATTTTGTCATCATAGATCTTAAAGATAGATTATCCGACAATGGACGTATTTCTATTAACCAAATTTTTGATAATGTTAATCAAAATTTAATTAAAATTTATTTATTGTTACGAACTGTTAAACTAACTTTAAAAAGGTATTAATAATTTAAGAAATAATATTTCTCCTTTAATTGGTATTTTATACAAATTTAATATTATAATAGGTACCTACTCACGTCCCCTTAAAACTTTTAAGAAATATTTACTTTACAATATAGGTAGGTAGGAACTAAAAATTTCAATATTTAATATCAGTTTGCCAGTTCGTCGAATATTAATCCTTTAAAAAATTACAAAACAAAACCATAAAATGCATTCAAGGCCCCCCGCGCCTCATTATATCACCTACCTACAATTTTGGAAAACAATCAATTATAGATATCTACATATTCCAAAAACAATTAAAAATACAATCAATATACCTATAAAAAAGGTTTAAATATTTATTAAAAAAACATTTATTGAAAATATAAGATATTTCTATTTTTGTTATACTTTTTAAAAAAAGTTTTAAAAACTTATTAATATATTAATTATTTTATTGTTAAAAGAAATTTGTTTTAATTTAATTTTTTGGTTGTTAGTATAGGTACTATAATTTTTATTCCGTTTCTTTTCAATTTAATTTTAAAATCCCCATTTATAATATTTTGTAAAGTTAGTTGGGAAATAAATAAGTTAAGAATCTTCTTCTTTTCAGGTCTGTTAAAAGGTGTACGTACTACCTATAATGAACATATGTTAATTTATTTTTCGTTTGAATTTAAATAAAAAATGTATATAGTAACGTGCAGATTGTGTAATTATTTCCTTATCAAATAAAAAGTTGTTTGAGTGTCTATAAAGAGTAAAGACCGCCAGTATTTGAAAAAATTAATCCTCTTAGTAATAATAATACAGTGTCTTAGAATGCAATACACCCTTTTACATGCTAGAATTATGTATCTAGGGAGTATCCCGCACCCGCCTCTCACACATATCTCGGTCTGTAGACTGTTTAAATTAACTAATTTTGATAAAACAGTTAATTCTCCCATAAGAACCCATGAAATTTGCAGCGCTAATGAAACAATGCGATCCTGGCGGCAGTTTTTGAAGCAATGCAAAAGTGGGACCGGAATCGATGTATTGCGATCGGTCTCCTTCCTAAAGCCCTCCATACTTATAACTTATTATTGACCATGGTCAATAATAAGGCATTGAAATCCATTATTGACCGATCTTCAAGAATCTATTTGAACGCAGGTAACTTGATTTTTTGATTCTACAACATGAATTCATAAACATGAATAACCTTAAAGGTGATTTCTTGTGGTTAGGCAACCAGATAATTATCAATACATATTAGATTATTAGAGATGCTTGATATGGTATATATCATATTTCAAAAAACTAAAAACTCGTGAAATATGATGACATAAATGAACAAAAATTGACATTAACAAAGCCACCTGACAAAACAACAGAATATTTTGGCAATTCCAAAGCGCAGGTAACTTAATTAAAAAATATACTTATACCTACCTATAATTTTTTATAATTATTAATACTATAAAGATAAATGTCTTATAAAAGTTTGTAGTAGTGGAAAGAATATTTATATTAACCTTGGTTTAGACAGCTTATAGCCCTCGCGTCTAACCTAACTTGCCGCTCGGGCAATAATGATGGCTGCCTAAACCTTGGTTAATAATATACTGTTATTTGCCTTGCAGGTGTTGGTATAGAAATGCTAGGCATTGAACATGAGCTGAAATTTCCTCAGTGCTTTTCTAATTGATCATTAATTTATCTCTTTTATAAATAGAAACTATCATACACTGGAAAATGACAACACAGCATAATAGGTACCTATGCATAAAATTCGTAATTTCTTAAGTGTTTGTTTCATAATTTTCCGAAATCAAAACTCATTAATTGCATGTTTGAATTTGAAATTATCAGCTGTTTTAGCACTCGTAGCTCAAAATACTGTTCCTTCAATAAAAAGATATACTTACATTATACATATTTCGGCAACATTTTATATGATCTATAAGAAATTTATATGTTTCCACAATCCAAATTCGTTTATTGCCCTCTATTTCTTTAAAGCTTCACAAAATGCCCAATAACATTAATTCAGTAAATCGGATACATTTTAGTCGTCTAAGGTCAATGATAAAGTCACAATATTTTAACACTTCTTTAAATTTCTCGTTATATGCATGCAATACCTATATAAATCTCTTTAATGATCGTTTTGGTTTAGAATGCCAAATACCATTTAATCTATTTTTATGCATTCATTGCCAAAAAAACTTAACACAAGTAAACCACAAGTACAAATGGTGACATTAGTGCCAGGAACACAATATTTATTTAATTTCCTGGAAAACGTTTGTAAAGTAAAGTTAAATGTTATAATTATCCCGGTAATTATTTTATTTTATTAGGTATTTTGGCATTTTTATCAGAATTGGTCTAAATGGACAATAGTAGGCACACAATCGATATTGATAATAAAAATTCCCGTGCACAAATTTCAGCTCACTTTTCATGAGGATCAAATTTTCAGGAAATAATTCCACCTGTTGTCCCTAATATAAGACTGGACTGTTTAGCGGTAGAGCTTAAAACCTGTTAGGTGTCAGTAAATACCGGCATTATCAATCGATCAGTTATTCAGTCGTTACAAGTAATTTGATTTATCAATAATTTATCCAATATACCTTATAAATTATTATTGACCATGGTCAATAATAAGGCATTGAAATCCATTATTGGCCGATCTTCAAGAATCTATTTGAAGGCAGGTAACTTGATTTTTTGATTCTACAACATGAATTCATAAACATGAATGTGGTTAGGCAACCAGATAATTATCAATACATATTAGATTACTTGATATTGTAAAATATCAATACAATCAACATTTTTTCTGCTTCCATCCTTAATTCTGGAGGTGTACACATAATAGGTAATATCACTAACATTTTCTTCGCTCATTTTTTAAAAAACGGGAAACTCGTGAAATCTGATGACATAAATGAACAAAAATTGACATTAACAAAGCCACCTGACAAAACAACAAAATATTTTGCCAATTCCAAAGCGCAGGTAACTTGATTAAAAAATATACTTATACCTACCTATCATTTTTTATAATTATTAATACTATAAAGATAAATGTCTTATAAAAGCTTGAAGTAGTGGAAAAAATATTATATTAACCACGGTTTAGACAGCTTATAGCCCTCGCGTCTTAAATCCCTCGTCGCTCCGCTCCTCGTGATTTAAACTTGCCGCTCGGGCAATAATGATGGCTGTCTAAACCTTGGTTAATAATATACTATTAGAATCAATACTACTGTTAAATATCTGATTCCAATATTATTTTAATAAAGGAGCAAAATGTATCAATGTTTGCTGAACGAATATAGTGTTATCGCCGGTATAAACATAAAACTTGCAAACATCATTTTTTAAAATACATATTAATAAGCGGCTAGTCGACCGTTATTCCAGGAAAAAAGCAATGTTCTGCATTTAGATGTTAAGAGTATATTTTTTAAAATCTTGTACATCCGAAAACCCTTTGACGGTGTTTTGACGCTCTAGGAAGGTGACACAGCCTGGTACATTTTGTTGTATGCCGTCCGATTGGTTGGGAGAAAACATGGCGGTTGTGAAGCCTATCAGAATGCATTGTTGGTTAGTCGTCGTGACAGCGGGGGCGTAACCTTGCTGTCAGATAATATAGTTTTCCTTTTTCTACTCCACCACACTTTTGGCTGAGATTAACAAGGTCGTATGTCAACAAACGCACGTGGTTTCTCTCCGTCGGATTGAAACAAATAGCATTGCCTAAAAAAAGGCACCCAGCAAATGTACTAAACAAATGTAGTGACTAGTTATGTGGTTTTAAAATCAGTAGTGAATATTTATGTTATAGTATGTTATTATAAAATCTTGTACTAAAGAAGTTTGTGTGATTTGGAGAAATAAACGCCAAATTACCACAGTGAAAAGCTCGTTTAATTCCTTCACTCAGTAAATAAAAGAATCAGTAAAATTAACCTATAATCGAGGAACATAAAAGCCTCAGGAACTGTTGACGCAAGTCAAATAACAAGACTTGACTTGCTTAACACTTGGTGTAATAATTAGTATCTTGCTGCCGTTTAAGTTTAGTTTTAGCCTTGTTAAAGTTTTGTATATAAATTGTATATTATTATTGTTGTATGTTTAAGTTAATATGTGTATGGTGCACGTATTCCAAGAAATACGAGCTGCAGATTTTGATAGACGCAGGAATTACTCTCTCTGATTTACTGAGAATTTATTGGAAATAAATGATTTATTAGACCTGGCATTTTTTTCCGATTAAGCCTGGTTCCACCCCACCGGTTATATAAATTCTCAGAATCGACGCATGTGGAGTAGTGAAAATCCCCATTGCACCCTCAAAAAGTTTGTGTTTGGTTGACTGTTTCCCGAAGAAGAACTGTGTGCGTTAGTTCCTTAAAATATTCTCTTCGTCTTTCTATTCTTTTATCTCCTTTTGTTATTATGTTTCTAAACATTTATCTAATCATTTAAAGTTGTTGACTAGTTGCAGGCAACTGGAAAAACATTTGCGATTCGTTTAGATCAACCATCTAACCTGAACGAAAGTGTGTTTTTTTCTTTCTCTAATATAGTTACATTTTCATACAGGGTGTTTCAAAAGTACGGTATGTAACTTAAAGGGGTGATTCCTTATGATATTTAAAAGAGAACTTTATTCGATTTGGTACCGTTATTTATAATGATGAGGGGCTTAATTAGCTCTAGCTAGATTAATTTTTTAAGTCCAGTGGCGCCCCGGGAGCACCTTAACTAATACTATTGACAAGAAAGTGTACGCCACTGACTTTTTTTAATTTTGATATATTTTTTCGGATTTACCAACTAAAAGTACAACTTTTTTGTTCCTTGCGTTGTTTTCGTATCTTGCTTCGTTTTCGAGAAAAAAAAATAAAAACCACTTTATTACATATGTATACAAAAAACATACCTATGTAATTCAAAGCTAATTAAAATATGATGTTAAGGTAAGTTTTGATGTCCAATTTACCTGTTTTGTCAATAACAAGTCTGGCAAATGGAAAAGCTTCTTTAGCTCGACGAATTTATCAGGAACGTTATCCAAACAGAGTGCTGCCATGTGCCAAAACATTTAGACAGCTCCATGCAAGATTGAGTGAGACTGGGAGTTTTAAACGTAATACGGAACTTCCTGGCAGACCTGCAACAATAACCACGCCTGAGTTAGAAGAGGCTATACTTCGAGAAATAGAAGATGATTCTTCAACTAGTAATCGGAAGGAAGCAGTGCAACTTCAAACAAGTGCATCAATTGTTTTGAGGGTTTTGTATCTTTATCAACTATACCCATACCATATTCAATTTGTGCAAGCTCTGCTTCCCCGTGATTTTCACGCAAGGTTTAATTTTAGTAGGTGGTTGCTTCATGCAGTAGCACTTAACAACAATTTTTTACAGAACATTTCATTTACTGACGAGGCCCCTTTTCCATAAGAAGCCATTATAAATTTTTATAACGAACATTTTTGGGCGGACGATAATCCTCATAAAACTAGAGCAAGTCGTTTGCGGCAACAATTTTAGGTGAATGGATTGGCAGGGATCATTATCTTATTGGACCATACTTTCCACTACCTCGATTGAATGAAAACTCTTATACGCAGTTTCTATCTGAAGAACTTGACGTTCTGTTGGGAGATGTACCTCTACAAGCAAGAACTAATATGTAGTTCATACATGACAGCGCCCCATCTGATTTTAGCCTAGTTGCTCGTCAATAACTCGACAACAATTTTCCTAATTGCTGGATTGGACGCGCAGGTCCCCAAAGTTGGCCAGCTCGCAGTCCCGACTTGAATCCTCTAGACTATTATTTATGGGGTCACCTAAAGTCTCTTGTATACAACGCAGTTTCTATCTGAAGAACTTGACGTTCTGTTGGGAGATGTACCTCTACAAGCAAGAACTAATATGTAGTTCATACACGACGGCGCCCCAGCTGATTTTAGCCTAGTTGCTCGTCAATACCTCGACAACTCTTTTCCTAATTGCTGGATTAGACGCGCAGGTTCCCAATGTTGACCAACCCGCAGTCCCGACTTGAATCCTCTAGACTGTTATTTATGGGGTCGTCTAAAGTCTCTTGTATACAACACGCTTGTACTAGATGAAAACGACTTAGGAATTTGAGTTATTGAAAGTTGCAATGCGATACGAAATAATGCAGGCATTTTTGAACGTGTAAGAGAATCTGTCGAAAACGAAGCAAGATACGAAAACAACTCAAGGATCAGAAAAGTTGTACCATTAGTTGGTAAATCCGAAAAAGAATATCAAAATTAGAAAAAAGTCAGTGGCGCACATTTTCTTGTCAATAATATTCGTTAAGGTGCTCCCCGGGACGCCACTGGACATAATAAATTTAAACAAGTTAGGGCTAGTTAAGCCCCTTGTGAATATGACTAACGGTGCCAAATTTTAACAAAATCTGAACTAACCTGAGTTACCTGAGCTAACTAAATATTGACAGACTTGTCAGTCGTACTATAAAAGGTTGGCTCAAACATTACAATATTTTAAGTAAGTTACAATGCATAGATTGTGTATTGGGTTTATTAGTCTATGATGCGTAAACTGTATGGCTCTTCTTTTAAAAATAGGTTACCTGGAAATTAATACCTAAATACACAAACACTTAAACGTTTCATCGGCGCAAAAAATATGCTCTCCAGATAAAATTATAATTTTATTTGGAACATGTCATTTAATATCCGGATTCAAAAATAGGATAGTTTTCAAGTCCCTAAAATAACGTATAACATAATGTGGGAGTCATCGCTCTATTTATTGGATTTAGGACCATTAAAATTTCGGTTGCGGTATAACAAGTAGGCATATTTTGTTGAAAACATAATATTTACGTAAAAATTGTGCAACTTTATGAGTATTGGAAAATATTTTATGATGGTAAATGTAAATTATTAAGATTGATATATATTTATTAATGTTCATATTTTTCACAGATATACATTTATTTATTCAGTACAGTACATTACAGATAGAATCCAAATAGTACATTAACACGTTCGCTACCGATGGCCACTATGGTGGCCTCACCGATCCTCCATGGTGAACCGCGGCCACTATAGTGGCCAAGAGTTCACATTCATTTTTATGCATCTACATTGGATCAGGTCTACGCGCGGTTGTTGTGTACCTTTTTGCGGTCTGTGGTCAGTCCGTTGCCACTATAATGGCCATTGGTACTTGATTCAGGTTAGTCATTAAACGCGTGTAGATAAAACCATTGTGCATTGCTTATAGTCACAATTATATCTAGTTTTATACAAATATTGACTGTTGGTAAATTGTTAAAGGCTATTTTTTAATTTGATTAAACTATATATGTAGGTGAAGGAACCCTGAAAGTCGACGAAGAATCTCATTCATTTTCTGTAGTGAAACAATTAATAAGTGAATATTTGGGCAAGGGCCACGTGCTGTATATTGATAATTTTTTATTCAAGCGTTGCACTTGCGGAATTGTTGTCCAAAAAAACTGCTGTACTTGGAACACTACGTGAAAATAGAAAAGGCAACCCAAAAAAGTTGTTGAAAACCAAGCTGAAGAAGGGAGAAGCAGTTTGGAAGCGGAAAGGTTCAGTTGTCGTAATCAAATAGAAATACAAACGCGATGTCCGCATGATGAGTACCCGCCACAAACATCAGATGGTTGAAACAAGACCCAGAAGAGGTGACGTAAAACAGAAGCCGCAGTGCGTTCTTGACTATAAACAACATATGTCTGGCATTGATAGAGCCGACCAAGTGATGTCTTACCATTCGAGTTCGAGAAAAACTATTTGGTGGTACCGTAAGATATTTTTCCACCTTGTAGATACATGTTTATGGAACGCTTATTTCGTTTACAAAAAAGGAACAAAGAAAAGTCTTTTGGACTTCCATGACGAGATAATAAAAGATCTTATAAAAGCTAAACAGTCAGAAGCAATACCAGTAAATTTCCAAGGACACCATTTTCCGGAAGCTATACCTGGAGAAAAAAAAGAGGTGTTGTTTTTGCTCCAAAAGTAATGTACGGAGACGTTCACGGTATCACTGCCCATCTTGCCCAGACTTACCTGGGTTATGTATTGATCCGTGCTTCAAGAACTAGCATCTAGGCTTGAAAACATAATTTTTGAAAGTTATGTTTTTATATTAGATCGAATGGTCTATTTACTTGTTTATTATTTAAAGTTATGACTTTTTTTAGTTTTGAAATATAATAAGTATGGAAATCTTGATATGTATTTTTATTTCAAGGCAACTTCTCAAATGGCACTAAAGTGGCCGTTGGTTCATACTAATCCGAGAGCTATGAATGAACCGAGGGCCACTAGAGTGGCTCAAGGTCAAATGTAGTGACCTTAACTCTCTAAGTCATAACAATAGTGTATGTAGAGAAATCATTAAAATATCCCAAGTATATCCCGAAATACGGCTCTGGTTCACAGCGGGATCCTGCCATTTTCTGGTCGGTAGCGAACGTGTTAAGCATTAATTACAACCTAATAGGTAGCTTATTTATAAAGAAAGAAAAAAAAAAAGACAAACCTGAACAGTAACTAATTATAAAATAAATATAAACAATAAAGTATAAAATCGATAACTTAAATAGTAAGTACAAAATCATAGAGCAGTTGACTTGCAATTATTTCGCTATCTTTAGGTTACCGAGATTAAAGTCACCCTTAAGTTCTTTTTGAACGTTACAATTGAACAGTTAAGCTCAATGGTGGCGGGAAGATATTTATTTAAATATTGCATTATTCGATTTAATGCACTATTCCTGCCAACGTCGGTTCTGCTTCTGTTGATTGAGAACATTTCAACAAGGCGCGTGTCGCGTGCAGGTACACGATAGTTAATTAGTTCCAGAAGGTCGGAGCAATCTATTTTATTAGTTATAATTTTAAAGCCAAACAAAATAGTAAGGAAAATTCTTCGCTTCTCCAAGCTGTCCAGATTCAACATTAACAATCGCTGGTGATGTGAAAAAGTACTCTTATCTATACCTAATTTATATAATAAGAAATTCGCGAACTTAAGCTGAACGCGCTCAATTTGAGCAATATGAGTTTTATAGCAAGGCGCCCAGATTATACAACAGTATTCCAGATGACTTCGTACTAAAGAGTAATATAGTGACTTTAAAACTTCAGTATTAGAGAACTCCCAGCAACGCCTCATTATAAAACCTGCCATTTTACAAGATTTAGACAGAATGTAGTTAATATGATCATTAAATCGCAGTTCGGTGTCAAAAATGACTCCCAGGTCATTAATTACATTAACTCGAGGTAAAAGAGTATTGGAAATGGAGTAATGATGCAGTACTGGCGCTTTTTCTTGGAAAAAGATAGAACCTTACACTTAGAGGTATTCAGTTCCATTTGGTTTGTTTTACACCAGGTAGTTAGTTTGTCGATTTCGTGTTGTAAATTGAGGCAGTCGTTAATATTCGTGATTTTATAAAATATTTTAAGATCATCTGCATATAAAAGGAAATTGCAATTTTTAAGTAAAGCCGTAAGATCGTTTATGAACATAAGAAATAGAAATGGACCCAAATGTGACCCTTGAGGGACTCCGGAGGTTACGGTAATGTCTCTTGTCAGGACGCCATTAATTTTAACAAATTGTATACGATCACACAGGTAACTCGAAAACCAAGATAGCAAAGGATCT
Organism: Polydrusus tereticollis; assembly: GCA_963920685.1. Lineage (NCBI taxonomy): Eukaryota > Metazoa > Arthropoda > Insecta > Coleoptera > Curculionidae > Polydrusus > Polydrusus tereticollis. Next base: position 111,712,695 of record OY987327.1, on the reverse strand, counting down.
GTAATGCCGGAAGTCTTTAACTTCTCAATAAGGATGTGGTGGTCCACCCTGTCGAAGGCTTTTTTAAAATCAAAATAAATTGAATCAACCTGGGCACCAGAATCTACGGCAGAGCTTAAATATTGAGAATAAATGCATAGATTAGTTTGGCAAGAACGACCAGGGAGAAAGCCATGTTGGTGTTTAGAGATAGTACAGTGAAAGCACAAAAGGAGCTTATCAACAACTATCGACTCAAGAACCTTTGCCATGCAATCTAGTTCGGATATCGGTCGGTAATTGCACACATCACTTCTGTCCCCGCCCTTATGGATTGGGATGATGTAAGCCGATTTCCAGATATTGGGAAATTGACCTGAATTTAGAGAAAGTTGGAAAAGGTAGCAAAGCGGAAAGGCCAAAGTTGGACCACAATTTCTTATAAACACAGGAGAAATTTCATCTGGCCCTGCTCCCTTTGTTTCATCGAGGTCGGCTAGCTTCTGAAAAACAATGGTACTATCAATATCAATGTTGGAAATGTTTAAATCGTTGGTGGATAAACAACGTGTGAGAGATGTTGGATTAGATCTTATAAACACGGAACGAAAAAAATCCGCGAATAAATCGGCAATAAGATTTGGGCCATCAGTCACTGAATCATTAAACTTGATTTTTAAAGGATATCCTGCTGTGATTCGCTGAGACTTCAAGTAGGACCAGAATGCTTTGGTATTATTTAGAATATTATTCTGAGTTGACTGAATGAAAGAGTCATAATCTTTTTTTATTGCAAGTTTTGACTGTGATCTTAATTCTTTATAGTTTGAATTATCATAGGGTAACCCTGTGCGTCGATATTTTAGGAAAGCCTTATTTTTATTTTTTAAGAGTTTAATTGTTTCATTTGAAAAATAGACTGGATATTTTGGAGAAAGAATCCTGAACCTAGGAACAAACATATCAATTGCAATGTTCAGAATTGTATAAAACATTTCAGTAGCCTCGTTGATATCATTATTACATAAAAAATCAATCAATCAAAATTAACTTTGATTAACTAAATCCCCTGGTTTCAAAACGCGAAAGTTCCACTTAAGTCAAGTGTTGGAAAATAGGCAAAAATGTTCACAAGTTAGTTCAGGTTTGTTAGTATATTTACTGAGAATGTAGCTTAGTTTTTTTTCCAAAAGACATCCATTTAGTCAAAATTTCAAGAAATAAAAGAATTTGTCGGTGTTTCATTTGAATTCATTAAAAATACCAAACAATGTATTATTAGATATCAAAATAATCGAAAAAAAAATACAGGGTGTTATATAATAAAAGTCCGATATTTTACATTACGATTCCTCAGTTATTTATAAGGTGCAAGGTTGATATAAGCATGGGTATAAACCAGATCCTAATATTTACAACAAGAGAAACAGGGAAGAAGAAGAAATAAATGTTTTGGCCTCTATTACGGTATAACCATCCATGTCATGCAGAAAAGTGTATGATGAAGTTGGGATTAGGAATCAAGAACGCAGTTAATTCTAAAAAAATATAAATCTAAACCATACAAATACCATCTCGTCCAACCGCATCCCGGTAACGCAGAATGTAGGATAGTTTTTTGCAACTGGTACCTACAAATGTTGCAGGAAAACGCAAATTTTGAAAGAAGGGTGGCATGGACCGACAAGGCTTATTTTACGAGTTCTGGTATCTTAAACCGAAACAATTCAAAGTACTGGTCCCAAAAGAACCAACACGTAATATTTCCACGAGAACGTCAAATTAAGTATTTTATCTATTAATGAACTTTGGCCGAAATTAGACACCTAGATATAATGCGAAATTCACTAATGGAAATATTAGGGGATGCTCCTTTGACCGATTTAAATAATATTTATTACCAGCAAGATGGCGCTCCGAGTCACAATTCTCATGTAGTGATAGAATATTTGGAAACCACATTTCCCGATAAATGGATTGGTACCAATGTACCTGTCATGTGGCCTCATAGATCACTTGATCTTTCTCTGTTGGATTTTTTTTATGGGGGTATATAGAAAATCAGTTATATAAGAGACAATACCACAATATTAATCAACTTCGAGAAGCTACCCATCAACCCTTAGGCTTTTGCAGGAAAGGCCAATTATATTATTAAATGCATTGCGAAGAATCGAAACGGTGTGTCGAAAATGATTAATTTTACAAAAAATGTTAAAATGATCCCTGTTTGAAGTAACAAATATGGACGATTTTATGTTTTTGAAAAGCCCTGAAAAAGAGCGATAAGATAAAAAAAAATAATATATAGGGTGTCCGATTTAAAAAAAAAACACAAATTTTGGTCATAACTCAGAAACTGTATTAATTATTATAATTAAATTTATTAAAGAGCACCTATACACGATGTACTAGGGCCTTCCCCGAATGGTCGCTCAACTAATTTACCACTGCAGCAATCGATTGCAAAGTTCAAAATTTAATTGACAGGCTGGAAATTATCGTTGAGACCTACGATAGGTACGCATTTTGGTCGTGTTTGAACAAACCTATTGTTTGCATCATTGTAATCTATAAATGAATTTAGTTATAGTTCTCAACATGGAATATGTGAACCATAAGGTACACGCACGAACATACGGTTATGCCTGAAAATCTTTCGACAATAATTATGGTTCAATATACGCTAGAATCACATTTTTGGAATATTAATTTATCTGATTTTTCAAATTTTGCATATATATCTCTCCTTGGATCTTATTGGTAACAATTATTAAGATGTTTCCTCAGCTGTTTTTGCAACTTCTGGTGGAACATTGGTAAAATTCAAGTCACTTTCAGAATCCGAACTCATGGTGAACGTGAATTGTTTACAACTCGACTAACTGGCAGACGGGATGATAGACGTCAAGCGTTTAACTGCAAACAAGCGGCTGACACCCGTAAACTAGATATCGAACTCTCTTAATTTCTCAATGTTTATTATAACTTTTTTCTGGTTTGAAGTTTAATTACAGTGGTGGAATGTATTTTTTTCATTTTTGTTCTACAGAATATTGTTATACAGAGTGGCAAAAAAGTCGCGCATTATGCCTGTAACTTTTGAATTATCTGGTATACGAAAAAGTGACCCTTATGAAAGTTGTTCAGTAAATTATTCCCCACATTTCTACCTGCATGAATTTTTTCTGTCATTTCTGGTTTGGTTGCCATAGAAACCAACTTATTTTTTTTTACATGGATTACCCTGCATATGATTGCATATTTGGCTTCTACTGGGGAAACTCTGAATTTTTTGTATTTTAAATTTTTATTTATTTAAAATTGTAACAAACTTTATAATAACAAAATAAATTGCCTAGAAAATTAAACAACTTAACATCAGAATAATAAGCAAGTGACACCTTTTCAGTGGATCAGGTGTTCAAAATGACCACCATTCTCTGCTAAGCAGAGCGCCAGTCGATCCCTGAACCCGTCTACAACGTTTTAAAGGAAGTCCTCTGGAATGGCCATAATTTCAGCACTAATTCTGACTTTTAAAGATTCATTCAAGTCATTTGGACGGTTAACGAAGACTTTGATCTTTAAGTGTCCCCACAAAAAGAAGTCGAGCAAGGTTAAGTACGGGGATGGCGCTGGCCAGTCAATAGCACCTCTTCTGCCTATCCAACGTCCTGGAAATTGTTCGCTTATGTATTGTCTATCTAACATTTGCCGCATAATGCGCAGGTGCTTCATCTTGCTGGAACCATACCTGTTCGTTGTTGCCATTATTTACATCCAGTAAAACCATTCTGCAAGAAGGAATTATGTGATTCCTGAGGAGGTCCAGATATTTTTCGCCATTTAAATTACCATCTATGAAAATAGGTCCTACAATATGTCTACCAACTATGCCCGCCCAAACATTAACTTTCTCGGGCCTCTAAGTATGACCTTCCTGAAACCAGTGAGTGTTCTCAGTAGACCAATAACGATAATTGTGTCTATTAACAATGCCATTTAAATGGAAAGTAGCTTCTTCCGAGAAAATGATATTTGTTGCAAAGTTATTATCGTTATTGCATCTTTCCATCACCAGCTCACAAAATTCAGATCTTGTATCAAAATCGTCCTCGTTTAACTCATGCACCAACTTAATCTTGTAGGGATGCAACTTCTCCTGCTTAAACAATTTTTTCACTGATGAGATACATTAAAAGTTATTGCCATTGGCCTGGATGATTGTGTTGGATTTCATGTATTGAGAGCATAATATCCAAAGCTTTGTCTCCTTCGGTTGCTGTTTTAGGTCGACCTGATCTAGCGGCTTCCCTAACACTGCCTGTTTCTCGAAATTTCTTTACCACTCGACACACCGTTGACTGATTTATTGGAGGCCTATTTGGATATAATTCATTAAAAATTTGACAAACCTGATCTTGTGATCTGTTCATATCTCCGTAACCGCTCATTATTAAAATTTCAACTCGTTGTTCCTCAATCAAATGAACCATAGAACTAACCTGAACTAACCTAAACAAATTAGAAATCAGACAACAGAATATTAAACAGGAACTTAAAATTGACACTCTTAGGTCGCTGTCATGAAAATACCTTGACTCAACTGGTGGGTATTAGGTAGGAATAATTATAATTAGGAAGTTTTTCATTTTTGAGCTGTCATTATCTCGGACACGCTTGCAGGAGAAAATTTGAAATACAAAAAAATTAAGAGTTCTCCCATTAGAATCCAAATATGCAATCATATGCAGGGTGTTCCATTTAAAAAAAGTAAGTTGGTCTCTATGGGAACCAAACCAGAAATGACAGAAAAAAATCATGTAGGTAGAAATGTGGGGAATAATTTACTGAACAACTTTCATAAATGTCACTTTTTCGTATACGAGGTTATTCAAAAATTACAGGCGTTATGCGCGACTTTTTTGCCACTCTCTATTTTTTTTATATACCTACATACAGGGTTTCCCAAAAGAACCGGAACGGCCGAATATTTCACCAACGGCTCGACATAAAGTTATGAAATTTGGTATACGGGGGTAATCAGTAGTGCCGGATCTAAAAATAATATTTGCAACGTTGTCAGATTTACAGTTTTCCTATGGAGCCCTCAACTTAAATTTTTTAAATGTAATGCTATGTTTATTTTTAGCGCATTCGATTTGTCGTGTTCAAATTACTATGATCGTATAATATCAAATTTTAATTCCCCTAATTTTTGTTAATATTGCAATTCATCATTTCGTTAAAAAATATCATAAAATTTCATTATCTCGAGAAATCGTGGCGATATGACAATGGAAATTAATTAATAGAAATTTTTTCGCAAGTCTGATCTAAAAATACCATTCACAACGTTGTCAAATCTACATGTTGGTTCCACGAAATCTTCCTATTTATTTATTTCCTTTTAAATATTGTGTATTTTGTTTGATTCCATAAAATTAAATTTTTTTAACTTAAACTAATAAAAAAAAGAAAACAATACAAAACTACGTAGGTAGTACAAATAATCCTTTTTATTACGGTAACTGATAAACTACATAAATATGATTAAATAATCCAATGACAAACATTAACAGGTCTAAATTAAATGAGAAAATAAAAGACTTAACGTATTAAGTGTTCAAAATGTTGGCCATTATTTGCCAAACAATAACCAAGCCTGTCATAAAATTCACCTATAGTATTATTTAACACTTCTGGTGTTATAAGAGTCGATTCGTATAGAATTGTTTCCCTCAGATGATCTAAAGTTAGTGGTCTATTTTTGTACACCCTATTTTTTAGATGTCCCCAATAAAAAAAATCCATAGGGGTCATATCCGGGGAGCGTGCTGGCCATTCTATCGTTCCTCTTCGTCCAATCCACTTTTCTGTGAATACCTTGTCCAAATATTGTCGAACTTCTCGTGCAAAATGGGGAGGTGCCCCATCTTGTTGAAACCATATTTCATGGATGTCAACGTTCAACTCTTGCAATTTAGGAACCACATTTCTTCTCAGAAGTTGTAAGTATTTTTGACTCGTCAGGTTTCCATCGATAAAAAAAGGTCCAATAATTGTGTTGTTAAGAATCCCTGCCCAAACGTTAATTTTCTGCGGATACTGTGTATGTAATTCTTCCATCCAGTGAGGGTTAGTTCTACTCCAAAATCTACAATTGTGCCTGTTTACCTGCCCATTTAAACAAAAAGTCGATTCATCACTAAATAAAATTTTGTTCTTAAAATCTGGATAATCGTTAATTTTATTCATTATGACTTCAGAAAACTCGATACGGCGGTCAGGATCATCTTCCAAAAGTTCTTGAGTGTACATTAATTTATAAGGCTTAATATTTTCTTCCTTTAAAATCCTGTGAATTGAAGATGTACTTACATCTTCCGGTAAATTTTGTTTTCGTTCTGTTATAGACATTTTAGGATTCTCTTCTACAGATAATAGGATATTCAACTTATTGTCATCTGTAGTGGCCGTTTTAGGTCGACCAGTTTTTGGAATAGGCTTAACATTCCCTGTTTGTTGGTATCTTTTTATTGTTCGACAAACTGTAGATTTTTTAATTTGCTTCTCTAGGTGTACAGCATTGAATAATTCACAAACTTCTTGATAGCTTCTCATTTTATCGCCGTAACCACGATAGATTAATATTTCAATCCGTTCAGTTTCACTTAACAGGAAAACCATTTTACCTTAATAATAACTCAAGTAACTTTCACAATAATGACGGATGGTTGACAAAAATAAAAATAAAAGTTGTTTATCTATTTCCAAAGGCCACTTGTTAATTTATACCTCATGATTAATGAGATAATGAAATTTTATGATATTTTTTAACGAAATGATGAATTGCAATATTAACAAAAATTAGGGGAATTAAAATTTGATATTATACGATCATAGTAATTTGAACACGACAAATCGAATGCGCTAAAAATAAACATAGCATTACATTTAAAAAATTTAAGTTGAGGGCTCCATAGGAAAAACTGTAAATCTGACAACATTGCAAATATTATTTTTAGATCCGGCACTACTGATTACCCCCGTATACCAAATTTCATAACTTTATGTCGAGCCGTTGGTGAAATATTCGGCCGTTCCGGTTCTTTTGGGAAACCCGGTATATTGTATAATTATTGTAAGTCATTAAATTATTATATGAGAGGTTCTAAGTAAGCACCTATCTGAAATTGTTAACGATATGGGATTTCTTCTCACCCGAGAGGGAATCAATCGATGTTTTCGTTGGGGTATACTGTCACCGAAAGATTTATTTTTGTATGATATGGTCGTAGAAGAAGATGTTTGTTTTCTTTTAACTTTACAATATTAATCCGGGTCCTTTCTGGATAGTTATAGACTGATTAAAACCAATGAAGTTGCTACATCATAATGCGCTTGTGATATTTATCCAGCTAGACTGTTGTATCATAATTTATATAATATTTAATTACCTGTACCACTACTACGTACGATATTAAACCTGATTTGTTAATCTTTATAGCTACAACGTAAAAGCAGTGTGTACAAAATGTGCAAATGAAGTTTTTGTGTGGCCGTTTTGAGTACCAACGGGTACGACCCTCCTTTAAAGGCGACATTGTCACCGCAGCAACGTTCTTCTTCGATATACGGTACCTGCCTTTTCTGCGTGCTGTAACATTCCATTAAGATTTTTAATATGGTCGCGCATTTGCCGTGTTCTGAATTGAATACACATTTTATTATTATTTTCGTTACTAAAAGGGTAATCGAAAGCTATGAGAAAATAAGTAAATAAATAACTTAGTATGCAAAAAATATGATGCTTGAACATAGCCGATTCAATCCGCATAAAAAGGCCACATATACAGGGTGTTTCAGAAGTACGATACGTAAGTTAAGGGGATGATTCCTTATGATATTCTAGGAGAAAAAGTTCATATGAACATGTGTCCGCAGTTTGATATACAGGGTGTTAAAGTTTTTAAAAAATAGTTTTTTTATAATTTTTTTAAATATCCTTTCCCCGATATTATTAAAATTTGGTACCGTTATTCATAATGATAAGGGACTTAATTAGCCCTAACTGGATTAAATTTGTTTAGTCCAGTGGCGTCCTGGGAAGCACCTTAACGAATATTATTAACAAAAAAATGTACGCCAGTGACTTACCAACTAACAATACAATTTTTTTGTTCCTCGAATTGTTTACGTATTCGTTTTTATTGAATATATAAAAACATGCCTATGTATTTCAAAAATAATTAAAATATGGGATCATTGGCGACTATCTTATTGGACCAAACTTTTTACTACCTCGATTGAATGGAAACTCCTATACGCAGTTTCTATCTGAAGGACTTGACGTTCTGTTAGAAGACGTACTTCTACAAATAAGAACTAATATGTGGTTCATGCCCGACGGCGCCCCAGCTCATTTTAGCCTAGTTGCTCGTCAATACATTTTTCCTAATTGCTGGATTGGACGCGCAGGTCTCCAAAGTTGGCCAGCTCGCAGTCCCGACTTGAATCCTTTAGACTATTATTTACGGGGTTACCTAAAGTCTCTTGTACACAAGAGCCTGTACTAGATTAAAACGACTTAAGAATTCGAATTATTGAAAGTTGGAATGTGATACGAAAGAACGCAGGCATTTTTGAACGTGTAAGAAAATCAATGGTGAGACGATTGCGTGCGTTTTATCTGAAGGTGGCGATTTTTAATATTTGCTTTGATTAACTGTTGCATTTTTTTTGTGTGTCTTTATTTAAAAAAAAATATTTTATTTTTAATTTAAATGTTTTAATTAACTTTGTAATATTTTTTTTTTCTACATGCAATAAAGTGTTTTTTATTTTTTCTCTCGAAAACGAAGCAAGACACGAAAACAATTCAGAGAACAAAAAAGTTATATTATTAGTTGGTAAATCCGAAAAAAAAAATCAAAATTGGAAAAAAGATCAGTGGTGTACATTTTTTTGTCACTGATATTCGTCAAGGTGCTCCCCGGGACGCCACTGGACTTAATAATAATCTAGTCAGGGCTAATTAAGCACCTTATCATTATGAATAACGGTATCAAGTTTCAATAAAATCGAAAAAAGGATATTTAAAAAAATTATAAAAAAACGATTTTTTTTTTAAACTTTAACACTCTATATCCAAAACGGTGCAACTTCGGACACATGTTCATATGAACTTTTTCTCTTATAATATTATAAGTAATCACCCCCTTAAGTTACGTGCCGTACTTATAAAACACCCTCTATTTATTTTTATACCGATACCCAATACCGTCCGAACAGTAAGAAACTACATTTTTTTTTAAATATTTTCGATTATGCTTACATTAGTTGTCAATGTATACAGGGTGTCGCAGATTATAATGCTTTCTACAGGAATCTCGAAAACCATCGGACATACAGAGATTATTAAATTAGAGAAAAGTTGGGTATTACTGAGCTCTGAAACGCCATGCTTTCAAATTTAAATAATTCCGAAGATATACGGGAAAACCCGAATTTTTGCGATATAGTTCTTATCGTTTTCTCATTTTATTTGAAGAGACGTGTCAAAATAAATTTTACATTCTCATTGCTACTTTTTATTCTCTGTAACAAGGTTTAATTAAATTTTTAATCCGACGTTTCGTCTTTTCGCAACCATCGTCAACTTTGTTTTTTTTTAAATAGTCCGAAAATTTCAGTATTTTACGTTTTATAAACTTTACTTTTTATTCTGAATCTAACGACATATCACACTCTTTTTTTGTTAGACGTTTGGGGCTAAAAAAAAACGCATCATTAATGCAAATGAGCGCTTTTTTTAATTTTTGTTTTGTTTTTATTATTGTATTTAAACTCTAGTTGGCTTTGCAAATAATATTTTTATTTCACATTATTTACAATATTATTACACCAATATTCAAATTCATAAATATTAAACATGATGGCGTATAATAAAACAAACCATCAGAAACGCACGAATAATTTAGAAATTATTATAGAAGTTTATCTAAAAAATGTAACAAGTAGGTATTAATTTATTCGATTTTTTTTAAATCATTTTCATACTTGAAATAATTTTTTACTTCCAAAAATTGCACCCTCATTCTACAAATATAAATAACACCGGTAAACAAATTCTTCCATAACGTTATTTAATACTTCTGGAGTTATTCTTCCTATTGCGGCTCGAACTGCAGCTTCTAATTCATCATTATTTTGAAAAGTCTTCCAGTAAACTTCACTGCCAATGGCACATAATAAAAATACACTAATTAGACAAACAATTAGAAACGTATGAACATACTGTTCCTAAATCAGTATCGAAAATAATTCTTCATACAGAAGAATACCGTCCCTATAAATTCCATATCTGGCATACGTTACTTCCAGGCGATTACGAGCGCAGAATAACTTTTTGCGAGTGGTTTGCTAGGCAATTTTCTTCCCTATAATGTTCTCTGGACAGACAAAAGATATTTTTCTAATAATGGCATCTTAAACATAAAAATCATTATTGGTCAACACAACGCGAAAATTGAGTTCATACATCTAGGCATCAACATCGTTTTGGATTTAACGTGTGGTGCGGTATTTTGGGAACCCGAATTATTGGACCCATAATTTATGAAGGAACACTAAATTCGGAAAGATACGGACAATTTTTAAAAAATAATATGAAATATTTGAAAAAATGCCTTCAAATCAATTTAATTGCCACTCGTAGTCTCATAAACTGGCCTCTGCGATCCCCAGATATTACACCGATTTTTTGGGGGAATTCGTTGGCAATAAAGTTTACTGGAAGACTTTTCAAAATAATGATGAGTTAGAAGCTGCGGTTCGAGCCGTAATAGGAAAAATATCTATAATAAAACACTTATCCTCACACTTTTCTTGGTTGTTCTCTTTTTTTCGGATTTTCTTCCAAGATAAGTTGATAAAACCTATTTGTATTCTCTTTTGATAAACACCAGTTGTTTACGCAAATTCGATCATTTTTCAGATGTTAGTCCACCCCTTCTCTCTTTAATTCTTTCAGCTTTTATATTATCTTCCATCGTCACTATCCTACTTCTTCAATAGGTCAACTTTGTGAAATAGCAACATTTCGTTTCGTCAAGATTTTTCTTGTACAGGTAGCTACCAAACTCATCAATCTGACCAACTTCATATTAGAAGAAAGATTTCCATCCGGGTTCCATTCCAGCGTTTGGTCTTCTCTTAGACCTCCCTGGCTCGATTGCCACGAAATGTCGCCACGTGCAACATCTCGCATATGTAACTTAACATTATCTTTCAAGATAACTTTTTCATTCGTTTCCCTTTTTGTAGTCCGGACATGCAACTTCGCAGGTGTATGATTAATGCAATATTAAAACCGATGCACGTCATACCCTTTAAGTGACGTCAGATATCGACGGTGTTGCCAGCTTGTAACCAAAATATCCGAGTGAGGGAATTACAGTTTTTTTTTTCATAAAAACAAGATAAATATACAAAAATTTCCCATAGTTTATATATTTGTTTACTGCATAAGGGGCCGTTCAAGTATTACGTAAGCAGATTTTTTGCAATTATTACCCCCCTCCCCCTTGTCAGCAAAAATAAGCAAAGCTTTTACCCCCCCCCCCCCTTCCATGCTTACGTAAACATTGGTACATGCATTTTTCAATGTGTTCTGGTTTTTTTATTGATTCATGAGCAGCAGTTATAAGTCTAGAAATAAGGAATAGGCTTGGAATAGAGGACTTTAACGCACATAATATTTATTTAAGCAAATTTTATTGACATGGTATTCAGTTATTATAATCTTAATATATTAATGAACAAAACAAACTTCTTTTAAAATTTTTGTATATTAATGCAAATTACCAGTCCTCAGTCCATGCCACACGAATCCATGACTCTTAAGTCCTCGATGACATTGGATGTTTGCTGCTCAATGTTCTGTGTCTGCTCACTTTCATGTTATTTTGGAATATCGACATCGGTCTCTTCGAGCCATTCAACATCTTGGTGCTCGTCTAAATTTTGTATTATGCACATCAATTCGTTAGCCAACGAGCAGCCCCTCCTAAAGGTCTTACTCTTGATTCAGTGTGCGTGTTAACTTTTTTATTGATATTCTCGATGTGACTATTTAATGACTTGACGGAAGCATGATAAAGACAACAGAATTAGCATGTTCGACTTGATAGCTTTAGTTTTACCGTTGGACAAAAATAATCGAAGGGCATTTGCAGAAAATCTTTGAGTGAAGAATTAAAGTGTAGAGCTAAATTGACTGGAAGATTGAGAAATTGCCCTCCATCATCCAAAACCAAGTCATCAACTGTTTGTTTTACTTTTACTAGTGGTGAAAGAATCTAGTAATCTAAATAAGCCACTTCTTGGACGACAGCATTCTGTGTTTCTACATTTTACAATTTGAAGCAAGCAGTGGATCAATGGTAAAGTAAACATTAACTTACAACACGTCAAATCGTCAATCGTACCGAAACGAAACAATAGATTGGCAGAAGAAATTTAGACAAGTGAATAGCGCGCGGTATTTCTCCTACTCGGTTCTTTAACTCGGTTCTCTTACTCGGTTCTGGAGAATCCCTGAAAATGCGTTTCGTTTTCAAGCATAGACAAGTAGGGTTGCCATATTATGTGTTCAAACCAAAATCGACCAAATTTTGTAGAAAATCCGAAAAAAAAAAAATAAATACTGCTGACGTAATCACCATCCAGACCCCAGTTGAATAATACAACTTACTTGTTTCATACATTCCATAAATAGTGCCACGGATAGAACTTATATCCAATCTCGACACATTTACAACTTTCTTTAAATAAGACCGTTTCCTTTTAGGTGGCTCCAATAATTTATTTTGCTTAACTGTTGTTGAAACTGCGCTTACAGTGGACATATTCAATTTTAGGGCAGCTGCTACACGGTAAAAATTAGTAAAGTTGATATAAAATATATAGACCATAACACACTCTTTAAATTTACTTCTCTAACTGCTATCAAGGGGCCATTGTTGTTAAGTTCTTCCTGAAAATAGCTTATTAGAGAGGCTATAAGCTCTTTGCACCAGCTATTTAAATGCTTTGGCATATCTCGCAAATAGTAAACAACGTAATCGACTGAGATATGTATGTTCACTTTTGTTGTTTTTAAAAGAACAGTTTTCTAATGCTATTTATGAAGAGATCTAAAGTTTTTGTTAAAAATTAGACGGCGCAGCAAAACAGAATCACAAAATAATTAAGGTTAGTTTTGCATGAGCATCAAACAAAGCCAAATTTTTACAAGCTTAAATAAACAACATTTTTGCTATAAGTGGGTTCGTATCAAAGAAGAATACTTTAGTTTATAGTAAATTTAATATCGCATAAATTTTTGATACTTTTTGCCCAAATTTAATTTCCTCGTGTTTTCTTACGGACTTACAATTATCAGCTAATTGATGACGTGCATCGATTTTAATATTGCATTAATTAAGTTTGTCAAAGGCGAAAAAGAAGATTTCTATATTTATAGTCTGAAATTTTCTAATTTCTCTATTATGAATCGAAGTAGCTGTGACTTACTTTTGGGTACTTGTGATCAATTACTTTGAATATTTCACTCATGTATAAATTTTCCCATAGGAAACGTTAAAAATAAAAAATATCAGCGGATATACAACGTTGCCTAGACAACGTTGTATATCCAACACACAACAATCGAACCTATTTGACGAGACAGTTTTTTTTTTTACCTTTTTACTGCGAACGTGATCGTTATTGTTATGAGTTCCCTTCGGGAAATTCATTGCTTTTGAAAAACAAACCCTCTCAACAGATAACGACAAAGATATAATTATGGCATAAATGAAAAATATAAATATTATTTACCTAAAAAAAAAAATAACCCCAACCCGGGTCGTCCGGGGTCGTCCTGGCGGAACGCAACTCCTTAACACTTGAGCCATCAAAGGCTTTACATATTATTCGTCAATTATTCAAGAAGAGTGCCTTAGGTGCAGCATTCTAAAGCAGTTTGACAACAGTCAGGTTTGGTCGGGCGAAATACTGTATCGTAGATACCTGTTTGTTTGTATTGTTATTATTAAAAAAGTCAAAATGAACCGATTTGGTCATGCACTTAATGAACAAATAGACAAAGAAAAAATTATATTTCATTCTAGAAATATTCTCCCTAAATACCGCTCGTGCATAAAAATTAACCAGATAATTTTCATTCAAGCTTGTTATACTAATTCCACTCGTTCTTCGAACTCGTGGAATTATAAATAACAAGCTTTCATGAAAATTATCGGTAATTTTTAAGCACTCGTGGTGTTACCCCCGAAAATTCCACACCTGTAATTTTTAACCAATCAAAACGTGTATTTTCGACAGATTACCATGGCAACGGATGAATTTTAGTGAAAATTTTTTCCTTGTTGGTACCCAACAGCGAATTATACTGGAAATTTGTTGACGTTTACAATGACAGAATATTTTTTTGAAAATCTGGTTCTTATTTATTTACATGATAATTTTGATACATTTCAATTACAAAGCCAAGATGTTTTCTATATTCTTTGGACACCTCCTTTCTTCTTAATGGCGAAAATGCAGGACTTGGAATGAATTAAATGTCTATGTCTAATGAAATATATATAATATTTAGACACTATTCTATTCACCTTTTTTCCATTTAGCACTTTGAATTTTGAATAGTGTAATTGCAAATATTCGTAAACAATTCGAAACAAATTTTCTTTCTTCAAGTAGGAGCCACAATCCTCTATTAATGCGGGTAAATGAGTCATCGCACGATGATTGATCATTACATCAGACAATTTCACGCATATTTTGCATATAGTATAATTTTCAAACCGATTCATTTTTAAAACAACAAATTTTGTTGGTTTTACTGGCTGCACAATATTCTTTATTACAACAAAACGCGAGTTTTTCTGATGTTTTGAACTGTCAAAATACGATGATCACAGCCTCCAATGATTGACGCTTGCTGACTTTGCGCGCTGGTTATGAATTCCATACCAATAAAGCGCGGATGAAAAGTTAATAAAAACGCAAAAGAGCAATTTTCTACCACTTGTAGTTACTCAAAACTTATGTAAAATTAAAGAATATACTGTGTTGTGTCTTGAGATGGTATTTTGGTGCAACTACAACGAGTAGAAATCAACAATTTAAAGGTCTAAATTGCTGCCAAAACTGTGACGCGCTGTAAATCTGTTCATGCAGCGTTCCGAAAAACCTTTTAAATTATGATTTTCTACCACTTGTAGTAAGCCCAATTAACTATAAAATGAAAGAATATAATATTTTAGATCCTAAAATAGCACTTTTAAGCTACTACAATCAGTAGAAATCAACAGTTTATAGGCTAAGAATCCATTGGTGACAAGATAAACTAAATCTGTTCATGTATGTTTCTATAGAACTAATAAAATTTTTATTTTCTACCACTTGTAGTAGCCCAAAGTAAATAAAAAATCAAAGAATGTAATATGTTTCATTAAAAAACTGCATTACCGTGTAACTACAAAAATCGAAAAATAAATTTAAATTATTTAAACACAGTTTGGTGTGGAATTTTCTTACCGAATACCACACGGGGTCAAATTAAATCCGAAAATTTTTTCGGAACTAATTAAACCTCTAGTGGTATTACTAGTGATAATTCACCTCACTTTTATTGAACCAATCAAAACGCTCATTTTCATAGCAACCACCTTGGTAACGGTCGTCTTACCCGATAAGACTACCGCTAGCTCGAAAAGACGCTTTCGAAAAGACGCTTGTAGCTTTTTTACTTAAATAAAAAATTAGTAACACCTCTAACTTGTATATTTACCTTTATCAGACGGCCTTCATTTTTATGTTCAGTAAATTATCCAATAAAATACACCTCTAGAGGCGGTTTCTTATCTTCATACCTTCGTTTTTCACTCGAAACTCGATTTTCCAAGAAAATTTTCACTCAATGTAATTTTTACTTATAATCAAAGATAAGACCCTCGAGCTAAAGCTCTCGGGATCATATCAGATTATAAGTAAAAATTACATTTCGTAAAAATTTGTCAGAAAATCGATTTCTTGTTAAAAACATCGGTATTACCGATAAGACGCCTCCTCTATCGGTATATTACCGTTGAAAATACTATTTAAAATTAAAAGCTGATACAGAAAGATCATCGTAAAATTTCTATTTTGTCCAGCTGACCAAATAATAAGGTGATCGATTTGATAGTCATTTTTTAGCAGTTGACAAAAATAAACTAACAACTTGCTATTTCCAATCTTCCTCGATTTGCCACATGTTCTGTCCAGTAGAAAAAAAATTGCTTTGGCCCTACAGGAGTTATACAATAAATCCCATGTTTGACGCAAACAGAAAGCTTTACTAGTTAACAACTTTGGAAGCGGCATATTTTGCCGCAAATCCATTGACAGTTGATAAAGGTGTCATGTTACCTTGATACCTTTATCCACAAAAAAGCTCAGCTATGTACCATATTTTTGAAGCAAAGTAACAACAGAATGAAAATATAACATATTAATAGAGTAAGTTTAATTTTATAAAAATATGAAAAGAAAAGTTGCATAATAACACCTTTATCCACTTGGGTCTACTCAACAAATAAATTGATGGAATTTAAAATGCTTTTAGTAAATATGGGTAAATTCAATAATCACCTTTCTATAAGATTTTTAGCTAAATAAGGTCAGTTGTAACTTTATACTATAAAAGCTCCAGAAAATATCAAAAAGAAGATGAGTTCTACGCTAGGTAGGCCGCCCAAGTAATAAATAAATAGAGCGGCACCGAACGAGGGAAATGCCGCGTAAAGTGACGAAAATAGTCTTTTCAGTAAACTAGACACGTGAAATGTTAAAGATGTACTAAATATCACAAACATCATTTTGAGTATATTGCACAAGAGTTAAAGAAATTAATTTAAATTTTAATAAATGGTTAAAAAATAAGCTTCTATCAATAAACTAAAATGTGTAAAAGGAGTACAATCTTTGAAATCATGCATACAGAGATAGTTTCACTATAAATGCATCGATCCACGCAACATAGGAAATCTGATGCAAATTATAAAGTGGTTGAATACTGGATACCTTGTTAATTTTGGGCCGATTATTTATTTTCATTTATTAAAGGAAATAATTCGATGAACTAACTAAATTGTGATATGATTTATTTCGTAAATAAGGGATTATTCAAAAAAAAAATGTAAATATGAACTTGGCGAAATTATAAAGTACGGTTCTAAAACTTTGTAATAAAAGCACCAGTAAATTTCTATAACTAACACTCTGGCATGGAGGATGTTTATGACATGACCGAGGGCATGTCAGTAGAATGCAGTGTTGAGATGATTAAAATCAATGGATTAAAATCATGATTTTAATCAGTATAATTTTTTTTAAATCATGATTAATTTAAGTTTTAAAATTTTAACACTTAAAATGTATTTGTTCATACAAAAAATAAAACCCAGTCGCATTTTTATGTGGTGTTATTTAGTATTTTATAATAATTAAAATAATAAAATTACAAAAATAAAACTTTAAAAAAATTAAAAAATTAAAACTAAAAAAACCTTTTTAATACAAAAAAATACTTAATTTGAACAAAAAAAAAATATAAAAAAACCTAAGTGTTAAAATGCTTAAATAGAAATACTAGTTTAGCTGCTTTGTCACTGCCAAGTCTGTTTCTTATATCTGAATGTACGAATCCATAAGTAGAAAACATCCTTTCGATATCAGCAGACGATGCACAGGCACACAAAACAGAAATTACTATAGGGAGCACTTGCTTAATTTCTGAAACATCTTCTTGAGATCTCCACCACTGTACTGCTGTTACATTTCTGATTATTTCCTCTGAAAACAGAGTTTTGTGAAAAGGGTCCGACTTAGCTTCCAACTTAATTAGTAATGATAATAATCCTGTGTCTGCAAAATATTTGAAAACAATGTGTAGAGCATCTCTCTTTTCTTCAGCTAGTAATGGATATTCTTTTTTGTTTATTGTAGGATCCAAAATATACGCCAAAAAGTGAAAGGGGGTTAGAGCTTGAACATATCTGTTCTTAAATAATTGATATTGACGCAAGCTTCTTTCTTCTTCAAATTCAAAACTGTCAAAAATAGCCAGTAACTTTTTCCATATATAAACTGCTTGAGATAAAAATGCAACTTTTTGTTGCATTGCATCCAGTGCTATAGAAATTGGTTTTAGCAACTGTAGAAAATCTTCAGCCATCCTTTTAATAGGGATATCTGAAACTTTTTTAAAAATCACTGTATCAATTTGATCTTTATGCTCTTCACATATTAATAACAATTTTGGCCACTCATTTACATAAATCTCAAGACAATCTGAAAGTGTATTCCATCGAACATCCTGAGGTAAGACCAATTTCTTGTCCCCTTTTTCTTTATACCAAGCATTTGGCAAATGGGTATTTCTGAAGTATTTCACAATATGTTCTTTTATCTGCGATGCTTCTAAATCTTTGGAGAGGAAACTAAGTAAGTGTGCCGAACAACCACATTATAGGGTAATTGGACGACTCGGTAATTTTTTTCTTCATACTGACCATGTTGCTCGCATTATCTGTAACAATACTGGTAACTTTACAGTTATATTCATTTTTGCACTTATTTATTGAGTTAATAGCCAATTCGGCAAGATAGTCAGCTGTATGGGTATAACTAAATGTATCTATGCTTTCTAAAAGAACACTGTTTCCATCCTCTGCAGTCAAAACGACACAGATTATCGGCTCATTATGTATATTGGACCATCCATCTAAGGACATCACAACAGATTGTCCAGATAACTGCTTAAAACAATTAGATTTTTCTTCTTCAAATATTTCATTCAAGAGCGTTGATGATAACTAAAATCTAGATGGTGGAAAGTAACTAGGCATTAGCATTTCTGTGGCCTTTCGAACCTCTTTATTTTCTATAGCTCTAAAACTGCAATTTGTTGCGTAAACGACTTTGGCTATTTGTCTGTCCAATTATTTTTTCTTATCTTGTCCAGTTCGCACAACAAAATAATACAAATGACCGCTACTTCCACTATTTTTACGTCCACCTACACTTCCCTTTTCACAGTTATCGCTTTTCTGTTTCTTTGCCAACTGGATAATTTCACTCTGGCTAGTTCCAGGCTGTGACTGACAATCACCATGCAGAGTTTCAAGACCACTGCTGATATCACTAGTTTCACTTTTGCAGGTTTCCCAATGACTTTTTTGTCTGTCCACTAGACCTTGCAATTCTTTACCACACTTTTTACATACTGCTCTACAACGTAGTTTGCCCACCACTTTCTTTTTTATAAAATGCTGCCAAACACTAAATGCCTTTCTGTCCCGGCTTGTCATGAGTTCAAATGTTTTGATATATTAATCCCTAAAGCAAAAATATCACTGATAACTAAAATAAGTGCGCATCATTTATATAGCCAGGCGTTTTCTGTCAGTTATTACAAGTTTCGACAAAGCGGCAAACTTGCAATACTGCGCGGACGAAATTTTCACGTTAATACAAGTTTCGACGAAGGCGCAAACTTGCAAAAACTAAGCGAACGAAATTTGCATGTTAAAACTTCTCCAGTTTTGCTTTGTATCTGTACTATTCCTGCCTAAAAATATTTGTTTACTTAACAAAACAAAATATAAGCAATTAGAAATATTTAAAAATAATAATTGTTGTAAAAACTAGCAAATTTTCTTAAAAAACCAAAAAAATCATGATTTTTATCAACCCTGGTAGAATGTGATTAGAATTATTTTTCAGGTAAAATAGGTTAAAAGCTTTTTTCTACAAGCATGTCAAAAATTGAATTTTTGATACCCCCAGTAGCCTTAAAAATGTTACTTTAAGGCACTACTGTTAAAAGTGACATATCAAATTTTGATAGTAAATGTCAAAAAACATTTGTATTGTCTTTATTAATATTTAAAGAGTAAGGTTAGACGTCCTGAGACCAGGCTCAGAGTCAATGGAGTCCAAGTGAACTGGTGCCAGAAGCTGAAATACCTAGGACTTATCTTTGATCGAAGACTAAACTAGAGGCTTAATTCAATTAACAGAGTTAAGCTAGCATTGCAACAATTAGGCTCCATCTACTCCCTGCTTCACAGGCGAAGTAGACTTAGCAACAGAACGAAAGTAAACCTCTAGAAGGTCCTGGTCAGGCCGGTTCTGACTTATGCTGCGCCCTCGTGGTGTAACATAAGCAGGGCGAAGCTAAATAAGTTTCAGGTGATTCAAAATAGGGCGCTGAAGCTAATCGCAGATGTCCCCAGGTACACAATGAACCGCGTGCTGCATCAGGACTTTCACGTACCAACAATTAACGAATTCTTTTTTTAAATTATCACGGACCATTACAAACGTACGAACGTATCGCCAAACCAACTAATAACGGACTCACAGACGAGAGCTGGACAAGACGCAACCTATAAACTACCTAAAGACTGGCTCCCTAATGGTCCCAACTAATAGTAGAGAGGCACTAAATTCACTAACAACAAAACATTGTTAGAAAAGGCGCCAAATTATTTTGCACTTAAAAACTTTAAATCAACCTCGGCACAACGCACTTCTCGATCAAGGTAAGAATCCGATATAAATTTTCTACCTAAATGAAAAGACCTAATAAGTTTTCGAATACCCAACAGATGTCAAAGGATTTACCTAACATGAAAACCCAAACAAAATCTCGTATATATACAATTTAAACAAAATGAAATATAAATTCCTTCCACAGTTCTACCACTCCCCATAGTTAAGCAGGATTGAACAGAAACATCTACCTACTGCTACGTACATAATGCCACTTAACTAGGACAATCTTTTCAGACGTAGAATAGTTCATAACAAAACAGGGTTTAAAATTAGAAAAATTTCGAACTTTGTTTAAAGTCGACACTGACAAAATTAATCAAAATATTTGCTGCACTGAGAAAAAAAGTAATAACCACAGCATGAAAATTTCATAAGCTTTTTACACAATTTATATAATAGTAGTGATAGGTAACCTGTTTTTAGTGATAGATAACTAAACAAGAATCTTAAATTATAAAATTATGTTATATAACAATATTTTATACAGTTTACCCGCTAGTAAATCAACAAGTGATATCAGAGCGCCTTGACGTAAAAACTAAACAAAAACAGGGAAATACGATTTACAATGATAAGAATATTTATAACATAGGGGACAAAAAAATGGGTTGTCTGTGAACAGTATGCACAAAAATAAAAAAGGTAATATTTCCAAAAATACTGGGAAGGATCTTTGGAGAGACATGGAAAAGACGCCAGGCAACATTTAAAATTTTCTCACTAACTACAAATTTGTCGTTTCTTCTACATTGTACAGTTTCACAGTCATCAATAGCCATTAACGACTAAACAACACTGACGACGAAAATGAACTACAGCTACAGCAATTTGTTTAACTAATTATTAATATATAAAGCATGTGTGCAATGTGTGTTTTCAAGAGCAGTTATTAGTGCGTTTTTAACCAGTTTTGTTATTAAATTATTGCAAGTGAGTTTGGTTATTGAATTATTTAAAAAGTTACTACTAGAACTAGAAAAGAACTACACCCTTTACCCTCAATCTAAAGGAAATGTGGGAGCCAATATATGAGCACTTTAAATCTTGCATGGAATTTCCTATCTTGCGCCAACCCATGCACCACTGTAGAAACCGAAAGAGCACTACAACAAAAACTGCGTACGTATCCATGAAAATTATTTCATTGTAAATGGTTGTTTGTCACTTGATGAGAACAAGATACTTGCTACCTCGGCCTAGATGAGATTAAGAAAATGCATAATACAGGACAAGGTCGTATTTAGGTTAGTCATACCATGTTATAAATTAAAAAGCTTTTTACCTATTATTATTAACAGTATTACCCCCCTAACCTAACAAGCTTTTATAAATACAGCCTTGATACAGAAAGGCATTGTTAAAGTGTGATTATAATAGCACACATTTATAAAACTTTTTACAAGTGTTCGGCTTTTTGGTTTTTGTCTTGGGTCGTTGATGAGTGTGAAATTGTCTTGTCCGCGAGTACCCAAGAACACAACACAACAATATTATGTCGACGTATTTCTTCATGTTAAAAAGCAACTTCAAATAGTTTCTAATAATATATTAGCCCCGATGATGCTTTAAATCAATAAAGCAAGACGTTAGCGAACATTGATTAAACTTCTTTTATTATCTTGTCATTAATAGTTCACATTAGAGATACACTGATAAAAAGAAAATGTAAAAAGACACACTGAAACATTGGTCACTTTTATGCCACACAAATATGTGTTAAATTATATCTTGCCCGAAATTCTACATTTATCATGTAATTATACATTGTTCATGTAAAATTTTAAAATGTAAATCTACCACTAAGAATGGATTATTACAGTAAGTGTGCAATAATAAAATGTGAATATAGTATCGTAGATATTATGTATAATTACACAACTTAGTCGACTTCAATTCATGTATATTTACAATATTTTAGTGTGTACTTCCACATTACACGTAGGTATATGTAAAATACCTCTTAATTTTTACTATTTAATATATGTTTTTTTACGGTGTATTATTATACCGTAATAATATTTAGTAAAAATATATTTTATAGCTGTTAATGGGTTGTTTATTGGCAAACATTTTTTAATGTTTATAATCTATTTGTTTCATCTAAAAATATTTTGCTTCAAATTTACTCTCTTTCCAGAAAAATATTTTTGGATAGAACAAATAGGTTATATCCAGCAAAAAAAGTTTCCAATTAAACACCCCATTATAACAGGCAAAAAATATTTTTTTAACAAAAAAAGGTTACCAAGCTGAACCCATAACATATACTAATAAGAACTTGCAAAATTTGTTGAAAAAGTGTGGTTATAAAAAACAACCCATATCCGTTTAATTAAGTTTCTATGAGCCTCAAGTTATATTAAGAATTAAGTCCTACAAACCTACATTAAGCATAATAGATATATAGATATCTTAAACTAATAACAAATTAAAGAAAATAGGTTTTCTTTAAAAAAATATTAAATACAGTAACAAATGTAACAAATACGGGTCTTAAACAAAAAGAAAATTAAATGGCTTTTATTTTAAAGGGGCATACGTAAACTCAATAAAAAGAAACAAAAGGTAGTCAAATATGTTAATAAACATAAACTGCAAACCAAATTGCAAATATAACAAATAAATTATTTAGTAAAACCTGGATTGCTTTTAGTGAATAAAATGACATATTCATATTTTAAATACTCTCGAGAACTGTATCTAAAATATGAAATTTGCCGGACGAATGACGTACAATATTTTATTTCATACTGTTCTGTTGAAAATTATAATTAATTATGTTTTGAAATTATAATGAAGTTTTATTCTGCGTCGTATATTTGAAAAGTGCTTATATTTACTGGTGGAAACATTGTGTGTTTGACATGGATTAAACTAAAACTTACAAATTTCAGTCCGGTAATAGTTATTTATCTACTTTCATTTAGTAATATGAATTTTACAGTTCTGTAAATCGTTTTGTAATGGCATCTATTACAGCACTAGTGCTGTAATAGATGCCATTACAGCACTAGTGCTGTAATAGATGCCCTTACAAAACTATTTTTAATAGCAGGTGCATTTTTACAGGTGCAATTTTATTTTTAAAAAGGCCTTTTGCCTATACACTCGATGTTTTATTAAACTCGGTTGACGCCTCGTTTAACAACTTTAACATCTCGTGTTGTAATATGAATCTTTACAACACTTATATCGTAAATAACTATTACGATATAAGTGTTGTAAAGATTCATATTACAACACGAGATGTTAAAGTTGCTAAACGAGGCGTCAGCCGAGTTTAATAAAACATCGAGTGTAGTTATATGAATTTACAACAAGAATATTGTACAAAATTTTATCTACTTTCATCTATGAATAAAAATATTTGGCAAAAGGCATTTTTAAAAATAAAAATGCACCTGCTATTAAAAATCGTTTTGTAAGGGCATCTATTACAGCACTAGTGCTGTAATGGCATCTATTACAGCACTAGTGCTGTAATAGATGCCCTTACAAAACGATTTACAGAACTGTAAAATTCATATTACTAAATGAAAGTAGATAAAGAAATTTTACCGGACTTATTGCTGTAAAACCTTATTTTCTAGACTAAATTCAAATATGTAAAGGTGTGTTTTACAATACAGTATGAAATAAAAGTTATTATTTAACAGCAATTAAAATATATGTCATAGTTGAACCTAAAAAATATGGGTTCAAACAAAAAATATATGCCAACATAATTTTAATAGGATTGGTTGATGATTTTATGTCCTCTACTATTTTATCAGACTTTTAGTTAGCATCACTTTTCAACCTAACTGACACTGGCTTATGGTTTTAAAGAAATTACCATAAAAATATTACATTCTTAAGTTTAGTTACTTTAGTAATGGTAAGTTGTATAAATAAAACATAACTCTCTTAGGCTTGTGTTATCAACTACTATAAAAAACAAAATAACATAATAATAATACAGTCTATTAATAAACATGTTTATAAAACTTACCTGTGGTACTTTTTCAGGCAGATAAATAATTTAGAATATATAAGTTAGCACAAAACTAAAAAATTATAGGAGTTATCTCACCCAAAACAAAGAGCGATCGAAATGGCCGCACGCACGCACGCACGTTCTCTGATTGACGCATCGGTGGTCTGGTAAACACGTGACTCGAACCGTTAATCTGATTGATAGAGTTAACTAATTACATTGTAAATTTACATTTCTTATGGATTTTCACATTGTATTTGGTATTTCTACATAGTTGCGTGTAGCTTTAATGTAAATTTACATGGAATTGAAGAGTTATTACATAAAACATTGTAAAATATACTTAAAATGTATTTTTACCATGTACTGTGTAAATAAATGTACACTCACTAATATGTTCAAATATATCTTGGTATGGTAATGGTATTTCTACATAGTTGCGTGTAGTTTTAATGTAAATTTACATGGAATTGAAGAGTTATTACATAAAACATTGTAAAAATAGACTTTAAATGTATTTTTATCATGTACTGTGTAAATATACACTCACTGATATGTTCAAATATATATTTTATTATTTTTGTGTATAAAAGCAGTAAACTGTGTGTAAAAAATGATGTAAACTTACCTCAGTTTTTATCAGTGTATAGTAATAAACTATAATTTTTTAACTTGGATCTTTGAAACCTTGACTTCTACGTTTAAGATTGCCGTAATTTCTTAAAAAGTCTTATTGGTCGTGGAGTTCACTCCCGGTGGCTGAAATGTTAAAAGTGATTTTTTTACGAGGGATAAACCGCTAAAGCAATGTGGTGCACACGCGTCAATAAATGTAAAAAGCAATGCAAGCGATATGAAGCAACCATCAGCAATGCATTAAAAATATCAAAAATGTTCCAGCAATGTGAGAAAATGCGAAGCAATGTAAGAAAATGCAAAGCAATGTAAAAAATGTTGAGCGATGTAAAAAGAATTCCCGTACTTTTAGCATTGCGGCTCGTTAGCATCACTGGATTTGGCGTGGCAACATGGCACTTTCGTTTCCACGAAATCCTGAACATTCGATAATCGAAATCTTGTGTTTTCTTACAATTTTTCATGTTTTTCTGCGGTTTTCAGCGGATTTTTTAAGTCACGGTATGCATTTGTTTTAATAGACGAGTGTATTTTATGAGTTCTACAAGTGATAATTATTATTTCACTGGTAATTCCTTTTTCTAAGGATTCAAAAAAGAATCGGATTTGTTATCAGCGGCGCAGGCACCACACCACCTTTACCAATAATAATTGCCAAAGATGTATTTGGGTCATTTGTCTGAAAGTTTATTAAAAATCTGCCTAAACGGGTCATTCGTCACGAAATGGTAATTTTTGTAAAAATAAACCAACAGACCGAAAAAACTGCGTGTAAAGCATTTTTTTCTGTTTTTGGAAGCACTTGATGCGTATTTAGGTGATATTCGCCAAAAAGATAATTATTGATACTTCTTGATTCCTTTGGCGTCTTCTTTTTAGTTCAATGCTTGACAAAAAAAACATAAGCGTATAGTCTTAGAGGCAGTTTGACCAAAAAGACCGTGCGGGGGACCGATATGTTACGAAACATATTCATTTATAGCCTGTACTCAAAATCAAACTAAAAAAAAAGACGAGAAAAGGAGAGCAGGTTGCAATTGGTACAATGTTGTAACGTGAAAATAGATTTTAAAACTATGGCACTATGGCAGTCATAAGGTCATAGCAACTACACAACAATTGTTTACCTCAACTATAGAAAAACGCAAGTAACATAATTAAAAAGCAATGCAAGTAATTTATACAAATGTGAGCAGTCACATGCAATGCAAACAAAATGCCAGCTATGCGGCACAATGCCACGCAATGCGAAAATTTAGCAATTTGCAATGTTTTTAAAGCAATGTGCAATATTTCGATGCAATATTAAGCAATGTACCGATGGTGTACTAAGCGGTTTACCCCTCTTTTTCTTTTTGCCAATATCTCAGTTTTACATTTTCGGCACCTTTAGAACCCTTTAGAACTATTTACGTTCGATATACAATTATTATGAGTAGCAACATTTGAATTAGACTTAAGCATCTGCGGCCTTTCGAATTTTAGCTCTTCATTTAAAGGCGTCATTAATAAAGAAATTACGAACCTGTACAACGCCGTAAGTATTTAAACCGTTCCTCCTCGGTTCAGACAAGGGTTATATTTTATAAAATGCAACAGATAATCTTCACAGGCCATTTGTGTGTCACCAATACAAACAATCTAAAATAATTTGCTCTCTAGTTAGTACCAAATTTGTATAAAACAAACATAAATATTTAAAAGCTCTTGCAATAACTTTCTTTAAAGAGTACCGCACCTGCTGACTGTTATGTTTATGTTGTTCTTATCAAAAATAAACATGGTTTCCAAACATATTTTTGTTTAAACTTTTTTATAGAGTCCCAGTTGTATTGTTGTGTATTGTTTGAACACTGTACATAATTAAGAACGTAAACCAAACACTGCGTTTTGAATAATTATGGCATTGGCATCTGCTATCAAGGAATTGTTTTATATTTAGGGGGAAACCTGGTTTGGGAGATGAAAAAAAAAAGTTTCGAGCCATTCTTTCAGGTAATTATTATTAAATCTAACATGTCCAAACGCTTGCTCTATTTAATACACATTTGTGGGACACAATGTTTTTTTCTTCAAACGTCATATTATAAGTAGTGATAACTTATGTGACGTTTCTCAATGACATTAAATGTTATTTATATGACTAGGAGTATAAGTACTTATACTCCTAGGCGTATAAATACATTATAGTACTATAATTTTTTTTTTCGTTTTATTTATGCTTTGAGCATTTCTCATTTAGCCACGAAATTTTAATTTATCAGTTTTAATAAACGAACATTTACACAATACACAACGATTATTGGTATTCACAGTGGTATTTATTATTTATTGGTAATATTTATAGTAAAAGTACAATTGTGAAGATTTGCATCATTTAAGAATCCTCCACTTCTTGCAATATCAGTACTGCTCATAACAATTTTTCCAGGGTGAACTGCTTTTAAAAATCCATTAGAGGGTCCATTAAATGAAGATTTTTCGAGATTATTCGCAGAGCTAGGTTGAAGAATTCTCTTAGCAATTTTGGTTTTACTTTGCACAGAATCTTCAATGTACAATTCGGCAACTGCATCAGATTTCCAACCCCCGTGCCTTTTCCGCGTAGTAATATCCCCTCCACTATCAACAAGCATTGTTGCGGAAGTTTGTCTTAAACAATGCCCTGTATATTCTTTCCAATTTGGAATCTTCAGATACAATGGGTGCGTTCACCCGACCTCAGCAGCTGACTTATAGCTCTCAGCAGTTCAGCGCTAATATGAGTTAGCAGTTGAAAAATAGATTAACGCATTGTTGAACTAAAGCGTTATTATTTGAGGGGTATAAC
The DNA here is from genome assembly GCA_963920685.1 of Polydrusus tereticollis. Lineage (NCBI taxonomy): Eukaryota > Metazoa > Arthropoda > Insecta > Coleoptera > Curculionidae > Polydrusus > Polydrusus tereticollis. The sequence goes on along the minus strand of OY987327.1, from coordinate 111,684,598 downwards.
AGCTGTTGCCTTGACATGCCACGTAACCTCAAAATTCCCGCTTTTTATTTTGGGCCAATTTTTCCTATCACATCTAGAATGAAGGACATTTAGCGAGCAATTCTACTGATATTAATGAACGATGAACTAAATTTTGGCGCGATAGGGGCTATCGCAGGTGATTTAGTTCGGGCAGTCGATATAGTGGAACCTGGCAGAATAATTCCTGTTCGAAATAAAAATTATTATGAAAATGTTATACCAAATTACAGCCCTGATGATTTTCATAATCATTTTAGAAGTTCCAGATCGACGTTTCAAGTAAATAGGTGTTGTAATTTAATGTGAATTACAGCGGCTTCCCTAAAATATCATCATTATTTCAGAACTTACTAAATGTACTAAAGTAAATAAGAACAAAACAAACAGGTTAGGAAACATCTGTAAAATATCGAAACCAATAAGTTCTGCGCATGTCTAAGCAAAGGATGAGTTGGAAAGCAGAAATGAACTTCGCTTAAAGAAATTTGCAGCTGCTGATATCCAGCGCCTGGTCAGCGGGTCGGCTGAACGCGATCGCTTACTCAACTTCTCAACTGTTGACGTCGGGTAAACGCACCCAATGCCACATCTTTTTCTACACTACCAATTTTATGGATACCCATGACAGCTTTATAACATTTCCCATTTTGATTTTCAAAAAAAAAACGGCGTTCCTTAAAATCGGCAGGACGCAAATTAACGTAGTTTCTATATTTGGTTAAATATTCATCCCCCAGGACGTTTTAAGTTCTACTCTTATTAGTTTTAGTATTGGGAATTTTTATTAGCAGCAAAGGACCCATATCTTCAAGATCATCAACTGTCATATTCACTAATTCGTCGCAACGACATGCCCCAGATATTCCAAATATCAAAACTACCTAAAAAATTAAGGGTTGGTGAAACAAACCAAATGTAAATTTATTGCCTTCATCGCTAAATACTTTTCATCTGGGGCGTCAGACAAAAATTTGCTGAACTGGTTCCTTGACAAGACTCTCGATTTCTTTGGCTTATAACCATCTCCTTGCTTTTTTAAAATAGCACGCAAATTGTTGTATTTTTCAGTGGTCACATTATGCTTCAAATTTAACACGGACCTTATCGAAACTTGATAGGAAAAAATACAAAATGAATAAAGCTGGATTTATAAACTCGAAAAGTTGGTAAGGTTGAAGTTATGATCAAGTTGGTGAGGTTAGATATGCCGAACTTCGAACATAAAAATAATTATCTCGAACTACCCGGGAACTTTTCGAACCTCTCGAGCTTTACACATGAACAACATAAACGAGTGTATAAATGGAACTTGAGTATTCCCTTTAGTTTAAATTAAACTCCTATTTCCAACACCAACTGAACCTCAACCTCGCCAACTTTTCGAGTTTATAAATCCAGCTTAAATCTTCACTTTTATATATAAGTGAAGATTTATACATTTTGTATTTTTTCCTATCCAGTTTCTATGATGGATCTTCATCAAGTAACGGCTACATCTATTGAATACGGACCTTATCATTGAATAATGAGCCCACAAACTAGAACTCTTCATTTTCAGTGACATTTCGTTAAAATATGCCAATAAAACGTTCTCAGAGTATTGCATTACTTTTTTTCCAGTGCACCATTGAACTTGACAAAGGCAGCTTCATATACTGTACCAGATTTCGCCGGCAGCAAGTTTTGAATAGCTATTCTAGCTGCCTCTACTACCTCGGGAGGACCATCAGGCACTTCTAAGCTCATTTTCTATAGATTTATTCGGTCTCAACTGACGCGACACCGAATTTGAAATATTTGTTTTGATAGATGCCAAACAAGTACGTATCCATGATAACGAAATCAAAAAGGGAATATACAGCGAAATAAGTTAAAAATCCAATCTTGTTATCTTCATTAAAAAATTCGTTTTCTTTTATTGTTTTATCTCGAATAATATGATGCACGTTTGAAGAAAAAATAGTATATGGATATTCGGAGAATGAGATACCTTATTTGCTTCGCATGGAACTTTCCACGCTCAGCGCATAGAGTATCTCTTATTCTCCTAATATCATAATGTACTATTACATACCTAAGGGAAAATATTGTGTGGTAAAATGTCTATGTCATCCAAAAATGATATTAAAATCCTGATAAATTGTTACAAGTAAAAATGTTTAGGTTACTAATGCATATAGGCCAACCCCCGTTCAAGAACTGAAAACCGGATTATATGCAACCAAAAACCTCTTAGATATGCAAAAAACAGAGAAATTGCAATGAATATGCAGTAATAAGAAAAATATAATGTGACTTGTTGTTTGATTAAAAAAAATAAATTTTATTAAATTTGCATTATAGTATTATATGTATTCGCAGCGCTCTTGTGTCATTCTTCTATTTTTATGTACAGGGTGATTTCTGGCGTGGTTTGATTAATTGGTGATTTGATTGATAACATCCCACCCCTTACCTTTATTATTTTTCATGCTAGGTAAAAATAAAAAAATAACACAAGAACATAAAATTTGGTGAATAATAAAATGCCTTTTATAACCCTTCTTTTCATGATTTTTTTTAAACAGTAAAAATAATTTTTTTGGCAAAACGATATAAAGATTAACGAATAAACAAAGAAATTTTTTTTCTTGATTTGCTTTTGATATTTTTTACAAAAAACTTTTAAATTTGCAACATCTTGCCATGATTTTCAGAAATAATATTAATTAGTATAGAACATATAAAAACAGTTTTTATCCTTTGTGATCCATAAATGAACTCCACATTTGTTGCACTGAAAATGCATAAAACCTTTGCAGGATGGCGATTTGCATCTCTGTTCTGATTTAGTGTACTTTACCCATTGGGAGATATGATCTTTTCGTACATCTTTAGGTGGAATGTGCTGGATAGGACCCATTTTCCTTATGGCTCTAATTTCCCTTTCTACTGAAAAGGAGGGTCGACCTCTTTTTATCTTTTTAATTACCAATAAGGTAGAGGGTCTACGCTACATTCAATCGGTAGGCCCACTGTGTCAAATTTGCTTCTTCATTTTTTTAAAGTCTTTTTACTTTTTGATATAAAAGCCAAACGTTGATAGTTGTAACATCAATGAGATAAACAAATATTCGTAGATACCGTTTTTTGGATCTCAGCAGTATTTTATATCTGCCAATGTGGCTATTTATAGCATGTCCACCCCACCCATATGCTTACTGTGTTGTGAAATATTGTTTGGGCAGGGCATAGCAATCTTCCCTTTCTTTTTTCTGTCAAAGCGTTGCACCGTCTTGAGAGGCTCCGTTCCGCAGCAAGTTGACAAGAGCGTGACAGTTTTGTTGTCGTTCCAGGCAGCTAAACCTATATCAACCTCAGCAGAGTTTGTAATAAGTGAATAAAAGTATTGCGGTATAGTAATTATCACAATTTAATTGATAATTCATATTTTTGGGTATGATTCTAGCCAGTCTACAACAGCATTGGCACTAGCTCCCAAATCTACTTAATCTTCTTCAAAGGAGAGCCGTTTGCTTGGACTGCGACAAAACACTTATGTGCAGTGAGTATCTCTGTTCATAAAATAATGTCTTTAAGTAAACAAAAATATCCAAGAAATCAATTACACATTTACAGACGTAACTGCAAACATAAAATCACGTTTCTATCGAATCTTTCTCTTGCCGCCACTGTCGGGAATATCTTCGGTTAGTTTTCGGTGTGTTTTCTAAATTTAATTTGGCTAAAAAACTGCATTATAATTGCAGATCTATCAGATACAAACCGTCATTGTCCTTTTATGAAAGATCGCGACAAAATTATAATACAATTCTGTATAATGTTGTGGGACTTTCTGGGTGGATGCAGTTTTGCGTTAGGCCCATTTCATAGTCGACTCGTTTAATTGTTTCGACTTTCTTTTGTACTGATTTCCTTATTTAAAAATTATACATTTTTAGTTGAAATTCGCGATAATTTGAAATATCGTAATTTAATTACCTAGTCGTAATTATTTTATTTAATCAAAGTTCTATTAACGCGATAGTATTGACTTCCGTCTCCACTGAAAAGGTAGATAAATTTCCAGTTTTGAAAAAACTAAAAATTTACTAGTTTCTTAATAATATATTAATATTCCATGTATTTTGAAGTGTTTTACACTTAAAGCGGTTTGAAGGTAGCAAATGCCAGTAAAGTACGATACAACACAGAGCTCTAAGCTGTAAGTAACTTAATAAAAAATATGCTTTTTAGTATCTAGTTATGAAGTAACTAGATATTTATTAACTAAGATATTTTTTTAATTATGCCAAAAGTAACTATAATTTCGTTACTTTTGAAATGTATCTTGTATCTAGTTACCTTTTAGGAAAACTGTCGACTTTAAAAGTTAGTAAGTAAGATAATTTTAAAGTAACTTATGAATGCACACGTGCCGCATTTTTGGTTCCTTATAAAAATTTTCTTGTTTATTTAGCTTTGGTATTTTATTTATGTTTATTTAATAGGTTTAATTTAACAGTTTTTAAATAAAATGACGTTCCAGGTTCTTTGTTACCTTTTCTTTTTTGTTTATAATTCATATTAAAATGCTTATAAAATGCGTTTGTATTGTTTGAAACCAGCCATATTTATTATAATAATGTGTTCTTTATAAGAATGAAAACGTAAAGGTTGGAACAAATTCGTTTAAACTTAATGTGTTGCTTTTTTCGAAAAAACGCTCGGACCCCTATTTAATAATATTTTTTGGATTTTGCATAAAATTCTTAACATATTTCATGAAACATGTCATATACTTAAGTCCAGCCGTTTGGGAGAAAATCGATATTCGGATTTTAACAGATGATTTTTTTATTATTACTTAAACAATGAACACTGTTGTAAATAAAGTCTTTGGTTGTTAAGTTGTTACACTGACAGTGACGGTTGTCCTTTGATTTGAGTAGTTTTACCTCAAGTGAAAGTGTCTGGCAAAAGTTATTTTGATAACCTCGTAATTGTAAAAAATGGTACGCTTAAGTGAAAGAGAGAGAATAGAAATAATAATAATGATTGGTTATGGAGATAGAATGCACACAATGGAAATGGAAGTTTGCGAACTCTTCAATAACAATTAACCTCGCAGAGAACCGATATCTCGTAGGTACTATCAGTAATATAGAAAAAAATAAAGAGATTTAAGTCACGTTAGGAACAATTATTCGAAAGGTCGACCTGCGGTATTAAAAGATACACAATTAAATATATTATTGTCGGTTCAAGAAGACCAACATAAGGCGAGAGTAGTATTATTGCTTTGGAAAATCATACCTGCAAAACATCCGTCGTAGAGTATTTAGACAAAAATAAATTCCACCCTTACAAAGTCCAATTGGTTCATGAATGAACTCAATGAAGATGATCTAGACAGAAGAGTTCAATTATGCGAGATGATGATGAATATACGCAATAATCATCTACAGTTTTCGAAACGAATTGTATTTTATTATGAGACAACGTTTTGTTTGAATGGAAGTGTAAACAAACAAAACTGTCGGTATTGGGCTACAGAAAATGCATGCTGGATTATGGAATTCACACTCAATGTCCTCAAAAAGTTAATGTTTGGGCCGGCATTGTTGAAAATAGAATTATGAGAGCCTTTTATATTGACGGAAATTTGACAGGTGAAAGATATATATAGAATTTTTAGAAAATTATCTAGTACCGTGCCCTAACACATTATACCCTAATCCAGAAGGTCCTGATGCACCGAACAACTTTTTGTGGTATCAGCAAGACGGAGCTCCGGCCCATTACACCCGCCGCGCCGTGTGCATGAGTACCTTAATGCAGTTTTTCCCGAACGATGGATTGGCTGACAAGGTCCAATTAAATGGCCGGCCAGATCTCCAGATTTAATCCCTTTAGAGTTTTTTCTATAAGATTATAGATATGGTAATCGACCAAACATTATTGTAGATTTAAGGAACAGAATAAGAGGCGAAATAAGATTGATAAAACCTCGCATCGTTAATAACGTTCTACAAGAACTCGAAGATCGTCTCGGGTACTGTTGGTGGAGGTCATTTCCAACATTTGATAAAGTGACTTTTAGTTTCTTTTGAATTTTCTTTTCTTTTCGCTAATAAATATTGTGTTGTTGTTTTAAGTTAAAATGCAGTATTCTCGCAAACGGCTGAATTTAAGTATGTGACATATTTCATGAAATATGCTTAGAATTTTATGCACAATCAAAAAAAATATTATAAAAAATTTAAAAAAAATAAAGTAAACCGGCATAACTTGTTTTTGGGACAACCTGTATACCTGAAATAAGCTTTAAATAATTGACACATGAATTTTAATTGAATCCGTTCCAACCTTTACGTTCTCACTGTAAAATAAAGTATCATCCACAACTGTGATACGACCCCAACGCAATTTTAAAACTGGTGACATGAAAGGACGAATGTATAGAAAAACGAATCTAATTTTTATTATATCTAAGAAATTTTGAAACTTAATAATAACTTATGAAAAGTCGATTTTGACATGTTCTGTCATTCTTATTTTAAAATGGATAAACCATAGACTGTATACATTCCCCCTAGTCTCACGAATTTACTAGTAACGGAAAAAGTAAAAACATGCATTATTTAACCGTCCGATCGGGATTCTTTCGCGGTACAGACTTTACATATTGGGCCAAGCTATTAGCAGATTCCATCGCATTGTTTTCCGATTAACATTCAGCACGCGATCGCCTTCCAGGAGTGCGTTCCTGGAATCCGCAAATTTATGCCGAAAACTAAAATCGAGTTTACCGCAAAAATTGTTGAAATTTTTGAAAAGATGCACCGGCGATCGAAAACAAATAAATTTTTATCGACCCCATATAAATTGTCCGAGATATTGTTAGATTTCAATAATGTAGGTCGAGACTTAATTGGATACCGTAGAGGTGGCATCGCATTTTTGGCATTCTTGTTTATGGTTTTCCGAACTAACCAATATAGGATTTTTTTTATTGTTTTAGCAGGTTAAATACCTTGGCATGCCCATAAATTATTCTCCATGCTGTTGCTTGCATTACTAGATAAACTTAAGAAAAAAATTTGAAATTACTTATTCAGCCCTATGATCAAACACACAAGTTAACTTTTAACGTACCGTTTCCATGACAACAACCGAAAAAAGCCTACTTGTTAATTTTTGATTGTGGTTGAAAAAGAGGTAATTTTGAAGTTAGCGTCTAGAGTTAACTTGTGTGCTTGATCATAGGGCTAATTATCAGATATTAAAATATGCAGTGAGAACATCTAACATGGAATAAATTTTGTATTGCCGCCTTGGTAGATTTTTCTAAAAATCCCTCGGACACGTGTTATTTTTTATTGCTGATTTTATGAACAGAAATACGCGTATACACGGTGAGCCAAAAAATACTTATGATCACTAAGTTTTTTTAAATGAAAACTTCGTATTTTTTATGATATTTTTAAAGAACTTAAGCAAAATAAATCAGATATGCCTAATTTTTTAAATTTTTTTCAAATCAGTATTAATTTAATTGAATTTCTTTGTTTTTTAAGCAACCTCAGACTTTACCACTGTTGCAAGGATATATATATGATATTTACTCGAACATAATTACTTCATTAATAAAACGCCTATATCAAATATTTTTTATCTAACGCCAAAAAAAATATATTTTACTTTTTTATTGAAATATCAAAGAATAAGCCAGGTAACACAATATTGTACTGTGCTAAACACCCTTTGGCGCAGCAGGCCATGAAAATTCTAACTAAAACAAGTTATTTGACAATCTGTTTGTTCTTATGTCACAGAAATATTGATATTGTAAGTTGAATTAAACTTTTTATTGTATTAAAATGCCCCCAGCGTTTCATCTTACATTAGTTGAGAAGGCATAGTTAGTTTTAATATGTGGAGAAAATTAAAAAGCTATGCGTGAGGCTGCAGATATTTTTAATGAACGCCATCCAGACAAAATAATTCACTACTCAACCGTAAGTAAAATTTTAAGTTTTTTCAAACGGACGGGATCATTGGATTATAATTACAAAAAAGAACGTGTAAAAACAATGTGCACCGGAGATAGGCAGCTTGATGTACTTCAGGCAGGAATCGAAGATCCTACAAGATCCACTCAAGAAGTTTTTGAATACACAGGAGTGGAAAAAAATATCTGTAAAGCGCATACTTAAAAAGAACAAGTATCGTGTCTACAGGCCTAAATTTGTATGTACATTTCAAGAAAGATACTATGATTTGCGTTTTGAGTTTTGCATATGGATTCAAGGAGAAATAGAAGAGAGGAGAGATTTTCATCGGCACATACTTTTTTCAGACAAATCCACTTTTACTACAAACGGTGTTGTCTCGTCGCAAAATTGTAGGTCGTGGTCAGAAGAAAATCCTAATTTTGTAATTGACAATAATAGAAATCAACATTACAAAAAAACAAATGTTTGGTGTGGGATACTAAATGACAAGTTTATTGGTCCATTCTTCTTTAGAGATGATTTGACTGGCAATAGATATTTAAATTTTCTTCAGAATGTATTGGGAAACTTTATAGATAACTTACCGTTAGAAGAACGACACAAGCTATGATTTCAACATGATGGGTGCCCTGCACATTGTGCTAGGGCAGTTACGCATTGGTTAAATAAGGTATTTGGAAACAAATGGCTAGGACGAAATACCGATCCACGGTGGCCGCCTCGTTCGCCTGATCTTACACCCCTAGATTTAGATTTCTTCTTATGGGGACACTTGAAACAAAAAGTGTATAAAGACCGACCTTTCAACAGCGTTGAAGAGTTGGAAAATTCTATAAGGCACCATTGCCGTAATATCCCTGCTACGGTATTGCGATCTACTCTTAGGGAATTTTATGAGCGGACGAACAGATGTATTAAGCGAGAAGGCGGACATACAGAGACACCTCGTTAGTTAATTTATTTAACCTCAGACTTTACCACTGTTGCAAGGATATATATATGATATTTACTCGAACATAATTACTTCATTAATAAAACGCCTATATCAAATATTTTTTATCTAACGCCAAAAAAAATATATTTTACTTTTTTATTGAAATATCAAAGAATAAGCCAGGTAACACAATATTGTACTGTGCTAAACACCCTTTGGCGCAGCAGGCCATGAAAATTCTAACTAAAACAAGTTATTTGACAATCTGTTTGTTCTTATGTCACAGAAATATTGATATTGTAAGTTGAATTAAACTTTTTATTGTATTAAAATGCCCCCAGCGTTTCATCTTACATTAGTTGAGAAGGCATAGTTAGTTTTAATATGTGGAGAAAATTAAAAAGCTATGCGTGAGGCTGCAGATATTTTTAATGAACGCCATCCAGACAAAATAATTCACTACTCAACCGTAAGTAAAATTTTAAGTTTTTTCAAACGGACGGGATCATTGGATTATAATTACAAAAAAGAACGTGTAAAAACAATGTGCACCGGAGATAGGCAGCTTGATGTACTTCAGGCAGGAATCGAAGATCCTACAAGATCCACTCAAGAAGTTTTTGAATACACAGGAGTGGAAAAAAATATCTGTAAAGCGCATACTTAAAAAGAACAAGTATCGTGTCTACAGGCCTAAATTTGTATGTACATTTCAAGAAAGATACTATGATTTGCGTTTTGAGTTTTGCATATGGATTCAAGGAGAAATAGAAGAGAGGAGAGATTTTCATCGGCACATACTTTTTTCAGACAAATCCACTTTTACTACAAACGGTGTTGTCTCGTCGCAAAATTGTAGGTCGTGGTCAGAAGAAAATCCTAATTTTGTAATTGACAATAATAGAAATCAACATTACAAAAAAACAAATGTTTGGTGTGGGATACTAAATGACAAGTTTATTGGTCCATTCTTCTTTAGAGATGATTTGACTGGCAATAGATATTTAAATTTTCTTCAGAATGTATTGGGAAACTTTATAGATAACTTACCGTTAGAAGAACGACACAAGCTATGATTTCAACATGATGGGTGCCCTGCACATTGTGCTAGGGCAGTTACGCATTGGTTAAATAAGGTATTTGGAAACAAATGGCTAGGACGAAATACCGATCCACGGTGGCCGCCTCGTTCGCCTGATCTTACACCCCTAGATTTAGATTTCTTCTTATGGGGACACTTGAAACAAAAAGTGTATAAAGACCGACCTTTCAACAGCGTTGAAGAGTTGGAAAATTCTATAAGGCACCATTGCCGTAATATCCCTGCTACGGTATTGCGATCTACTCTTAGGGAATTTTATGAGCGGACGAACAGATGTATTAAGCGAGAAGGCGGACATACAGAGACACCTCGTTAGTTAATTCTTTATATTGTATTTTATCATAACTGTTAGTTACAATTATTATAGTTTCATACATTTCTATGGCTGTATTTAATTTTTTAACTGCCGATATTGATATTAATAAACATAAATTATCTTTGATATTTCAATAAAAAAATAAAATATAGTTTTTTGGGCGTTAGATAAAAAATATTTGATATAGTCGTTTTATTAATGAAGTAATTATGTTCGAGTAAATATCATATATTAAAATATAAAGTAAGATTAAATATCCTTGCAACAGTGGTAAAGTCTGGGGCTCTTTAAAAAACAAAGAAATTCAATTAAATTAATACTGATTTGAAAAATATTTAAAAAATTAGGCATATCTGATTTATTTTGTTTAAGTTAAATATGGACCTAAGTTGAATAATAGATAGATAGAACCCTGTATCCTATTTGACTTGAAGCCATTTTAAGTACACCTGAAATGGTTATCGGACATGCACCAACTTTTATCGAGAATAAAATTTTCTGAGAAACCAATAATAAAGAAGTTTCCCATTTGTTGCACACTTAGTGGACCACACTGTATATCGGTGCGAGTTTAACTTTTCCATCTTTAACCGTTATTTATACAGAGCGTGTAATAGATTTTCTAGAATTCCAAAATATCTTGTGTGGGACACACTGTATATATATTTTTATAAAAATAAATTGCCGGTTAACTTATGCAACCCGGTATTATACCGATAAAGAGGCAAATTTGGCAACCTTGTAAGAGATTGTTACCGATAGCAAAAGACGATTCTGTATTCTGTCAAATTTACTGTCACTCGTGCCACACGTGTTGACATTTTTGAAGATGAGTTTCCTTTTGATATGTCTTCCAATTTATGATGAAAAGTCCAGTTTTATTAAAAATTTGATACTATTTTCCAGAATTCCTACATTTAAAGTGGTTAGTCAAGACTTATAACTAATAACAGGTTAAAGAAACGGTGAGTACGAATGCTAAAATCGTGCGTAACTAAACCTCATTACACTGAAAGTTTTTCATTATTTACCTAGGTGATTACTTATTATCGTAATTTACCTCGGTAGAGAAATCTTACTTCTCATTAGAGGAATGAAATAAATATTGGCGATTTCTCAATTTAGTAGTAGAAAAACGCGTATGGGAATCGATTCGGCGAAAGGATGCAACTAACCCGTAGACAAGGAAGATGCGCTTATGGTAAGGATAGATAGGCAACTTAACATACTAAATTGGTTCCCTAATAGCGCCATTCGTGTCTGGTTGAAGAACTAAATGTAGCAATGGGGGTGAGGGGCGGGGGTTCGGCGCCACGCATGAAAATATAAATTTTACAACTTTGAATGCAAATTTTCGCGCTTCTATTTTCTGAAGGGAAAGTTAGAAGCGCGAACCTTTTGAATTAAAGTCGATATATTTTGGAAGAATAAAAGGAAGTTGTAACAACGTTTCTGATATGGCGACAAGCTTTATTAATATTAGATATTTACATAAATTATTATAATAACAAGGTAAGTTTTACCCAGGATTGTGCTGTATAGATTTAACATAGGAACAGCGTTCAGCTTTAAACACGATCCTCTTCTGCCATACCTACTCAATTTTCTGGTCATATCCAAAATGTGTGTGACAAACTCTATAAGTTCTTTAAATGCCAATGTTGTCGTTGTCACAAAGTAATGGATTTTAAAGAGCATTTACCCAAAGTTTATGCGTCTAAAAATACACATGGACATTAGATATACTAAGATCGTAAACTGTCATAATTAAAAAAATCAGTATATAGGTAATGTTTATGATTATTCAGGATCAAAAGGTGTCCAGCATACATTTTTTTTAGATAGCAACAACACTTTGTATACAAAACAGGCGAAAGGTGCCTTTTTGGCTCTTCACGATACACCCTTTTTATTACTTTGCTAAAACGACAAAAAACTTACCTGGTCGCTTTTTAGAAACCTATTTTCACACGTTTCCCACTTTGTACTTTACATCCGGGAACGCAACAATAAATCACCGTTTTAGCAGAATAAACTTAATAAATTTATACGTCGCGGCGGTTCCTTTAAAAATTTAATTTTAAAATGTCAATGTTAGTTGGGTCCGACTCCGGAAGATATTTTTATTATGGATCAGCGCCTCAGTCATATTTTTATCTTTATCGCACCACGCTCATTCTAAATACATGTTTTGTCGCTACCAACGTTAGAATACGAACAACCTTATAAAACAAGATCCCTACAATAGCGCCGTCAGCGTCTGGTTAAAGAACTAAACGAACAGGTAATGATCTTCACCATTTAAGTTATCCTAGCCTGAACTAACCTTTAGATTTCTGAAAAAACATTCTTGTGTTTGATTTTGTTTTTTAAAATTACAGACTGATATGAATGTGGTTAGCCTCCTAGCTTTGGGAGGTCGCGACACATAGGTTGGGAACCACTGACTTGTATTACATAGTATGATAATTTTAAAAGCCCAAAGATATATTAGCAACACTTAGTTATACTTAAGCCTCCTTTAATTAATTTAGTTTTGATGACCAATACATATTGCAACTGAATTTCTTTAAAAATGGGCTTAGCCCCATAATCTGAGTCTAAAATAATGCCCCTGGTTTTTATGACGCCAGCATGTGTAAAATTGTGGCTTTAGTTCTATTGCAAGTAAGTTGTCAATGTGATTTATGTTTGAAAATAATTTATCCGAAGCCATGCAGTTTTATTATCTGGACAAATAAATATTTCCACATTCCTGGCATCTTGCGTCCTAGTAAACTATATTAATAATGTGAAAATTGTATTGTTTGCTGCTTTAGACTCGATCAAGTACATTTATCAGTTCGTCAGATGGCAATATTTCAAAAATATCTCATTCGCACGTACTAGAAAAATTAAATTATCATAAATAAAAACGACTCCACCATGATGGTCGTACCCTATTACATTTTCCCAGTAAAATTTGGGTTTTTAAATAAATTTAAAATAAAACTAAATTCATTTTAAATTCATTTTATTTGGTTAATTTTACTTTAATTTTAATATGTATTAGTTACCTAATTAAAGTTACATATGTCTTCTTAAAAAATTTTTCTGCAACATTAGTTTAAATAAATTTAACAATGTCATTGTTCTCTTCATAAATAACAACATCTAATAATTACCCACTGAAGATGAAGGTTTATACCTTCGAAACATGTATGGGATGTTAATCTGAACTTATTTATTAAATTAGTGGAGCAGACTTTGTGTTTCATTCCTCACTTATTCACGATTTGTCAGCTTCGATGTCGAGAGTCTCTACACAAACGTCCCAGTTAAGAATACACTTCAAGTCATCCAAAGGGAACTTGAGAATAACCAAACCCTTGAGAAATGAACATCGCTACCCATCAATGTCATAATGGACCTACTGGAATGCTGCCTTAATAATTCCTACTTCCAAGAAAACGATATATTCTACAGGCAATTGGACGGACTACCGATGAGATCAGCCCTCTCTCCAGTAATCGCTACTATTAACATGGAATGGTTTGAACATCGAGCAATTGAAAAGGTAAAAATAAAACCGAAGCTATGGCTGCGTGACGTAGACCACACATTTATTATTTGGAATGGAATCGATGACGAACTCCAAGCTTTTCTAGATCACATGACTAACTTGGCTCCAACAATCAAGTTTCGCATGGAGAAACACTTGCGGACAGGGCAATTTACTCTCTACAACTCCCAGGAAGCTCTTTCACAAGAACTCAACATCGTGAGAAAGGACCTTAACACAAATGGCTATCTCACGAGACCAGTAGATTAGTCCATTAAGAAGCGTTAGAATAACACAAATAGACAGAAGGATGACGTCGAAGTTAGGGCAACAACACAACATTCGAACAGTATTTAGCTTCAAAGATTCCTTAAGAAGCCACCTGACAAAGACAAAGCCTACAAGTCAAAAGACATAAAGAATTGTGTATATAGATTATCTTGCGAGTGCGGACAATCCTACATATTGGTAAAACCCTACGACCTCTTGAAACAAGGATTAAAGAACATCGAGATCACGCACTGAAGAGAAGCAAACAGATCCGGTGCAGCTGAGCATGCTTGGACCCACGGCTACCACATGCAATGGTCAGCAACAAAAATTTTACTCAAGAAAGAACATTGGCGGAAGAGGAAATGCAAAGAAGCGGCTGTCATTCCAGAATCCTGAGTGCTTCAGTAAACTCTCTTTACACATAAGAAAAATTTGGAAACCCTTGTTAAATAAATTGTAAAATGTAAGCTTAGATTAACCGTAACACATGACTGAACCCGCATGCATCTCGGTCAGTCTCTGCTACCCCTCTAGGTAGTATAACTACTGTTGTAGCTTCGTAACTTGTTTAATAATCACCCGAAGACGACTGGAGATGTTCACCAGTTGAAACGTTGTGAGAAAAATAACTGATAATGGAAGTCCAAGACACCTCTATCATTCACTTAACTGTTTATTCTAACCGCTAAGTTTTACAAAAGGACCCTAACGCGTTTACAATTTTTCATTCTATTTTAATCCTCTGTGTATACATAAGGCAATAAGATCCGTAGTATACTCGTATTAGAACTTTTCGTCTTACAATATGTCCCCAAGTTTGTAATTGCTATTTATACAAGTTACGAAATAAGGGTCTTTTAGGCACGCGACGTGAAAATTGTCCTACGAAGCTAGTTGGACAACACGTCAGAGTGACTAAAAGACATTGTTTCGAAACGAATGGTATACAATATTTATTTTGTTCTACGGGCGTTTTAAAATAAAAAAACTTATTTTATTTTACCAAACATTTTATTACCTGTGTTTCATTTACACCTTTCATGTCAAAAAGTTGACACTTGTCAAAAAAAAATTCTATAGAATTTTATTGTCAAAAACTGCGGCAAATGTTAAGTAAAAAATGAGTGATTTAGAAGACTCAGACATTGAATATGCCGCAAATAAGGCAATGATGAACCTTGTTCCCCAAAAACCAAGGAGTTTGTATGCACATTCGAAAAATTCAAAAACTGGTGTGAAGAAAAAAAGGTAAGAAACTTATCTGTAGTAATATATTAAGGGGTAGGGAAATTATCGAAAATCATTCCGAAGATTTTTTGCCGTGGAAATCGCTCGAGGGCTTGCCCGAGAGCGATTTCCTAATGGCAAAAAATCTGAGAATGATTTTCTGATTATTTCCCAATCCCGAAATGTATTTTGAAGATTATTTACCAAATAAAAAACTAACGATTTCTGACGGGTGAGATTTTCACTTTTGACAAGGGTGATTTTCACCGGAGAGCGGGAGATTATCAATAGTAATATGTTAAGTGCATGTAAAATTGCTGAAAATCATGCATGAAAGTTTGTTGCCCTAGAAACAGCTTGAATGCATTTTCATTGTTATTTACCAAAAAGTGCCCGACCGAAGGGAGGGCACTTTTTAAGGTAAATAACAATAAAAATGCATGAAAGCTGTTTCTTTAGGGCAACAAATCTGAGTGCATGATTATCAAGCCATTTTACATGCACGAAATATATTTTTTAGACTATTTCCTGAATGAAAAACTCATCATTTTGATAAATTGACGCGAAATTGTCAAAGCAGAAATTTCAACTTGTTGTGACAGTGACGGTTATTCTCGTAGGTAACCAACAATGAAAAACCAGAAGAGTGCAATTTTCAGCTCAATCGCGACCGAGGGCTGATTTTCACCGAAAATCAAGTGAAAAGCGCATTGTAGTTACAGTATATGAGGGAAATAGTCGCTGGATTTCTGACGGGTGAGATTTTCACTTTTGACAAGGGTGATTTTCACCGGAGAGCGGGAGATTATCGCTGAATAATCAGGTGAAAATCAACCCGCTTTTATAATGGATGAGGTAAATAATCAGAAAAAGTCGTTTTGGCATATTTTTCACGATTATCCGATGCCTATAAGCCATCAACTTTGTGGAGTACTTTAGTACTTACCTTAAATTCCTCATCTATTTTTTTACGACAGTCAAAAAGGGGTTATTATAAAACGTCAGTAGAAAATAGTTGTTTATGATATGAGTGTTAAAAGTACATTTTTAAGGCACGCATGTGGAAACCACAAGAGTGCCTTAAAAGTACTTTTAACACAAATATCATACAATATGTTTTCTACAAACGGCAACAAAAAGCATACAATAATTGAAAATTAAGTGTTTAGAATCTCTTACATCCAGGTAGTTCACATTTGTCAATAAAACCTAGCAACCATTATTGTTGGCTGATTTGTTTACTGAAAAATTGAAATTTTGAAAGGTCTTGTCAGTTTTATTGAAAAGCTAGCGCTGACTGTTGTGATTTGCCAAAAATGCAAGAAATACAAGAAATCGGTCCACTTAAAGACATAGAAGAAGCTGCTAACAGAGCTACCTTGGATTTACTGCCACGAAAATCAAGAATTCAATATGAGATTGCTCATAATAAATTTATAAAATGTTGTGAAAATAAAGGCGTTTCTGGAAAGTATTCCGAAAACATATTCCTGGCCTATTTTGAGGAAAAGGCAAAGGTATGGAAGTCATCTTCTCTTTGGTCCCATTATTCAATGATCAAAGCTATGCTACGTGTAAATATCGACGTAGATATCAACAAACATTTTAAATTAATTGCCTACTTGAAGCGTCAAGAAGAGGGTTACCAGGCCAAAAAATCAAAAATTTTTACTAGAGACCAAATTAAACAGTTTCTGAAGTGCGTACCTTCTGATGAAAGTAGCTACGATTGTAGAAGTATTTGGTGCCTGCCGCAGGGAGAAGCTTTGTCAGTTGACTCTTGACAACGTGGAAGATATGGAGACTTCATTAGTTATTAAAATATCAGATACCAAAACCAAGGTACCACGAAATTTCACTATCGTTGAAACATTTTATTTGGATTTTTATCGAAAATATACTGATCTTCGTCCAGCAGATAAAAGGTAAATGTACCAGAAATCCTTTCGAAATTAATCCGGAAAATTTCCTGCTGTTATAGCAAGATTCCTGCAACCTCCAAATTCAACACTCTATACAGGGCATTGCTTTCGCCGTTCCTCTGCGAGCTTACTTGCCCATGCTGGAGCAAACTTGACGATAATTAAGCGGCATGGGGGATGGAAATCCTCAACCGTTGCGGAAGGGTACATCGTGGATTCCCTGGAAAATAAAAATTATATTGCTCGAAAATTGCTTACAGTACAAACGACATTAGCCGATGATGCTTCAACATCAACTGGACATGCTGCTGTTTCTGTTCAATCCTCCTCAACCGCGAAGAACAGCAGAACTGAGGAAGGAATGCATTTTTCAAATTTTTCAAATTGTACTATTAATATAAGTGTAAATATAAATAAAAAAGAAATGTTTTTTGACGTTTTTTTGAAAAAATTGACATTTTACTTTTAACACTAGTGCCTTAAAGTAGGTATTTTAAGGCACTAGTGCCTTAAAGTACCACTTTTAAGGGCAGTATACAGTGTTAAAAGTTCCATTTTTAACACGTTTGTAGAAAAAAGTGTGTTTGAATCACTTTGTGTATAACAAGAATAGGAAAAACTTATATCTTTACAACCGGAACACGTGTCCCACACAGTTTATGGCATTTGTATTGGCACATACCTACTACATTTCCTATCTTTCAGAAAACTAAAATAATTCAGCGATTTAAAAAATAAACTACGCTAAACTTTTAAATAAATAGTTGAAAACGTAGTTTACGAGAGTAATGTACTGAATCAGCCTTCAAACGCACATGTTTTAGTAGTGCATAGCGAATAGTACTAATTAAATATCTGCCAAGAAATGTAAATGCAATTATTATTTTTGTGTTTCGATTAGATTATGATGTCAGAGTGTAACTGACCAAATCCGCCTCTACTAAAGTTGTGGTTTATTATCTTGTTTTTATATTTTCTTTGGTAACCTGAACTAACCATTTTCCAATGAAATTTTATTTCTAGAAATGGTTACTCTTATACTTTCTTCAGTGGCGGCTCCTGTAAACGGGCTGCAGAGCTGCAGAACTACTAAACTCCTAAACCATCCAACCATCAGTTAATAGCGGTTAGTTGACATTTTAAATCGTATTACAATTAAAATTTCGATTTATCGAATTTATCGATGCCTGAGCTATACTTCACTGATTCTACACCAAATGCCCGAAGAATACAATCGAGTGTATTGTGCAATAAACCGTAGGTACGATCAAGCCATCCGCCAATTCCTATTCTAAGCATCTGCAGAGTACTGACAGCGCCACAAAACGTAAAGGAGCTTGACAGCGCCTTTTCTCCTTGAAATAGTCATATACGACCGGGCTGGTTACAAAAGGCCGATTATATTGAGTTTAGTGCTGCAAATTATTTTAGTTCCGGTTAGTTCTCGTATCATCGGGCTCACTGACGATATTGCTTTATCGTCAGTGATCGGGCTAACGTTTGTATTGTTTTCTTGTCATTTGTTATACTTGTTGACGGTTTTCGCGAGAAATGGAGGGTGAATTTAAGGCGAGACTAAGTTCCACAAACTTACGTACGAAAAACAATTAGTTGTAAATAAGCTGATTAGTGGTTGATCAGATAAATACGCCTTGTTTTGTTTTCCGTGTGTCTTGTTTGGGACTGATCGTGAGGGAAGGTATGGAGAGAGGCGGGGGTTAGTAAATTTAATTGGCAAAATAATTAAGCGTGAACAAAGTAAAACTCACATTAACAATCAAATACGATTCGCATTATTTGGCAACATCAATATACAGACTCAAATGGATTTCGCTTATTGGAAAAACATTCAAAAACATAACATAGAGGTAACGAGAAATTGATACATTTTATCAAAAATTCTACTGCAATTTAAGAAAATTAAATAAATTATAAGGTAAGCTTTCTTAGTTCTATTTATTTATAGTTTATACTAATGTTTAGTTAGTGTTGCACCTGTTGCGATCCGTGGCATGAGGCAGGTGGGGCCGGGCTTCCATTTTTTTTCGAAGAATAAGTCATTAGTCGTAATTTGTAAGTTAGGTGGCCACCACGGTCCTGCAATCTCAAGCCGTGCAGCTTTTTAATGTGTGACCATTAAAAACTCTGTTTTCAAAACCCCTTGCGAAAATTTAGAAGATCATTGTGCTTGAATAACAAATAAATTTACAGGAGATTAACAGCTTCCCCCAAGAGTGTTCACCAATGTTATTAATTCTGTAAAAGGAAAATTGAAAGCATGTTTGGAAGTAAAAGGTGGACACGTCTCTCATTTAGTTTAAACTGATAATTTTTAAGATTTTTCATATAGTATGTTTTTTAATTCTGTATTATGACAATGACAATAATACAATTTGCTCAAAATTAAAAACTCCAGACCTTGAAAGTTCTATTTTTCATTCACCTTAGCATTTTACCTATACAGGGTGTCCATTACTGTGTTATTCTTCGATATCTCATGTACTATTACAAACAAGAAAAACTTTGAATATAAAAATCACGGGACTGTTAAAGGTGTATATTTTCACAATATTTTTAAGTATATAGGGTGTTTCACAAAACCTATATTTTTTACCCGAAATAAGTGCTCCCTTTTATTGTTGATGTAATTCCAACTTTTTGTTTGATTCTGTTGTGGCGTTGCCAAGATATTAATTATTTTCTTAATTTTTTTGCTCTTGTACGGTTACTATAAATACACTACATACAGTTTCTTTATTGATTTTAGTTATATATATAATATATTTTGCAGATAGTTGTATCTGGGTGATAAGAGTGGATACTATTTATAAGAGTTCACGAGATGTTGTTTTACACCCTGTAAATTTTGTCAAAAATTGAACTTTCACTAAGTCTCCTTATAACTATAAATTATTTTTAATATTACCTGTGGCTTACCAAGCGTTTTTGGCCCTCGATGGATAGATCGAGGTGGGCCTGTTTTATGGCCACCAAGGTCACCAGACCTAAATCTCCTAGACTATTACTTTATGGGACATCTAAAAGGACTAGTTTATACAATACCAGTAAATACTGGAGAAGAACTACTAGCGAAAGTACCGCAGCATTCTAACAAAGTCCATAATAATGCCGGAATATTATTTGCAGTGCAGCGGAAAAATATTCGAAGACTAAGAGAATGTATTGGAATACGTGGAGCCCATATTAAACATTTGCCAAAACATCATTTAAACGTTTTCATTATTTGTGAATTTTAATAACATTGTAAATTAATTAAGCTCCGATCAACCATTAATCAGGCATTACCAATTATCGTGCACTTGCCGTATACTGTCGACACCTACTAAGATAGTCGAATCAATTATTTTTAAGTGCATTTATTCATCCGTGTAGCTTAACATATCAATATATCAACACGGATTTATGAAGCAAAGAGCAACCACGAGTTATATATTGTCAATAACCCAAACTATAACAAATGCCTTCTAAAAGCGCGGCCAAATGAATGTTGTGTATATATATAGACATTGAAAAAGCTTTCGATAAAGTATCCTTTCCAATATTACTCTAATTTGACTGAATTTCTAAAAAAAAACATATTTTTACAATCGGCAGCATATTTTGTCCATGAAAGGCTACACGTCATATTCGTTTGACCCAACATCAGGCATACTGCAGGGATGTAATCTTAGTCCACTGTTATTTCTCATATATAAAAACAGTATCTCTGGGTTTATAAATAATGCTTTATGCTTGAAATTAAAACCATACAAGATTGCATAAACTTGCATGCCGATATTGACAATGTTACCAAACTTAAATGCCAATGCTCCAATCTATAATACCAGAAACTCAGTTACTTTTTACATAGCTGATGTAGCCCTCAATAACCGTAAGCTAGCGTCGCCATTGTATAATATACAGGGTGTCCGGATAAGGATACGGAGCGGCCATATCTCGGAAACGATACGTCCCACAGATCTGAAAAAAAAGCTCTCATCATAAAAACTGCCAAGAGAAATTCATTCAAAATAATTTTAAGTTTCGGAAATTGCCGCAAGAGGGCGTAACGGCAAATAAATAATTATAATCAGTAGATTGTTTACTACAACTTTTGTTATTGTTATTTTTTTGAATCTCGCCTAATAAAGGAGTGGGGGAAGCCTTTAGGACACTTTTCAAAAACTGTCATTATGTCGTTATCCTTCAACGGATTTTCTATAACTTGGACTTGTTTAAAAGGGAATTCCTTGGAGTTTAAATAAATGATTCACGAATTGTCACAAGTTTCCTGATACAATTTTAAGATGGCGCTGTTATTCAATCTAACTTATTTTTTTATTTTTCTCGGTATTTGCAAATTGGATGGTAGAATTTTTTGGGGAGTAATAGGAGACAATTTGCATAGGGAACGATTAGTCCAAACCGCAAATCGATATCACCAGGGGTTTAAAAGTTATTTTGATTTTTGAAAAAATGATACAGTTTCCATTTACCGGTACCCGGTAATACCCCTAATAAGCTAGATAACAACTAATTTCATGGCCTACTGTTTAATAAACTATAAAATTTATAATAAAAGTTTAACGAGTCAAAGAAACATCAATAACACTGAATAAAATATGAATGTTATGATAATATCATATTATGAGACTTAGACTATGAAAAAGTGCACAAATCTTAGAACTAGAAACAATTTTATTAGCAATTTAGCGAGACAACAATAATAATTACAAATGTTCAAAATGTTTTCCGTCATTTTGTAAGCACTTAATTATTCTTCTGTTAGTTGATAATACGGCTGCCTCAATTTCAGCCGTGGATAAGTTTCTAACGGCATTTGTTATCCTTACCATCATGTTTTCCCTTGTTGTTGGTCTCTCTTGGAAAACCAGATCTTTTAACCTACCCCATAGGTAAAAATCAAGACAAGTAAGATCCGGTGAACGAGCCGGCCAGGGAAACAAGCTTCCTCTTCCAATTACACGATGCGCAAATTGCTCTTCTAGGTATTGGCGTACGTTACGATAGTAATGCGCCGGACAACCATCAAGTTGGATCCACATGTTTGTTCTCGTTTGTAAGGAGACTTCTTCCAAAAGAGGTGGAAGGAAAGTGGCCAAGAAATCTAAAAATCTTGCTCCATTAAGGGTTTGGTCAAAAAAATGGGGACCGATAATTTTTCCTTCCAAGATCCCGCACCAAACATTTAAACTCCAGCGGTTTTGAAAATCTACTTGCCTCATCCAATGAGGGTTTTGCTCCGACCAATAGTGCATATTATGCAAATTCACACCCCCAGCGTTAGTGAAAGTGGCCTCGTCTGTCCATAATATCCGTGAAAGAAAATTTGGAATTTCTAATCATATTTAATAGCCAGTGACAGAAATCCAATCGACGATCATAATCAGTATCGTTCAATGCCTGGTGTAAAACGATGTGGTAAGGGTGCATACTATTAGTTTGTAAAATCTCGTGGACATTTGTTTTTGGAACCCCCAATTGAACGTAAGCCAAAACGTTGATAATATTTACCTCATTACGTGTCCTACGAATGCGTAAGGGTCGTTGAATGGGCTGCACATTACCAGTTTCTCTTAATCGTCGAGCTAATCTTGAGAATACTTCTCGATAATAGTGTCTTCTTTGTGGAAATCGCATTGCATACTCTCGCGACGCTATTACAGCATTTTCAAGAGATTGAAAATACATATTCAACATATCATACGCTTCTGCGTTAGTAAACGGCATACTGTTTGTAGAAAAATGCAATATAAATGTAAAAAACAATGCTTAATATTATAAGATGCTTGACGTTTAAAACTCATTAACAGCTTGTCACAATAAATTATTAATTTGTTTTTTTCCATGGCCAACTTGGAACTTGTAATTTAGGCGAAAACATGATGGAAAGGATATGAAATGCCGTTCGAAGCTTATCCACGGCTAAAATTGAGGCAAGAGGCAAGTGTGTTTTTCGCTGAAAGAAGAATAACTAAGAGCTTAGGAAGTGACGGAAAATATTTTAAACATTTGTAATTATTGTTGTCTTGCTAAATTGCTAATTGTTTCTAGATTTAAGATTTGTGCACTTTTTCATAATCTCATATCATAATATTCATATTTTATTCAGTGTTATTGATGTTTCTTTGACTCGTTAAACTTTTATTATAAATTTTATAGTTTATTAAACAGTAGGCCATGAAATTAGTTGTTATCTTGCTTATTAGGGGTATACCGGGTACCGGTAAATGGAAACTGTATCATTTTTTAAAGAAAAATCAAAATAACTTTTAAACCCCCGGTGATATCGATTTGCGGTTTGGACTAATCGTTCCCTATGCAAATTGTCTCCTATTACTACCGAAAAAAATTATACCATCCAATTTGCAAATACCGAGAAAAATAAAAAAATAAGTTAGATTGAATAACAGCGCCATCTTAAAATTGTATCAGGAAACTTGTGACAATTCCTGAATCATTTATTTAAACTCCAAGGAATTCCCTTTCAAACAAGTCCAAGTTATAGAAAATCCGTTAAAGGATAACGACATAATGACAGTTTTTGGAAAATGTCCTAAAAGCTTCCCCCACTCCTTTATTAGGCGAGATTCAAAAAAATAACAATAACAAAAGTTGTAGTAAACAATCTACTGATTTTAATTATTCATTTGCTTTTCTACGGTTAAGTGGCATTTTTGGCCGTAAAATAAACTTTAAAAAATAAATAAGCCGTTACGCCCTCTTGCAGCAATTTCCGAAACTTAAAATTATTTTGAATGAATTTCTCTTGGCAGTTTTTACCATGAGAGCTTTTTTTCAGATCTGTGGGACGTATCGTTTCCGAGATATGGCCGCTCCGTATCCTTATCCGGACACCCTGTATATGTATAGAATTTATAATAGTTACTTAAAGGGCGGAATAGTGGAGGAAAGTCTTCTGTAAAGCTTGTGCAAAAATTATTGTTTGTGAAAAGAAGTTCCAGATCGATCAACACCGCTGCATGAATCAAAGTTATAAAAAATGAAATCTGAGCCAGTTCAGCTGGGTATAAAAAACGCATTTCAAAATGTTGGAGAAAAATCGGAATCTGAAAAGGAAATTTTTAAAAAAGACTTATGCAAGGCTTTGATCGCAGCAAACATACCCTTAAGAAAATTTCAAAATTCGCAATTTAGAGGATTTTTGCAAAAATATTGTCAACAAACCATTCCTGACGAATCCACGCTTAGAAAGAAGAATGCCCATTCAGTATACGAAACCGTTTTAAAAGAAATTAGGGCTTCAGTGGGTGATAAAAATAAAAAGAGTGCAGATTATAAGGAGAGATTACCAGGTGTTAGTTTACCCCCCGAACCTGTAATTACCCGGTGGGGAACATGGATTAAGGCCGCAATATTCTACGCAGAACATATCGAAACCATTAAAGAAGTAATTTTGGATTAACATGACGATTCGCAGTATGACGATTCGCAGTGCGTTGTGTAAAGTAAAGAGTAGTTAAAAAGTGCAAGTTTAGTTAAAGATCTTGTTTTTGTTAAGGTTAATTTCAGCTTTATACCGGACATAATATCCTCGTTAGAGAGTAGAAATTTGAGTTTTAGAGACTCAATTAGTATTGTTGAAACTTTCTCCGCTAAATGTAACAACATTCCCGATAAAGTAGGAGGTCAAGTAAGGAATAAATTGGATGTAACTGTAAAATAGAATGAAGGATTTAAATACTTAACCGCAGTAAAAAGCATTTATGAAGGTAAACCATCTAACGAAGTTGTATCTTGGCCTTATACTTTACTACCTAAGTTGCAATATTGTCCGATTACATCAGTAGATGTTAAAAGAAGCTTCTTTTTGTATAAACATATTTTTACTGATCAAAGACAATTGTTTTTAGGCGAAAATTTCAAAAAATATTTAATAATAAATGTCTTTTATACAATTTCAGGTTAAAAATTGTTTACTTTTTTTTTCTTTGTTTTTTTTGCATTTTTTTTTAAACAAACATCTTTTTTAGAACACAGTGTGTTTCTTTTCCCTATTTTACTATAATAAATTAAGAAATATTGCATGGTCAAAAAAATGCATATATAACTGCATATTTTAAAGGCAAACAAGGCATATATTATACGCTCATTTTTTGGCTGAATTTAAGTGCGTATATATCGATCGCCCTTTAGTAATAGTACACAATATGATAATGTGGATTTATTCTGTATGAATAGTATGAAATATACTAAGTTTAAAGCAGTAGTTGGGGAAATAATTTAAATACTTCAAATGCTTTACTACTCTGTTTACTGTTGTACTTTATACCGTGCGATCAAAAATTATTTTCATCTAAGAGAGCTTGGTTTAGATCACAATTATAAGGGGACGATATATCTAACCAAATCTGGGTTAAAATTGTGCCAAATTCATATTATGACATGATATACAGGGTGTCCGTAAAATACGTGTAAAACGTTTGACGACAGACTCCTGACGTCAGAATAGGTCGATCTAAGTCGACTTAGTTATATCCAAAATTGTCTCGTTTAGCTGGGAAAGGGCGTCAAAAATTTGTAAAAATATTGGTTTTTCCTAAATTACGTGAAAACCTGCTAATCGATTTTAATGATTTTTAGTATGTAGACTAATACTATAAAATGTAGTATAGTCACCGGCTGCAAATAAGTGGAAGTGTTATAAAAGTGATATAATACGTCAACATTTCTCCTGATTTTTTATATCAACAGCGTTAACCGGGCGTTATGACAACCCAGATATTTTTGTCGAGTGACTGGATGTATTTGGAAGCTATTTTACCTCTTCAACATTTTTCGTTGGATGAGCTGTTTTGCCAGAAAAAAATATTTACAATTACCTGCATATAGCAATTATTAACAATAATGATAAAACAAAGTACAACAAAGTTGGAAGTACGTATTAAAAATATTGTAAGAAACTGAGTAAAACGAAAACATTACTTAAGCAAATGTGTAAAATGACCGCCATCTTGCTGAATACACTTATTAACACTCCTTAAAAAATGATATTGGACCCTATTTAATGTCTCGGGGTTATTAAAATGGTTGCATGCGTTTAAAATCCGCGTCAATAAATCATGGCGTGTGTTTACCGGAGTCTTGTAAACTTCTGTTTTAATAGCGCCCCCACAAGAAGAAGTCACACATATTTAACTCCGGAGAACGTAGTGGCCATTTTACTGGTGCATCATTGCCCCTTCCAATCCATCAGTTGGGAGATTGATGGTGTAAGTATTGCCGAACGGCAACGGAAAAATTGGGCGGGGCACCAACATTCATATACCACATTTTCCTCCGAAGTAAAAGGGGCAAATTTTCCAGAAGAATTGGTAATGGGTCTTGAAAAAATTTAAATAAACATTTGCATCTAACCTGTCTGGAATAATAATAGGACCAATAAGGTAGCGATCAATAATACCTGCCCAAATATTTAATTTAAATTGATGCTGATGCTGTGCAACTTTAATGGCATGTGGATTTTCATCGGAATAAATATGTTCGTTGTGCAGATTGGTTACTGCAGATCTTGTAAGCACGCCTCGTCAGTAAACAATATTTTTCTACCAAAATTTGGATCACGGATTCTATTGTTTCTAATAAACTGAAGTTTCTAATAAACTGAATGTAAGCCGCATGGACTGGCATGGAGGGATCAGTCGGTAAAAGTTCCTTGACTTTTTGCACGTGATATGGATGTAACAACTGTTCTTTTAAAACCTCATTGACAATCGTTTTAGGAACATGTAACTCACGTTCTAAGCGACGGGTACTGGTACTTGGTTCTTCTTCAACTCTTTCCAGAATGTTCTCTTCTGTTTCCACAGTTCGAATTGTTCGCATACGACCCCTGCCTTTAAATTTTTTCTCAAAGCTGCCCGGTTCCCGAAGATGACGCTCGATATTGGCAATGTTTGGTGGTTTGGTATTCGACGGTTAGGAAATCTCTCCATGTAAACCCTAATACTCTGACGCCAATTTCCTTGACAAAACCCGTATCCCAGGAGCATGTCAACCTTCTCAGAGCTCGTTTAATTTTCCATGTTTAATGGTAAAATGAACTTGTAATTCAAGAATGTTGATCGTGTACTCGATCGATCACTCGACAAAAATATCTGGGTTGTCATAACGCCCGGTTAACGCCGTTGATATAAAAAATCAGGAGAAATGTTGACGTATTATATCACTTTTATAACACTTCCACTTATTTACAGCCGGTGACTATACTACTAGAAAACGTCATTTTATAGTATTAGTCTACATACTAAAAATCATTAAAATCGATTAGCAGGTTTTCACGTAATTTAGGAAAAACAATATTTTTACAAATTCTTGACGCCCTTTACCGGCTAAACGAGACAATTTTGAATATAACTGTCGACTTAGATCGACCTATTTTGACGTCAGGGGCCTATTCTCGTTCCGTGGGGGTCTGCTCCCAAGAGAACAATTACCTACGTTACCCTCGGAAATGTTTAGGACTGTATTCTGCAAAGCGAGGGAGCAAACTCTTCTATCGGTTTTGGAGAGAACTTTCTTCTCGTGCATTTTCTTAGTAGAACGACATAAATCGAGAGAGGCGGCGCATGGCAATTACGTTGAATTCAGCTGAATTATCTGTCATTTCTTATGTTTTATTTTCAAGGTTATAATTTTGATTGTTTAAAATATATTATTATATTTGTGAATATTTTCAAAATGGATCTAGAGGAAATCATATTATATAATAATGCTGTCGGGGATTGCGAGGAAGCAGAAATGAAAAATGAGAATGTCGACAGAAGACAATTTGCACAACAGTGTGCAAGCATTTGAAACTGTTTCAGACGCTGTTAAGAATATTGGTTAATTCTTGCCAGTTTCCGGGCCTTTTTAAAAGTTAAACTCAATGTGAATTTCCCATGTGCTAGTTCTGTATTTTCTTTTAAGAAATTCGTTAATACCGCCTTTTGGGTTTGGGTGCCGTTCATTGGTGTATTTTTTTAAAACTTCTCTTCCATCTACATAAAAGTAAAATTTATTTATTTTGCAGTGCTATTCCCACATTTTTTCATAAGTGTAAAGGTGTATATTCAATAATATAAACTTCTAAATATTCAACAAATTAATTTATATATTCAAGAGATACTTACATTGCTTTTTAATGAAGAAAATTGCTGAACAAAGTAATAATGTAATAATTATTGCTCTCCAGTATTCAAGGTTATGTCATGTTTCTTCTTCCTAAATTTTGGTTAGTTGCACATTTTTATGGTTTAATGCATTGTAACAATTTGGCAACATAGCTGAGAATGGTTCTATCAACAGGTCCCTTCACATCTATCGAGAATAGGGTATCGAGCTATGAGAGAAGTTCCGTGGGAAGGGAGAATTTCCATTTCTCTTGTGGGATCACTCCCATCTACCAAGAACGAGAATAGGCCCCCAGCAGGAGTCTGTCGTCAAACGTTGTACACGTATTTTCCGGACACCCTGTATATGCCAAACCGATAAATATTAAAACAAGTAAACAAATACAAATTTATTTTTGTTGTTTATAAAATTAACAAAGTAAAAATATTAAGAAAGGAAAATAAAAATCATAGAAATTGCTGAAATTGGTCACTGCCATGCTCCAAGTATAAATTCACACGTCTCTTCATATTTTCGAGAGCGTTGACCAGCATCTCTGGAAAAATGTTACCACATTCATACAGGCGCGGATACAGGGGGGGGGGGCAATGGGGGCAATTGCCCCCCCCCTGAGACCGACCAAAGCACATAGGTAACACGATGTATACAAGCAATAACCAATAACAAGCTCTAACCTGTTACAGAATAGATCTACCTTTTAACCTTTTTGCAATAAATCCACCTTTTGACTTTTTTCCTTTTTTTGCATAAACTTTAAGAAACAAACAAAAAATTCCCTTCACCAACTTTGCACCTGGGTTCACGACTTGAAAGTCTACTTTTAAACCTTCTGTACTCTGTACTTTAAACTCTTGAAAGTCTACGCGCTAACCACTAGAATATTGGTATCCTTCCGCAGTTCCGCAAGTTAATTTGAATTACTTATTGATGCGGTCCCAGAGCTACGCAAACTGTCGCAAACGCAAATTCTCAACAGCTTATAGGGTATCTGATATGGCAACATTGGAGAAAATCTGTTTACATGTCGATATGTCGTTTGTCACTTTTCTTTTCTCGAATTGTCGAGTGCATTGCATTATTTCTTAATTTTTATAACATAAGTGCCTTATTTATTACATACCTACATCAAATAAGTTGAATTAGTAATTAGTCATGGTAAGTAAACAGTAAAAGTAAAAAAGTATGCATTGAATTATATTGAATATTGAATACATAATAGGAATGAATAGGGGAATTACGGGGGAGATGGACGGATGGACCAGTGCGGTGTTGCCGTGTTTCCTAATATATTTACAAACGGCCAAATTCTTAATAGCTGCAT
The DNA here is from genome assembly GCA_963920685.1 of Polydrusus tereticollis. Lineage (NCBI taxonomy): Eukaryota > Metazoa > Arthropoda > Insecta > Coleoptera > Curculionidae > Polydrusus > Polydrusus tereticollis. The sequence continues at coordinate 111,654,787 of OY987327.1, read as the reverse complement.
CTATTTAATCTATTTAATTACGTTAGTGTGGTAGTGTATATGTTGTCCACGTAATTATTGTGGTATGCATAGATACGTAACTTTCTGGACACACATATTTAAACTTAGTGTAGTGAAAAATGTTTGTAACCAAGTTTGATTTAAATAGTACCTACCTAATTTCTGCAAAACGTGTAGATATGTTAAAAAAAAATATATACTTAGAATTATTATTTATTCTTTATCTATTAACTAACATTTATTTTATAGAACAAAAAATAAGGAACACAAAAACAAATCAAAATAATTTGCAATTATAATAAACTTTAAAAAGTACTTATTCTTGTAAACAACTTGAATGAAGATAAAAAATATACATGTCGTATTGTATGTTACAATAATTGAACACTAAGTAATCATTGGTCATCATTGGTTTCTAAAAATTACTATGTATAACGGCCTAAGCTCACATCATACAGAGAGGATTTTGTGTTGTATTTTTATTTTTCCACTTAAGAACCAAGCACCATGATTCAAAAAAGGGCGTGGCACCCAAAAAATTTTCGCCTGCGGCGCTATTTTTTTTGCGCCTTCGGCGCTTTTCCATTTTGCCCCCCCCCTGGACCAAATCCTACATTCGCGCCTGCATTCATATATAGATAATCATTTCTTGTAACTGTTCTAAATTTACTACTGGTGTTTTAAAAATATTGTTCTTCAAATGAGGAAAAATGAAGTAATCCATAACCTTCAAACAAGGTGATCTGGGTGGGATTTCAATGTCTGTTCGAAAACTGATCAATTTGTCGCCGAGAAAATTGCGTAAGTAGTTAATAGTTTCGACAGATGTACCGTCCTGTTAAAAGTAACCAAAACGTAGTTCATCTTTAAGCAATTGCTCCACAAGTGGATTCGAAATATTGTCCTCATACCGCTGTGCTGTAACTATGTCATGGAAAAAAATAGGACCACCAATTCTTCTTCTCTTCTCTTGAACTCTACAAAAAAATGGGAATTTTCACTATTCCCCATATTCTGAGAATTCACTTAACCGGTAAGGAGGAACCAGACTTTATTAGAAAACATGTCAGGTTTAATGAATCATTCATTTCCAATACATTTTGGGGTAAGCCACTAACATTAATTCTTGCGTCTTTCAAAATCTGCAGCTCGTATTTTTTGGAATACTTGCACTTTATAAGGAAACAAAATTAACTGCTTTCTACGAATAGTCCTGCATGTTCCATAAAATTTTTCAACTTCTTGAGACAAGCGTCTTACTTATTCAGTTGGTGAATTTTGCATTATTTCACGAACGCTTGCAACAAGTTCTTCTGTTCTTACAGGTGGTCTTCCCAGCGCCTTTTTTTTATATTAAATAGAACCTGTTTCCCTCAACAGAGCAACGGTTCTTCTCAGGCAATAATAAAAATCCTCAGCAGTAAAAGCAACGTTAGGAAAATTTTCGCAAAAATCTTTCATGCACAAACGCTGATTGTATTGCCACTCACCATTTACTTTAACCCCGTTTCGAAAATACGCTTCAACCATGAATTTTGTGTGGTGTTCCGTAATAGCTATTTACCTAACAAGTGCGGGAAATGAATCTTTCCGCACGAGTCTGCCGTTCGGTGAAGCAGCCGAGTGCAGGGAAAACTTTTTCCGCAAGTGTCAGGTACAATAGTTTTTCTACAGACGTGGGGAAATAAGTAACACACATTTCAAAGAAATTTAATAAATTTTAATTAACTATAATAAGCACATACAAATGTAACAGTAACTAATTCTGAGGAAAAAAGTAATAACTACATTAAGTTATAGGAAACTGTTAAAAAAAACTTATTCTTTGTTAAAATTAACATGGTAGGTAACCGAAAAGTGACAATTATAAGCATTATTAACTAAATTTGGAGCATTTTGTTGGTTGGCTTCCTTGGTGTTGGCAATAATGTTGACACTTTCTTTTCTTAAATTGTCATTCTGGTGCGGGTTCGCTGGTCCACTGCTGTCAGGAATATTATTAATTTCATACGCAAAACTTGTAGAAGGCAAGGGTGAAGGTGGAGGCGAATTTTTTTCTTTAGAGTGTATAATGTGGTTGGCTATACGTTTTTTGTTCCCCATGGACTCGTCCACATATGATTCTGCAACTTTTGTCGATTGCCATCCCCCGAGACGTTTCAAATTAGTAATATCCACTCCAGCGTCGGCCAACATAGTAGCCGAAGAGCGTCTATAACAGTGTCCAGTATAGGTCTCTGGATTTGGAAGTCTTAAAAAAGCAGCCACATTTGATGGCATCTAACCAAACTTATTAATGCCAACAGTTTGATTAGTACATTTTCCCTTTTGTAAATTGACAAAAAACCTTTGATGCGCTTCTTAATTAAATTGAGATTTTTTTCTCCAGTTACAACAAAGCTTCTACTCTGATGAGTCTTGCTATTTGGTATTTTCACCAGAAAAAAACTACTTTTGTTCCACCACGTTTTCACACAACAGATAAGTTAATTCTTCGCGCCTACAGGCTCCAGCGACTCCAAATATAGTTGCAACTTTAATAAGCAAATAAATATCGTCAGGCGCAGTGCTTAAAAACGTTTTAACATCTTCATGGCTTAGGGCTTTAGACTTTTTTGGGCTGAAACCCACCATTTTCTTTTTTAAAAAAGCAATTAATTTAAAATGCCTGCTAATATCAACGTTTTTTTTTCAATTTCAGCATAGATTTTACCATTGAGTACTTGGACCACATTGTAGAAGGTTGAAAATACTTTAAAATTTCTTGGAAATAAAACAAAAGCACCTCTTCTTTACTAATGCTGCTTATTTTCTTGTCGATGCACCATTTCGTAAACTTTTCATATTCTTGGATGTACCCTACTTTGTATTTTTCTGGAAGCAAATCTGAATCTACGTTTTTTGCTGCACTCATAATGTACTCTGGAACTCCATCTTCCATTTCCAGATTATCAAAATCAGTTAAACTCATTCTGAGATTGCAAAATTACGAAAAATACGCACAAATTACTAGGAAATTAACTCACAAATAACTAATATTAATAATAATGTCAAAATGTCAGTTTGTTGATTTCCTTAGTAACCTGGTAGCTAAGAAAAGCTACACTAACTTTATACAAGACAGTGGCGACAATTGTGGCCGAAGCCGCCATGTTGCTGGAAATTATTTTGTTACCTTTGTTTTATGTGGAGTAAAACTTTTGAGAAATGGCGAAGGTTCCAAATTTTATATATTATTGATTTTGACATAATCACGTCGAAAAATTTTTCCGCACTAGGGTGGAAAAATCAATTTTTCGCACTGATATCCGTGCGAAAAATTGGGTTTTTCACACGTCTGTATAAAAAATCCATAACGTGAATTATTCAAGATATTTGATAAATTAGCAATGAATCAAATAACTTGTAACGACTGTTAAAGATGACGAAATAACGTACTGATTGATATTACTGGTATTTACTGACACCCAACAGGTATTAAGCTCTACCGCTAAGCAGTACGGCCTTAGATGCAAAGCATGATGATAATAATTTTAAGGCCGCCAGAAATCTCTATAACGGACAATAAACTTAATTCTGACACTTCTAGTAAAATTTATTTATTTCACGAATTAGCATTCGTGTTTTTTGCACGCATAATAATTTATGCTGTTGTAATTTTCAGTGTTCTGTGTTATTTTGGTCTTTGTATCAAACTCATAACCTTCGAAATCGCTACGAATTCGGTTGTCCATGCAGTCCAATATTTCTAAACGATGAAGTTTCAAACAATCTTGCAAAGTACAATAATATAGGGATTTACATATGGTCTGCCTCCCCCCCCCCTTTCTGGGATCCGCTACTGATTAGGTTATAGGTTATGTTTGTATAATTCCAGACGCTTTCTATTATACCAGTGAGACGCAGCCTTGAACTTACGTCTGGAAAATTAGATTGTTAATTAAGGTTAGTGCCCTGATTTTCCCGGATCCATTGCCTATCATTATACCTGCATTACACCCGATACAAAAGTAAACCTGCTAGTGCTAAAAACTTTAAAAAGAAATATCATTCCTCACCTAATAATAAATATGTATTAGAAGTTTAGCGCCTGATTAATTTAATGCCATTCGCTTAAGCGTTTCCACTTCACTTCAAAGCAAAGGATCCCGATTTTTGATATCGCCTTTAAACATCTGGTTGGTCTGCTGCTTCTGAATTATCGAAATCGGATAAAAGTCTAAAGCGTGTTTAACTTAAGTCCAATTTTTAAATGATAAATCGACCTGCTTTGTGTTATTGAAAATATCCAGTCAGCACACACCCCTAGGGCAAGCTGACATCATATTGACGTAGCTCTTTCGTCATATATTAGGTCAATTATCGCCTTAGTTCTGACGTAGAAACTAACTTTGACGGTATTTTATTTACAGTGATTTGAAATCATGCTGCATGTCAATGTTATATTTTTAAGTTTCTTACTTAATGCTCGAGCTGGGCGTCTTGTCGGTTTAATAACCGAAGACTTAACACAATGACAAGGGTTTACTTTTTCCTCTGCCAGAACTGCTCAAGAATTGGTGTTCTTTACCACCACCACGAGATTGAGCCATCTGGTTTCATTCTATTTTTTATTCCGCTTTTTCTGATTTAAAACAGACGCCTATGCTTTTTCCTTTTGTCAGAACCTATAGCCTTACTGACGAGCTGTTATACAGCGAAACGCGTCTGAGGATGGTACTGACAGAAGGAAAAAGCAAACCCTTGTCATCGACTTGTCATTATTGTTTTAAACTCAACAATACCCACTTAGACATGGGCAAAACTTGCAAATAAAAGAAACAGTTCGGCTTCACCCACCGGTGGTTCAGCACAGGGTCGGATTAAGGCTTTCAAGGTTCTGGGGCCAAAGGGGCCCTCAACAAAATTTTTCTATACAATTTTATAAAAATCGGTTAGTGGCGCGTTTTTTTTAAGAAAATTTCACATAAATATATGTGGCTTGGCACACTCCTTGGTTTTCAATATACAGGTTGTTAAAAGTTGAACTGTGAAGATGATTTTCTTTGAATAATTTTCGAAAATGAAAGGGCCTCGGCGTTGGAGTCCCTTACTGAACCTGCGGGATCGTTAATAACAAATGTTTAATGCTGCACCATTCTCAATTTGGTTTCAATTTTTCTTGAGAATGAGAAGGCGGTCGGCTAGAGGAGCTACTGCTACTACTACTACTGCTACTGCTAATGTTCTTAGACAACTAATTCCTAATCGTCATTGCCTTTTTGCATTTTTATTTAGCGAGAATAAAAGAGAGTTTAAAACCTGATAGCATACCTGCAATTTGTAACTGTTGCTGCAGTCTGCAAAGCAATATACAGGGTGACTCGGATCTAAATGTACATACATCACCAGGAGATAGTGGACATCTTGGGGGTTCTAAGTAATATATCTTTAGTGACCGTTCTCTGCGAGTGGCGATGGACGGATTTATTTCAAACAGATTTAACGTTAAGGTTCTATATTGTCGCCCACCCTCTTAATAACAATAACTGGGGTTTCTAGCTTAAAAGGTCTATTTACTAAAGTGGTGAGACACTTAAAAGACCAAATCGATGAAGGCAATTGAAGAACCCCCGTATTTCCGAAGTCAACAACTATATGTTCTTGAAATCAAACCGCAAAATGCAATTCACTTGATGAGGGTTGCCATTTTAAAAAAATTCAAAATGACGTCGTATCTGTCACTTTTTGACATCGGTCGTATTTGATTATAGCATCAATAGCTCGGCCACGGATATATTACGTTACTATGTAAAAAATTGTGGTTTTCAGCTTAAAAGGTCTTATTAATTATTATATTATTAAAGGAGTGAGGCACTTAAAAGGCAAAATCGATGAAGGCAATTTGGGAACCTCCGTATTTCCGAAACGGCTGAAAGTAAATCGGATCGCGAGATGCAATTCATTAGTGTGATAGTTTATGGGGGTTGCCATTAACAAAAATTCAAAATTGCGTCGTATCTGTCAAATTTGTGAACCTATATATTTTTTGACATTAAATTTGGCTTCCTTGTGGAATATCATTGAAGAATGTGTAATTTGTTTTTTATTACAGCCAGCAGAAAAATCGCCAATCGGGTGAGACACTTAAAAGAATGTCACTGTACATATTGAAATATTAGATATTTAATTACATAATTTTCAATAAATTTTCTCCTTCAGCCAGTACAAAAATAGAATAATCAGAAGTCTGCCCGCTTGTACCAATTGTATTAAATCTCAATTTCCTAGTGTTTACAATATTATGCCAACTGTTTGTTTTACATGTGAAAACTTTCACTAATAGATCTATAAAACCTTTTGACTTTCAACAGTATTAAATGTCTAGAAATGTTTATTTTTAGATTAATTTTCAGAATTTTATTTCTTAATTAGGTTTTTCCAATAAAACAGTTCGAGTTTAAACCTACTTCACTAAATAAATATCATTAAATTAAGTTCTGAAAAGTTATAAAAGATTATAGGTAAGTAACCAGAAAATCATTAGGCGAGTGATAATAAATTAAGTATTTGGCCATTTCTTACAAAAAGTTGTAAATATATTTATTAGTTAGAGGCGTCTAGCACATGTATGTAGAAAGAGCGAAGCAGGAACGACCCTTTTTAACATGAACCTTCATATGGAAATCGCCTAAAGATAAAAATTTAGTAATATAAAACGATAGATTTTACCTCAAAGAAGTTATTCGAGAGTTACCTCAATTAGTGCATATTCTGTTATCTGCTGAAGTTCTGCGTAATGTCTGGATGTTAACGTACTAAAAATAAGTATAGTCCGAAGCACTATGAGAAAATGCGAATAAAAGGTGCAATATTGCCAATTTGACTAGCACACATTTCAATAAAGAACATCTAATTATTTATCTGTATTTCACTAGGTATACCTATAATTATTATTGGACTATGTAATAATATTACAAAGCGATTTAAATTTTTTAAGATCAATGTATTATTTAATGAAGAAATAATTATGATTTCTGTCGTGAAATATCTTATTAAATTATGATTTATTCTAATTATCCCAATGTGTGAGGCAGTGGACCAGAAAAGTAATTTAATTGACTTAGGTTCCACATAACCCAAACATATTTGGTGTGCAGTGCATCTGAGAAGCGTCAGGCGTGTGCTGATTGTTCGTCGTTGTAAATACGATTTTTAAGGTGAATGTGTACACGCGTTGTAAGTCTTGTTATATTTATAAATTTAGACCTCAAGCGAGCTGTTGCGTTTAGTTTATTTTACTTTCATATAATTCTGCATTTTCTTTTAATAAAACCTAAATTCATAATAAAAAAAATCATATGCAGAAAAGTTATACGCACGTCTATGACACGCGGCTTAAAACTCCAACTTTATGGCCTTTATTTCCCCTTTCTCTTCATACGTCTTACTGCTAGCCTCGTGCAGTGGACTATATTACTATATATTTTCTTCATTGACGCTAATTTTCTTTGGTTTTGTTGATACTAGTTGCTTTGGGCTTTTACGCCCTTTAATTCTGTATTTTAATTAACTTCTTTTTCTGTTAATTAATCTTTACAGTATATAGGAATGTAGGTACGAAATTATTTTCGACGGTAAATTGCTTAATAACATTTCGAATGTCAAAGACTTCATGGCGCTCATGACCAGTGTAAAGCCGATGCATATTTATAAAGAAAATTGCATAGACTTTCATGAATTAATTCCAGAAGAAATTCTTAGTGTAGACACTAAGAATTTCTTCTGGAAGAGCATATCAAGAATCTAGTAGACGTTGACCCAAAATATGACAAGAAAAGAAATTTAATATACTGTATATTATATAAATATTAATCCGAGTATTAATCTATAAGGTTATGTTGATTAAACAGTCTTGATGGAAAATTTCTAAATGAGCAATTTTTTCCAATTTCATGGTTAGTGTAAGTTTATTACTAATACAAGTTGAATAGATACAAATTGCTTAATAAAAAATTTTTTACGCTAACGTAGATAGTTTAAACTAAAGCACTGCCACATTTCTAAGATTTTGAGTATGTTTCTAAGCAGACATTTTAAAGAGGAAACCTTGTGTTTCTGAATAAAACCTCAAATCAAATAATTGCATTTTACAAGACTAAAACGTTTTTTAAATTTTTTTATAAGCAGCTGTTACGCCGGTTTAATTATATCATAAAGTCTCTTCATGAAGAAATTTGAGCAACGTAAAACGTAAATGAATCGGTCATTTGAAAAACACAAGTCGAAAAAGTAAAATGTTGGGAAATAAAAAAAAACCTCTTAAATAAATGGGTGAGAGACAAACCATTGAATTTTTTACCAAGAAATTCAGGGCAAATTTAACGCATGATGGTATCTTCAAAACTGTGTTTTGAGTTTTTACTTTTACCTTAAAAATTTTTTTGAAAATCATATTCTTCAATTCACATTCTCAAATGTACGGATTTTATATTTGCCATTTAGTCCATTTAGATTATAAAAAAGTATTTTTAACAAACTTTTATTTTAAAACGTACAATATACTTTTAGGTAAGAACATTTAATCTAGGAACTTAACGTTATTATCATCTTTGTCAACAGTAGACTAGTTATAGATACAGTAAAATCTCGCAATAGCGACCAAACTCAGGGAATCAAGTGTTGGTCGGTTAACAGGGGTGGTCGGCTAATAGAGAGAAAGTAAAACAACTGGTTTGCATTTTACAGTGTTTGTTTATTATTAACTATCTACATGTATCTAAATAATTTTAAATATTTTCGTTTAAATTTGTCAGAACTAAAATTAAATGAGAGTAAGCCAATGTACCAATATGTATACGTGCATACTAACATATACAGGGTGATTTAAAAGTACTTTGACAAACTTCGGGAGGTAATAGCCGACAATATTTTAAGATGAAAACTTCTTATAAACAGTGGTCCTTGGCGACTTCGTTACGGAGATACTGGGTGTTGAAATGTTAAAGGAAATAGTAATAAATTTTAAATAACTCCTTAACGAGTTATTTTTTTTTAATGAAATTTAGTGAATTAAATAAGCATCTAAGGGCACTTATTTTTAAAGTACAACACGTTCGTAAATGTAACCAGTGGCGTCGGTACAAAATGTTGCTATAATATTTTTTGTAAAAACTATGTTTCACCACTGACTTATTTTATTTTAGCTTTCTTCTTATGAATCCCCCCATCATTTACAACAAAAAAGATCACGTATATTTTTTTGATATGAGGGACGGTTGAAGGGTAAATGATTTCCTGTTTAAAATTATTATTTTATTTGACTATACACCAATATTAAAAAATGTGTTTTTAATTCAAAGATTTATTAAGGTATACCATTTAATTTAATTAAATAAATAAGTACGTTACAGAAATTAAATGATTTTTAAATAAATTGTTCGAAATGTCCACCTTCAGCCAAGATGCAGGCATCTAATCTTCTTTGCTTGGAATCTCGTACGCGGGCTAAGATATCTGGTCTGTTTCTTATTACTTCAAAACCTTCGATTATTCGGTTTCTTAGCACTTCTGGATTTTTGACTGACGTTTTGTAAACGATTGACTTCAAATGTCCCCACAAATAAAAATCAAGAGGATTTAAATCTGGGGACCTTGGTGGCCACGGTTGATTTCCTTCCTCAACTCCCCTACCGATCCATCGATTAAGATAAATTTGATTTAAATGAGTCCTGGCCACTATGTTGAAATAAGCGGGAGCTCCGTCATGCATAAACCATATACGTCTTCGAGTTTCTAAGGGTACATCATCCAATAAGGGAGAAAGTTCATTTTCCAAAAAGTATCGGTACGTATCGCCATTAAGCCGAAGTGGAAGAAAAAAAGGTCCTATCAAGTAATCGCCAACTATTCCTCCCCACACGTTAAATGAAAATTGGTACTAAGAATTTCGTTCACTAACTGCGTGGGGATTTTCCAAAGACCAGATATAGTTATTGTGAAAGTTTGTAATCGCACTCTAAAATTTGCCTCGTCCGTAAAAAGTACATAATTTAAAAATTGGGGATTTTCAGCAAATTTTTCCAAAAACTACTGACACAAATTAATGCGCTGAGGAAAGTCCCTGGGTGACAGAGCTTGTACCCTTTGAATGTGGTACGGATACAACTGCTGATCGTGCAGAATTCTCCAAACTGTGGCTTGGGTGGAATTGAGAGCATCAGCAATTATTCGGGTGCTTGTATCTTGATTTTCCACTACAGCGTTTAAAACAGCTTCTTCTAATTCTGGGGTTCGGGCTGTTCGTGGTCTTCCAGGAATGTCACGTGGCCTTGTAAAACTCCCTGTTTCAGCTAAACAGCGGTGAAGATTTGTAAATGGTTAGGATATCGCTCCTGATAAATTTGTCTCGCTTCTCGTGCATTTCCATCAGCAAGGCCATATACAAAATGCATGTCGGCTAAATGCGCATTATTTCTTAAATAATCCATAGTAGGTACCTTATAAACAATACTAATAATATCAAACCAAAAAAAACAAACTGAAGAAATAAACCACATTAGCAAATAACTGTCAAATATGTTTTAATTTATCGACAAATGCATTTCCAAAGCCGCCTTGTAAAAATACAAAATACTAAAAAAGCATTTCCAAAGCCGCATTGTTAAAATACAAAATATTAAAAAATAACATACTAATAAATAAATATGTATGCCACTGAGAACGTATTATACTTAGAAAATAGGCATCTTTAGATGCCTTCCTTAGGCATATACTTATTTGTTTATTATTAAGTATGTATGTATTCGTTAAAATATTTGAGGGTATTTGTGAATTTAAAACACAATTTTTAATATTTGTGTAAAGTCAAATAAAATAATCATTTACCCTTAAACCGTTGCTTGTATCAATAAAACACACGTGATCTTTTTTGTTGTAAATGAAGTATTCATAAAAAGAAAGTTAAAATAAAATAAGTCAGTGGTGTAGCATAGTTTTCACAAAAAATATGATAGCAACATTTTGTACCGACGCCACTGGTTAAATTTACGAACATGTGGAACTTTAAAAATAAATGTCCTTAGATGCTTAATTAACTCACTAAATTTTATAAAAAAAAAATAACTCGTTAAGGAGTTATTTAAAGATTATTACAATTTCTTCCAACATTTCAACACCCTGTATCTCCGTAACAAAGTCGCCAAGGACCACTATTTATAAGAACTTTTCATCTTAAAATATTGTCGGCTATTACCTTCCCAAGTTTGTCAAAGTACTTTTGGATCACCCTGTATATTATACAATATGCTGTATGTTTGCTTTGAAATTCTTATTTTTAAAAATAATAAGAAATTAATGATTGCTTCATATTTTTTATTTTATTTTTATAAAATTCAGATGACACGTTGCATTATCCAGAAACAATACCACTCTTCTATTATGCTTCTTCATCTTGGTATCAAATCTGTGAAGCCATGTTGTCATGATGCCTGCTGTCATCCACGCTTTTATTCGAGACCCATTGGAGAGGTAACTTATCGATATGTACAGTGTGTACCCTTAAAACATCGAGGATTTTGGCTTTTGCCTATTATAAGTGGTTCTTCCTTCTCACCTTCCATATTTGCACAAGCAGAATTGGACGGCGTTATGCAGAAAGCTACCAACCCTCAATTTTTAAAGTTTTTATTAGTTTAAAAAATCTGTAGGATGTTTAAATACTACTTTTTAACTTTTTTTCATTTTATATAAGTCCTTTGATATTTAATGTTTGTTTAAATATTTTATATATAAAATAAAGGTAAAAATGACGAATTTTTGTGGGTTGGTAGGTTTTTGCATTTTGGAAAGCGCGGAATTATTACCAATAATCTTGAATTAAAACAAAAGTGGTGTTATGGAAAATTATTTCTATTTACCGAAAAACAAGATAATAAAGTTCCCAACTATTAATTTTATAAAGTTTTTATTTTATTCTACATCGTCCACTTCAAAATCTAAATCTTCAACATTGTAACCATCATCATCAGTTATATTGGCACCCTGCAAATTTTGATAAAAAGGCAATGCATCTGCAGGAATAAGATGCATCATTTCCTTTAAATTCTGCAATTTCGCTTCAGCGATAGGCTTTCTGTTGGGCCACAGTGGTATTAAGTCGCTAAAGATTTCTTCGTTACCAGGTCTACCCCGAGAAGATTTTATGATCGAAATTTTTTGATAGGGTTGTGAAAAATCATGTTGTTGTATCATTAGCCAAAATGGCTCTTGATTTTCTATTTTGATTGACCTAATCTTTAACCAATTAATTTTTTCTTTATCATCTGTATTTTTTCTATTCGTGATTTTCTTTTCAATATTCATCACGCCCAAAAAATCTTTGACAGACATTTGGGTGACTACCAATGGTCTCTTCTTTCTGCAAAAACGCATTACCTCAATGTAGTCATCTGATGTGTACAATCTTTGCTGTCGTTTAAGCGATGACTCAATGTCACTGAAGTCAGTATCATTTGGCAGGAAACTATGACCAGAACAAAGATATTTTACGGTAATGTTTTTTAAGTTCGCGTGTGTACCATGCAATATCGATTTAAGCATAAGTATTAACTAAATGTTTCGATTCTGCCCCCCGCAAGAATCACACCAAAGCGTAAGATGTTTAACTTATAGAGGTAATTTAGTTTTTACATGTTTTATTAGACAAGAGCCTACTTCTTGGGCGCCTCTTCCCGCTGAACCTTCTACCCAAACGTAGCAGTAACCTCTACTTTCTTTAGCACTATGTATACCCGTTGTTACACACCCACAGCGCTTATAATAGACGATGCCTGTAGAAATCTAGGAAGCGGTAGTGTCTTCTCTAAGTCAAAACTTTAACATTCATAATATATTTCTTCTTTTGCTATCTGGAAATCATCTCTTCTCATTTTCTGCGCCTCCTCTGCTACTACCCAACTAACCTGAACTAACCTGACTTGTGTAAGCAAATTTTGTATTAGCACCAATAAATTTACTTTACTTTACTTTACTTTACTTTACTTGTAAATGCTTGTTATGTTCCTGCTTGAACGTTTCTTTTTTCTCTTCATTCTTCTCATTCTCATTCATTTTAAGGGTATCGCAAACGTTGCAGGTGTCTTTTTTTAATGCCTTTATTTTTAAATTAAATTTCGTGTAGAATATGTTCTTGTATGACATTAGGCTTATTGGATTAGCTTCTTCCTGTTTGTACATGTCATACATTTTTTGTATTGTGATTCCAGGGGGTCAATATTCCGCCTCTGTTTGTTCTCGACGGTAATGTGAACTGTATTTAGGTATTTTGGTAATATGATTAACAACAGCTTGAATTATTTCATCTGTTAGTTTGTTTGTACCTCAATGCTTTAAACCTCTCTTTGATCACCAATGGGTGCCCGGCCATGAAATTTCCTTAAAGCAGTGTTTACTCGAAATGTAGTTACTTTTAGAGTATTTATAAACATTTCTCTACAAACTTTTGTGTCTGCTATTCTATAAATTCGAGAGAATTCCCTTTTTTCAGTATTTCTACCATAGTAGCTCTTTTTTTCAATCTCGGATACACTAGCAGCAATAAAATTAGTTCGAGTATCATATGAATTTAGCGACCAAAATCTATCAAATTCGGATTTTCGGCTTTCAACGGAAACATTTTCTGCACATTTTGATGTGCAGTTACAACGGAAATCGACAAACTCTTTTGGTTGGATTTGAATACTTTTATAGTTAAAATATGGTTTATTGGTGTACATCTTTTTTCTTTTCGAGTTTGATTGCGAATTTTTCGTTCTCTGCCTTTCTTTAGCCTTTGCTGCAACGTTGGATTAATTTCTTTGGTAGCATCATGTAGAGGATCGTTATCAGCAACAACATGCACGGGAATATTTTCGTCACTGATATCTTCAGGTGCGTCTATTTCTACTTCTGATAAATCTTCCTGTTCAATTTCATAATTCGGGTCTGCCACCGAGTCGTCACTATCTTCTACAAAAGCTTCCTCAGAGATATTGTCGCATTTATTAAACGTTGCAACAGCAACAGGTGTAAGAGTTGTAAGATCTTCGTTATTTGGAGGTATTATGTTTTCAGATGTGGCGATTTGAACAGCAACGATGGGCGCGACTACAATGTCCTGATCAGGTCCATAAATAACATCTAAAAAAGGGTATTTTTTTATTAACGCGAAATGATTGCCACACCAATAATAATAATGGTGGGCCCATGCCAAAAAAAAAACAGGTTCAAACAGGTGCACAAGTGCTTAAAATGTGTTGGTATCAATAATAATTATTAAAAGAAGGGGAAATCATGAAAATATGGTTTTTAAATTTGAGGATGAATATCTCGAGAACGAAACGTCGCCCGCTCGAATTGACTTCACATTCATGATCAGCGTCCCGAAATCTACCAGAATGCAGAAGTTCGTCAAAATCATCGGTTGTGCAAGTGATTAGTAAAAAATTATCAACAAACCAAACAAAAATATTTACAAACTTTATTTTTCTTTACCTTTATGAGTTAAGGTGACCGATTTGACTAATTAATTTACTTTGGTTTGTTTAGTAAGAACCTGTCATTTATTAGGCTTTTGTACTGAACTTTAGAGGTAAAACTAAAAAAACAACAATAATATAAGATAACTTGCCTGGACTTTCCTTTATTGCAAGAGCAGCCTTCAGAATTTTAGCAGTTCGAATACTATACATTGCGCTGAATAATAAGTACCTAGTGTACTTTTAGATATTTTAACTTTGCATTAAAACTTCTTTTTGAACTATCTGGATCACTACTAATCACACCACTAAACGTGCTAATTAAAAGCAAAACATAAACTTGGTTAGGTTAGTGTAATTGAAGGACTCGATATTTGCAGAAAGCTACCAACCCACTTGGATGCATCTGGCGCTATATTAAAATAATACCAAGTGGGTTGGTAGCTTTCTGCAAATTAAAAGTTTGACCAAAATAAATATATGGGTTAGCATTTTACAGTTTCATAGGGTATATAATTAGTTGAGGCTTGGTAGGTTTTTACAGAATGCAGAACGCGTACTTTATTACACAAATCCGCACTCAACCCAATTTCTGGTATATTGTGGGTTGGTAGCTTTCTGCTTAACTCCATCCAATTGTTAATCGTTGTTTTGCTGTTTTTTTTTTCCAGTACACTTGTCATCTTTCAATGCATATGTTTATGTTGGCAATGCACGATAGTAGGGACCTGTCTCATGTGCATTAAATACGTCCTTTGGGGCATAATCCTTTAAAATGGTCAATAGTCTTTCTTTCCAAGCAGTTACGTCTTCGACATTGATATCGGCTGATTCGCCACATATGAAGGTGATTTCGTGCCGACGACGGAATTTTTCTAACCATCCATTTGATGCCTTGAAGTTATCTAGTCCTAGACATTGAGCAGAGCAGATTCGAGGACTCCTGCTTGAATTATCGGCCCGGATATTGGTAAGTGCTTGTTTCGCGCCTTACAAAACCAGCTAAAATTAACTTGGTCCACTGTCACTCCTTCGGTTTTGGAAAATTTTCACTTTTGTTCACCGTTACTACCTTCTTGAAACAAATTTCTGACTTCTGCTTTATTTTAAAGCAAGATTGTCACTTGGGTATTATCCGCTTTAAATTTCTCAGTCAATTTTCTGGTTCTTGAACCGTTTTTTTCACTTTCCTCGATTATTTCAATTTCATCGCTTAAAGAAAGACATTTCCTTTTTCCCGCCATCTTCAAATATTCACGTTAGTCCCAAAACACACAAGAACGGTTCAAAACGAAACTAATGGTAATAACGATATATCAGCCTTTAAAGCAAATTGAATGGATCCGCCTGCAATAAAGTGATTACATTACATGTATGTACCTATATTTCTTAAGAATTGTCGGGTCGGGTTTTACTGCTCCTAAAGGAGGGTGTTTTTAGCATTAATATTTACTAAAAATTCCAATGATGAGAGCCCGCGGTCGTTTAACAGGTTGGTCGGTAAAGAGGAGTATAAAATAATGGGATTTCCATTTTTTAAATATGGAGAATTCATAACCGGCCGTTATCCGCAGGTGGTCACAGAGTTTCACTGTACTTTCATCAAATTCAAGTGTGTCTTCTTATTCAGGTAAATACTGCTTTAGTTTAATAAGATCGTTCATCTTTATTTTGTCAATAGGTACTTTTCCATTATAAACCTTTTTGATAGAAACAGTCAAAGAGTATGTAGATGTATTTCGTAGGCGGCATGTATCACTTATAAGTCCCATCAATAGGGGGTTTTGTCACATTCATTTTCGTAAAAATCATTAAAATACATGTACTGACTTATTTTGAAAGACACTTTTTTATTGTTTCGTGGTACTGCTTTCCCAGTAGATTCGATCAAAAGCATGTTTTCTTTATAGAGATGTACGGCCAACACTCTTTAAAATCGATAATGTCATTAATATCGTCCATTACAACGCTGAAATTTATTTAATTAGTAGATGTTATTATTAGTTCTTTCGGATATAAAACTCATTTTTAATGTTTTAATTATTATTTTAGAACAAACTTAACCAAGGAGTAATTTTATAATGCTGCGATTGCTGCGAGTTTGAGATATAAGAATATAATAATAATAACAGCTGATTTTATTAGCTCGTACGCAGAATCTCAGCGTGTATTAGAGAAACACCATTAGTGACATATGGTGTTTCTTAAGTAAACCAAAATTTGACACCTGATAATTTAATCCAAGGAGTGTTATGATTTATGTGATTTCCCGTTTGAATGTGCGCTAACAGGCTTTCTCAACTGACCGATTCAAATTTGAATTAAATAAAATTCTTCGCCCATCTGAGCTTATTAAAGTTAACGTGTGGTTACATCCAGATTTATTCCTACTGATCATTGAGTAGTATCATCATCAGAAGTAGCAGAGTATATTTTTTATTTGCGACAATACATAATTAAGTATAGGGATGTTACAGTATAGGGGCAGGAAGTCCTTAAGTAAACTTATTCTAAAAAATAGTGCGCCTATTCAACTAGTCCAAACCATGTACAAGTGAATATAGGATGTTTTAAATAGAACTTGATCAAATTCTTGAGCTATGTCTAGAAATATTATTGGCAAGTTACTTTTCTTCCAATGCTTTTTATGTTAGTTGGACTTAGTTGCTTCCACCGAAAAACGGAACATTCACAGAAGCGGTAAAGGATGTTTACCTATTATTTGTTGCTTCAATTTATAGAGTTAATGTAGTCTTATACCATTGACCATTATTGTTAAGGTTTGCATAAGGGGAATAAGGATTATGAAATAACCTATAAAAGAGAAAGAAATAGATGGCTTCTCATTTTTGTGATTCTTTTTTCAAGGTCTCGGATTCTGCCAAAGGAAAACCAATATAAAATGCATGGTCATGCCTCCGATATATCTCTAAAATATCTTTAAACATCTAGACGATCTTGATGGTCATGATTTATTTATGAAGTTAACTTTTTAATTCGCAAAATAGACGGAAGGCCAGACAGTTTACAGTTAGTTGCAAGGTATTTCAAGAATTTTGACATTTACATAATAGAATTCAATTATTTATAAATTGTTGTAGTAAGATGTACCGCGGCTTTATTAAAGATGGTTTTAAGAATAAATTGTGTTAAAAACATAGGCGTAGTTAAGGAGGGCTTGGGGCTGCTGGGCGCCCCAAAACTCTAACTAGCACTTCCAAAATTTATATTAAGCGCATTTAATTAACTATTCTATGGCTGTTTCATTTATATACCGTGAGACCAAAATTATTTTTATCGAAGAGGGCTTGGTTTAGATCACAATTATAAGGGGACGATATATCTAACCAAATCTAGGTTAAAACTGTGCAAATTCACATTATAACATTATATGGCAAATTGATGAACATTAAGATAAGTAAACAAATACAAATATAATTTTACTTTTTACAAAATAAACAAAGTAAGAATATGGAGAAAGGAAAATTGCTGAAATTGGCCACCGCTATGCTCCAAGCATAAATTCACACGTCTCTTTATATTTTCGAAAGCGTTGACCAGCATCTCTGGAGAAATTTTACCACATTGTTTATTTATTTATTTTTTATTTATTTATTTAGACAAACAAGGTCACTCAACAGACTGCTTTGAGCAGACCAATTATAGAGTGACACGGATTACAAAAAGATATTTACAAAGTTCGGTAGAAGTACACAATAAGTTTAACTAAAGAATAAAGGCTCTTTTGTACAATCAAACAACAAATCCAAAACAAATTATAAAGCTAGAAAAATACGCGAGTGATAGCAATGCACTCCCTAATCAAAGGATAATAGATATTTTTTTTCTGATAAGTTTTTTAAAGGTAGATAAGTTAGTGTTAAACAGGTCAATGCCTCTATCACCCGTTACAAGATCGTTGTATGTTCTCATGCAACGTATGAGAGGAGAGTTAGAAAGGTAATTAGTTGTAAAAGCAGGGACACCAAAAGTTAGCCTATTCCGAAGTGTGTATGGGTTAGCGTTAAAAAGTACATAATTTACACAAAATTCAGAGTCGATGAGGTTATTTACTATCTTATAAACAAAGAAAATATCAAAACACTGCCTTCTGGACCTCAGCGATTGCAATCTATAAAATAACAAATTCTCGTTATACGAGTAAAAATGCCGTTGTCTATTGTAACGAAAATTAAGAGCTTTGATAAACTTTTTTTGGACACTTTCAATTCGATCAATATATTTGTGATACATCGGACTCCAGACTGTTGACGAGTACTCCAGAACACTTCTTACCATGCTGCAATATAAAGTAATTAACGATGCAGGGCTTTTAAAGCCTTCAGTAGTTCTTAGAATAAATCCTAAAAGGCGCAATGCTTTACACATAATAGCCTCTATATGAGACTCGAACAACAGTCTGGAGTCCAAGGTGACCCCCAAATCTTTAACCACATTAACACGTTTTAATTGTGTGTTATCTAAACTCAAATCTATATTTGGATTTCTTGAGAGGTCCAACTTGGAGAAAACAATGTAGTGACACTTATCAACATTTAAATGCAGACGATTCAGTGTGCAGTATTCAAAGAATCTGTTAATGTCCCCCTGCAATTTTACCATATCCAAAGGCGAGTTAATGATAGTTGAAATCTTAAGATCGTCAGCATATAAGGAATACACACTATTCGAGTCCAGAAAACAGGTCCCTATGTCATACAAAAATAATACAAAAAGCAGGGGACCCAAGTGTGAACCCTGCGGAACTCCAGAGGTCACATCCAAGCAGACCGACCTAGCTCCATTAATAGCTACATACTGAGTTCTATTTTGCAAATAATTTTTTAAAAGATCGAGTAGCCAGCCCTGCACACCGAAGTTTCCAAGTTTCACAGCCAAAGTGGGGTGATGGACCTTGTCGAAGGCCTTGGAAAAGTCGTTGTAAGCAGCGCAGACATCACGACCCTTCTCCATTGCCTCATAGGTTCTCTGAATAAAGGGAACAATGTTGGTCAGAATGGACCGACCCCTGTAAAAACCATGCTGATTAATGTCGACATTTCTTTTAATTTGAAAAAAAAGGAGCTCCAAAATAACAGACTCGAAAACTTTTCCAAAGTGACACAATAGAGAGATTGGCCGATAATTTTCAACATTATTTTTATTTCCGGTTTTATGAATTGGAACAATCTGTGCGACCTTCCATTTTATTGGAAAAATTCCCAGAGACAGACACTTATTAAATAACTTGTATAATGGTTTACTTAGACTAGGACAAGACTTCAAAAATATCGATGGGATCCCGTCAGGGCCGGGTCCCTTCTTAGGGTCGAGACCCTTTAGAGTTTTTTCGATAATCGAATACGGAATATAATTTACTGTAAGCGAGTCCAGTGGTTCGGCTACATTAACCAAACATGGAGCATTCGGTTTCTCATACACACTACCAAAATATTCCTGAAACAAATTAGCAATCTCTACATCATTTGAAGCGGAAGAAACACCAAAATTCTATTTACTGGGTAGGGATTTACAATTCTTTTTGTTATTTAAAAAAGACCAAAAACTTTTAGTATTGTTTTTCAAGTTATTTTCAGTAATTTGAATATATTTTTTATAGTCATTTTTTACAGAAATTTTTACCTTTTTTCGGAGGTCCGAAAAAGTAGTATAGTCACCATCATTGTGGAAGGTTTTCCACCTTCTATGAGCTTTATCCTTATTTGAGATATACTTCAAAGTTGTTTTTGAGAACCATAATGGGTGAGAAGATTTCTTAATCTTAACCTTTGGAATATTAGTATGAATAATGTCCTCTAAAACATTATAAAAACTTTCCACATCTCTATCGATGTCACTAGACTGAAATGATCCCTCCTAGTTGTGATTATATATCAATCTATCAATAACTGAATAATCAATATTGTTAAACTTGAATTTCTCGTAAGAATTACTAGTCAAGTTTCTGAAGCAGCACAAATTTAAAATTATATCTAATGAATAATGGTGATTATCCTCCCGAACAAACGGAATACTACATTTTTTTACGTTAACATTACCAAAATTAGTTAGTAAAAGATCAAGGATTTTATTGTTTTGATTTACTACGTGATTAAATTGTTTGAGGCCACTCAGGAAGAAAAAATCTGAAAAAGAGCGACTCAGCGTATCTGCAACACTGTGGGGCTGCAAGTCCTGACTATTTAAGTTTAATTTCCACTGTATATTACTCAAGTTAAAATCGCCGATAAATAAGAAACTATGGTTCTTATGCTTAGAAAATATACGTTCCAACTTTTGAAGAAAAGCTAAGTAATTGTTTAAAGTCGCGTGTGGTGGAATATATACTGTACAAATATACAGGGACTTACCTCCCCCCAGCGCGACAGACACCCATAAATCCTCTATTACTGTATTTTCATTACACCACCTCGGAACTGACTCAGCCAAAAAAATATCACGAACCCCTATTATTACACCTCCGCCATCACTTTTTCCACTATACACTGGGTTTCTATCCAAACGAAAAACGTTATAATTTACAGGAAATAACTCCGAAGACAAGACCTCCGCCTTTAGCCAGGATTCCGTAATGCAGATGACGTCATAATTGCTCGCACTAACCGATTGAAAAAACTCAGCACATTTGGACCTTAACCCTCTAGTATTTTGATAATAAACCGAAAAATCTTTGTTGGATAATCCTTCCTTGTACCTATTCTAAATTTTCAGCTGGTGTTTCAAAAATATTGTTGTTCAAATGAGGAAACATGAAGTAATCTATAACCGTCAAACAAGGTGATTTGGGTGAGAATTCTATGACTGTTCGAAAACTGACCAATCTGTCGTCGACAGACATATCTGTATTAATAAAACATATATCTAAAAGAAAGGAAACTAGTCAAAATTATTGTGTCTACTACTGTCTACAGTTATAAATTAATTTTAAATGATGGTATTGATTCCAATGCCAAAGCGAATAGACTCACTAAAGGTTCTATCCGAATTCACAGCGACTATCCTACTTCGAAGGCAGTTCAACATTTTATCAATCGCTATGTCGCTAATTTTGCAATAAACGAGGCAGTTTAAATAGTGTAATAAGAAGCAACAACATATCCGAATTACATCCCAATATTACTGAAATTAAGAACCTCGATGCCAATATGTTTAGTGATTACAATATTATGAATCTTGTGAAAGCTCGTTCTATGCTTTGAGAAGTATTAAAGATTCGCTCAGAAGTACGATGTCCCAAAATCGTTTCGGTTATTATTATTCCAATATATCGCGCCTTAATCATAAGATTGTGACATCTGGAGGAAAGAAGTTTTTTTTTAATTTATTAATAAATCATAGGTTTTATTTAATAAAAATATTTATGTAAAGTATTGAAAAATTTTTAAAAGATTAGGGTGGTTTATCTTCATATTGTTAACTAATATGATGATATGGGGCTTTGCGGTTGTGTTCGCACTAAGGTTGTATTGAATCTTCCTTTTTAAATAAATAAAAAAATTTTTAAATAAATAAAATTTTTATAAACTTTTCAACCAATTTAATTCTAATACCAAATAAACATAAAATGATAAATATTTATAATTCTTCTAAAATATGGGGCAAAGCCCCATATCATTATATTAGTTAACAGTATGAAGATAAACCACCCTAATCTTTTAAAAAATTTTCAATACTTTACATAAATATTTTTATTAAATAAAACCTATGATTTATTAATAAATTAAAAGAAAACTTCTTTCCTCCAGATGTCACAATCTTTCTTTATCTAAATTTTATATATTATGTTTTACTCATCGAAACTTAATCATGCAAGCTTATGATTCTTAAATATATAAAAAAACCTTCCTTTAAACTTTTCCTATTTCTCAATAAATATAATCCATACTTCAAATGCTTAACAAAATTAAAGGAAACTTCTCTCCTTCAGAGGTCATATTCTTTTATTATCATATTTAAATATGTTTCTTCTCTTTCCATATAATTAGCCATCTAATACACCAAGTCTCCAGCCTTTCTGTTGTACTCATTTATTTGTGACAACTTATTTCGATGTTAAACTCGATGTTGGTATCCCCTGAAGATGAGTACTTACATAAGTGCTCGAAACATGTTGGGAGCTTAAACACTTTTTTATGTTAACAATTAAACTGTGGAGGAAGACTGCATTGTTTTATTTTATATTACATTGACTCCACTGAAAGTATGGACTACTTTTTCAACTTTCAATTTTAAAATGTGCCTACAACTTGTAGTGGCTCTTTCAACCTCACTGGGATGCAATTGGTCCAAACACTCAAAAAAGGTACCCCATTAAATAAAAATCCAGTGGCTGAAGATCTGGCGATCTCCCTGGCTAATCTCGAGTTCCTAAATGTCTGAACTAAACCAATAAATCAGCAAACGCTTCATTTAGTTCCTGTGACACTGCCTGCGTGCAATGAACTCCATCCAAATGGTACCACCAGTTTTGAAATTCATCAAGTGTTACATTTGCAAGAAAATCGTTTATTGAAATTTGAAGGTGTATTTTGGAATTTAATGACTCATTATAAATTAAGAACCTAATTTTGTTCTTCTTTACTAAACAAAAAACATTAAACTAAATTTTTCTTGAAACCCGATTTCTTTTGTGACATGTAAATTTTGATTAGCCCAAAAATGTTTTTTCCTTCTATTTTAGAAATATTGGTATGAAAGGTTATGTTTTTGAGACATTAGGAATATGTCAGAGATTTTTCTGATATATTTAATTAATAAGTTATGTTAAAGTTTTCCATTATTCACTACTTTGAACTTCGCGGGGCTGGGGGATAGGGTGCCCTGGATTAAGGCCTTCAAAGGACTTCCGAAGTACGAAATTGAAACACCTTCAAGATAAAATAATTTAGATATTATACATTAATTAACCCAATAATGCGTTTTTTACTTATTTCTTCTAGTTTTGAAAACTAAGAAACATCAATTAAAAAAGGGCGTGGCACCCGAAAAAAATTTCCCTGCGGCGCATTTTTTTTTAAAGCAACACCGAATATCTTGCACAGAGGCCCTGTTGATCCTTGCTACGCCACTGACCACCGATTGTGGATCACCCTGTATACATATGTATGTGTTAATATATATTATATTTATACAGTTTAAACCTTCCACCCTACGCATCCCTGAATTTGGGGGCCCAACTACGCACATGTTTGAAAATTTACTATTATAGTTAAATTTTATTTCCATTCGTAAAATTCGCAAAACTGGTTCAGGTTCATTTGATTAATGCTAAAGGCTGCATCAAGGTCAAGCAGTTGGTTCTGTTTTTAGGGAATTTGGATTTGACAACAGCGAAAAAAAGCGGTCAAACATAAAAATTAAAAAATTAAATGTTAAGCACTAAACAAAGTTATACCGTGCGAGCAAATATTATCGTCAAAGTATGCTTTGCATCTAAGGCTGTACTGCTTAGCGGTATAGCTTAATACCTGTTGGGTGTCAGTAAATACAACAATACAGTTATTCCGTCATCTTTAACAGTCGTTACAAGTAATTTGATTAATCGCTAATTTATCCAATTTCTTGGCAAATTCACGCAATGGGTTTTACGGAACAGCACAAAAAATTCATGGTTGAAACGTATTTTAAACACGAAACAGGGTTAAAATAAATGGTAAGATGGCAATACAATCAGCGTTTCTGCATGAACCATTTTCGCGAAAAATTTCCCAAGGTCGCTTTTACTGCTGGGGATATTTATCATTGCCTAAGAAGAACCGTGGCTCTGTTTAGGGAAACAGGTTCTACATGGTAACTATAGATCCAACAATAACAAATGTACGTATTGACAACAATTTATTCCAGTCTAAAGTAAATCAGCATGCAAGTTGCATCCCTTAACTTGGTTGGCCAGACTTACGCCACAGAAAACTTAGTTTAGCTACGTAAAAGTAAAGCTTACGCTGTTAAAAGTAGTAACTTGAATAACATGATGTGAGAAATTTATTACATTGCCTAAAACCTTGTAAAAAATCTGCAGTATGGCAACGCAGCAATAAGGGATTTACCCAGATCCCATCATTTTCGTGGTCATCCGCATCAACTTGGCAATACTCGGCATGACAGATGTTCCATTCACTTGTGACAGCGTTTTTCTGTGGATTATCCTGGAATTTTGTCACATGTATATGTAAAGGCAGCGTAATCCCCACTCCCAGCCCCACCTAGCTCCTCACAGCGTCTCGCCGCCAAACGATTTTGTCAGCACATTTTTATAGCATTTGAATGACGTGTCGGATCTATGGTTACTAGGTCATTGGTTCTATACAACATAAAAAAGGAGCTGAAAGACCATCTGTAAGAACAGAGCAACTTGTTGTAAACATTCGTGAAATAATGCAAAATACGCCAAAAAAATGTGTAAGACGCCTGTCTCAAAAGTGGGAAGATCTTATGGAACATGCAGGACTATTCTTAACAAACAGTTAAATTGGTTTCCTTATAAAATGCAAGTATTTCAAGAAATACGAGCTGCAGATTTTGAAGGACGCAGGAATTACGGTCAGTGGTTTACTCAAAATGTATTGAAAATAAATAATTTATTAGACTTGACATTTTTTTCTGATGAAGCCTTGTTCCACCTCACCGAATATGTGAATTCTCAGAATACAAGCATGTGGAGTAATGAAAATCCCCATTTTTTTTGTCTACATTGCACCCTCAAAAAATTGATATCTGGTTGGCTGTTTCCCGAAGAAAAATTGTTGGTCCTATTTTTTTCCACGACACAGTTACAGCACAGCGGTATAGGGATAATATTTTGTATCCATTTGTGGAGCAATTACTTGACGATGAGGTTATTTTAAACAGGACGGTGCAACCGCTCATACATCCGCCGAAACTATTAACTACTTACGCAATTTTCTCGACGACAGATTGATCAGTTTTTAAACAGACATTGAATTCTCACCCAAATCATCTTGTTTAACAGTTATCAGGCCCGAATTTACCATGTAGGCAGAGTAGGCACGTGCCTTGGGCGGCAAGAATTAAGGAGCGGCAAATTTTAGCGGAAACTTTGAAAACTTGTTTTATTCGTGGGAATTGAATTTCCCGCTTATTTCATTGGCACGCGTAATAACATTATATAATTAGAAATTAGACTTAAAAATGTAGAGGGAACCCCTAAAAAAATTTGGAATGTTTTAAAAGAAATGAATAACTTAAAAAAAAAAGTCATTAAATCAGAACATTCAATTTGATAATAATGGAAAAAAATACCAGATGAAGCAAAAGAAGCAAATATTTTTATTGACCATTTTACTAGCATAGCTGAAAAGATCATTAATAAATATAACAGCCCAATAAATAGATTTTAAAAAATTTATGGTAGGGAGAACGGGGGAATGACGTTCAATTTTTGAATTTAATTCATAATTTTTGTCGTTTGCGATTTATCTTATCTATTTTAGCTTCTAACTATCTATATATAAGTAACCTTCAACATAAACGTCCTCAAGACTTTTAAAAATGCAAATTGCTTGAGAAAAATACAAAATATTTACATGACTACATTGATCGTAATTACCCCGTATTGTGGGTAATGACGGTCACGCATAGGGGTAATGGAGGTCATAGTTAAATCTGAGGAAACACAGGTTTTAATTAGAAAATATTTTTATTAAACGTACAAAAACACAACTTATATCTAAAAAATCGTCTAGTTAAATTTGATTTTTCCATATCTCAACGTTTCGGGGTGGCTTAGTTTCCCAATAACTTCATGTTTTGTGACACAGCTGACATCGTCAACATCCGGAAAAATAAAAACATTTTGCTGACCTCGGTATTGCCGCATATACTTTACCACTAGGTCTTGTTTTCGTAATTCTGTCACTTGTGCAGCGAACTTTTTTTTTGACTTTTCATTACAAAGCATTACAAGAACAAAATCGTTTGGTTGTATTGGCGCGTCCGAATCAATGCTCAATTTTCTTTCGCCATCACCAACTTCTTCATCTTCACCAAACTGCATTACGTCATCGTCAGACGAATCCTGGCAAACCTTATCAACCCCAACTTCAGAATCTGAGGAAGAACTGTCATCCGGCTTACCTCTTTTAGAACTACTGGCTACCGCTGATTCTATGTCATATACATTTCTTTTTACACCTTTATTAATTTTTAACCTTTGTTGACGTAGAATCCTTTTTTCCTCTTTTTCTTCCAGGACAATCTTTTCAGGGGTCGCTGTTATTATAACAGAATGTTGTTTCCTCTTTGTAAGTTTTGAAATTTTGCTTGGCCCAGGGAGAGGTGAAAGGTCATGGAAGGAAACTGGCTGGTCTGGCTGATATTGAGGCTCAAGTGGTTGTTGAGCTTTAAGTGTAGGGTCTTCCTCATCTGACGATGGTTCATTTTGATTCGTAGGCTCAAGGAGATTAACTTCTATATCTTGTACTGCTTCAACATCGGCTTCAGATTCAAGTGGAAAATCTTCGTCGGAAAATACATTTGGGTTCATAGGAAAGATGCCGGTAGATGAAAATCCAGACGTCCCTTTTGAAATTGTCGCTATAGTTGAATATGCTTTATTGAATAACTCAGCAATTTTATATACCGTAATGGGTTCACCGGGTTTGCTTTTCATGTGCAAGTCACATTCTCGATTATAGGCCCGTTTAAGTGGGCCAAAAAATACAACATCTAATGGCTGTAGCCTGTGAGAAGAATGAGGGGGCAAAGAAAGCATTGTTATGTTATTATCACGGCAAAAATTGTAAGCATCAAGTGTAATATGGCTTCCGTGATTGTCTAGAATAAGTAGGGCGGGTTCATCTTTTGTTGGGGTTGCATAATTATTGAAATGCTTGAGCCATATCGTGAAAAGATTCTCGTTCGTCCAACCATTTACAGAGCAATTGTATATTGCACCTGGAGGTCCATTAACCTGCAGTGTTGGAACCATTCGCTGCCGAGCGTAAATAAACATTGGAGGCACGTAACTTCCAGCTGCGCTCATACAACAAATTACGGTAGTGGTTTTTCCCCTTTCTCCGGATGTTATGGAACCCAATCTTTTCTGTCCTTTTATTCCTATAATTTTGCCGGTTTCATGTACAGTCGTAAAGCCACTTTCATCCATATTATATATTTTGTGGGGGGGAAACTGGTATTTCGACATAACTCTCTCAAGATTAGTAAAAAACAAATTTACTTCAGTCTTATTGAATCCTCTTACTCTATTCAGGCTGGTTGCCTCCGGTTTTCTAACTGAAAGCGATGGATTTCTTTTAAGAAATCCTCCCAACCAGTCTATGCCTGCCATACGTTTTTCCATGTTAAACGAGTTTTCTATGTGTAGTCTCTCAGCATACTCAAACACCAACTTACGCAACTGCATTGGAGTAATTCCATAATACATATTAGCTAGTGCTTTGACGTTAGTACTAATTTCAGTCTCTTGTTCTTTTGTGAACACAGGTTTTCTTCCCATACTTGGAGCACCCACTCCTAGAGTTTTGTACCTTTGTTGGAACGTAGCAAACGGAATGTGGTGATTTCTTGCAGCTTGTCTTTGACCTATTCCATTCCTCACCTCATCAATTGCATTTGACAAATCATCCGCAGTCCAACTAGCTTTCTCAGTTTTCCGTTTATAATTTCTTGGCATCTGAAAATAAAATAACCAGTTAAATAAAATAATTGGGTAACTATCCCCATAAGGGGTAATGACGGTCAAGTGAACGCGATTACCCCGACACATTTAAATAAATATAAAAACAACCTAAAAACAAAACGAAAAAAAATAGAGCAAACTATACACATAGCAATATAGTGGATAGTACGTACCTTCACAGAAAAATAAATCGTCGGAAAGTTATTTGACCAGATCGATTTAAAACCTTAAAAATCACACGTGCTTTATTACATGCCAAGTCAGGAAAAACACAAAATGCTTCTCTGACGTTTGCAATGCAACTGAAGTCTGCCGAATCATGTTAATACCAACTTAAATGTTTCACGCTAGGAGGCACCATGTATTTGGCGGCATTATTTAAAATGGATTTCTAGATATTGGGGTGAACGTCATTCCCCCGTGAACGCCATTCCCCCGTTCTCCCCTAAGGGAAATAATTTAGCAAATATGTACATAAGGAAAACTAATAAGGCAGAAGTTTTGGAAATTATAGATTCATTAAAATCAAATTCAGCACCTGGTTTAGACGGTATTAAACCAAAACATTTAAAAATAATTAAACATAGGTACTGTTAGCCCTTATATAGTTTTATTAATTAATAAATGCATCGACTCTGCAATATTCCCTATAGAGTTAAAGATTGCTTGAATTACCCCAGTATATAAATCTGATGATAAAAGTGATTTAAATAATTACAGACCTATTTCTGTTTTACCAATATTGTCAAAAGTTTTTGAAACAATCTTACATGAACGGCTATTATGTTTTTTAAATAACATAAATTTTGTTAGCGAGAACCAACATGGGTTTCAAAAGAAAAAAATACGGAAATAGCAGTTATAGAATTATTATAATTTATTTATAAAGAACTGAATAAGAAAAAAATTATCAGTTGTTTATTTTTAGATTTTCGTAAAGCCTTTGTAGTAGTGAGATTCTTCTTGAAAAATTGAATAATATAGACAGGTGCAAAAAAAAAGTTTCAAATTATTTCAAAATTATTTACAACAGAGATATCAAATTACGCAAATTAACGGAATTCAAAGTAGTAGAAATTTAATAAAATATGGGGTTCCTTAAGGGTCAGTCTTGAGACCACTGCTATTTTTAATTTATATAAATGACATTATTCATTTAAATTTAGTTGGTAAAATTTTATTATATGCTGATGATATTGGTATTTTTTATAATGGAAATGAAATTAACAATATTGAATCTATGAAAAATGATATTAAAATAATTGAAAAATGGTGTACCTACCTAATTATAATGATTTCTTTTTAAATGAGGATAAATGTTTCTGTTTAAAAATAGGAAGACTGGAAAATAATAATTTACCAGATATTGAAATAAATAACTCAAAAATTAAAATAGTTCAAAATTATAAGTATTTAGGATTAATTCTTGAATTCTTGATGGTGATTTAAATTTTAATGAACATATTAATCAAATTATATGTAAATTAAATAGGTATTGTAGCATGTTTAGAAGAATTTCCTATTATTTAAATACGCATACAAAAAAATTACTGTATTATAGTTATATACAAAGCAATTTAACTTATTTAGCATCTATGGGGAGAAACTAAAAAATATAATTTAGATAAATTGCAAAGATGTCAAAATAAAATTATTAAAGTATTAAATAATTATCCATATGACACAAATACTGAACTCATTTATAATGAAACAAAATACTTCAATATAAACGACATAATTTTATACCAAAAAGTATATATAATATACAAAATAGTAAACAAATTTATTTTAACAAACATCAGCTTTATTAAAACAACAGATATACACAATTATTATAATCGTTCTTAAAATCTTTTTTTTTTAATTCTACGAGCACAACAAGGAGTAAAAGTGCTATAACTCATAATGGATTAATTGAATACAACAAAATTCCTCAAAGTTTAAAAGCAATAAAAAATATAGTAACATTTAACAAACATCTAAAAGCATACATATTGAAAAAAAAAATAATAATAACAATGAACAAAAATGAAAATAAATAGGGATTATAAATATGATTATATTTTTTTAAGGAATCCAATATAAAATCTTTGTATTTTCATGGGATTCTAAAAATAAATATCTTTTACCATAAGTGAAAAATGCCTGAATCGAGAAAAGAATCGATACAAGAAAACGGTATTTACTTACCAAACTGCTTAATACGCGAAAAACTATATTTTAATATAATATAATTAACGTCTATTTTTAATCTTTTAACAAGGTAAATTGAAAATTACTATTTTTGGAGGTGTATTCTGAAATTGACAAAATTATTCCTGGGTAAACTATTGTTTAAGGTAAACCACCAAAAATAGTAATGTCGGTTCAAGAATACATCCACCTGGCGCCAGTAAGTGTTGAGCGAATCTCAACAAACTATGACACTCTGACATGCAGCGACAACGAGGTGTGCGAATTAACATAGCCAACGAGTTCGTACGTACAGAAGTATTAAAAATGCATATTATTGTAGAAGGCTAATTTAAAAAATAGAATAATAATTATTTTGGGCGGTGCTGCAGCTCTGCACCTCTTATTAAAACGACGCCATTGGCTTTTTAGTAAGAGCTAAATTGCTTAAAAATATTTTTGTTTGCCACAAGGAGAACAAAATTCATATGCATATTAAAAAATGTAAAATTTAAAATGTCAGGCTTACTCAAATTAGGTAATTTTGTCTTTACTTTCAAATACATAATATTCATGGATAAACCTTAATAGTCTGCCTGTTAAAAAAAAACCTTTAAGAAGCTAATTCATTTTCTTCGACTTTTTCAAACTCAACCGGACGGAAGATTGCCCTCGCTTTCTCAAATAAATAGGCTGAATATGCGTTATATGTTACTAGGTAATATACTGCATGTCCACGGATGGACCTTACTTATAATGGACCAAAACTTTCACATTGCAAAGAAAATGTTCTTGCCAAACGCTTTTGCTTCTTAAAAAAACAAGATTCACATTAAAAAAACAATATATGTACAGCGAGCCCAAAAACTGGAAAAATACGATGATGGCTGAAGAGAAAAGTACTTTTGTTTTTAATATTTGATCAAAATACAAGATAAAAAGTCACTTGGAATTGAATTAGCATCCAGAATTTGAAATTTCAGTTAAATTCGATAAAATTTGAGAACTGCATTGAAATTGAAAAAGTTTTTGAACACCCTGATATCCTTCGTTTTGCTATAATTAAGTATTTTATACATGTGCCAAACGTAACTGTCTCAGTTTTTCAAATATTATTTTAAGCAAACAAAATAAAAAAAAATATACTTCTTATAATTCAAGAAAAATTCTACATTTACATACATAATAAATTTCTGGAACTCTGTATTTCACTCAAAATTTGATCACCCACCCCTAAACAAAAGTCAAGCCTCTTCGCATCATCGCCTTCTTCTAGACTTTGATTAAAATGGGGTTTACAAGGAGGAAAGATTTTGTTTTCTTTTAAAATCTTCTGGATTTGCTTTTTCTAACAACCTCAAAATGTTTTACACGATTTCTAAGGGACATTACCGGACTTTCGTCAACGGATTAGAGAACTAGGACTGTCGCAGCGTCATTTTCATGATTTTTCTTTTTTTGAGATCCAGCAGAGAACCAGTTCCATGAAACTTCTTTATTAAATTACTGATAGCCATTTTCGTAATATTGACTCCGCGAAATCATCCGTTAAACTGTTGCATAACATACTGATATGAAACTCGTCCATCTCCGATATACTATACTACAAAAACTCGTTGTTCAATAGTTTCAAGTTCAAAGTTTTGTTTTTGAGTTATGACCCAAACCTGTGTTTTTTTTAAATAGAACACCGGTATATTCTTTGTCTTATCCCTCGTTCTAAGAACTTTTCAAAGATTTATGATAGTCTAGGTATATTTATTTCTTTTAAAAAGGGATACTTTTAACATTTTTTGTAAAATAATCATTTTTCGTATAGCCTTCAAATAAAAAACAAAATTAACAACATTATTTTAATTAACTTTATATTATTACATGACTTTTAACCAACAATAAAACAAATACAATATTTAATTAAATTATAAAAATTACTCGAATTGGGCTCCGTTGTGTTCTAAACACTTTTGATACACCGTTTCGATTCTTTTGCAATGCACTTCATAAAATAATTGGCCTTTCCTGCAAAAGCCTAAAGATTTGATGGATAGCTTCTCGAAGGAACATCCTCTAATATTTCCATTAGTGCATCTCGCATTATATCTAGGTGTCTATTTCCGGTTAAAGTTCCTTGATAGATAAAATACTTAATTTTAGTGCCAGAAATAAGGCATGACACGCTAAATGAAAACCGACCTTGACGTTCTCGTGGAAATATTACGTATTGGTTCTCTTGGGACCAGCACTCGTAAAATAAGCCTCGTCGGACCATACCATTATTTTTACAAAATTGTCCTTTTCCTGCAACATTTGTAGGTGCCAGTTGCAAAAAACTATCCTACGTTCTGCGTCACCGGGATGCAAATGTTGGACGAGATGGTATTTGTATGGCTTAAATTTATACTTTTTTAGTATTAACTGCGTTCTTGATTTTTTAATCCAAACTTCACCACACACTTTTCTGCATGATATGGATGGTTGTACCGTGACAGAGGCCAAAAAATTTGTTTCTTCTTTTTCCCTGTCTTCCTTGTTATAAAAATTAGGCCTTGGTTTTATTAAAGATCCGTACTCAATGAGATTAGCTTGGATTTTTTAAAATATTCTTTTATCAGGTTGTCTTTTGGATATCTACGAAAAATTTAAATATGTAACAAAAAGCTAATAATAGATAAAAATAATGATTCAAACTTTTTTATTTTTATTATAAATATTAATAGTACCTAACAAATGATTTTAAAACTTACCTATTAAAATACAGCGCCGAGGCTGCGTTCGCCTCTTCATTAGCTTGGATGAAACAAACATATGTACAGGGTGGCCAACTAAGAATGCGAGGTACTGTATCTGGGAAACTATCCATCGTAGAGGCTCTCGGCAAAAAAAATCATCACGAGAGCGGCCAAGAGAAAAACCTGGAAAATATTTTCAAGTTTCTGAAATGGCCGCTAAGGGGCGTAACTGCAATCTTGAATCTAAAAAAGTGATGTTCCTGTAAATTCCGCTATATTAACCTAATAAAAAATCCTGATCTTTAAAGTCGAGGATAATCTGAACCTTTTTTGTTTGACCTTTTTGCAGTATCTCTAAAAATGAAGTGGTGGGGGGTATTCAAACGTTTCCGTAAATAACATCCTGTATCTTTGAAACGGCTAAGCCGATTTGAACAAACTTGGGCTCGTTAAAAGGAGCTATTCTTGGGCTATCATTATATTTGAAGTTTTGTAAGTTTCACAAATCGCCGCTAGAGGGCTTTTTTCGACATTCCAACAGAAATGGTTAATTTTCTCAACAAAATTAAATGCATTGGTATGATTTTTTTTTCATGAAAAAGTAGCTAAATGACGTCTAAACTAGCTCGCCAAAACCGCATCTCGATATCTTGTTCCTAACCCAAAATATCGGCAATAGAAAATTTTATACGAATATTCCTTATATTTTCATTTTATTGTAACTATATTTTTCTGGAATTCTTTCTATTATGTAAGTTGTGGCCCTAAAAAGGACCGATTTATAAAAGGAAGATTTTTAATGCTCCCGCAAATGCTCGAAATGCTGACCATCACGTTCTATGCATTGCTGAAGCCACTCATGGGTAGACAAAACTGGTATGTTACGTATTGCATTACGAATCCGGTGTTTCAAATCTCGCACATTAACGGCAAAATGTGCTGGGCAACCATCCAACTGCAAAAACAAGTTTTGCCTTGTTTCCAAAGGCACGTCTTCCAACAACAACGGTAATTGATTGGCCAAAAAGTCAAGAAAGACATTGCCATTTAGGGATTGCTCAAAAAAATATGGCCCAATAATTCTGCCTTCCAGTATGCCACACCACACGTTTAAACTCCAACGTCCTTGGTGCTGAACTTCACGCAACCAATGCGGATTTTCTGCAGACCAATAGCGCATATTATGTAGACTACTAAAGGTGGCTTCATCGGTCCAAAGAATTTGAAATAAAAATTCTCTATTTTGGCGTATCATACATCCAATGGCAATAGTCCAACCTCCGATCAAAATCTTTCCCTTTCAAGGCCTGATGCAAAACGACATGATATGGGTGCATTCTAAAAGTAATTGAAAAAAGTTTAAACGAATACCTAACTTTGATGGCCATTAGAACTTACCTATGGTCCTTCAAAATATTTTAAACCGTTGTTCGTGATATGTCCAACTCAAGGGATAATGCTCTTGTGCCAACATGAGGATTTCCTTCAATATACCCCAGTAAGTAGTTAATATTTTCTTGTGTTCTTCCAATTCTTTGCCGTTGAAACTTAGGCCGAAAACAACCATTGGCTCGTAAACTCGCCACTAATCGGGGAAAAACTCTCACATCGCAAGGACGTCGATTTGGATATCGAGCGGCGTAAACTCTTTTAGCTACTGCGGCATTCTGAAGACATTCAAAATAAACCGATAGCATATCAACAGCTTCATCATTCGTAAAATGCATTTTTTAAACACAAAAATTACTCAAAGTAACGCAAAACTTTGACACTATTGACAATTTGGATTATTTATGTTTTGATTAGGTATTTGTTTTGTTTCCATGGCCTGCTTCTATTAATTGTCTTTTTTGTGCATAGAACGTGATGGTCAGCATTTCGAGCATTTGCGGGGGCATTAAAAATCTTCCTTTTATTAATTGGTCCTTTTTAGGGCCACAACTTACATAATAGAAAGAATTCCAAAAAAATATAGTTACAATAAAATGAAAATTTAAAGAATTTTCGTATAAAATTTTCTATTGCCGATATCTTGGGTTAGGAACAAGATATCGAGATGCGGTTTTGGCGAGCTGGTTTAGGCATCATTTAGCTACTTTTTCATGAAAAAAAATCATACCAATGCATTTAATTTTGTTGAGAAAATTAACCATTTCTGTTAGAATGTCGAAAAAAGCCCTCTAGCGGCGATATGTGAAACTTACAAAACTTCAAATGTAATGATGTTTGTAGCCCAAGAACAGCTCCTTTTAACGAGCCCAAGTTTGTTCAAATCGGCTTAGCCGTTTCGAAGATACAGGATGTTATTTACGGAAACGTTTGAATACCCCCCACCACTTTATTTTTAGAGATACTGCAAAAAGTGTTAAACAAAAAACGTTCAGATTATCCTCGACTTTAAAGATCAGGATTTTCTTATTAGGTTAAAATAGCGGAATTTACAGAAACATCACTTTTTTAGATTCAAGATTGCAGTTACGCCCCATAGCGGCCATTTCAGAAACTTTCCCAGATACAGTACCTCGCATTCTTAGTTGGCCACCCTGTACATATCGTGTTTTTCAAAAAAAATAAACTTACCAAATTGAACAAATATCCAGTAATATTTGACAACAATTCGTAATAGCGCATTTACAGAATTTGGTTTTCTGTCATGGCTATCCGTGATTGAACATGGCCTAGCTTTCTATAGGCAAATTGACTCGGTTTACAAAAAATGTTAAAAGTATCCCTTTTTAAAAGAAATAAATATGGACTATTATATATTTTTGAAAAGCTCTTAAAAAGAGGGATAAGACAAAGAAATAATATATAGGGTGTCCTATTTAAAAAGAAACACAAGTTTGGGCTATAACTCAAAAACAAAACTTTTAAAAAAAAAACTACGCCTCTGAATTCTACATAAAAACTCTATAATAACCCATTTTTACCTTATTGATAAGTTATCAAATAATTGAGATACAGGAGAACGTCAAAAATAAAAAATTCTCAAAATCGACCTTGTATGTCAGAATCTGAAAGGGCTATAAAAAATTCGTTTACGGCAATGAAAGTTTTATAAAATAATAGAACAGTAAGCGGCAAACCCCATCTTTCTATCTTTTATAATAAGGAAGCTGCTGTCTGAAAACACACGAAAACTGGACACCCTGTACATATAAGAAAAATGTGTTTAACGTGAATTTTGTTTTCTTAAGAAGTGAAAGCGTTTGCAAAAAACAATTGTTTTAAAATGTGAAATTTTTGATCCATTACACCTATTGTAAAGTCCATGCGTGGACATACTGTATTTTTTGTTATTAGGTAAACCTAATTTTTAATACGGTGTAAAGTACCTTTTTCACACTTTGAATATTTGATGGGGGATCAATAACAGATAAACATACATACATAGTAACATGACTTTACAGTCCATCCGAATCTCTTTACATATTACTCAGGCTATTTGTCACAAACCGATGTTATTGACAAACATACACCTGAAAATCCTTGGAGTGCTATTTTTAACAGACCTTAGTCTATTTCTCAACGAAAGTTTCGTATAAATTAAACCAGTATCTGCACCTATAAACAAAAGTTTTCTAGTCATTTGTCATCGGTGATCCAATTTTCAAAAGAAGACGTCTATTTTTATGCAACAGATACGTCTAAACATTTAATTTGTGCTCTACGAGACAGTGATTAACTCCTATTTTCTCTTTACAAAAAATAGGACGGTATATTTTTAAGTGTCTTTTTAGATGTGATAATATTTACTTAAGTGTTTGGTAGCCCATCAAAACAATAAATAACGTACCCATTAGTAATGCGATTGTTCTTCGTTGCACTGTGTAAGAAAGTAAAATTTATTATGTCTTCTTTCTAAAGTGTTTGCATGGTTGGATTTATTTGCAACTAGAAGGAAACTTAAATATTACCGCTAATTGTTTTCTGCACCGTTCTGGTTAGTACTAGTACTCCTTTGATTACACTGGGCGACAAAAAATTGCTGAATCGTATACTGTAGTAGAATAAAGCTATCTGAATTCGAAAATGACGAAAAAAAAGTTGTAACACTTAAGGTTTCCTTGTTACACTACACAAACTACATTTAGAATGGTACCATTTAATATTTATTGAAAAAGTGGTTTATAAGTTTTTTAATCCTGTATATCGACTATATTTATATTAACATTTGAGAAAAAAGCAGACATCAAAAATACTTATTTCAAACACACTAATTATATTTTCTCCTTTTATGGGGGTCACATCTTCTCTCTTCAAAAACCAACAGTAATCACTCATCCTGGCTGGATTCCATCGTCCTTAGTACCGAATTTCCATTGTCCTGATGTCTTCATGGAACTTTTCATCCTTCCCATCGCTGAGAGCGCTCAAATTCTCAGGAAAAAATGATAAATGGGAATGGAGAAAGTGAATTTCTAATGACATTTGTCAACCAAGCGGTGTGTAGGAGTCTAACTGTTCATTAACTAGTTGTTCGTAGTTTGTATCCATATTGCTGCCCAAAAATCCCCTCACTGCACTTATAAATGAGTTCCAAGCTCTGAGTTCTTGTGTGGTAAACTTTTATATAAAATTAACATCGTCCAGAATTTTATAATTTGTGGTTCAATAAAAAATGCTTTCTTTTAATTTGGCGTCACTTAAATGGGGAAAGACTTGTCTTAGGTATTTAAATATTTCATCCTTCTTATTCATGGCCTTCACAAAATTTTTTATTAGTCCAAGTTTAATGTGAAGAAGAAGCAAAAGAACATTTTTTTGGGTCTATACACCTAACATTCTGAGATCCAGATTGAAATTCACTTCAATTTTCGTTACATAATGTTCATTCACTGCACTACTGCCCCACAAACAAAGAAAACAGCAATATTCTGTAAATCCTACCTGCAGTCCCACTAAAATTGCTATAACTTTTAAATGGGAATGGGACTATTCAGCGCAGCCTTTTCAGCACTGCCGTTTCTGCGCCGCCGTTTCAGCGCCGCCGTTTCATCGCTAGGACATTTCAGCGCCGGCCCATTTCAGCGCTAAATTATTTCTCAGATGAACGCATACTCCGCATTGTTACCGAATACGGCAACAGAACTCCAATAGAATATTTAAGAGGAATAGCCCACAATTACCAAATGACTGATTAATTAATTGTATATATTATATTAAAAATGTTATTAGTTTGTAGTACCAATATTGTATCTTTTTGTAGTTTTATTTAATAAATTTTATTTATTAAACAAATTTTAGTTATTGTTTTTTTTTTAGTTTGTATTACCAATATTTTATCTATTTTTAATTTTATTTAATAAATTCTATTTAGATCATTTTTATTATAAATATTTAATAATAAAATCTTGGGAAATAATTTAGCGCTGAAATGGGCCGGCGCTGAAATGTCCTAGCGATGAAACGGCGGCGCTGAAACGGCGGCTCTAAAACGGCGGCGCTGAAACGCCTGCGCTGAATAGTCCTAGACCCCTTTTAAATACCCACATATCTGCCAATTGTATCGCTTGTAGTTTATCTAAAAGGATGCGCATATTTTCATAGGTTTCTTTCATTGTCACTGGATGGGCAACTGGTATAGAATTTAAATTTTCATTATATAATAATACAGCTTTTAAACAGGTATATTTCGATGAGTCTTTGAGCAACTGCCACTCACAAGGAGAATGTTCGATATTGAGTTCCTGCATTAAACCATCATACACGCACATAACCAATTTTTCATATTGTAAAATGCAGAAAACGTAGCCATTATTTTCATAAAAATCGTAACTTTTGTTTCTTTGGCTAGTTTTACTCCTTAAGACGTAAATCAAGAAGTTGTGACTGTTGCTTTGACAACCCCAAATCACATACTAAAACATTCAACACACTTTGAACAATCAAATGTGGCTCACCGAGACTGGGATCTGGAGTAAAAGTGGGGTCGGTACACTGTTCTTCGAAGCTGCCTGATGATGCGTTATTATCTCCAATATCTCTCAAAACAATATATGTATTGCCAATCTAAAGGCGCAGTCGGTACTGGTAAGTCTGCATTGTGAGGAACAGGTCTTATGGCAGAAGGCGAATTTGGATATTCGATCTTGCGCTCTTATTTTTTGAAGTAACTTTCAGTCTTTGTCATGCAAAAATAGCAATCGTCACAATGATTGGTGGGTTTTTGCCATACCATTGAAACTGAAAAAGGCATACTTTTTCTCTTCCCTTTCATACACTTCACCAATGACATGCTATAGCTGACACAGCACACATGGGGAGCCCACTGCTTGTCTTCACCTCCGATTAAAACACCAAAATACATGAAATAGGATTTTTCACATTTTCAGAAAATGGTCTGGTTTGTGACTTCACCAGAAATTCTCCACAAACATAACAAACCTTCTCAGGAGAGGTTCCAACTGCGGCACGTTTCACTAGACATTTTCGTGGTTAATTAGTAAGTTTAATTTCCTCCTAACAATCCGGTTTAGGTAATTTTTTCGTTTTAAAATGTAACCCTTTCAAATGACCCCCTCATAAAATTTACTACCTGCCAAAATAAAAGGGTATAATAAGCTCATTCAAAAATGCTACGTATTAGCAACAAACATTAACAAGAGACAAGAAGGATCACTCCAAGCTCCTCCCCTCGTTATGCCTATCTCGCTCGAATATCGGATGCTACCGTATCTAGAGCACCGTAAGCCCCCGACGCGCGATATGCATAAACAGGTTGTCCGTCGTAGAGATATGTACCAGTTGTCTTTATGTGTCGGCGTGAGTGAATTCCATTAAAAATAAAATAAACATTTACGTAGGGTTTTGTGTTTGGTTCTGCAATAAAATGCCACGTACGAACGAAAGTTACTTAGACATTTTTTATGATCACGACAAAAAAAAAATGTGTCGACTTTGTCCTAAACTTACTGACGAGCATATGTTTCCTAATAGCTCTCAAAAAATTAAGGTAAAATATGCTTCGCAAGTCTTTAGTCACTCTCTTTCAGCTGCCCTATATACCTACATACATTTTAAGGTTTTGCCTTTAGAAGCAACGCTTACTGCAAAATTCCTACAAACAACAAATGATTTATTTGATTTGTTAAACTCGTCCCATCTTAACAACTTTAACGCATTTACGGGCACAGAAAAACAATTGCACTTTTTAGAAAAATAAAATGTTTGTTGGATGACTTACAGGTAATTAAATTAGTACAGGTAAAACAGAACGATGGAAAGGTAACATACGTGGAAAAATGTATAAATAATACTATGCATTTTATAAATGGCTGGAAAATTACTATTACCTCTAGTCTGTCTTTATGGGAAACCTTAAAATGCAAGAACTATTCATTTCTTTAATACAAGGAACCTTAATCAGGATTGTATCGAAAATTTTTTTGGTCTGGTAAGAAATTGTTGCGGAAACTCGAGAAATCCAACCCCCATTCAATTTTGTAGGGCATTCAAGAAATTATTTTCTCTAAAATATTTTAATGAGGTTGAAGGTTCCAATTGTATCAAAGATATTAATACAGTTTTGCTTAATGTAACTACTGATATTCTAGAAGAATATAAAAATATAGATGTACCTATATTGACAAATAATAGTTCTTTAAAAGTTTTTACATGCGACTATAGAAATCTTTCTAGTACGGACGGAAATGCTATAGTTTACATTACAGGGTATCTATTAAGGAAATGCTTGCTGCAACACTTTTGTAGTGCTTGCACAAAGTATAATGATGAAAAGACATTACCAAAAGAAGCTGCTGTATTTCTAGAGCAAAAGCATATTCGACTTCTAAAAACTATGGAGGTCTAAATGTACCTCCTAGTTATATTGTAGAATATGTCAAACAGCTAGAAATAATTTTTGTTGAAAATTTTAATAAAATTAGTTGCCACGAGAACGTTGGAGCAACCCTTAAGATATTATATGAAAATGTACTATTTACACATCCTTGTAAAGAGTTTCCTCATAAATATTTTTTAAACCTATATATTAGGGTGCGTATTTATTTTACAATTAAATTTGCTAACCGGGATATAAAAAAAAGATATTCTTTGAAACAATCAATAAAACCTAACATAAAATTAAATATCTTAAAACATCTTTAAAAAGCGGCCGGTAAATTTTATTTCAGAACATTTAAATACATTATTTAATTGAGTTGTTAACGGGCTACTAGATTTGTAAAAGGCATCGAACAGCAATTCAGAGGTTTTAACTCATTTGGTTAAACGCCTTTGGCTTAGAATGGTTCGTTTATCGATTTTCACAATTTTCCATACAAATCGCGATAATTTCTTTTCCCAGAGTATAACTACTCCTACCCGTATTTTACTGTTAAGTAAGTAGGTACTCTTTGATGGCCTCGAATTTGAAACAACCTGTATATATTTTATGTAATAATAAGGTAATTAGAATAAGTACCTATTTCAGTTAGCATTTGCAAATATTTGATTGTTAATTTTTATACCTACTAATCTCGTTTGTAGCTTACTACATTGTTACTTTTGGAAGAAACTTTCCTTTTTCCCTTAATTTTTACTACCAGTACTTTTTATAATTATGTTAAGATCTACCAATTAAATAACCTGACGATTTCCCCATTTTTCTTTTAATTCACACAAAGCAGAATAGGACACAATAACAATAAAATTATTACTAGATGTTTTTAAGTCACCCTCGTTTATTCGTTTTAATCGCTAGCCGTTTGCATCAACCTCGTATAAGCAAGAACAGGGACACTGCCTCAGGAATTTATCGAAATCGTCGGCGCGCTTGTGTAAGCAGGACATCAAGGTTCCGACAGAGTGTGACCCTTCTTGTATTGTTAATGTTCGTTGGTATTAGAGCTTGATGAATATTTTTTTATTATTAGAAAGGTGATTTATAGGATTTGTGGGTGCAGCATGGATCTCATTACGCTTACGCCTTACTGTTTTTTTTTAAAGCACATTGATTGGGTGATTTAGCTTGCGCAGCTTGAGAAAGATCGGTCAGGTATCCATTAATTACCTGGACTGTACCCTCTAACGTTTCTGCAGCACGTTTCTTTATACTAGTCACCACATGTGCAACTTCTATGGAGACTGCGGAAGAATCGTGTTTGTGCATATTGACCTTTTTGATGACTTTGTCGT
The DNA here is from genome assembly GCA_963920685.1 of Polydrusus tereticollis. NCBI lineage: Eukaryota > Metazoa > Arthropoda > Insecta > Coleoptera > Curculionidae > Polydrusus > Polydrusus tereticollis. Next base: position 111,612,575 of record OY987327.1, on the reverse strand, counting down.
TTCTTGTATGTAATCTTGCCTTACATATGCTTCTCCGCTCACATCTCCCAAATTTTGCATTACCGTCACTTTTACTTAAAACATCGAAAACGTAGATAAAACCATTTTCAAAAAAATTTTCTTTTCACCTTTTACCCAACATTTTGCGTCAATTATCAAAATCCCGGTTCTTACGATACTAAAGCCTTTATCAAAAATGTGAGTATTTATATAATGAGAAGATGATTTGTTATGGAAGGCACTAAGTACCTTTAATTATCTCATGAGTAATACCTTAATAACCCTATGTTTAATTGTACCTTATTATAGTGTAATAAATTTTTTTATTAGAGCTATTGGAATTTAACTTAAATATATTTTTAATTGCACCCTATTTCATAACACACTACTGTAATAAAATTTGTAATTAGGGTTGCTGGAATTCAACTTAAATATATATACCTTTATTACGTATTTTATTAATTTTTACTTGACGGCCCATGGCGAATTGTCCTACCGGCGAAACGGCGAATAGTCCCATTCCCCTTGTACTGGTACACCCAAAAGCAGATTAGATTATTAAATTAAGTAAAAAACTTGACATATTTCTAGTCGACTGTAAAATCCACCAGCATTATTTAATTCAAACAACTGTTTGGCCTAAATTGTGATTTCACGGGTTGAACCATAAATGCAAATAGCCACCGAATCAACCATCCAATACATTCTGGCAACCTTTAGTATAAATTAAGATGTTAAGACCCATGCACCTCCGATTTGTTTTTCTATCTTAAGATTTAAGCAAAATATATACTTAAAAGATTAAAGACATAACAGGTCAGACAAATAAATGATATTCTATTTCTCAGAACTTTGAACTCAACAAGCAACGAAAATAATTGCTGCTAAATCATCACATTTTCCGAACATTATGCCAAGAGGAAACGAATCTTGAATGAGTAATATGAAAATACTCCACCTTACGTTTATGTCACCCAGATCATTTTTTGGCTTACTTACAAAAGTTAAGTGGAGTAGAAATTGATAATCTAAATTTAAAATGAGACCGTAGAAAGCAAAATCATTAGGTACAGCTGCAATGATCTTTGAAAGTTAAAACTGTTTTCTAGTGCTGTTTCATAGGCGGAGTATGGGAAGGTAGATACACTTAATTTATTTATTGCAATAAAAATAAAAAAATTCTTAAACTATTTCGTTCAGTATAAAACAGAACTAAACTTGGAATCAGTACGACATTACATCAAAGCTTGAATCAGACTTTCATCAAACCTTGATCCTTTATGTATGATGCGTTAGGCTGATTGATTAATTTATTATGGTAGGTACTGGTCAGATACAGCGGTTGTTATGGATACAGTTACAACAAACAACAGATACAAGTTCGACGATGATACGATGCCAACTTTTTAATGCCGAAAAAAACTATCATTTTGACTTTTAAGTTTAACACAGTACAGATTTGGATTTCCCGGAATGGATGAGAAGTTAAGGCTTGCACCACACATCCAGGCACTTAGAGCATAGGTGTTACGCAGTGGGTGTGGCGGGGAATGAGCTAGGTGGCACCCTTTTGGGGAATTTACGATCAATCCTTGTTTTCTTCGGTTTTCTTTTGCAGAAGCGAGATGTTTGCTACATTTGTAAGTCGAAGGTCAGAGACCATTGCAGATCTCTGTTTCTTAAATTGGGTTTAATTTCATTTTTCATTCATTTATTCCGACTTCTAAGTATATTTCATCTTGTGGATATAAGAAAGCTTGTTAACAAGAATTTGTTTGGTTCTTTAACAATCTCGGAGCGAAAGCATATCAATGACTTGTCAGCGGCGCTGACTGTGGGTAAGTTAATTCTATTCGCGGACGACACAGCGACTACTAACGATAACTCTGACGTCGCTGAGATGTTGCTGAAAGTGGAAGAAAATCGCAACTCTCTGAGCAATTGGTTCACAGCAAACCGAATGAGCCTAAACGCTGATAAGACCGAAGCCATGGTGTTTGATTTTGTCATGATATAGCGAACTCTGGGGCAGTAAAATTCCTCGGTGTTCATATGGATCCCACACTGAAATTCGATGTGCACAATGCACATCGACTCTGTCTGTTCCAAGATGTCAAGGGCGGTCTACTTGCTGAAGCAGCTTTCGAGAGACTCTAGTGTATGTCTGATGGCTTTACATGCTCTCATGTAGTTCCAGCCAGTTGGTGAAGACTATGATTACAACACACGTGGTAAAGATAATCTACATATTGATTTCTTGCTAATAAGGGAATCATGGAATGCGACTCTGCACTACGCTCCGACTTTTTTAATAAGCTACTAAACTAACTCGTTGTAAAAAAAGTACCTAGTATATCATTCATTTTATTCTATTCAGGACTTTTTAGACCATATCTTTAATATTCCCTTATCTTGACTACCTACCCAAATTTTAATTTGTTTTAAACTGTTCAACTGTAATGTGTTATTTATGTGATTTTAACCTGACTTCGGCTATGCCTCTGAAGTGTGTCTGTATCAGATAGCTCTTGAAAATGGTTTAAGAAACCGAAACGCGTAGAGCGAAATATTAAATATTTGTGAAGAATTTTGGATTTTTCTTTCCTGTTAAATATGAGTAATCTTCACCCCGGAGATATCATCTATGATTCAATGTATGTTCTGTGTTTTCTATTTTGACTGTCAATTTTATTAGCTTACAGCAGAACTGCCTTGAGTAGTTACATCCCCTGGCGTATGTAAAGTTTTTGAAAGAATTGTAAATTTGAATTTGAATAATAAAGGCGATTTTTGACTTTTCTTAGAAAAAGTAGTATCGTGTAAGAGGCTGCTTAGTTCTTGTGGTATCACGATCTTGGACAGCGTTAACTAAGAGTAATTAATTGCTATACCGACCAATGTGCACTGAAGTAGCAATTAAGATGTGAAAATGTTTAGGTGCAAGTCACATTAATTCAAGCTCGACATGGTCAACTACGAACTTCTACCATGAAACTGCAGCTATATTATCTATATCCATTCTGTTCTGTGTCGAACACTATAGCATCAATTGGGCAACATTCTAGATCTAACCCAAATCTAACCTAACCTCTCTTACTATAGATACGGATACTTATCTTGTATCCTTTACACATACAGCCTCATTAGGATTACCAGAGACAGAGGCTTCTACAAGGAGGTCATATACGTACCATGGGAAGTTAAAATTAATGAAAATGGAAGAACGACTCCAGTAAAGCTTAATAAGGTTAATAACGTTAATATAATATTGGAATATTGAAAAGTAAAACAGAGGAGAATCTGTAGGTGCTAATAAATGTACACACCTCGTTAGAAAACCAACCACCAGAAGGCCAGGAAGTGTCCTTCAAGAAATACGTGGTCAAAGGACAACTTTGCGATGATGAACTTAGTGTCTTTATGCTGTGTTAGGGAGAAGATACAGCCTCCAATGATGGAGAGGTAAATTATTTTGAGTTTTGGAATAGATTGATCCTAGTTAAAAAAGTAATTTATTCACAAATAATCCTTCCTTAATTATTTATTTGCTGATCGTGAATAAAATAAAAGAAAATACTATACGTAAATTGATAATTGGTTTTGAACTTGTTCGTTGTATATGAATTTTCTTGAGATAGTTGTAGATAGATAATTTTACTCCTATTATTTTATCGTGTTTACCGATTTCGGTGACTGGTTGAAAGATTCTTGGATTTGTAATTTGTTGTCTTATTGATTTTATTGGTTTGTTGTTTTTATATGTTCGTGTTGATTTTATTGTGTAGACGGCGTGGCTGCTTTTAATCTTGTTTTGTACAGACTTTAGGATAGGAACCAGTCTTCTTGTATCTTTTATTTTGTGTGAAATGTATGTGTGAGTTTATTATTACTGGATTAAGCGAAACGTCTGTCCTCTAAAAGTATTTTATTAAGAGTTTTGTAAAGTATTCGTCTCAATTGTCCATGCGCATGTATCTATGAAGCACGTCTATCGACCTTAATCTTAGTGCGCCTGTTATTATTGTCAATTCTCTGTTTTCAAATTTGTCGTCAGTCGTCTTGTGGTGTTTACGGTGCACCAGGTCGGTACACCGTATGTCAAGATTGGTCCAACTAATGTCTTGTAAATAGCTGTTTTTCTGTTGACTTTGCTTCTAACAGCGTTACCGGCGTCCAACTGATTTTGTTCTTTGAAAATACGCTTATCGACACATGTATTCCAAGCCATCTTCTTGCAGAAGGTGAGCCGAGATATTTTATTGCTCCATAAAATTGGTCTGTTATTTACTTTGACTCGCATCCTCGGTAATTTTACTCTCGCATTCAAGAAGAAGTTGGCCTGCGTTTTATCTTCATTTAGTCGAAGTTTCCAGGTATTCAGTCACTTTTGGAGGATAACAATATGGCGTTGCAGACTAGAGACGACGATCCCAGGTATCCCTGAGATGGTAGTAATCGCGGTATCATCGGCAAACAGATACAGCTCGGCTTGTGCATGATGCAGTATATCAGCTGTATAAATATTATATAACTTGGAAGAGATGGGTGACCTATGTAGAACTCCTGCTCTAACTATTCTTGTTGACGATGTTGCATTGTCCGATGGCACCGCAAATGTCTTGTCTTCAAGGTACGATAATATAACTTTGACTAGCCAGTTCGGCATACCTAATTTTATCAAATTTAGTGTGACGCCGTCGTGCCACGTCGAAAAAGACTGCTCCTGTTGACATGCGACGGTTGAAACCTTTTAGTGTGTTATTTGCCAGTCGTGTTGTTTGACGCACCGTATAATGAGCTACTCTAAACCCGAACTACTCCGGTGGTAAAACTTCGATAATCGACTTATCGCCCTATAACTGACCCCCGACGTTAATCTTGACCAGTTCTTGGTACCAACGCCACTTTAGCCTTTTTTCAGTCTTCGGGAAAGCAGCCCCTTTCGAATTGGTTGTGAACTAATAAATAATTTGGTTCTCTTAGTGCTGAATAATTGAAATATTACTAAATCGTGTTCTTACTGAAATACCACCTCGATTTATTGATGGTTTATAACGTGTACATTTATCATTTAGTATCAAAACTCAATCAAAAAATGGTATAAGTAGGTTTGATGATAGCAGATTTTCTGGGGGTTGATTATCCTTTCTTTTAGTTAAGATGCCAATTGCAACCTATCAGCCCGATTCGAAAACAAAATAGGTATTATGATTTCTACATAATTAATTAATTTAATTAAATTTATAGGTCATCAAAATATGCAAATTAAATTTATTGTTATTTGATTACTATTTGGGTATATAGAGTGGATTTATAGATAATTAGCTAACTGGACACTTGGAACGTGACAAGTTTTCTCATAGTGTTGTTGTCAATTATAAATTAAATTTATTAGATTATTAAGTGTTTTGTGAAATCGGTTTAACTATAAGAATATAAATGGGTCATGTTTCTCCAATGTTTTGAGTATATTTTGATTGGAAACATATTTTTTTATTTAGAACATACAACGCAGTGTCTTACACATTTCAAATAAAACTAGACAAACAATATATTTTACGTATCATGTTACAACATACAAGAAATTACATACAACCAACAGTCAAATAGTGGTTTCACTGAAATCCACTGAAGTACTTTAAACATAATAAAACACTTACTTTAAAAGTTATTTATAAATCAGGCACGTTGTTTTTCTACCTGCTACACCACTGAGTTGCTGGCAGGACGCCAAGCGGCGCGACGCCGGTCCTGCAGTGTTGCCGACGTAAACCTAATAAAATCATTACACCGTTACATTGGCGTTAATTTTTAAGGCCAATACCCTTTTGGGGACAACGTAACCTATTTTTTTTTATATTAAAGGTGTTTTCTTTTGATAAAATGTCAATCAAGCAGAAAATATCTTATTTGTCATTAATTCTTACAAACTAGTGTACTGGTTGGTATGAAACGAATGCCACAGTTTTTGAGGTGACTAAAAGAGCAGAAGTACCTAAAGATAATGAATCACAGAAATCAAAAACTTATGATGACTGGTCCACCCACCTACCCCTCTTCAATAATTTAAACCAGCTCGGGCATATGGTTGCCTAGCGAGGACTCCTACAATTGTGACGTTATGTCTTTGCAGGATTTCCTCTGATATTTGTGGCTTTGTAAGTCCATGTCAGAGGGCGCAGGTGTGCTTGATAATTGGTGTTCTTTACCAGCACCAGCAGATGGAGCCATCTGGTTTCATTCTTTGTTTCATCCCGCTTTTCTGTTTTAAAACAGACTCATATGTTGTTTTCCTTTTGTCAGAACCTATAGTCTCACTGACGTGCTGTTATACAGCAAAACGCGTCTGGAGATGGTTCTGGCAGAAGGAGAAAGTAAGCCCTTGTCATTAATGTCACTATGATTTTTTGGTTTGAACCGTGTTTAATTGGTTTAAGCGATTCAGTCGAAAAACTGTAAAAGTTATTTAAAAAATAATAGTGACGAACAGGCCCAATAGTGATGTTATAATTATTTTATTACAAATACAAAAACAATAAAGTGGAGAAAATAGAAAAACAGCCAAATGTGAAATACTAATACCATTGCCAGTACATACAATACCAATACTTACATTTGAAATACAAAACATAAAACAAGTAAAAACAAATTCAGTCTATTAATTCTTATACGATATCAAAATGTTGAGCATTTTTTGTTTGTCGACCAGAATGAGTCTTAAACAAAGTACCTTTAATTAAACAATACATTTTTGTAAAAGTTTAGCAGTACAACACTAAATAGCTAATCGAACTTAGAACTTATAGGTATATATCAACGTCAAGAAATAAACTGATTTTTTTATTTTATTTATCGTCATTAAAAGAAGCATTAAAAGTTTTGAATAAAAGCACTAGAAACTTTCTCGGTTCCCTATCTGTTACGAAGTTTAAATTGTACTAAACAAATTCTTTATACGCTAGCTAAAGATGCCTGGGCTGTATGTAATTGTTCGGTGATAATTATAATGATATTATTAATTTTTTATTTTTCTGGCTTCTCCGTCACTCAATTGTAGTCACTTTTCATACATATTACGCTACTTTCGAAAAAAAGTTTTTGGGAATGGTGCACTTTTCCCATGTAATTTTGTAATTATAGGCAAAATATCGTTTTCATGATACTTCTCTTTGGCAAAGTCTAATGCTTTTGATTTTTGTTCTTGAGTTAAATCTAATTCAGAGGATTTTTCCCTCGGGTCGAGCATATACCTAAGCTAAAAAATCTGCGTCTGTCATTGTCATTTCATAGCGGCTCTTGAATTTTTTAAATTCTCCATATTTGAATTAATTTTGAAGTTGTTTTCGAGCTTTTTCCATCCACGTATACGAAATCACCAATTATTGTACAATTATTTCTTTGAGCTATATCTAATGCTACAGAAATGGGGTTTAACAGTAAAAGCTAATATTTCGTAGTTCTTTTAATTTCCTACTTTATATTGTATCACTTTGTCTATTTTCCTCGCATTTGCATCGTCGGTTTTAACAGCTTTAACATAAGACTCCAAACAGTCGCACAACGCACTTCAATTAGCACAACAATATTTTTTTAGCATTTTGTATTGAAATGGTTTAGAGTTTGAAGTACTTGCCCTTGCCATCACACTTTTACGACCACTACACTCCGCTTCATCCAAGGATGAGGAAGATAAAGTTGCAGTAGAAGGGGACATGGATGCTGAGGTATAAAACTACCTTCTCAGTTAAGAAATATAAAGAAGAGATTGATAGAAGAAAGATCAAATAACGGGTTTTTTCCTTAAAAAGCCAGTTGGTTTAAGCCTTGGTTTAAATTAGGGTTTAAACCCCGCCAACCCTGATAAGAACAATTGGCATAGATTTAATTTAAATCTATGAGCACTATTTTTAATTATCTAGTAGGTAGGTACCTAGTTAAGCTTTTTGAAAGAAATCTATTGACTTTTTTTCAATTTTCAATTAAATTCAATTTTATTGATCCGATTCAGGGTATGTACAGTAACCATAAAGGTGAATAAACCTACAAACTAGCAAACAGACACTTAACAGAATGAGAGTGATGATAACAATGTTTTTTTTACCAAGCAAGACCGTCAAAAAATAAACGAAAGAAGCATTATAAAATATGTAAAATATGTAATACAATCAAACATAGACAACATAATAGATTTAAACCGTTTCAAGCATAGCACTGAGTTAAGTTCATTAATTATCTTAAAATAAGGCTTGTTATTTTTTAGTAATCAATCTTTAAGTAATACTTGTATCATACCGGTCTAAGAGATGACATCATTGAATAGAAGCGTTTAAATCTGAATGCATACCGTGTACAAGTATTTATATATTTATGTCAACTATACGTGTCCTTGCTTCAAGGACGCAAGTATTTGTTATTGCTTTGACTCAAAGACGGCATCCTCGAATCAAGACAAGGAAATTCATAATTTCATTCGTTGAAAGTTTTAATGAAATTATTCATATGACTTGGTGCAAGAATCTATCTCCTTGCAGCAAACGTACAAACACCTAGACGGCTTTAGAGGTTTGGTGCTCGTTTATAAATAATTTTTTTTACAAGGGCGTATTTGTCTTAGCTTTACAAACAAAATATTTTTTTAAAACACACAAATTACGCGCAAATATATAGAAAAACGAAATTACTCTCTTTAGCGTAGCCAGTATAGAAAATTATCCTCAAGAAAATATACGCTAATATATAATCTAATTCGTAGTCCATTTTGAGTTTAAACTACGAACGCCACAAATCACAAGCAGTGTAGTCGCATAATCGTAAGATGTCGAAACACTACAAAATCGCACCCATCTACATCTAATGTAACCATCCATAATCCAAATCCACTAAGCAATAGAAGCTTTATAGAAACCTCAAGTTCTTCAATCACTGGAGTACTGATGTGACTCCGCACAGATGCCAAATTGTATGTAAATACCTATACCATACTCTTAGGACAAGGGCCAATTACTTTGGCACAAAGAACTTTATCCTTGTTAAAAATACCACTTTAAAATGCTGCAATTTCAAAGACGCCAGCTTTAAAACAAGAAATTTCGCCTCCAAGAACATAACCAGAAATGACCAAAGACACAGAAAATCATATATTAAGAGCACATTCATTGTAAATAAGATTATTACCTGCAGATTAAGTAATCTAAAGTCAAGATAATGTATTCTTGTGGCAAGTGCTGCCTTTTATCGGTGTGGGCGGAGGACGACTGATTAATTGGATACAGTCGAAACCGGTCCAAAAACATAAATATCTTTAAAAAATTAACGACCAATTCGAAACGAGAATATTGTACGGTCAGGTTGGTTTATCCCCTAATAATACATGGCTAAGCCAAGATACCGCCATAGTACTGAAGTTTAAAAAAATGAAATTAAATGTTCGATTTGCAAGACAACTCTAGCATTTTTTTTTAGCTGAAGGTGTTATTATGTTTATTTTTGACTTTCTATGTAATAGAAATAATTTTCCAAGATCTGGCAACTACGATGCCGTGATTCATTTGGCTTTCGGCCACTCTTACTAGACGCCGCTTATTCGTCTCTTTATAAACTCTTTCTCTAAAAAAAAAACACTCCGTACTATAAAGGTCTAGCTGTGTGGGATCTTTCCACACGAGACTGGGCCCACTCGGCCTTTTTAAAATGTGATAAATAATGCGGTTTTTCCTGGTGTTTACTTGGCACGTAAAGGAAATATTGAGAGTGATTTAGTAGCATTCATTAGGTTTGTACTAAGCATTTTTATCACATTATGAATGACTGAAAAGGCTTCGTTACAACATTTGTAGACTTAGAGTCGAGCAGTGGCGGATTGTCATGCGGATTGGCGTCGCCGACAAAAAGCGGGATTGCTCTTTTAAATTTGGCATTAATAAATAACACAGAAATTTTAGTATCGCCAAAAAGGGCTTCCCTCTTCCCTACACCCTTTACAAGACCTATCCAGCATAAGAATGTTATTCTTAGAACACCAGATCACAAATTTATTTATAAAATTTAAAACATTGTACAAGACATCAACAAAAATACACTGCCCTGCGCAAAATTCCGCCACCCTAAATTTTTGGCTAAGTTTGATGTTTTATAACTTTTTTATTTTTAATCCCATATTTATGATTTTTTTACTAGATTGTAAATACATTTTATTGGGATTATTCTGCCCTCTTTTAATAATGAATATTTTTTTCGCTTAGGTAATGTTATATCGGGGTAAATTAAAATGTTTTTGTCACATTTTCAAAACACCCTGTGGAAAAATTGAGGCCGATAATTTGATTTATAATCTTTTTTCTATAATCTTAGATGTATTCCTAACATTTTGTTTTTAGAATTATCCCATTATATCATTGTAAGAGCTTGAAATTTTTCGCAACCCTCGTAGAATGAACTGGGGTAATTATTGCTTAGACCTGGACAGTGAACTGTCGGTTATGAAAAGCACAATGAGAAATGCAATGGATCTGAGCTTGCGATAGATCAACTGACGGAAGCTACACATACGTACTGGCAGACGTAGATCTTTTAAAAGTTTTGGCAAATTGTTTTAAAGAGATTCCAAATAAAGTTCTCCAGTCAACTTTCTTGGCAATACAAATGGTCCAATTAAATGTTGCCCGATGATTCCGGCTCACGCGTTGATGGGTTTAAATTGATGCTGATGATGCGTTACAATAGAAGCATGGGGATTTTCCTCTGCCCATAAATGCAAATTATGGCAGTTTATGATGCCGTTTTTAGAAAATCCGACATCGTCCTTAAAGAGAACTGAACCAATGAAATTTGCATCTTTTCTATGCCGATCTGAAACCCAGTTAGAAAATTCCATCCTTCGCGGAAATAGACACTTTTTTCATGTGAGCATGTGTCCTAAATGTACCCCCTTCAAGCTACAGCCATCATAAGTTGCGCGAAAAGAATCGATTACTTTGAACCGTAACTACAGATACATTAAATCTCCTGATAATTTGCATACCCCTGTTAATTTAGGCGCTCCATTCATTTTGTGCCTCAAAAATGGCGTAAACCTAATTTTGGGGGGGCATTGAGGGGGGTCTACACTTTTCATGGCCAAAATGTAATGATACCTCCGATAAATCTTTAAATTAAATAACACCATCAGGTAAGAAAAAATTTAAAAATTTTATCTGTTGCATTTTTTTGATACAACCAACCGTTTTTGAGAAAATCGCTGGTGAACGAGGGGGAGCATTATCAAAATATTAAACAAAAAAAAACGTAGTGGGCTGTGCCTGCTTTTTCGTTTCTGTTTATTAACTATTTTGAGGTTTTAAAATATATTGGCGGTAAGAAGCGCATTGACTTTTTGAAGATAGTATGGATGCAACTGTTGCTATCTAAGGATTCTATAGAGACCATCGATTTTAGGCAATCAAGGTCGACGGTTAATTTTCGGACACTTGTAGTAGGATCTGCTTCTCCGGGATTTAGGATATTTTCTTTAACACCCTCACCGCGACGGATTTGAATTCCACAAAGCTGACTTTGGTAAACTTTCCTAAAATTGTTTACGACAATTTCCAGTAAATCTCTATCATTCAATAAGTACAAGTAAAAATAAAACATCGTAGTTGTTACCTGTCTCTCTCAAATGACGGTCCACTCTTTCAAAGGTTTTCCCATCAGGAATTCCTCTATTTAGAAATCGTTCTTCATAAAGCATTCTAGCTTCTAAGGCATTACACAGTAAAAAATTGAGTGGTAAATTTAACACTCAATGGTGGTACATATAGGACCACACTCAATAGGGTATATTAACCAATCAGGAATATCTTGTAAAAAATACATTTTTGATTTTTTTTTTACATTTTGATGAGTGTTAATTCTTCTAATTTATGGGTAGGTGCATTTACACTATCGTGTGTAAATTAAACTCACAGATTGTAAACCTATTCTTCTAGGGCATAAAAGAAATAATGAGAGGTGTATGTAAACCTCTTTTTAATGATAATTTGTGATTAATTAGTGTAAATATCATATTATTGTAGTGTAAATTTTATTTTATTTGGGTGTGACTTTACTATAGTAAGTGTAATAAAATAATCTACGCAGGGCTACAATATTTTCCGCTTTGTTTAAGTCATTTAATCCCGTATCAAACTAACCGGGCGTTTATAATTAAAATGTAAAAAATTATGCATTCAAGATGTTTTACATTATTAACCTCTGCTTAGTTTAATAAATGATTGAATGACTTAATCAAAGCCGAATGTAGTAGCCCCTAATATATATAAATCTTCACATCGCTTGGAAAAGCTCTGTTAAATGAATGAAAATATTGAGTATTATTTATTATTTCTTTATAAACAAAATGATGGTTACAACAGAACTGGAAAACCCTGTGATTTTTTGACACTTATTATTATAACTAGTTGAACAAAATGACACACCTATTATATACTTAGTTTAACAATTTAGTAAATTAAACATATATAAATATCTACGTTTAATGTACCTCATTGTTAGGCTTAACAAAACAAATAACATAATAAATATATGTATACTTAGAACACTAAACAACTAAATAAAAGTATGCTGTGGAACAATATAAAAAAATGAAAATGACGAGTATTATATTAATCGTATATCTATTTAGAGATCTATGAAGTAAAATATGTAGGTAGGTACCTAAGTATTTATATAAAATAGGAATACATTTATATTATAAGCTTATATCAGAATAATTTAAAAGCTAAAGGGAAAACTGTAACAATGTAAATACCTACTTAGTTTCTTAAAAATTGCGTACTTATTAGTAAGGTTTCTATTAAATTTGGTTAATATGCTTACCCAATTTAACAAGATCCTCATAAGAGGCACTCTCATTTGGCACTTTACAGAACTTTGCTTTGTTTCTATATATTAATTTAAATATAGCATATTCTATATTACGTTCAAAGAGCACAATCAGACTGACTTGAAAGTTGAATTTGCAGGTAGTGTCGGCGTCATGTGTTAATTCCTAGAATTTCACACCACTTGTTGCCGCCTGTTTTTTCGATAACACGGGTTTAGGTATTTTTACCCGAGGCCGTGTAAAAAAAACGATTAAAGAATAAGTTTTACACTTAATGTGTTAAAGTAACCTTCTAGCGGGGTTTATTTACACGCTAATGTGGTGTTATTAATTGTCCTTGTATTTAATTTTCCTGAAGAGTGTAAAATGGAACAAATAACACCTATTCAACAAAATTAACTTTTTAGAGAGTTGAATTCATAGGCTTATTTAATAGAACTACTTTGGTCCCATGTGAGTGTAAAAATGTGGTAAATTATGTTGATCCGGATGTTAACATTAACACCACTTTTTTTTAGCACTCGTGAAATGATTTTTACCAGGTTTATATACTTTACTGTGTACACTTGGCATTACATGATGCAAGCCCAAGCATTAAATGCATTTCGGCATATTCAGCAAACGTAAATTCCATTACTAATTAACTAGACAAGAAGAAAAAGAAAAAAAAAGATCGAAAATTTTAAAGCAATCTATTTTCAACTGACACTGGAATAAATATCCTTATTTAAATCGGTACATGTCAAATAAACCATATCAACAAAAAAGGAATTTTATGAAATTGACAACTATCGCAAAAAACCATATTGAACAAAAATATTCAGTTCAATTTATCGATGTCTCTCCAAATATATTATTGTTGGGCCTTTATCGTAGAGGGTATAAAAAAAAATAGCATTACTGTGTTGGACCTAGTCCGCCCCTGGCAATCCAAATAAGCCGAATGTAATTAAAAGGGCCCATTCTAAGGAAACTTACCTAGTAACCATCATTTTAAAAAATTATTAAATTACGCCTAATACTTCAAAAGTTATTTAAAAACAAGCGATTTCCAGGGGCGTCCTTTATATGGGCCCGTTTTGGGAGATTATTGATAAGATATTCTGGGACACCCTGTATAATAATAAAAACATTACTATTTAAACATGTAAAGTAAAGTACTCAAGTCTACAATCAATTGTTTTCAGCGCAAACTCGACCCCCCCCCCCCCCCCCTAAGTTCAATCCTTGATTCCCCAAAATACTAAGCCAGAGTTTTTATATGGACATAGATAACTTGGCTACTGGTTTAAGTTCGAAACGTTTTATTTTAACATCGGTGAGTGTACTGTGAGAGCAAGCGAGGTTGCCACGCCCAGGTACTATTTTAGGGTAATGCGTAACACATTTACGATTTCGGCGCCTCTGGTTGACCACTCAACTGTCCAGCTTTATTAATATATCATAATTAACCGCAAGATTCACTAAACAGTTTTTTATTTAGTTGGATGTAATTGGCATACATCTCGTAAGTTCTAGATATTTTTTTTAAGAATATACAATTGAATATTCAACTTTTTTAATTTAACAGGACTCATTCAATTCAACTCTGTTTTAAATACTGAAAGCAGACTGCTAGATCTTGTCATTTTTAACCGACATTATCATGTCAACAAGTCCGACAAAAGTATCACCAGAATTGACTACCCTCACCTTCCATTATCGATTTCATTATCCTATAATATGAGCATTATTTCAAACGATCATATTCCTAAGGCCAGTTTAATTTTCGTAAAGTTAATTATCAGGTTATGTATAATTTACTGCTAAATATTGATTGGTCTTTTCTTAATCATTCAGCTGATCTTGAAGAATGTTGTAATAGATATTTACGTTATTAGTCCGGTAAATCAACTTTTACAGTATGAGTGAATTGTTTCGAGACGAGGCGACGAAGGAGCCGAGTCTGGAATTTTTAAACGAATACTGTAAAGGATTTGCCGGACGAATGACGTACAATATTTTATTTTACACTGTTCTGTTGAAAATTATAATTATGTTTTGAAATTATAATTTATTTATTTATTTATTTACAAACTCAACAGGTATCGAGATACCCTTTTACAGAGTAGGAAGCCTAGTTTCTATATTTATACCTAGTTACTATTTACAATTTACCTTCCAATGCTTACAATAAGTTATACAAAATAATTTTAAATTCTCTTAGACTTATATGAAATATATCACAATCATTTCTAATATCATTAAATAATCTACACATTACATTGAGTGGCGCATTCAAAAAATTATTTGTAGAAGCTGATTCTAAATAAAAAAGAACAGGGTTTCTGGTTCTATATGAAGATGTGTAGAGATTAATTTGTGTTAGCAAAGCAGAATCATCAATTTGATTGTTTAGGAGTTTATATAAAAATACCAGAGAGGAAATAGTTCTTCGTTCTTCCAAGCTTTGGAATTTATATTTTTCCCTTAGTCTAATTTTTGAGATTGTTACATCATATGTCCCCGTTTCCTTATAGAACAAGTATCTCAGAAATTTGTTTTGTACTCTTTCGATAAAGTATTTATGATTTTCATAGTACGGACTCCAAACAATAGCAGCATACTTCAGAATAGGCCTAACGTATGTAACATACAGTTTTATAATACAAGTAATGTTTTTAAAGTATCTATAGTTTCGGACAACAAATCCGTACATCCTGCTAGCCCTATTTGCAATGTTTAATATGTGCGTCCTAAAAATTGTAATGAAGTTTTATTCTGCGTCGTATATTTAAAAAGTGCTTATATTTACTGGTGGAAACATTGCGTGTTTGACATTGATTAAACTAAAACTTACAAATTTCAGTCCGGTAAAGAAATTTTACAGGACTAGTCCGGTAAAAAAAATTTACCGGACTTATTGCTGTAAAACCTTATTTTCTGGACTAAATTCAAATATGTAAAGGTGTGTTTTACAATACAGTATGAAATAAAATATTTTATAATAAAATCTATTACGTATTTAAGATGTGCGTCCCAAAGTTTGGTGTATTAAGTCATCGTACCTAACCGCCTTGGTTTACGATTAATATTAAACGCAATATTCGACTGAAGACTATTGAATGGCGGAAATATGAACGAACTGGGGATGGGTTAGCCTATGAAAAATTTTCTCGATTAAAGCGTCAAATAAAAACTGACATTAACGAGTCGTACAAGGTGTTTATGCTTAGAATCGAAAATAGTGTATATCAGGATCCTAATAAATTCTGAGCATTTGTTGACTACAGAAGGTGATCTGAGAGTTGCTCGCAGAATGCATCTTGGCAACTCCACGTTATCCAATTCTGATGATATTGTCAATGCTTTTGCCGATTTCTTTAGTTGCTCGTATCTGGTGTCTTCTGATTCGTCCATAGATGTTGAGTCGAATTTATCCACATCTAGTATAAATATTACCAGTTTTAACGAGACTGATGTTTTTAACGCAATTAGGCAGAATAAACCCAAGTTAACCACTGGTCCGGATAAAATACCTGTGGTTGTTGTCAGAGACTGCGCAGCAGTCTTTGTTCATACTCTGTCAATAATATTTAACAAGTGTATTAACTTGTGTAAAATGCCAAACATCTGGAAATGCTAATAGGCCGTCTAGTCTTCAAAAATATGATAAAATGGATATCTCCAACTATACGCATATCTCAACAATTTCTAATTTTTCTAAAGTTTTTGAGTTACTGTTAAGTACATAATATTATTTTTTGAAATGTTAAAAATTCTATATGTCCTGTACAACACGGATTTGTCAAAGGTCAATCGACAACCACTAATTTAATGTGTATTAATTACTTAGTTCTTGGCCGAGGCAATTGACCAGCGCCGCCAAACAGACGTTATATATACGGATTTTTCCAAAGCTTTCGATCGGGTTGATCATACCATTTTGCTGCAGAAACTTAAATCTTTTGGATTTTCAGACACCTTGTTGTTATTTTTTAAATAATACTTGGAGGCTCGATAACCATTTGTGGCTTATGGTGGGGTTAGATCTACTGATTATATTGCAACATTTGGAGTATCCCAAGGCTCTATCCTGAGACCACAATTTTTTACGCTTTTTATTAATGACATTGTTGATACACTCTCACTTCATTGTCTGCTGTAAGCTGATAATTTAAAGATGTTTTCTACAGTCTCTAATAAAGCCGACTGCCTAAACTTACAACGTAATCTGTATATTTGAAACGACTGATGTAATAAGAAGAAATTGAACTTGAATGTCTCCAAATGTAATGTTATATCATTCACAAATAAAAGTGCCACTATTTTATTTAATAATATCATTAATGGGAATACACTTGCGCGACCTGAAGTATTTAAGGATTTGGGGGTCGTCTTTGACAAGGAGCTATCATATGTTCCTCACATTCAACATACCGTCTCTGCTGCTTATATAGTACTTGGTTTTGTTATATGCATCACAAGGGTTCCTCAATGTTCCTTTACGTCAGGAGAAACTCCTTTAACATCTATTGATTATTCGTTATTACTATTTAGCTCTATGGTTTGTAAAAATCTGTAATTAGTGCACCATAAGTTAGAACCGGCCTGACCAATACCTTGTAGAGGTTGACCTTAGTCCTATTAGCAAGTCTACTCCGCCTGTGAAGCAGGGGGTAGATAAAGCCTAACTGTCGCAATGCAAGTTTTATTCTATTAATTGAATTCTGCCTCCAATTCAGCCTTTTATCGAAAATAAGTCCCAGGTATTTCACCTCCTGGCACCAGTTCACTTGGACTCCATTGACCCGTAGCCTTGTAGAAGGCCTGCGGTTGGTGCTTTTTGAAAAGAAGATGATCTTCGTCTTGGCGGGATTCAAGCAAATCTTCCAAACCAAAAGCAATTTTTCCAGCTCGATTATGTGACGCTGTATCCGGCGGACGATCATCATAAGGGAATTTCTAAATACGGTGCCTAATAATACTTTATTTTTCTCCTTCGTCTTATCTAAGCTGGAGTACGCATCAGTTGTTTGGTACCCTTATTAAAATATTCATGTAAATTCTGTAGAGTCGGTGCAGAGACGATTTGCCAAGGCTCTGTGGTTCAGAACGGATGGTGTTTATCCGATTTAAGGGTTTCCCCATGATCAGCTGCTGCAAGGATTTTCGCTCATAAGTCTAGATAGAAGACGTAAATACCTTTCTCAGTCTTTTTTGTGCAAGCTTGTCAACGGTAGTATTGTTTGTGAAGAATTATTGGCAAAAGTAAATTTTAAGGTTCCTACGTTAGGTTCTCGCAACACAGATACTTTTTACCTACCACTGTTTCGTACTAATGTTTATAAGTTTGCACCTATAAACTCGATGTGCGCCTACTATAAACTATAATTCTAATGTTAATGCTTATGACATTTTTGCCTGCAGGTTAAGCGCAATAAAAATTCTCTTTTATCGGCAAGAGATTTTTTGATTTTCTAAGTGTTGTTTTTGTTGCTTTACAGTGTTCTGATTATCAATCTTCCTTTTTTCGTTTCATACACATATAATTTAACTCTAAATCGCCTTCTGTTAAATCATGTGGGTTTAATTGTGTAGTAAAATTAGGTTGGTTTGTAAGTTTTCGTTTGTACTGGTTTTGTAATGGGGAAACTGTTAAACAGTGTATGTATGAATAAAATAATTTAGTCTTAAGTTATCTTATTATTTTAAAACATGCCTTGCTTCTATTCCCTCATAATATGTTTTGTGTATTGTCGATGAGCCGATGTAATATTGTTTTTAAAAATGAAAAAGGGGCGTCTGAGATGTCATCGAGAAAATATTTTGAAACCAAAAACCATCGCTAATGTATTATTTTAAGTAGATAGCGGACACAAACACAAATTATCTAACAACAAATCACTCATTCATTCATCCTTATAGAAAAATGTTAAGGTCCACGTTTGGTGCCAACATGTTCCCAGAGTTTAAAAAATACTATATTTTTAATATATCTTTTGACGCTGGGTTTGAACCACTTTTTTTTATACAGGGTATTTCAGGAGTAGGGTACGTAACTTAAGAGATATTCTAAGAGAAAAAGTTCATATGAACATGTGTCCGGAGTTGCCCGGTTTTTGATATACAGGGTGTGTTAGAGTTTTTTTTAATCGGTTGCAAACGTGCGTTTTATCAGAAGATGGCCATTTTCAATATTTGCTTTGATTAACAGTTGCATTCTTTCTTGTATCATTATTTAAAAAAATAAGATTATATTTAATTTAAATGTTTTAATTAACTTTGAAATACATAGGTATTTTTTTTTGTTCATGCAATAAAGTGGTTTTTATTTTTTTTCTCGAAGACGAAGCAAGATACGAAAACAACTCAAGGAACAAAAAAGTTGTATTATTGGTTGGTAAATCCGAAAAAAAAAATATCAAGATTAGAAAAAGTCAATGGCGTACATTTTTTTTCCAATAATATTCGTTAAGGTGCTCCCCGGTACGCCACTGGACTTAATAAGCTTAATCTAGTTAGGGCTAATTAAGCCCCTTATCATTATGAATAACGGTACTAAATTGTAATAAAATCGGGAAAAGGATAAGAAAACGATTTTTTTTTTAAAAACTTTACCACCCTGTATATAAAAAATGGAGCAACTCCGGACATAAGTTCATATGAACTTTTTCTCCTAGAATATCATACGGAATCACTCCCTTACGTTATGTATCGTGCTTCTGAAACACTCTGTATATCGACTGTAAACGAAATCATTGTACCGGGTACAGAGTTTTCAAATAAAACAATTTATTAGAAAGTCGACCAAAGTAATTTCTGGAAATTATTTTCTAGTTCCTACACTGACCGCTAGAGGACGTCCAACCTATGGCGAGAAAGATAATCGGATGTTTATCGATAATAATATGCCAAATAAAGTTATGACAAAAATTAAGTGTTGTATTGCTTGGAGTATACAGAGTAACTTTACTTTTATATATTTTACTCTAACTCGCAAAATAGACTAAGGGGTGTAGGGGGAACCTTTTTGGCATAAATACTAATAGCTCCGGTGTGCCTTAACGCCCTTAACCAAATTTAACGAATTTTGTCTCGTTTGAAAGCGCTATCCTATAGTCAAATTTCAAATTTTGTAGGACTATTGTTTGTTATATTCGTCACCGCTAGAGGGAACTATTTGCACAATCACCAGAGTTTTAGTTTTTAAATGGAACTATATAAATATTTATTTAGATAGAAAAACTGAGAAATCTGGTGAAAACCGCATTCAAATATCTTAATTTAAGCCAGAGATACAAGATAAAATAGTATGAAATCGGCCGCAGGTAACCGATACTTTACAAAATACTTATCCTAGGGTTTATGAATACAAATATAATAATATAATTTACAAAGGTTTAAATAAAGTCACCTAATATTATTGTTAATAATCAAGGCAACAGGTTATATATTATTTAAAAAATTTAAATATACGGCACTATTTAATGTCTTATCAAAAATTAAATGTTGCATCGTCTGTAAAAATAATTGTATTTTAAAGGCCTGGATCATCTTCGATCTTCAATCATATTTGGACGTCGTTATGCAACAGGGAACCAACAGCCATTTTAGTATTTCGAGATAATCAAGAGAAACGTTTTAGATTTTTATTTCAAATATTTATTTAAAAAAACACAACAAACAAGACCGGCTTTTATTATTTAGTAGTAGTAGTAAAAAAACACCTGGCTCCTTATTGTTCAATGTCTTAAAAACATTTCCAGAAATACAAAAAAACTTGGTTTCCTAATATTTAATTAAAACTGCACACAGCCGTCTAGTAGCTCAAAGTCAAAGTCATATTATATCCATCTATAGGCTTGTTTCAACCAGCAGTCCGGGACTAGTTCTTAATCAAAAATAGAGTCTACCAGATGAATATAACATGTAGACCTCGGATGTCTTTCTAAGTCCTACAACTGGTTGACTGTATTTGACAGTTTCAATCTGTCAGGAACTTAGGGTTGGAACAGGCCTATAGTCTTCTGCTATAGTTGGATCACCGACAAGATTGTATAAAAAGCATAATCTGACGCATAATCTCTTTTCGTATAGAAAGCTAAGTCCGCAAATAAAAACAAAATTAACAACATTATTTTTTTTATACGACTTTATATTACTACATAACTTTAAACCAACAATAAAACAAATATATTATTTTATATTAAATTACAAAAATTGCTCGATGGGTAGCTTTTCAAAGTTGATCAATATTGTGATATTGTCTCATATTATAACTAATTTTCTATATACCCCCATAAAAAGAAATTTAACAAAGAAAGATCAGGTAATCTTGGACGCTACCTGACAGGTTCATTGGTACCAATCCATTTATCGGGAAATGTGGTTTCTAAATATTCTCTCACTGAGAATTGTAACTTGGAGCGCCATCTTGCTGGTAATAAATAATATTTAAATCGGCCAAAGAAACACCCTCTAATATTTCCATTAGTGCATCTTGCATTAAATCTAGGTGTCTATTTTCGGTTAAAGTTCCTTCATAGCTAAAATACTTAATTTTAGTGCCAAAAATAAAGCATGACACGCTAAATTCAAACCGATATTGACATTCTCCTGGAAATATTATGTGTTGGTTCTCTTGGGACCAGTACTTTGAATTGACTCGGTTAACATTTGTAGGTAAGTTGCAAAATGTATCCTATGTTCTGGTCACCGGGATGCAAATGTTGGAGAAGAGATTTTGGTATTTTTATGGTTTAAATTTATATTCTTTTGGTATTAACTGCGTTCTTGATTTTTTAATCCCAACTTCATCATGCACTTTTCTGCATGATATGGATGGTTGTAGGCCAAAACATTTATTTCTTCTTCTTCCCTGTTTTCCTTGTTGTAAAAATTAGGCCTTGGTTTTTGAAATATTAGTGTTCAATGAGAGATATTTTGAAATATGCTTTTACCAGGTTGTTGTCTTTCTGGATATCTACGAAAAATTTAATTATGTAACAAAAAGCTAATAATAGATAATAATAATAATTAAAAATTTTTTATTTTTATTATGGATATTCATGGCACCTAACAAATTATTTTAAAACTTAACTATTAAAATAAAGCTCCGAGGCTGCGTTCGCGTCTTCATTAGTTTGGATAAAACAAGCATACATATCGTGTTTTTCATAACTTTCATATTTACTATTTTGTGCCATGTTGAACAATTTTTCACAGAAGCAAAAAATATTTGACAATACGTAATGGCGCATTTACAGAATTTGGTTTTCTGTCATGGCTATCCGTGATTGACCATGGCGTAGCCTTTTATACGAAACATGTTTAATTTTACAAAAAAAGTTAAAATGATCCCCTTTCAAAAAAAAAATATGGACTATTATATATTTTTGAAAAGCTCTTAGGTTGTCTCTTGATCGTTGATCCGCATGGGTAAATATCCACCGGTGCCGACTCTACCTATACCTATTTTCTATTATTTCTTAAAAAAATTCGTTCTGACTATAATATTATCAATAAAGATATTTTTGGTTTCAGAAGTAAAACCCACCACCATCTCTAAGTTAGAAGACAAATCGTCATGGAGGATGCGAAAGGAAAAAAAGCGAAACAGGTTAAAACTAGTCTGTAGGGCAACGAGCTTGCCTTTTCCTCGGATTTCGTGGAGGCGGGACAACGTCACCCTTACCAATAGTACACGCGTGCGGATCAGTTATGTAAAGTAAGTAGTCCATTATTAATAGTAAAGAAACAATAATATAAACGTAGTCAGTCTTTTTACAAGGAAGTCCTCCGAGCGTCACACATACATAAATGTAAAAATTCTAATTTTAAGACCAAAAAATTGAATTATATCGAGAAGTATTATTTTCCATCCCAATGTGATAACGCTCCAATACATAGTTCAAAATTTCATTAAAGAAAATCACATAGTACCTACGAGTTTTACCATGGCCTTCCAAAAGCCCAGATCTCAATCCGATTGGGAACGTTTAAGGTGAAATTTCAATTTGTAATTAAATTCAATTCAGTTTAACAATCTTTACCATTTGGTATGTTTACGATTCTTAATGGTTTACAGAAAAGCGAATAACTTTAATTACAACAAATAATCACCATAAAACGGAGGCTGAAAGTTTCGCAAAGGGTCGCATGAGGACACGAGCTTGTGTACTAGTACGTTTCCCTTTAAACACGACGACATGATTAATGATAAAATCATCAAGGCGAAAACAACAAAATAAAAATTGAGAAAAAAACAACAATACGATAATAATAAAGTTTAAAAAGGTGTTTAAAGCAGTTGGGGTTATCCAGAATATAACTTTTAGTAAGATATTTTTAAAGCGTGTTTTATTCTGTAGAATATTGCGAACCTAAGAAGGTACTAGGTTAAAACACTTGGAGCCATAATAAAATATAGATGTTTAACACATTGATCTTTGAAATGATCGAATGTTTAATAATTCATTCGCGAAGCGATGAAGTATACATATGATAAATCATAATTTCCAGCCACGAAATCAAGATGAATCGGGTCAAAGAATTAATCAAGCTTGGGATGAAATAAGGGAGATAAACGAGAAATTTTGTGTTAAGTATGCCGCGAAGACTTCACGAAGTTATAAACAAAAATGGTGCAATGGCCAAATATAAAAATCATGCGTTATTAATTTTTATTTTTGTAAGATTTTATATATACCTAGTTACCTGGTTTTTATTTTTTTTTCTGATGAATGTAATTTTAGTTTAGGTTTTCGTTGATTGTTAATATGAAATTTGTTCTTTATTCTATTTTATTATAAAAAAAAAATGCAAAATATTTTAGTTTTATATTTCTAAAGTTATAAGTAGTGTCCTATAATATACAGGGTGTTTCAGAAGTACGGTACGTAGCTTAAGGGGGGTGATTCCTTATGATATTCCAAGAGAAAAAGTTTATATGAATTTATATGTTTATTAGAATCGGATCGCCAAATGCAATTGAATCGTCTTGTTATTTATGAGGGTTGCCTTTTAAAAAAAATCAAAATGGCGTCGTCTCTGTCACTTTTTGACATCTGTCGGATTTGACTATAGCATAGATCGCTTGCTCACGGTAAATTATGGCACTGTA
Source organism: Polydrusus tereticollis (assembly GCA_963920685.1). Lineage (NCBI taxonomy): Eukaryota > Metazoa > Arthropoda > Insecta > Coleoptera > Curculionidae > Polydrusus > Polydrusus tereticollis. Next base: position 111,588,609 of record OY987327.1, on the reverse strand, counting down.
AAAAAAATTAGGGTGTTCAGCTTAGAAGGTCTATTTATTAAAGTGGTGAGACACTTAAAAGACAAAATCGATGGAGGCAAATTAGGAACCCCCGTATTTCCGACACGGCTGAAAATAAGTATCTACAACTATATACTTTTAGAATCGGATCGCCAAATGCAATTCAATCGTGTGGTTATTTATGGGGGTTGCCATTTAAGAAAATTCAAAATGGCGTCTCATCTGTCAAATTTGTAAATCTATGTATTTTTTGACATTAAATTCGGCTTCCTTATCGAAAATCATTGAGAAATATATAATTTGTTTTTTATTATAACCAGCAGAAAAATCGCCAATCGGGCGAGACACTTAAAAAATGTCCCTGTACATGCAATAAAGTGGTTTTTATTTTTTCTCTCAAAAACTTAGCAAGGTACGAAAACAATTTGAGGCACAAACGAGTTGTATTATTAAAATCGAGAAAAGGATATTTAAAAAAATTACCGATTTCTTTTTTAACTTTAACACCCTATATTAAAAGCGGGGCAACTCCGGACACATGTTCATATGAACTTTTTCTCTTAGAATATGATAAGGAATCACACCCGTAAGATAAGTACCATACTTGTGTAACACCCTGTATTCCTGTCTGTTTACAATTTCAACAAAAAAAACATATACTTTATGATATCATGCACCAAGGTAGTAGGGCCGTAACTAGGTATAGGCAGAGTAGGCCCATGCCTGTGGGCGCAAGCCACAAGGAACGCAAAAATTATAAATAAAATTATTCTTAATAATGATAAATATAAAAATGTTTATTAGAATAGATCCATCTGGATAAAATATAAAAACTTCTATTAGAATAGATGGCAGATGGCAGGTCAATATCAAGGCGTACAAGCTAGGATATTGCAAGAAAATCCTACTGCAAGATTTGTCCCATGCTCTGCACATAGTTTAAATTTAGTGGCATTACACAGTGCTTCAGTTAGTCCCAAAATAATAACCTTTTTTGGAATTATTATTCAAAATGTATTTAATTTTTTTTGCGCATTCCACGGTATGCTGGAGTAAATTAAAAAGTACAATAAATATTACTTTAAAAGGCTTTAGCGATACAAGGTGGTCATCCAAAGCATTAGCGTTGAACGCACTTATCACTCAATTTAAATTGGTTTTGGATTTTTTAGAAGAGATGACTGATGTTTCAATATATTCTGGTAAAACAGTAATTGGGGCAAAAAATTTTCAAAAAAATCTTAAAAATTTCGACTTTGTAATTCTTTTAGTTTTTTGGTCACCTTTATTAGATAAAATTAATAAAGTAAATCTCTTACTTCAGAAAACGGAGTTAACATTAGATACAGCATGCAAACACATTAAAGGGTTATTGGAAGAAATCAAAGCAAATAGAGATGGTTATTTTGAAAAATCTACAAAAAATACTTTGCAGATTTGTCAAAATTTCAATATTTCAACTGAATACATTCGAAAAAGAAAAATTAAAGAAATGAGCGGTGAGCTTGCCAACGATTTTTATTTAGACCCATAAACAAAACAAAAACAACTATTATTTCAAGTCATCGATTCAATAATAACGCAGTTAAGTAACAGATATAAAGGTTTACATGAGATTTGCAGTGATTTCAGTTTTCTTAATGAAGCAATTCTTTCCGAAATGAGTCCTTCTGATACTGAAAAATGCATTAAAAATGTGTGCGCTAAATATCCAAATAAATTGTTACGAATTTATTCAGGAAGCAGAAAGTTTTAAATTTCAAGTGCAAGAACTTTTTGATTTCCAGTGTCAATCTGCATTGGAAATGTACCAAAACCTACATAAATTTGAGCTACTGGCAGAGTATCCCAATTTAGCTACAGCATTACAAATTTTTCTTACAATTCCAGTCAACAGTGTTTCTTGTGAAAGATCTTTTTCAAAATTAAAACTTATTAAAAGTTATTTATAAGATCGACCATGTTCCAAGAAAGATTATCTAATACTGCCATATTATCTATAGAAAGGCTTATTGCAGTATCCATTTCTTTTAATAAATATGTATCAGATTTCGCAATACAAAAAAATCAGAAAATATTGTTTGTAAAATTATCTTCCTAATCAAATATGTAAGTATTTTTATTTATGCCTGCACATTTCCAATATTTTCATTTTTTATTTATTTTTTTTTTAAATTTTACAATACATATTTAATCTTCTCTTATTATTAAGTACGGTTAATAATAATTAACTGATAAAAAAAAATTTTAAACCAAAGAATATTAATAAACTTATAACTTATTTAATAAAAAGTAAAAAAAGTTATACATTTTACATACATACAGCGCATTTCTCTAGGGGGCACAACAAAGAAACCTTGCCTATAGTAGAATATCACCTAGTTACGGCCCTGCAAGGTAGAAATCGGGTAACCAAGGTTTTTTTTTTAAGTTAGGCGTTTTGACATTCCTGCCTTCAGAGCACCTTCCTGGAAGTCTAGGAGCTACACTCTTGCTGTTCTAGTTTTTCTTCGGCACGATGGTTTATACCATTGCAAGAAATTGAATAAAGAAAATCAATTAAAGGCCAACTTTCATATTAAAATCTTCGACATAAAACTCAAAATCTTGTTTCAAAACTAGAAATTTCGATTTTGAACCTAAGGGTCATCCCAAAACTTTAGGTTTTAAGCCAAAAGTTCGGTATGGAATTCTATATTTTAAGTATGTTGAAATTTAGATTTTAAACCGAAAATTCCGATAATACGTTTTGGGCCGGTAGTCATTCCATCAAACACCCAGGACGGACCCCCTATCTATAACTAAATTCTATTGAGTATTAAAATATTTGTATTTTTTTTCATGCATTTAGTGATGAAGAATGGAAGGAAGGGTGAGTCCAAACGATTTATTTTCTGGCATACTTGTCGCCTACCAAATAGAAATAAAGAAAATTAAAAAAAAAACATCAGGAAATAAGAAAAATTTGTTTCTTTATTCTTAAATTTATTATTATGAAGACGTTTTGTTTTTAGAGCTGTCAAAGTGACATATTTTTTTGGATACTTTTTTATTACAAGAATTCTTGTCGTTACCGAAACTGTGGTTCCTTTTTTTTTTCTTAGTTGCAAGTTACTTGTAGTCTGTACTAAAATAATTATTTATAAAACAAGTGCCACAAATTATACTTTTTTAACTACCGTATATGTACATGACGCGTATAAAGTCTCCGCTCCCCTCTTTTCATTTAAAAATGAGAATAATTAAATTTTGGCATCTTATAGAACAATTAAAATATTACTTTTTAAGTGTAAAATTCTCAGTGGCGGCTCATCGGTTGGCAGCCAGAGTCGGCAATACTGTTGAACGTGCACAAAGAGCGCCGCGAATATTTTTGGGGACCACGTCTAAATTTCTTCTATTCTAATATTTGCATTGAACAGATCTATGATAAATTATTTAATTTCACCTCCATTTTTTTTCTATTTCTATGCAGAAAGGTAGGTTTGAGAAAATGTAAATCACAGTAACTTTGTTCATGATAATGCTATTATGAAGTATCACAGTTTTTGATCCCCCTGGATTCGCGTCTGTTTCTGTATATTATTTTTATTTCTTTAGAAAAAAAAAATAGAGTCATGTGATTCATCACAGAATTAAACGTCTGAAAAAAAATTGTGTTTTTTTTAAATATATTTTTTGTGTCGACTACTCGCTAACTAGTAATTAACTACCATGATTGGAGTTTTTCAAACCTGTTAAAGTAATAATTCTATACGGCGAGTTTAGATGTTGCTAAATGGCGACAGAATGGTGAATTACGACATAAAATTCAGATGTTTTTTTGCTTTTTTTTTTGAATTTTGTTTTCTATTAAGTACTTACCAATATTATTATTGTGACAAACTTGTCAGTCGTTCCTGGTTAATTCCCACACAGCACAATCATGTTTCAGAAATATTTCTAGTTTCTCCGAAAGATTTTAAATATTCCATAAATATTTCAAAACATTTATGATATATTGATGAAATCTTTCAGAAACCCAAAAATGTCCCATAAAAGTAAAATTTCCTTTTATGTTTCTGAAACATTACATAATTGCATTTCTGAAATATTTCCAAAAAATTTCTTGTAATGGGTACTTCTGAAATTATATATATCATTTCATATCAAAAGCATATTTATTAAAAAACATATAAACTATTATTAAGTAATAAATATGAATATACAAAATATGACGCTTATTTATCTCTGAAATTCGTCTTTCTATGGGGCCCTGAAAGAAATTTAAAAACAATTTAACCCAAAGGGGAATAATGTATGCCTTTATAAGAGCTGCCACCGCTCCCGTTGGTAGTTCCTACATGACCAATTTCTATCTTGCTAACCTTGTGCTGTTCGTCGTTCGTGCTTTAGCCAATGGGAAGAAAGAACGTTGACACATTTAATAAAAAACATAGAAATATTTTCCATATTCCTACGATTTCAGCGTTTATAGACAATCCACCGGGCTTAACTTGTCTCATAGTTTAATAATATTAAATACTGGTCACATTATCAACTTTTCAACTAAGAACAGTGGCGACGAGCGGGAACGGTGACAACGAGCAGAAGCGGTGGCGAAAATTTTACAAATCGACCTTTATATTATAGGTCCCTGGTAGAAAAACGCCAGTCTCTAATATATCACAAGGACGCTGCGTATATCAATGTTTGATACATAAACACTATTAAAAGTCCATATCCCATTATAAAGACAGGAAAGTTTAGCCAAAATTTGTTATCAACTGATATAGGTATTCAAAGTTCTTACAATTCACGGGACAAACAAAGTTTGCAGTGCGACAGTCACAGTGCAACAATTTTTTGTACCTCTAGTTCTGTCGCGGAGGGAGATGGTGCCTTACTGCATCTTTTATTATTATATTAATGTTTTTGTAATTTAAATTTTTTTTCATTCTTCTTCTGTCCCTTTACTGTTCAATATTCTAATTCACAACAGTAACAACTCCAGTTTAATAGATAAACTAAAGCGGGGAAAATCATAAAATGCACCTAATCTAAAATTATTAATATACCTATTATTAAAATAGAGACTTATAATATTTGCAGAATTATACCGTTGACTCTTACTGCCATAAATAATCTACCTGATTAAATCCTATTGTATACGCCTCAACCTCTTCAAAGCTGAATAAATGGGATCAGGGTCGGCTTGAAAATGTACCTACACCACATGATTTATTTTTATAATTTAAAATAAATAGACAGGTATTTTTAGTTTTAGGTACCTATAATAAAAGTAAAATAATGATAACAATTAATGATAATTGAAAATAATATAATTTCAAAGTATAACTATTAGGATAACAAGTACAATAAAAACTAATTAAATTCTTAAAAACTATTGACAATTTATTCAAAATTTAACTCTGTATCACTATCACTATCTTCATCTAAGCCTAAACTTATAATTAAGGGTTGAACATTTGTAATCATACAATTGTAAGAATTTTCCACCTTAAGTACATGCTGTACACAGTTTTTTCAGCTGTCTGCAGAAAATTTTCTTATTTCGTTTTTAATTAATTCTACTACAGATGCATTTAATGTAGGAGAAATATTATTTATCCTAATATTGGATTTTAATTGGTGCCATATTAGCTCAATAGGAATTGGGAATGATTTTTGCTTGCCGACTATGATAACTAGCATTGTCCATTACAATGACGCTATTTTCAGGTGTATTTTTAAGGAGTTTATGTTTAAACCAATCTTCAAAAAGTTATTTAAAGTTATAAATTGAATTTGTACTGGGTCCGGCTCTACTCGAAAGGGTTTTAAAATTTGGGATTTCCTTATTTATTTTATGGTCAAAGGGACAATGAGGGTTTTATTGCAGTCTAAAGATCAACGATATAATTCTACAAATACTATACCTCAGTTTTATTATCCATAATATAATTATTCGGTGGTAGCACACTTCACCCACAAGTAGCAATGCCTAATAATAATTATTGTTAATTGAACATTACACAAACAAAACAAAAAATAAGGGGAATCAAGTCGAATAGGTAAATGCTTTGTTTACCAAATAAAATAAATCAAGTTTTAGTTAACTTGAGCCCGACACAGTTCGCACTACGGATTTTGATTTTTTCCTCTTTAATTTGAAAATAAAATGCTTGGCCAACAAAACAATTTGAATTTAGTATTACCAGAGATCTATATAGCTACATAGATCTGTAGTTTCTGTGGCGTAGAGCGGTTAGTCGCTGGCCGTTTGAGTCATTAAAATGCAAGTTGATGTAGATAAATAATAATATATATAATATAATATACTGTCTGTTGTGTGTTTGCCCCCATTGAAAATTCTTGAGTCCAGTTTTCAAAGATGGCGAGCTCTATTATAAAACGCACCAAAAACTCATTATTCTCACAGTTGTTAATCAAAAGGTTAGGGGGGGGGGTATATAGGCGCACTATACAGTGCGCGTCTAAAGTCTCCCCTGCTAACTTTTGATTAACAAAGGTGAGAATAATGAAATTTTGGTACGTAATAATAACTATAATACTGCTTTTTTAGTATAAATTTTGGACTCAGTTTTCAAAGACGGCGGCAGGACGCCATTTTGAATAAAATTTTTAAATGGCAGATGTGGTCGAGTGATACCTCCTTGGAAAGGCATTTTTAATCTATGAACGATCCCCAAGTTTGAAAAGATTTTATCGATTAATTTCAAAATAGCGGCCACTTCTGCCAATGTGGGTTTAATTTGATTTTTAAGCAATAAAACTGTGAATGAGTTAAGATCGTGCCACATTTTGATAAATATTAGCTGCAGCTATGGAACTTACTTCCCCCCTCCCAATTTTTTCGTGATAATGCTTGTTTGAAGGGAATGATAGAGATTTTTAGGAGAGTTTAGAGACAAGGAAAGGGCAATGATAGGGTCAGGGCTATAACAACCCTTGGGCCAAGAGCCAAGAAAACTAACCTCTCATAACCCTTTCCATGTCTCTAAACCCTCTTAACAATCCAAATCATACCCCTCCAAACACTCATATCCACTAGAAAGCGGGGCAAAAGGGTGGTTTTTGCCCGTTTGCGGGAGTTGTGGGGGTAAAAAGAATGGTGTCTCTTTTTTTGTGTTCCACACCCTCGAAGACAGAAGAAGAAGTAGGTAGGTTTCGTAGCTGCCATTTCATTACAATAGATCACATTTTTTTTTAAATTGGAATGCAAAGTAGGCTTTGCTTCTTCACAAAAAACTGTTTTGTTTTGACCTGTCAAATAAGTATTTGTCAGTAAGTTGTGTACCTTATATTACTGTGGTCGTTAGAGTCAATTATTAAATTGATTTAAAATATTTCGTCCAATGGAAGATAAAATAGAGGCAGTTTTGATTTTTGGGGAGGCGCAACGTAGCTATCATGCTGCTGAGCGCATTTTTATTGAACGTTTTCCTGATCGCCCAATTTCAATATATACATTTGCGGGAATTAATTTAAAAGTTCCAAACAACTGAAAGTGTTGGAAATGCTAAAAGAAGTGGACGGCCCTTATTAGAAGAAGAAAAACAGATTAAAAATGTTACACGAGTTAACAGAAGATGATCCGGATCGTAGACCAGCGTCTTGTAAACTAATGGGTGCAAGATTGAACCGTTGCCCAAATTATCTTAAATATATTTGTTTTAGTTATTAGTGTACTTTCTTTCAAAACGGAAAAGTTAAGCGTCAAAATGTTCAGTATTGGAGCGATGTAAATCCTCATATTTACAGGAAATGTAATACCCAGTTCCCTCAGAAACTTAACGTTTGGGCAGGTATTTTGGGAAACCATATTGTTGGGCCACTTTTTATCCAGGGAAATTTTACTGGACCGGTGTATCTGGATATGATCGAAAATATCGTAGAGCATCCTGATGAATTTGGTAATATGCTTATAATATTTCAACAAGATGGAGCTCCGCCGCATTATAGTAGAGATGTTAGGAACTACATTGATCAGCACTATCCCGGGCGCTGGATTACTCTTATGAACTCTTTCTGTGGGGATTATTAAGTCCAAAGTATTCATAACCCAGCCGCAATCATTAGACGATTTGAGCCAGAGAATAATTCAAGTGTGCGCATCAATTAGTCAAGAAATGTTTCATAATGTTCGCGAAGAATTTCACGATATGCTTACATGTGCCAAGAAGTGAACGGTGAACATTTTGAGCATCTTAAGTAGTGTTTGTAATTTTGGTAGTGTTTTTGTCATAAAATACTAAGAATATCGCCTAGCCGCCCGTAGGTTCCTTTACTATTGCTTAAAAATCAAATTAACCCACATTAACAAAAGTGGCCGCCATTTTGAAATTAATCGCTAAATTCTTTTCAAACTTGGGGATTGTTCATATATTGAAAATATCTTTTCAACGAGGTGTCACTCGACCTTATCTGCCATTTAAAAGTTTTATTATTTATTATTTTAGCCAGTCCATAATTTATACTAAAATGGTAGTATTTTAGTTATTATTAAACGTACCAAAATTTTATTATTGCCATATTTGTTAATCAAAAGTTAAAAGGGGAGAGGGGACTTAAGACGCGCACTGTATAATAAATTAACAAAGGTATCGAAACAATTTTACGCACTAGTGCGCATAGTATTATAGGTAAAGGGTTTTCCAATAAGAACGATATGATTTCAAAATGAAATAAAATTAAAATTATTTCAGATACAATAAAACTTTTTATATTATCTTAAAGTATAGTTGAAAACATTTATGTTTTGAATAACACATCGTTTAAATGTCCACCGCGACTTCGTGTACACGAGCGAATTCGACGAACCCAATTTTCGATGACTTTATGCAATACATCGGGCGTGATCTGACGAATGCAGGGTTCAATGTTCAACCTTAATGCATCAAGTGTTTGTGGTCTGTTTGCATAAACCTTAGATTTCAAATAGCCCCAAAAGAAGTAATCTAAAGGAGTTAAATCACAGCTTCTTGGAGGCCACTGAACAGTAGCATTCCTTGAAATTAAGCTCTCGGGATCATATCAGATTATAAGTAAAAATTACATTTCGTAAAAATTTGTCAGAAAATCGATTTCTTGTTAAAAACATCGGTATTACCGATAAGACGCCTCCTCTATCGGTATATTACTGTTGAAAAGATAATTTTTTTGGCAAAATTAGGATCCCTTTCAAGTTGTTCTAAACTCCAAGCAGCAAATTCTCTGCGCCGACGATGGTCCAGTAGCTTAAGTTCTTGGGTCAAAGCAATCTTATACGGGTGTAAATTCAAATCTTCTTTCAAAATACGCCAAGTTGTCGTTTTTTTAATCCTTAACTCTTGAGCACGACGAGGAATTGATAAATTTGGATACACTGCAACACTAGCTCTTACAGCAGCAATATTCTCAACAGTTCTTGCGTTTCGATATCTTCTTGGTGTTTTTGCATCTTGAAGAGTAAAATTATTTTCAAATTTCTCAACGATGCGACGAATGGCAAGCAAAGAAGGACGATTATTTACACCAACGTTTTCGCGAAGTGCGCGATAAGTGTTCACAAAAGATCGTCTATTTTCATAAAATTTTTGGATAATAACCAAACGTTCTTGAAGCGCGTATTTAGCCATAATAAATTGTTATAGTTTACTGACAATAACTGACAACTGGTGACAGGTATAACTTTATTACCATGGTTACCATATCGTTTCAAAATCATATCGTTCTTATTGGAAAACCCTTTACTTTACACTTTACGCAGTACTAATACAAGACTGATATGTTTTACAAAATCTATTGGTTTCAATTAACATCTCGATATCCAATCGTTTACCGTGACAATAAAAAAAACAAAGAAAATTAGGAAGAAAGTTTGTTATGTTATACTGATTTAAAAAATGTAATATTAAAATAGTTTTAAGATTATAACTAGTGTTACAAAATTAGGTTCAAAAATAATAGTAGTTTTCCTATTCAGTGCGCAAAGTTATGTTTTCCCGCACGCGAAAGCAGTTAGACGAACGACGCGAAGCGGAGTTCGGATAAGCTTTAAGTGCGGGAAAACTACTTTGCGCACGTGTTAGGAACAATATTTTTTCTACGAGTGAAATAACTATATATTTTTTTAATTTTAAATTTTTATTGACATCAAAAACAACTATATCCCCCTTTGTTCGCACCATTTGGAAAACAACTCGTACTGTTTCTCGTATTTTTCTCGCGATTTGGCAGGCAGCAATTGCAAACTAGCCATGTTGGCGGCTTCTAGGACATCTTCTGGAAGTTCTTCTTCAGTGATATCCATTTTTAAAACAGTTTTTTTTATTTTAAATAGGTGAAAATGCTAGTGAAAATTTTGAAGAAGACCTCTAAACTGACATGAAAGCGTTGTATGACAATGTATTTTGGTTGCTAAGGGAACAAACCGCATTTGACACAAAAATACTTGATTTTTTTTAACTTGAACAAAATTAGAGGAAAATATAATAATGCAGATTTCAAAAAAATTTTTAGCCGCACGGCACAATACTTCGGTATAGTTTATAAGGCAACACATAAACCACCTGTCAACTTTGTCTTGTTACAATATTTTTGTATAAATATCTAAAAAAATTATAAAATATAAGAAAAAAACGCGCCTATAATATGGTAATTTTGCTTTAAAATAAGTGTGCGGAAAAAAAAAATTCCCGCACAGTGTGCGGGAAAGTGCTACTTTGCGTATGCAAAAGTGTGCGCAAAGTAGCTTCTTTGCGGTCACTCGTAGAAAAAATATTTTTTGTTATTAATTTGTGAAAAAAAAAACGGTGAAAATGAAGAATTTACTTCAAACACTAGTGCGTAAAAAATAGTTTTGCGCACCACGGTAGTAGAAAACTATATTGTTGAAACTAAGGTTTCTTTCTCTTATACCAGTAAGCTTTCCAGCGCTTCTCAAAATATACATATCAATCCTGTATATAAAGACTCTTGGACTATGGGTACCACCCAGAGAAATGGCATGCCCTTGCATTTCTTTGGAACCACCCAGCAAACACTACATTTTCAATAAACGATCGTCAATGTAAGTAAAACATGTAACACACTTGCGACTAGTCGCATTACGTCGCAATGGTCGACTATATCGATGGTATCCTCAAATGTGACTTGGCGAAGTAATACGTATGAATCGGTGCCAGTTATTGACTTTGCTGATTGTAAACGGGAATTGTATATTTGCTGGGCAGTCTCGAATAGTGAACTCATTGAGACGCATAGAAAGTAGCAGCTGATGTGTATAGTTTATAATTACAGAGAAGGCTTGATTTTGCAGGAGGCGGAGTACGCTGGTAATCCGACATCCCACAGAAGACGACTTCGGCAAGTACGAATGCGTTGCCAGGGGCGTCGACGGCGCCGCCGCCTTCAGGAGCATTGAGGTGCAAAGGCCGACGCCGACCACTTCACCGACACCTTTCAGTGAGATAGTTTCTAGTGAGATATTTTCTTTCTTTTCTGTTCTGTTTTTTCCATGTTCGCTAATTGTTGCATAACATTCTTGTATAGCTCAACACTTAACACCAAACACTTTTATAAAATAGTAACTATATTAAAAGACATTAATAAAAGAATACACTCTTTAGACCACGCTAACAATAATAATAATAATAATAATAAACACTCTTCATTTCAAAAGTATCTTATATGAAGATACAACATAAAACGAAATAACGTCAACAAAAAGAAATAAATATCCAAAACAAACAATTCCTAATTTTAGACTTATGAATGTTTGACTGTACTTCATAAGTCTATAGTTATGGATTTCCACCTAGTATCGGCTGAATCTATCAATTTAATTCCTAATTTTACAAATTGCTGACAGATTCAAAATATTCTATAGCATTGTAAGGCTCTATAGTTATCAGCAATTCAAATATTTTTTTTAACTTATTTATATTATCAATTGCATTTATAGTTGCTGGCAAGTAAAGAACTTTACTTAATTATAGTATGCTCCTTTTTCAGTGATTATTAATCTATGCCTAGGATAATTGTAGTTCGTATGTCTAGATGGATATATGGTTTGTGGAGCACTATATCTAAATAACAATCTATTTTTGTAAAAAAATAGTAAACATTCTTGTATATAGACAACACTTACAGTTAACAATTTGTTTTCCCCAAATTTACCTCGACATGATTCTCTAAATTTTAGCCCTAACATGCCCACTTAATGCCCTTTTTTGACACACAAATAATTTTTCTTCGGAATAGCAATATTCCCATACCTATACAATATCGGATGTGAACCTTAACATTCGAATGACATACAGGGTGTCTGTAAAAGGTCTTTACAAAAACCTACCACATATTCTTCAGATCAAAATTAGCCGGTTTAAGTAAACTTACCTTAGTACAAAGTTGCTTAGTTTGGGCACTAGACGTCGCTGAAGTGACAATTTTTAAATCGTTTTTCTGGATTCATTTAAAAACTGCTCATACTATTTTGCCGAAATTTGGTACGTTGGCACAGTTCATGGGCGTAGAACCTGGGTTTTTTACTAATTGCTTGTTTCAGATTTCTATGCCAATGGAACAAGAGGGGTTTGGGCACAAAATTCAGATGAACAAACTCATTTGCCACAAAAAAGGTACTCTTGATAAAGACTCGATTCCTCTGACGGTTTTCGAGAAATTTGCATTTTATTACTTAATACGTATTAGTTTTTACAAAAAAAGAAAAAAATAACTAAATCATAAACAGAAATAAATAGATATATCATAAAATTGCTCAAAGTGTCCACCATTTTCATGAATACAAAGATTTATACGCCGAAGAAAATTAAAACACACTATTTTCAGAACTTGTTCATCGCCTTAAAGAATATTTATTGCATCTTGAATACGTTGCCATAGTTGTTCTGCGTTATCTGAAGTTCTGGATTTCAAGTCCGGAGATCGTGGTGGCCAATTTACAGGGGCATTACCTCTACCAATCCATTTATTTGGGTAGTGCTGATTCAAAAAGTTTCTAACATTTAATGCAAAATGTGGTGGAGCTCCATGGTGCATAAACCACACATCTCTCCGAAGTTGTAAAGGTAAATCTTGCAGCGTATTTTGTAGATGTTGCAAATAAATTTCCCCGGTTAATCTTTGTGGAATAATGACAGGACCAACAATGTGATTATCAATTATTCCAGCCCACACATTAATTCCAAACTCATTTTGAAAATGTTTTACCTTAATAGGAAGTGGATTTTCATCCGCATAAACATGTTCATTATGAAAATTTGTAATCCCTCTTCTTGTGAAACATGCTTCATCGGTAAACAAAATATTGTTGGCAAAGTTGGGATTCTCTTCTCTCTGCCTATGAACAAGCCGACTAAACACCAGGCGCATTTTAGGTAAAAGATCTTGAACTGGCATCTTATGGTATGGATATAGCAACTGTTCTTGAAGTACTTCATGAACAATATCTTTGGACACTCCTATTTCCCTACCTAGCCTTCTGGTGCTTATTTCTGGATCTTCTGCAACACGTTCTAAAATGTCTTTCTCGACTTCAGGAACCCTTACAAAATGCTGTCTTCCATTATCAATGACTTTAGGAGTAAATTGGCCGTTTTCCCGCAGGCGCCTTTCAACAGCAGCAAACCTCGGGTGGCTTGGTATACGATGATTTGGAAGCCTTTCGGAGTAGACTCTGACACATTCTCGACCATTTCCTGGGCAATACCCAAATACCAATATCATATCGGTATATTCTGCATTAGTGTATTGCACCGTCATGATAATTCACGACAATTAAAGTTTTTTAATAATTAATACAAGCAGATAAAATGATTGAACGTTAGCAACAATATTAAATGTAACAAATTTGTTAATAATCTTATGTTGTCAGATGAAACTAATGATAACCAACAATAGCAATCGTTTGTGAGGTGTAAGGTTGTGTTGTACATACCTGAAAAATACCGTGCGAAGAGGTTTTTTGTAGTAAATAAGTTGGTTTAATCTAAATTTTAAACTTAAACCTCTTATTGGCGTAGAAATCAAAAACAGAAAAATTCTATAAAACCCAAGTACTACGTGGTAAAAACTACTACGTATTAAGTAATAAAATGCAAATTTCTCGAAAACCGTCAGAGGAATCGAGTCTTATCAAGAGTACCTTTTCTGTAGAAAATGAGTTGGTTCATCTGAATTCTGTGCCCAAACCCCTTTTGTTCCAGTGGCATAGAGATCTGAAACAAGCAACTAGTAAATAACCCAGGTTCTACGCCCATGGACTGATATTAATCAGAATTGTGGCATGGGTTTTTTTGCTCCATAAAGCTATGCCAGCGTACCAAATTTAAAATAGTATGAGCAGTTTTTGAATTAATCCAGAAAAAGGATTTAAAAATTGTCACTTCAGCGCCGTCCAGCGCCCAAACTAAGCAACTTTATACTAAGGTAATTTTACTTAAATCGGCCAATTTTGGTCTGAAGAATAGGTGGTAGGACCTTAAACAGACACCCTGTATAACCTTCTTAGTTTGGAAATCTGTGTATCTTGCTCAGACACGAAGACTGTAATAAACTACATTCAATTTTTGTTTAATGTAATTGATGTGGTGCTCTCAAGACAAAACATCATCCAGAATAGCCCCTAAAAATTTTGCTGTCTCAGTTAAACTTAACGAGTGATTGCCAACGAGACCTATTTGTCTTAAATATTAATGTGATAGTTTTATTATTGTTTAATATTAATTTGTTTTCGCAAACCAATCAGTTGCACCCATCGTAATATTTTTAGTTTTTTCTTCAAAAAGCATCACATCATTGTCGTTTACCAATGTATTTGTATAATCTGCATAATTCGTTATTTTACACCAATCATTATAGCTTTTATATATCTCTGTTATGTTGTTCATATATATAACAAAAAGAACTGATCCCAAAACACTAACCTGCAATACTCCAATACTGACTGAGACTTCATTGGATAAAAATTTCTGATTGTCCTGCTATATTAACACTTGTTGCTTTCTTCTATATAAGTAAGATTTAATTAGATCTAGGGCTGTTTCTTTGATACTGTAGGAATCTAACTTCTTAAACGATATGTTAAAATTAAATGTGTCGTAAGCCTTTGATAAATCCAAAAAGAGCCCTAGGGGGATTTGTCCTTTTTCCAAGGAATCTAGTATATAATGGATAAATTGAAATACAGCAGTTTGTGTTGACTTTTCCTTTATATATCCATGTTGTTGATCGCTTAACAAATTATTCGATTAAAAAAATTTAAGCAAACGTTTAGATATAACACTTTCAAACATTTTAGAAAATCATGAAAGCTAGCTTATTGGTCTATTACTGATTTATCGCCCTTTTTAAAGATTGGCACAACAAGTGCATTTGTAAGACTGTCCGGGAATATGCCGAACTTTATAGAATTATTCACTATGTAACAGATAGTTTGTACAATTTCTCCTATAACGTATTTTATCATGTTAGATGATATTTCATCACGTCCACTACTTTGCTCATTTTTTAGTCTTTTATTTGCTACTTTAAAAATTTCTTTAGCGTTAGTAGGGCGCATTATTAATAAGTTTTTATTGTACTTAATGGTACATCATCCAAGTTCTGAAGTAGAGACGTAACAGCATTTGTAAAAAAGTTATTAGGATAATTTGCAACAATGGTTTGATCCCCCTTAACTTTAATTGGCGGTTTAGACATATTTTTACCCTTCAATTGATTAACAACACACCATGTACTTTTTGATTTATTATCAGGATTTTTTACTTTATTTGCATTTTTTGGACTCTCATAATAAGTTATTATATTCTTTCTTTTTAGAGTTTATAGATTCTTGAATTGATTGCTTCTACTTTTTAAAATATATAAAACATTCAACTGATCCCTACATTCCCTTATCTCAGGACTATCCGACCCATACTTAGATTTGTTGAAGTTTCTTTATGGTACTTTTTGTACAGGAAAACATTGATTGAATTTACTGTGAAATAGGTTTATGAAAGTGATCCACTGTTTGTTACTAAATGTTTTTCCAAACAAAAAATTGGTTGCCAACTTGTTTCAGAAAGAATATTTTAAATTTTAATTTATTATTTTTTCTAAAATTTCTTCTTTGAAAAAAAATGTTTTGGTCTTTTGTAATGCTTAGAGCTAATTTCTGAGAGAAATGGTCTGAGATAAAAGAATGCAAAACCTGAGGTACCTTATCGCCCTCAAAGTTATACAGTTCCAAGTTCGCAGGCGTTTTTTGAGTTAAAACCATACCATAAGTATGGGTAGCTTGTACATTTAACGCAAGGTTATCTACATAAAATTTATTTTTAAGACAAGCTATAGGATTTTACATAGTAATTTTCCAAAAATAAATTATTAATTTTTTGCCTATTCTTTCTAGCTTTACTGTCAAAATTCGGTAACTTATCTCCTAAATAATTTTTGTTTCAAGTTTTAGCTCTTTTAATATAACAGTGCCTAAAACTTCAAAATTTACCATATTATCTTTATAGTCTTAATAGAAATTCACAATTAGTAGCGTTTAATACATAATTTACACTGATGGAAAAAAAACTGACAAACAAATTTTTGTTTAAAGTCAATAAATAACTTTTTAAGTTTTGCATCGATTTTGATAATTTTTTTTATAGTTAGTAGCATTGTGATTCATTATCTTATATTGACTTTGCAAAATTTTTTAATGGATTTGGTGTAAACCAAAAGTTACATTTTGTTCTAAATTTCTGAACACTCTGTGGAATTATTTACCGACACAATAAGCTTTTATCATTTATTTTTTGATTTATGTCCAATATCTTTATTGTAAAAAGAAACACAGATTTTTAACGGAAACTGCGATTTTCAACAATGGTAAAAAATAGTTAATGGGATTTCAATCAAGCAACGTTGGTATTCTGTTGCCTAGTAAGTTAAAAACGTGCGGCATTTTGGCAAAACTTACCATAAATATTAATATATTTTGAGAAGACTCTGGCATCTTCGATATCTATTTAACCATTAATAACTAATAAATTAACAATCCCTTACAGAGCTCATAGCTTGCAAAAATTAGGAAACTTCGTTCCTAATATTTTCTTTATAGAGTATTTGAAATACATCAAGATTGGCATTTAAATGAAAAATAAAATTAATCAGAGTTTATAGCCGGCGAATCATACTTTAGGCAATTGTGAGAATACTTTTTATTCAAACGCAACTATGTTAAAAAAGCCAATATTAATGTTTGCATAATTAATTATAAATAACCGTTGGTTATTAATAATACCTATTTAGGTAATAATATAAGGCTTCATTGGACGAATCTGTTTATGGTCAAGCGAGCGCATGAGCGAGGTCAGTAAAAGAACTAAAGCCTTATACAGGGTGTCCGGGAAAATGTGGGAAATCTCTCGGATTCAGATAGAACAATAAAAAATAAGACGACACGTTTTTTCTTACAGACTATCCCTACGGAGATATGTGCTGCTGAAGGACGCCGCTCGAAATCGGTTTTTCTTGAATAACTTTCAAAGCACTTAATGTAATTTAATGAAAATTTAATGCGATGAACACTAGTAAGGATCTCCTAAAATAGTGTCCTTGTAACATATTTAGCTTTTTAAGTTTACCAGGGGCGGACTAAGCTTTACAACTTAATGCTTAAATTTTTAACACCCTGTATGATAAAGACTTAAAAAATAGATTTGGGTAGCTTGCACCTTAGACTAAAAGAACGGTACTCTTGTTAATTGTCGATAAAATGAACCGTTTTTGAGAAAAGAATAATAAACGTATTTATGGTTTATTTTTAATTTGTTTCGGCGGGTTTCAAGTGGTAAGTGCTCTATTAAATCCTGAAAAGCGTTCTGGAGAAACTCCAAATAAAGTTATCCATTCAGGCGGTCCAGCAATACGAATGATGGAATCAAAAAATTGACAATAATTCCTGCCCAGATATTAATTGATTAGAACTGATGTTGATGAATTGTGTCTTATGTAAATTGGTTATACCATTTTTGGTAAACCTCGCTTCATCCGTGAAAAGAATAATGCTAATGAAGTTTACATTATTTCGTTGCTGATCCAATAGCCAGTTTGCAGATTGCATTCTACGAGGAAAATCTTCGGGAATCAGTTCATGTGCTTTTTGCAAATCATATTAATATAACAGCTGTTCTTAAAGAACTTCATGTACTATTGTTTTCTATCTATTAAACTGTACTGATAATTTTCGAGTGCTCGTTGAGGGAGTGTCATCTACAGCATTTACAAAATTTTCCTATAATTGCGACGTACGTACGATTCTTCTCAGACCAGCATCAGTACTATTTTTTCCAAACTTTCCTAAAATTATGAAGAAAGTCAATAATATGTTTTACCTTATTAACTGGAATCGCCCAGCATTCTCCTTTAGATGTTGGTAAACTCGTTGAAATGTCTTCTGGTTTGGCATAGTACGATTAGGAAATCTTTCATGATATAACCTTCTGACTTCTAAGTCTGAATCCACATACATCCGTGATCACTAATATCCTATGTATTAAGGATAGATGAAATTGGCATCATCCGAATGGAGACGCGTGATACAGACGTATAACTGAGTTAATACAAACTTAGAAACTATGTCGAATAGAAATGCCAGATAATCGCATCTAGTCGTAAACTCAAATTTGTTGCATAAACTCACCACAAATACCAAAAGAACAAGTTAAAACTCTCCACTTAATAGATATTTTAGAATTCTAACCAAACGTTTTAAATATAAACGTCAGAACACAGAAAATAGGTAAAATTAACCAACTTTTATCCGTAATGACCTTGACGAGCTGTCGGCTCCCTAAACAGACATTTAATTGGCTACTGATGATCACGTGGTAAGAACGGATGCATGATCACGGATGTATGTAGATTCAGACTAAAGCATTGCAAGATGCAAGACCAAACATCAGATGCAGATCTGCATACTCAATAAACGTGTATTCACCACGAAATCCAAAAGTTAGTAAATTATTATCAAAGTAAAGGATCAATGTGTCAGCGATGTGAAAAATGACAAGTTCTAAAATGCAGGATATTTTATTTATTGCGTATCATAGTAACGTTTGTAACAACAATACGGTTTTTTGGTGCCGATAAATAAATAAAACGCACATTTTTTGCGAACATAGGTCTTCAACAACTATTCGTTTACTATTCTTCTTCTCGAAAACGGTTCATTTAATCGACAATAACCAAGAGTACAAGCTACCCAGGTTTATATTTTTTTTTAAGTCTTTATCATACCGGGTGTTAAAAGTTTAAGCATTAAGTTGTAAAGCTTAGTCCGTCCGTGGTAAACTAAAAAAGCTAAATATGTTTCAAGGGTACTGTTTTAAGAGGTCCTTACTAGTGTCCATCACATTAAATGTTTATTAAACTATATTAAGTACTTTGAAAGATATTCAAGAAATACCGATTTCCAGCGACGTCCTTAGGGGCACATATGTCTGTAGGGAGGACCTGTAAGAAAAAATTTTATAGGAACTTGTCATCTTATTTTTTCATGTTCTATCTGAATCCGAGAGATTTCCCACATTTTCCCGGGCACCCTGTACACAGAGTGTCCCAGAATTCGTGTTTAATCTGATTTATATTGATCTCACACTGTACTTTATATACATTGTTGCATTATATCCAGTGTTTTTATAATAGTAATAAAGGGCCATATTTAGTGGTTGGCATATAATAAATTTAAATTTGAAATACCTATGAGGGAGAGAGGAAGAACACTAGGTATCCTTGGTGTTAATTTTAGAGCGAATTATTAAAGAAAACTTATTAGGAAATTACTTTACATGGCTAAAGAATTAATTATCAATATAAATATCTAAATATATCTACAGGGTATCTCACGAATATACTTTCATGCGTTCTTCAGTACATAACTCTCACCGCTTAATACATCAATTTGCGACAGAATCATACAATACTCTAAATGAGCTAACCCTAATCAAGAATAAAAATGCATCTAAAAATACCAAAAATAATTTCACTTAATAATCACACTTTTTAATATTTGATATTTGACCATGTTAGGTACGGTTTCCTCTACTATTTCTATTACTTACAATCTTTAAAATTATGACATGCCAATTGTGTAAGCAACATTTTTTATTAGACTATTTTACCAATTTTTAATATTTTACCTAAATTAATTATTTGTAGATCATTACATATAAAAGATTACGTAACACGAAACTTTAAACTAAACAACGATAACCTTGCTGAGAAAGCACGTCTTGGTACCGGCAATATACCGGGTAAGGTTGCAAACTTGAAGTCAATTTCATATGTAATTAATTATAAATAGGAACAGTTTAGACTTAATAAGCCAGTATTCAACTAACTACAGTTATACTCATTTACCCTAATCAACCACCCGCAATAGAGGCGCATGGAGATGCCTCATTAATCTTGTGCGTAAAAAAAAAATTGTTATGTGACCGTACGAAATCAAATTACGAAATTTGTCATAAGTCGAGTTGGGTGAATTCCTGACAAAATTTGGGGTGGACCTAAAAAAATTTAGCCTGCGGCACTATTTTTTTTCTTATCTTAGGATCAGGCCGATACTATTACATTATTAATCAGATGTTTCTTTTTGTAGCAACCATCATCAATTTTTTTTTAAATCTATTCTGAACCCAACGACATAGTAATACTTTACAATTTTTATATCTATATCCTATCTATATCTAACCTAAACAATAAACAAGCCTTAAGAAGGTCGCTTCTTTTCTTCCCATCAGACCCAGTCACTGGACGCGCTTCGCTGTATTACGGCTCATCGGCAAGGCTATAAAATCAGACGAAAAGAAAAGGACCTCACAGTGCATTTCAACACGTAATATAAAGGTATACAGGGTGTATCAGAATAAGATGCTGATCCTTAACGGTGTGAATCCTTGGATTATTTTAAGACAAAAAGTTCATATGAACATAGGTCCGCGATCGCTTTATTTTTTAGATACAGGGTGTTACAATTTTTAAGCGAAGCAAAAAATATGTACGCCACTGCCTTTTTATTTAGACAGTTCAATATCTAATGCAAAGTACCTTTTGATAATTTTTTTATTTCGGCTTCGTTTAGGAGATAAATGCAATTTTATCAAACTCTGATATGGGCCTAGCGATATGCAAATAAATGTAATTTATTTTTTAAATCGAAAAACGTTGGTCACACGAAGAAAAGTCTAGGGACCATTTTTGCTAAGTGGTAAAGTGCAGTTTTGAAAGTAATATTTATTTTGAAGAAAAACAGGGGCGTATCATTTTTTTCGTTAAAAATATCTAAATATATGTTTACGCGGACGCTACTGGTAGAAGTAGAGAAAATATTTTTTATGAAATAGATATGTTTTTATGCCTACTTAGTGTCTACTAAAATTCAAAATGATACCTAAAGCGGTTTCAAAAATATTAAGGAAAAATCGTTTTTTTTTTAAATTTTCAACACCCTGTATCTCAAAAATAAAGCGATGGCGGACCTATGTTTATATGAACTTTTTGTCTTAAAATAATTCAAGGATTTACACCGTTAAGGATCAGCATCTTATTCTGAAACACCCTGTATATGCGAAATGTTGCACATAGCGATATCTTCCCACTTGACATATTTTGAGAAAAAACGTTATTTTTACGTGAAAATGGTAATGTTATTTCCCTTTACCAAAAACTTCGTTTTAAAAACGTGATTTTTTTTTAATACTGTTATTTTAACGTAATTTTTGTTCACGTTGTAATTTGTGTTACATTTTTACATTAATTTTATGTAAATAAAAGTAACGTTACTTATAAAACATTCAATTTGCGTTATGTTTTATAACGTCGAAATAAGTACCTAACCTATTTTTCACTTTATCTTAACATTTTTAAATTTCGCGCCTAAAACCCAGCGATCGGCGATTGTCGCGTCTGTCATAGACGTTTGACGTTGTTTCGTTGTGTTGTGAGTCTATAGTGGAAGGCAAGGAGCAGTTTGTGAAAATTTTGGATAGCATCGAATCTCTTTTAAGTTTTGTGAGTTTTCGTTTATTTTAAGCGTAAGTTGTTCTTAATTTTATGGTTTAGTCTTTATGAAATAACTGTTGTTTATTCTTTATATATTTCACGAGTTCTTTTGTTCTTTACCACAAACGCTTGAAGGGCAAAATGGCGTCTCGTGAATTTTATTGTCATTACAAAAAAAATGCTAAAAGAATCCCTTTAATGTAACAAAAATACCAGCCTTTTGAAGTTAATTCCAAATATAGAACAAGATACGCCACTCTATTTTTTCCTTTAATTAATTAGGAATAGTTATTCTCTAGATTCTACACCTTATAACCTCTACAAAAAATGATTATTGTAGTTCTTTACTATTGTAGACCCTTGAAAATGTTTCTTATGTAATGTAATATCTCGTGTAATTAGGTTGTTGGAACAATATTTAAAAAATGTTTCGTTTTTAATTTAGAAATAGCGCAAGTTCAGTTTGGAGAAACTAATGAGTACTCGATGGAAAAAATAATAATGGACCACTTCAGGTATGCGGCGAACCGTTTGAAGAAACAAAAAAAATGAAAACTTATACTATATAGCTAGGTACTAGATTTTAAATTAAAATAAGTTAAAATTTGTAAATTGTATACGGTAACCTAAGGCAACCTGAAAAAATAAAAGTTCATAACTTGAATATTTTCTTGTTTATTTATAAGTATCCAAATAATAAAGTATGAAATAATACGCTACTTTCCTGAGGAAAAATTTAGTTTTATAAGTTAAAAATATGTTACGAAAACGCAGAATTGTATCATAATATAATATGTTATAAAAACGTTAAAATTAGTAACGTTATTTTAACCAACGTCAGAACACCGTAACATTAAGCGTGTTTTACACATTGAAAACACGTTTATTCGTATTCTAACGTTTTTCAGTCTGACGTAAAATTACCTATACATGAAATTCACGTTTTCTTGCCAAGTGGGTTGCGGCAATCGAGCAATTCGCCCAACCAGACCAACGAGGACTTAGAGAAGACCAAACGCTGGAATGGAACCCGCATAATATGCGGGTATCTCCAGCCCGGTGAGACCCAAATGGGAGGAAGCGAAGCAGAAGAATGACAGCTGTCACAAAGCTACACTGCAAAAACCGCAGAAAGAATCGCCACACTCTTTGACATTTCTCGGGTTATCCTTTTTTACAATGTGTTATGTGAAGTTGTTCCATCACTCTCACTCTTAAAAGTTCAGACTATACGTAAGTCTAATCTTCGGATTTTTTAATAAATGGTGGGTGAGGTTGACGTTTCATTTTTGTGATTTTATTAATTTTTTTCCAATTTTCTGCAGAAAATGTGCCTTTTTGTCGCAGGTAAGTCATTTCAATCATTTATTGGTTAAAATGTGCTCAAACATCACTATTATATCGAAAGATTCGAAAGAAATCGCTCAAAATTGGTCATTGACCTCTCAAAATCTTGCAACATTTCTAAACAATTTTTCCTGTTCAATTTCCATCCCATTTTTTTTATATTTTAGAGCTTGTTTTAAATAATAAATAGTACATTACTGTAAGTATCACAGGATAGTGACAATGTAAATAAAATATAATGTAGGTGTCCCTCGGAGAAGTTGTAAAATACTGAATCAGTGCCCCCCGATTGCAATGTATGTTTTTAAACTGTAAATATTACTTCTCGACGACTATTCCCACTATCAATTTCATCACGATATCCCTGTAATACCTTTGTTTCATGGTTTTATAGTTACACAGAGCCAGCCAGACCATCAGTTTCCAGTCCTCCGAGTCCAAACTACTAATTTATTAGAAAGTATGTATACATTTGTTTTTACTTAGGTATATAAGATTTTTAGTGTTCTCATATTATGTAATATATGTTTTAAAAAAATTGTTTAATTATATAAACATTTTATGTTGCTTTTATGTGGGGCTGTTTATTATTATAATGATGTTACCCTATTTTATGTAGTATAGATTTAGTCATTCAACTGTATTGTTAAGTATATTTATTTTCATATTATTAAATTAAAGATTTAAACCATCGAGTTTTGCGTTTTAATTACCATAAAATGTTTAAAAAGATTTAAAAAGCTTTAATAAAAATGTAAGAAAACATTTTTTGAAAGAGCCGGTCTCGCGCATGCGCATATCGCAGCTACACTGCAAAATGGCCGATGATTTTGATATTTAATTAGACATGCGTGCATCGGTTCAATAACATGGGTGTTTGCTTTCTTTAACCTTAGTCTTCGTTGGGTATCTCCGTCGGGTAGCGCGATCGGTTTAAGCATACCAAAAACGCGATATTAAACAAGACTAAAGAAGGTTGTCCCTTTTATTTCCGTCAGACCCAATCCTTGGACGCGTTTCGCCGTATCAGGGCTCATCGGCAAGGCTCTAGAGTCTGATGAAAAGAACGAAAATAAATTTGGTCTTCTCCAAGTCCTCGCTGGTCTGGTGGGGTGGATTGCTCGATTGCCGCAAGATGTCGCCAAGTACAACATTTCGCATATTATTATATACCTTTATTATTTATTAGACGTTTCAGAGTAAAAAACTCATCATCAATGCAAATAAGCACCTTATTTAAATTGTTTTTGTTTTTAATGTTTTAGTGTATTTAAGCTTTAGTCGGCTTTAAAACCTCTTGTTTTATTTGATATTATGTCCAAATGCTTAAATCTTACAAATTATAGTGCAATATAAACAGGGACTAATAATAAACCTTATGAGCATATTAACAATTAAGATACTCTGACACTATGAAAAAAATTGTAGGTAAATATCTAATAATTTATTTTATTAATTGGAAATATGTTTAAAATATAAATAACTTTTTAATTTTAAAAAAATGTGCCATTTAAATTCGGCATCATATAATATATGGACGGCTATAAAATTAGATAACATTTCCAATTGTTTAAATAATTTCTTTAAATCTGTAACCTGGTTACAGATACCTGCTAGTTTTGAATTTGATATAATAATTATTTGTTTATTTTTAACTTTTCGGCAATTTGGCAATTAGGTTAATTGGAAGACTTTTCAAAATATTAATGGCTTGAAGGCTGAAATTCAAACCGCAGTAAGAAAAGTAAATAGAATAAATGGAGAATGAGGTTAGAACCTTTGAACATTAAAATAACTTAAGATTAAAAAATATTCGTATTAATTAAATCAATTATTATTAATGCTTGGTGGATTTTTTTAGATAAGTTGGTATTATTTCTG
The DNA here is from genome assembly GCA_963920685.1 of Polydrusus tereticollis. Classification (NCBI taxonomy): domain Eukaryota; kingdom Metazoa; phylum Arthropoda; class Insecta; order Coleoptera; family Curculionidae; genus Polydrusus; species Polydrusus tereticollis. The sequence goes on along the minus strand of OY987327.1, from coordinate 111,563,334 downwards.
AATTGTTCATACGTTCATAATAATTGGTTATTAGTTTATTTTTATTATGCGCCATAATGTTTAAGATTAACGCATTTGAAAATAAATTCAATATTATTGTAAATAATGTCAAATAAAAATACAGTTTTTAAAGCAAACTAGAGTTTAAATAGAACAACAATAACAAAAACATTTTAAATGCTTATTTACATTGATGATGAGTTTCTTTAGTCGGAAAGTGTAATAAATAGTAAGTGTGATATGTCGTTGGATTCAGAATAAAAATTAGAATTCATAAAGCATAAATTAAGATTTTACGACTATTTAAAAAAACAAAGATGATGTTGATTGCGAAGAAATGAAGTCAAAAATTTAATCAAATTATCTTGCAGAGGAGAAATAGTGGCAGAGGGAGTTTATAATTTATTTTTACATATCTGTCCAATGAGAACGAAATCTCAAACATTCGGTTATGCCCAAAATCGGATATTTTAAATTTGAACTTGCAAAATTCAGTAATGCGCAACTTCCTGCAAATTTAATCATCTCCGTATGTCCTATGCTTTACGAGATCCCCGTAGTGCTTTTTACCGGGCTGATGTAGTAAGGTAATGTTCGGTTTTGATTAAGGAGAGCTTCTTCTTAATCCACATATTTTACAAAGTTCCATCAATTTTAAAGAGTCCCCTATGACGCAAACACGTATTCGCAAATTGAAAAATATTAACGGCCAGTTGTCATAAGATTCGAGTTTTAATTTAACGATAATATTACTATTGCATGATTTTCGGTCCCGAAAATGTTATATGCCCATATGTTTTAAAAAATGTATTCTTTTTGTGGAGACACTAATTTTTCTACAAATGGTCGTATTTATTTTATAAAATTAAACATGAGAAAGTCATTGTAATATTTCTAGTAACCATATACCTAAAGAGTGATTACGTCTTTTTCGGTGATTCTGCAAAAATTATTCTATTTAAAAAAAGCCTCATATCTAAAGATCGTTTCACGACAGGCTGTACTTTTATTCTACGTTGCTTTTTGTTTTGAAATGGGAGATTAGCTCCTTTTTCGGTGTGTTTTAATATCCAAAATCCATTATTCTAGCATAACATAATTGTATTAGTAACTAAGCAGCACTTTCATTTAACACGATTCTGTTTACAAAACTAATCACACTCTGAATGAGTTTGTAGCTACTAATTTAGAGTTAGCAAACTTAACCACATTTTCTTTTATCAAATTAACTTTTCTTAACTTAATAAAAATCCCGTTGGGTGACTTGAGACAAAAATTGAATAATTAATAGAATGCCCTATATATGATTTCACAATTTCATAGGGCATGTAATTAACACAAAAATTGACATTGTTTAGATTTTCTTGGGATTTAAAGTCATTTATAAATAAAATTTTAGGTTAGGTAGATGTTTTGGTTTATTTTAAATTTAAACCATCATCAGAACTATAAAATGCATTATTATTAGTGAATTACATGAAATTAATTTAAAAAAACATACTTTCATTTTCACATTTTACGCAATCACTTATAAGTAGTTATTAAATATATACAGTGTCACCATTAAAGTCCGCCCCATCCCAGACGGCACCCTATATTCCTGGAATATTCCCCTATCTGCCAATAGGCCATAATATCTTGCAATATTCCTGGAATATGCACTGAATATCTCAAATGTATCTTATCTCATAAGAATATTCCATATCTATGCCATTGTAGATATGCCTGGAATATGCCGCGGGTATATTTATAGGATATGCATTGTGGAATATATTCAGTTATTTTTTTTTAATACTGATTGATAATAATATATATAATATAAATATCTATGCAGAGTGATTGCGGTCTTAAATTCTATTTTTGCATAACTTGATATAGAGGTATAGGAACTATTTATTTATAGATAATATAGAGGAAGGTAATTAAAAAATAAATTTAAATAGGAAAATGCTTTAGACTTCATAAAGTTTTTGGGTAGGCATTTTCTGCAGTTTATTAGTATTTTGTTAAAAATGAAACTTGATTTTTTTTTATCATATTATTTAGTCAATTTTCGAATTCGAGCGGTGATAAAGAAATTTGGCGTTTTATACGGTGTTGCTAGATTCCGCGTTTTAACCCTAAATTAAATTCTAAACTAACACATATTTTGATTGCAAATAAATTTATACTGAAAGTTTATATTTTATATATATGTGCTTAATTATGAACTGCTCTTCTAGAAAAAAATCGTTATTTTTTAATAACAATTTTTTTAACACAAGTTTAACTAATTTCTGTTGCGTAACTCGGAAACGCTGCCTCTGTACGTCACAGAACTGACAGAACCTGCTTTAGTTATTTTTTTTTTCACCTTGTTTTAAAGAGTATCTAGTTTTTAGGTTTTAATTCTTTTTATTTATAAAAATAAAAAAAAAATATTAATTTTAGTGATGTTCTATTATACCAAATTTGTAACTTTACCTACTAAACTAACTGACCTGACCTAAATCAAATATATTTATATGAATAAGAAAAAAAATGAATATTCTTAGCATATGCCATAAATATATTTGGGCAGATTAAAAGATATTGCAGGCATATATTTCATGGTGACCTGGAATATGCATACAATATGCCAGTCATATGCCCTGGCAGATATGGAATATTTATGGGATATTCCAATATGCCAACGGAATATTCATGGAATATGTGTGGAATATGTTTGTGCCGTCTGGGATATGGAACTTTTTTTTATTAATGAGGTTAGTTAAACTTAAATTTCGGCAATCGTTTTTGCTTCAAATGAGACTAAAAATTATATAATCAAATGTCACCATCTGTCATTCGGTATCTGTCAAAAATTACATTTTAATCAAAAAATGCTGAAAAATGGCATTGTTTTACCGAATTTCAAAAAATTTTATTAGAAAAAGTTGTTTCTAGTACAATTTTTGGCCTAAATACAAAGTTTCAGTTTTCTAGTTCAAAGTTGATTTTTTTGCCATTTTTTCTAATTAACTTTTTTTTTATTTAATGTAAGTTCGCTTAATGGATATTAAACTATTTGCTTATACCATACTCAATATTTTATTTAGTTTGTATGAGCTTTTTTTACTAGAATGCCATTTTTTTTCGAAATTTAAAATTAGAGGCAAAAAAATTTGACACAGGTGGTGCAAAGTTATCCTAATTTAAAAATTTTAACAGATAAAATTATTTTTATTCTATACCTCAGCAATATAAAGTCACTCTATTATACAAAACCTAACATGCCGACTTGAATTCCATTATTCTAACAGAATTATTAGTATTGGTTGTATATAATTTTACAAATAATTGAACTCGGAAAATGTCTTAAGTCACCCAACTTTTACAATTTCTTCTAACTAATCTTTTTTATCTATACCAAGGCCTTTCAAAAAATATTCACCGAACTGTAGTACTACATTCCTTAGCCGATAATAGTTAAACACTCTCAGACAAAAAAAAAACCGGCATCCTGGATTTCTTGCTAAGTTCGGTCCTTTATAACTTTTTTTTTTAATCCGATTTTTACAATTCTATTGCTATTTTATAAATGATTTAATTAGGAATATGCTAAATTTTTTTCATGATGGGTCATGTTTGGTAGGATAAGTGTGACGATTTTTTCTTGAGTTATTAAATTATATTCTTGAGAAAGTGCTACCCTTAGCTTCTGTAAAGTGACTGGTTGCATAGGGCGACGACGAACAGCTCTATATTCAACTGATCCCAAAAATGTTAAATTGGGTTTAAATCCGGACTACATGCAGGCCTTCTAACCGTCGAATACCAACCTCATATAAATATTCATTTACCACCTGTGCAACATTATCATTTATAAAGGGATTTAGTGCTCCATTATCCACAAATATTAGTTTAGTTCACGCATCAGCTGAAATACTTGCCCGCACCATAACGGAACCGCCATGATAAGATATTATCTCTGTTAAGCTGCATTCGGTAAATCTTTTATTTGGTCTCCTATAAACACGTTTACGACCATCCCGCGACCGAAGACAAACCCTCGACTCATCTGTGAAGAGAACATTACTCCAGTACTCTACCAGACAATGCTCTGGGGAATATCGTAAGCATATCCCAGGCTATAATCAGAGAAGGTCATTTCCCGTGTGTGTGGAAGCACGCCAAAGTAATTTTAATTTACAAAAAAGGCGAGGACCCTACGGCGCCATCGAGCTACAGGCCTATCAGCCTGTTGTCGAGCCTGAGAAAAATTGCTGAAAAGCTCATTCTTAGCCGACTAAATAATTTTGTGTTTGAACGTAACATTCTGCCAAACGAACAGTTCGGTTTTCGGGCCGAACATTGCACAGTTAGGCAGACGACAAGGTTAACGTCCAATATAATAAAGGGATTTAATCGAAGAGCGCACACGGGAGCGGTCTTCTTTGACGTAAGCAAAGCATTTGATAAGGTCTGGCACAACGGCCTCTTACTAAAAATGATAAGACTTGGAGCTCCGAACTACCTCATCAAGGTAGTAGCTTCTTTTCTGGAAAATAGAAGTTTTGCAGTCTCGTCGGAGAACGCGCTTTTATTGACTAAACGCATCAGGGCGGGAGTGCCCCAAGGCTCACCTCTCTTTCCGATGTTGTACAACATATACACTCACGACATACCGAAAGATAGACAAAATGAGCTCTATTTATTTGCCGACGACACTGCAATTACTGTGAAATCCAAACAACCGTGGTTGGTTGTCTCGAGGTTGCAGCGCCATATTAAACTAATAGAAAAATGGCTTTCGGCTTGGAAGATTCGTCTGAATCCGTCCAAGACGAAGGCCATATTCTTCTCAAAGAGTAATGTTAGACGCCCTGAGACCAGGCTCAGAGTCAATAGTGAACTGGTGCCAGGAAGTGAAATACCTAGGACTTATCTTTGATCGAAGGCTAAACTGGAGGCTTAATTCAATTAACAGAGTCAAGCTAGCATTGCAACAATTAGGCTCCATCTACTCCCTGCTTCGCAGGCGAAGAAGACTTAGCAACAGAACGAAAGTAAACCTTTACAAGGTCCTGGTCAGGCCGGTTCTGACTTATGGTGCGCCCTCGTGGTGTAACATAAGCAGGGCGGAGCTAAATAAGTTTCAGGTGATTCAAAATAGGGCGCTGAAGCTAATCGCAGATGTCCCCAGGTACACAATGAACCGCGTGCTACATCAGGATTTTCACGTACCAACAATTAACGAATTATTTTTTAAAATTATCACGGAATATTACAAACGTACGGACGTATCGCCAAACCAACTAATAACGGACTCACACACGAGAGCTGGACAAGACGCAACCTATAAACTATCTAAAGACTGGCTCCCTAATGGTCCCAACTAACAGTAGAGAGGCACTAAATTCACTAATAACAAAACATTGTTGAGAAAGGCGCCAAATTATTTTGCACTTAAAAACTTTAAATCAACCTCGGCACAACGCACTCCTCGATCAAGGCAAGAAGCCGATACAAATTTTCTACCTAAATGAAAAGACCTAATAAGTTTTCGAAGACCCAATAGATGTCAAAGGTTTTACCTAACATGAAAACCCAAACAAGATCCCGTATATACTCCAGTACTCCACAGTCCAGTTTAAACGTTCTCTGGCAAATCGTAACCGTTCTCGTCGATGATGCCGAAGTAATCGTGGTTTTTTTTTGCCGGCCTACGTTAACGGACCTCAGCTTCGTTTAACCTCCTTCGAACCGGTTTTTCACTAATATTGACTATTGACCCCAGGTATCATTCGCAACTCATCTTTTAAAACCACGGAAGTTGCTCTTCGTTCCTTTAAGAATGTTACCACAAGGAAACGATCGTCAGCTGCAATTATTTTTCTATTTCTTCCAGATTCTTCACATTTTTTAATCCTTTAATTTTAATACTAGTTTTAAAACCAAACATACTTTGGGCTCGTTTCTCTGTAATTCGAAAGACAAAATTCCACCCCATGACAGATCAGGGGTGTATTCACTCTCATGTGGGGGCTGTTCGAGTGAATACGTTGGCCAGATGGGCAGGAAGTTCAAGATTCGCATTCTAGAACATTGTAAAGAAAAAGAAAGAGCTAATAACCAGAATCTATCTCCTTCTAGAATAAGTCTCTAGATACATAGTAACTGATAAACATGAATTTAACTCTGATATCAACACTAAGTTTCTACATTTTTATAATAAGGGCAATCAACTCGACTTACTCGAAATTTTAGAGATAAACAAAGCCAAGAATAATCCAGAAATTAATTGTGTTAATGATTAAATTATACATTCAAGTACTCATTTTTTCAATGCCTTAAATTTCCATCGATAATCTCACAGGATTGTACTACCTGTTCATTTCAATCTCTTTTTACTTCTAACTTTATAACTCTTCAATTGTTTCACAATAATTGTTTAATTACTCCTCAACTTAAATTGCATCATCCTCAGTGCGCCCTCTTTCAGGGGTCTCCTTGGTGTTTTTTTCAAATTCCAGATTCTTGCCATCCAGTAAAATTCCCTGTTTCCAAGTACCTATTCCAAGCATCTTGAACCGTGGCCCTTGGAAATCCCAACGTACGTGCCATATAACTTTTATTATGACCCTCTTCTATAAGAGCATACATTTTTGGTAAGTCTGTTGTAGTTAACACCATGGCATCAATAATTATTATAATTATTTTGAGGGCTGTCATTGTCTAATAGTTATAACAATTACATAAGTTGACTCAATCTAACAATCACAGGTGTTCTAATAAAATAATGTAATTTGTAGAGTTTTATTAAAAAGGAGAATGTTAGAAATACATGTTACTTTATCAAGAAATTGTTAGTATGAAAAAAAACAGCCCCAATATCTCCACAGGGTGTTTAAAAGGTAGAACAAAAAAACACAATGATTCACCCGGTATAATATCGCCCTATTAAACATGACCCATCATTAAAAAAAAATCAGCACATTCCTAATTAAATTATTTATAAAATAGCAAAAGAACTGTAAAAATCGGATTTAAAAGAAAAAAGTTATATAGGATTAAACTTAGCAAGAAATCCAGGGTGCCGGTTTTTTTTGTCCGGGAGTTTATATAGTGGATTCCCATTTAACTATGAGCGATCCCCAAAAGTAAAAAAAATATAGGGCACATGAAAAGCTGATGTTCCATAAAATTTAATAAATAAATTAACAATTTATAAGTGAAAGGGGCACTTGAAATGAATCGCTCCAAAATTAATGTCTCGTATTGTTACATGAGGTTGTATTACGATTTTTTTTTTTATTTATTTATCTACAGGGTGTTACAAATTCGACATACGAGCATTGGAATCTCGGAAACCATAGGAGTTAGAGAAACGGTTAAATGGGAGCAAAGTTGTGCAATTCGGTGCTTAATGCTTAATACTTCCGATATTATTCGAAAAAAAACCGAAATTTTGCAAAATCGTTTTTATTTTTTCCTGAGCTCATTTGAATAGCTATTTAAAAATAAATTACACTTAGTCGTTGCAACTTTTTCTCCTCTACAAAATGACGTTATTAAACTAAAGATCCGACGTTTCGTCTCCGAGCGGCCAACAGCAACTTTATTTTTTTAAATACGGACCTGAAATTTTCTTTACCGATTTTTAAACCCCCCTACCCTCAAAATGTAATGGCGGTATTACTTTCTAATAATGAATTGTTTTTGCTTATTTCCTTTTAAATTCGTACTTTACATTTGTCAGTCGGGTCCTGGCAACGAATTTATTTTATAAGAATTTTCTAATAATTATAAATTTCTTAATTATTATAAAACCTAATTTTCTAAATGTTCAAAAATATTGCCGTTTTGCTCAATGCAACGATCGATTCTTCTTCCAATTTTGGCGACAGCCCTTTCGACCGATCTTCTCCTTATCCTACCAACTGCAACCTGTATGCGTTCTTCCAGTTCCTCCATGGTATCTAAGTCATTTTTATAAATAAAATTTTTTAATGCCCCCCATAAAAGAAATCCAGAGGCGAAATATCTGGCGACCTCGCTGGCGACCTCGCTGGCGACTCTGTTGTCCCACCATTTCCGATCCACCTATCAGTAAGATCAACTTTAAACAAACTTTGAAGAATTGGAAGAATAATACAACATACAGTTCGTCGGCTATAAAGGTCAATTGAAAGGGGGTAGTATAGCAAGGATCATAAGAAACATCGGTCTGTGCATAGGTAGGTACCTATGGGTTAAAGGAAATATTTTTGAACATTTTGGAAATTAGAGCTTTCCTAATAAACTCAAATTTTCATGAAACCCATTTGTAAAGGTTTTTATAAAAATAACGTTTTTAATTATAATTGTGATTCGTTGCCAGGACCGGACTGACAAATGTAAAATACGAATTTAAAAGGAAATAAGCAAAAACAATTCATTATTAGAAAGTAATACCGCCATTACATTTTAAGGGTAGGGGGGTTTAAAAATCGGTAAAAAAAATTCCAGGTCCGTATTTAAAAAAATAAAGTTGATTTTGGCCGCTCGGAGACGAAACGTCGGATCTTTAGTTTAATAACGTCATTTTGTAGAGGAAAAAAAGTTGCAACGACAAAGTGTCATTTATTTTTAAATAGCTATTCAAATGAGCTCAGGAAAAAATAAAAACGATTTTGCAAAATTTCGGTTTTTTTCGAATAATATCGGAAGTATTCGGAATTTTAAAACTTTTAAAGCGGCATTTTAATCAGCACCGAATTGCACAACTTTGCCCCCATTTAACCGTTTCTCTAACTACTATGGTTGCCGAGATTCCAATGCTCGTATGTCAAATTTGTAACACCCTGTATAATTGGAAGAAACAGGAAAAATAAAAAATAAAAAAAAATAAATAAAACAAGTTTTAGTGCGTGTGGTTGCCACGAGATGTAGCCACGTGCTGCAACCCTCGTCCGTTTAATCGGATTTCTGTGTCAAAAGCACTTTGAGGTCCCTTAACTTTTCGTCAGCTCCGGAGCCTTGTCGATGAGCCGTAGACGGCGAAGCGCGTCCGAGGATTGGGTCTGGCGGAAGGATATCTCTGTACACGAACCTATTTTAAGCTCGTTGTTTTTCAAGTTTTAGTATGTGTCAGATATATTAAATATCAAAAAAGTTCAAAATTTTGAAATTAATTTACATATGGGTTGAATTTTAATTGTGCAGTACCAGGTTAAACAATTGGTTCTCAATTTAATAGATTACTTTGAAAATAAATAAGAGAAAGCTTCTATCTATACCTATATCAAATTCCAAGTACACAGCCAAGAAAAAATAGAAGAAGCACCTATTTAAACTAACTTTAAGGCCACCATGGACTAGAAATTTATAGTATGAGGCATTTATCTATTATATGCTGCTCGTTTTCATTGACACCTCTATACAGGGTGTTCGATAGTATATGGCATACTCTCAGGAGCCTATAGGGTAAAAAACAAAAAATCCTGAAGTGCTTCTTAACGGAGATACAGAGCCCCCAAAGAGGTACCCAGCGACTTACCTTTTCGACTCTAACTATTGAACCGACATGTACAGGGTCTTCCAACGAGGACTGAACAGGGGCTCATTTTTGAGCTTCCTTGTATTTAAAGAAAAATCCAAAATAGCCAATCGATGTACTTTTTCCTGCAGAATTGAAAAATGAAACCAAAAATTTATTTGAACCAGAAACAAAAGAGTTACGCTATGGATAAGGTGTTTTTTAAATGGAACATAGCTTTTTTTATACGATTTTTGGAACGAGTGATTTTTTTTTTGTCCGTTCTGATTAAAATATTTAATATTGTGCAGCTATTTTTATTAAATTTTAATGTTTTATCCATTATAATTTAACTTTAACCTGTTTGAAACATACACTAGGTAATAAAGGTATAATCACCTTTGAATCCTTCAAAGTCAAAAAATTTGACAAATTTACTATAATATTGCCGAAATGAAATATTCATTAGATGAGAGATTGCAGATTGTTATCTTGTTCTACAAATGCCAAGAAAATGCAAGAGAAGCAAGGAGAAGATTTATTGCAAATTTTCACAGAAATATATCCGTCAATACTATTCTAACGATAAAGAACCTATTTGAGGAAAATAAAACATTACATGACAGAAAAAGAAATCCAGAAAGGAGTAGAAATCGAGACCGTGCCATTGTGAATTATTTTCGACTGAATCCAACCAAATCAATTTCGGACGCAGTATGGGACGTTCAATACGGCGGCGGTGTAAGACGCAGAAGAGTTACCCAAGGAACTGTTCACAGGACTTTAAGAAATCATAAATTTAAGTCTTATCATACCTTCCACTTCAACATCTAACACCGGCACAAAAAGAACTTCGCTTCCAATTTGTTTCCTAAATTGTGATTCGGAAAGAAAACGAAGACCCTAATTTATTCAGAAATATCTTATGGACGGACGAAGCCGCATTCACAACATCGGGGGTTTTCAATAGACATAATAATCATCACTGGGCCGTTGGACACCCAAGAAAATTTCAGACAATTAAATTTCAAGGAAGGACTTCAATCCATGTTTGGTGTGGCATAAAAAATAATAGAATTTTGGGACCAATATTTTTTAACGGGACTTTAAATGAACAGAGATACTACGAGTTCTTAGAAAACGCAATTGAGAACTTTTTGGAAGATTTACCATTGGAAGAATATCAAAATTTAATTTGGCAGCATGATGGGGCCCCTCCGCATGCCGTGCGTGAGGTTACTCAATATTTAAACGGACGCCATGAAGAATGGATTGGTAGAAATGGAACCTATGCTTGGCCACCCAATAGTCCCGATTTGTCAATATTAGACCCATTTCTTTGGGGCCATTTAAAGAACGTGGTATACAAGCAGCGAAACCACGATATTGAAGAGATCATGCAGAAAATTGTGAATGAAATAAATCGCCTTAACCAGGAAAATCACAGTATAACAGCAAGTTTGGAAAGGCTACAAAGAGGTTATCGCACATGTTTCGAGAACAACGGAGGTCACATTGAACAATTAAATTATTAATGTTTTTTTTTAAATTAGTATAGAGTTGGATTTCTTTTTCTGTCATGTAATGTTTTATTTTCCTCAAATGGGTTCTTTATCCTTAGAATAGTATTGACGGATATATTTCTGTAAAAATTTGCAATAAATCTTCTCCTTGCTTCTCTTGCATTTTCTTGGCATTTGTAGAACAATATAACAATCTGCAATCTCTCATCTAATGAATATTTCATTTCGGCAATATTATAGTAAATTTGTCAAATTTTTTGACTTTGAAGGATTCAAAGGTGATTATACCTTTATTACCAAGTGTATGTTTTAAACAGGTTAAAGTTAAATTATACTGGATAAAACATTAAAATTTAATAAAAATAGCTGTCACAATATTAAATATTTTAATCAGAACGGACAAAAAAAAATTACTCGTTCCAAAAATCGTATAAAAAAAGCTATGTTCCATTTAAAAAACACCTTATCCATAGCGTAACTCTTTTGTTTCTGGTTCAAATAAATTCAAATTCAAAATTCAAATTCAAAATGAGCCCCCGTTCAGTCCTCGTTGGAAGACCCTGTACAATTTAATGAAATTTTAATATTTTGTGTAGGCCATAAAGACTCATAAAACCATACTACACTAGATGTTATATTTCGTCAAGGAAGTTAGGAACAGGCTTGCCACAACACTCGTTGGCAAAAATATTGACAAGACATTTTACAGAGCTGAAAACTGATTTTTTAAATACTCTGGTCATTCCTGTTTAAAAAAGCTACTCTACATTTTGTCTCGGCAAAATCACCCAATACTCGAAGAAAATACATTTTTTGTATAACACGTTTAAGCATTAACTTTCGAAATTATTTAATACCTCTATATATATTTCCTTAGCCGACGGATGTTCTCTCGTTGTACTTGAAACAACATTCGAGGATTGTCTCAAATTTCGTTGAAATGTCGTGCTATTCTTTCTATTAGATCTTCCCTGGTGTAAACTGGCATCAAATATACAAGCCCCTTTAAATTTTGCCATAAAAAGAAATCTAATAGAGTTATGTCTGGCGACCTCGGTGGCTATAAAATAGACCCACCTCGACCTATCCATCGATTACTCAAAGTATTTGATAAGTGCTGACGAACTTAATTGCTAAAATGGGGCGGTGCACCGCCGTGCATATACCACATCTGATTTCTAATTTCTAAGGGCACATTTTCTAATAAACCGTTTTAAGTTTTATTGCAAGGATTGCCAATATATCGCACCAGTAAAGAACCGTCCAATGAGATGATTCCCAATAATCCCCGCCCACATGTTAACCGTGAACTTTTACTGGTGCTTTGTCTGTACTGTTGCATGGGGATTTCTCCATGCCAGATTTGCAAATGATGGCAATTTATTATTCCATCTTGGGTGAAACCCGTGACCAAAACAATACTAGCAAAATTCTGATTTTGGCTCTTGCAGGATAATCAGCGGAAGACATGGCACGTACCTTTAAGACGTGATAAGGATGTAGCAGTTGTTCTCGAAGGGTCTCATAAACAACTTACTTTGTCCCATGAATTTGGACCGACAGTTTTCTTACACTATTAGAGGCATTTTGAGCAATCTCATCCAGAGCTTCCTCCTCTAACTGAGTGTTCCTTGCTCTTCTTGAAGGCCCTTCTCCACTACGATGTGGCAAGAAACTTCCTAAAATGGATTAGCAAAAAATTAACTACTTTTAGCTTTTTTTTTAATTTTACTTGACTTTTTACCTGTTTCTCTTAGCTACGATCAATCCTATCAGTTCTTCGGTGTGGTAAACGTCGATTTGGAAATGAATCAGAATAAATTATTCACACCTTCACACAATTGCCGAGTGCTTGTCCATAGATTAGATTCATGTCAGCATATTCATTATATATAAGGATAATCCTCCATTACTTAAGTATCATGTACTTAATCAATCAGACAATATTTAGGAAAGTGTTGTCAATAACACATTGTTAACGAAATAAAACCGACTGGTGTTTTATTGAAGTATTCTGATTTATTATTTCAATAACGTGTTTTATATAAAAAAAATGTGTTTTCCTCAAAAATGTTTAATTTTATCGAAACAAATACTTAGATACCTTTTTTAAAGAGGAATAACCAAAGTATTTAAAAAAATCAGTATTTACACATTGTTAACGAAATAAAACCGACTGGTGTTTTATTGTAGTATTCTAATTTATTATTTCAATAACGTGTTTTATATAAAAAAATGTATTTTCCTCAAAAATGGTTAATTTTATCGAAACAAATAGATACCTTTTTTAAAGAGGAATAACCAAAGTATTTAAAAAAATCAGTATTTACACATTGTTAACGAAATAAAACCAACTGGTGTTTTATTGTAGTATTCTAATTTATTATTTCAATAACGTGTTTTATATAAAAAAATGTATTTTCCTCAAAAATGGTTAATTTTATCGAAACAAATAGATACCTTTTTTAAAGAGGAATAACCAAAGTATTTAAAAAAATCAGTATTTACACATTGTTAACGAAATAAAACCGACTGGTGTTTTATTGTAGTATTCTAATTTATTATTTCAATAACGTGTTTTATATAAAAAAATGTATTTTCCTCAAAAATGGTTAATTTTATCGAAACAAATAGATACCTTTTTAAAGAGGAATAACCAAAGTATTTAAAAAAATCAGTATTTACACATTGTTAACGAAATAAAACCGACTGGTGTTTTATTGTAGTATTCTAATTTATTATTTCAATAACGTGTTTTATATAAAAAAATGTGTTTTCCTCAAAAATGGTTAATTTTATCGAAACAAATAGATACCTTTTTTAAAGAGGAATAACCAAAGTATTTAAAAAATCAGTATTTAGCTCTGTAAGATGACACCTGACAAAATTTTGGCCCAACGAGTGTTGGGGCAAGTCCGTTCCTGACTTCCCTGACGATGTAAAACATCTCCTGTAGTATGGTTTTAGAAGTCTTTATGGCCTACCTAAAATATTAAAGTTTCATTAAATTATACATGTCGGTTAAAAAGTTAAAACCGAAAAGGGAAGTCCTTAGGATTCCCTTTGGGGCTCTGTATCTTCGTTAAGGGGCACTTTAGGATTTTTTTTCTATGACAAATTGTGGTTATTTTGACATCCCCTCTACGCTCCCGAGAGAATGCCATATCGGACACCCTGGATATGCCTAATAAGTTTGTCTATAGTTCATAACCCGTCTAGTTAAATGGAAGTCGACTTTACCTACACATAGATCCCAAACGTCCTAATTTTGTTATGTACAGGGTGTTGAAAATGCAAATAATGTATTAAATAGTTTTCGGCAAGGAATTTAGTGTTACAATTCGCCGGATGTTTTTTAAACCACCGCATATAAACTAAATTTTATAATTTCAGGAAAACGATGTGAACCGGCATACTTGAAGGATTACTGCCTCAATGATGGACAATGTTTCATGGACATAAACCCTTATGAACTTTACTGCGAGTAAGTATCTACAGCCTATACAGAATGCAGGGCGTTTCAATATTGCACCAACCGAATGTATTTATTGTTAACAAATAAATTTTTTTTTTACCAGATTAAAAATTTAACTCTACTTTAAATATCAGCCGAACCGTTTAAGATAGAAAGATAGACATAAACCAAAAAAGTTGTTTTTTGACAAAAGGATAGTCAGTTATGGAAAAAAGGTTCGGGGGGTTAAAGTGGTAGTGACTAAAAGAAAGTATAACCCTATGTGGATAGTTTTCAATAGCAACAGGTTAGTTCTGTAGGTACTTTAATATACAGGGTGCTTATTAAACATACGGCAAAAAATAAAGGGGTTATTCCCTGAAATATTCTAAAAATATTTTCTAGTTGCGAGAAAAATTTTCGACAAAACCAATTTTCATATTTTTCAAATTATTAATGTAGTCGAAATAAAAGTACGGCGTACTACACTGGGCTTACTGAGTATGCATTTTTTTAAAAATGCATTGTGATCTTTTTTAAAAACAAATCAGTTTAAACGAACGCCAAGATGACTGACATGCATTTCATTTACGGATTTGCTGATGACAATTCATTACAATCTAAGCGGTTATGTATATTGAACAATTTCCTGACCGTAATGTTCCTGATAGAAAAACCTTACAAAGTATTTATCAACGTCTTCATGAAACATGCATATTGAAACGAAGTGGGGGGCCAGAAAGACCAATGACAGTAAGAACGGTAGAAGTGGAAGAAAATGTGCTGGACATGATAGAGGAAATTCCAGGTACTTCTACTCGAAAAATTGCAAATACTTTGAATATAAGTTATGTGACTGTCTCGAAAATCCTTAGTGACTATTTATTACACCTATACCACATACGACGCTTTCAGGCACTTCTTTCAGCTGATTTTCCTTCGGGAATTGCATTCCGGCAATGGCTTTTGCACACATTGGTTCAAATCCCTCAACTACTGACGCTGATTCTTTTTATTGATGAATCAAATTTCTCAAGAAATGCAATAAATAATTTTCACAAGAACTATGTGTGGGCTGAAGAAAATCCACACGAGGTACTTAAAGTTCGTTTTCAACATCAGTTATCGATGAACGTTTGGGTTGGAATCGTGGGTGACTGGCTAATTGGACCGGTATTTCTACCAGGAAGAGTTACCGGCGAGATGTATCGTAACTTTTTGGAACAAACGCTACCTCAGTTTTTGGAGGATGTACCATTGGCAAGAAATGCAATGTAGTTTATGCGTGATGGTGCACCAGCGCATTTTAGTGTGGTTGATCGTGAGTTTTTAGCAGTAACATACGGAGGTCGCTGTGTATTGATCGAAGTGGACCTCACGTATGGCCTGCTCGATCCCCGGACTTAAACCCCCTGGATTATTGCCTATGGGGCCATCTAAAGTCATTAATTTATACTAGTCCAGTGGAGAATGTGAAAGATTTAAGAAATCGGATAATTGCTGGGTGTAACTCAATAAGAAACGACCCTCGTGTTTTTGAAAGAGATCGGCAGTCAATGAGGAGCATCCTAATTCCTAGCTGGCGCTACTCATTTTCAACAGTTCTTGTAGATTAAGAAACTTTATATGTAATTTTTGGTAATAAAATATTGTTATTGTCGAAAAAATCATCAACGGACAAAATATTCTTAGAATAGTCTAGGGAATAACCCCTTCAATTTTTGTCGTATGTATAATAAACACCCTGTTTTATACACGTACAAATTGTGAATTGATAATTCTTAAAACGCATATAAAATAAACAAGAAAAACTGAAAAAAACGTTGAACTTCCCGTACCCAATCTTTTCGGGATCTGCATAAGTGAAACTTTTTCATTATTTGTCGTCAAGGAATCACTAATTTAAATTTGTCAGACAAAATTAAAACATTTTGTATAATAGATACAGGGTGAACAACTTCAGATAGTTAGGCAAATATAAGTTTAACAGTTTTTGACTATGACAGTATCGCCAAACATCGTTAAATTTCGAAGTTTTAGTTACAAGATTGCATCATAAATTAAACAACATAATATTATGGGCGTGGCATGCCTTATTTTATTTATTGTTTTAATTTTCAATTTATAACGCTGTAAGTTTTCAAAAATGTCCAATTTTTCTAAAATCTAAAATTAAGTATGCATAATTATAGGGTGGTTAGGTTACACATAAACAACTTTATTTTTATTCCCTAATGCATGAATATGAAGTACACTAAAGCGAAAATCAAGCAAATCAAATTTAGGGGTCGCTCATTATAAAAACATTTTAAATACAATTTTATGATATTAAAAAACACAATAAGAAGATACTAAACAAGAGAGGTCTTTGATGGAGTTTATTTCTATCTAAAAATTGCAGTCTTACAGTAAAACCAACAATTGAAAGATATACAGGGTGGCGCATCGAAAACGAAACAGAGTCATTTACTGGCAGCTCAGTTCTTTTTTGGAAAAATGCTCAGACCCGTCGATTTTGTTTCCAAGGGGGACACAAAATTGGCAAAAAATCACGTTAACACGTGCAGCCCCCTGGGCGGGGGTGGCACCACCCCTAAAATCTTAAATGGAAAGGGGGGTCGAGTGATACCTTATTTTAAAGGTCCTGCAATTCCCTTTATAATGATGTAAAATTCATGTACTTCAGTTTAGTAGTGTTGAAGATTTATTGATTTAAAGCTTAAATAAAACTCTAATACATCATCATTAGTGGAGATCAATACATTTGGCAGCAAAGTAGTGTAAAAATGAAAAATGAACTGACCCGTCAGCCAAGTAAATATTGGAAATGACCACCATGACTCTCCATGCAGTAATAAAGATTTTGCTCAAAACGTTGCCGCACATTTTGCAATATTTGAGGAGTAATTTGAAGGCACTCATTCACAATTCTTTGTCGCAAATCTTCTAACGATGTTGGCTGAGTAGCATAGATTTTGCTTTTTAAGTGACCCTACAGAAAGAAATCCAAAGGTAATAAATCTGGCGATCTTGGGGGTCGTTCAATGGCACTCCTTCTACCAATCTATTGACCTGGAAACGTCTGATCTAAGTATTGTCGAACACGTAATGCGTAATGTGGTGGGGCACCATCCTGTTGGAACATCAACCTATTCGCAATGTACCGCCAATCATTCTAATTTTCAATTATGGCTGTTAATGCAGGATTTATGGCGTCTTGCAGTAATTCCAAATACATTTCACCGGTCAAATTTCCAGGTAAGAAAAAAGGACCAACTAAATGATCGCCAAAAATACCAGCCCAAACATTTAATTTTTGTGGCTGCTGTGTGTGTACCTCACGATAAATTCTGGGATTAGAATCGGACCAATATCGGCAGTTATGACAATTTACTACGCCATTTAAGAAAAAGGAGCATTCGTCGGAAAAGCAAGTGTTGAATAGAAAATGTTCATCGTTTATAATTCGTTCACTCATATCTTCACAAAATTGTAATCGCCGATCAAAATCGTCTTCATTAAGTTCTTGTACAAGGTGAATTTTATACGAATGAAAACTATGGGGCTTTAGAATCCGTTGTATACTACGTCGACTAGCACCACACACAGTATCCAATTTGCGGGTACTTAACGTAGGATCTACATAAACTTGCCCTAAAACCCCCACTTCCATTGCTTCGTTCCTTATGGGATTTTCAATGTTGCGTTTTTTATTGGCGACTGATCCAGTTTCCCGAAATTTAGCTACAAGTTCTAGAACATATTTTCGATGCACGTTACTGTTCTCATGTCGCTCATTAAATATTTGTGCTGTTCTATTAGCGCACTGATTATTTCCGAAAAATATTTCGATAATTTCAACCATTTCTGCCGTGTAAGTTAATTTATGTATAAAGCGTTAAAAGGTATTTTAAAAACAAAATTTGGTTAAATCAATCGCAAACTATGTACTAAATTTCTATTCAAAGTAAGTACGAGACATTCTCTATCTTTCTTTAAGAAACAACTTTTTTTGCCACCAAAAACGCTCCAATCGCTATTTTCAACACCAAAATGATTAACAAACCATGGGCGTAGTGAAGAAAAGCATTTACTTATTAAGTAAATGCTTTTACTCAAATTTCTTCTGAAAGTAGTACAAACTAATCTGATGCACCTACCTATTAAAGTCTACTTTAAGCTTTAAATCAATAAATCTCCAAAACTACTGAACTGAAGTTAATGAATTTTACATTATTATAAAGGGAATTGAAAGACTTTTAAAATAAGGTATCACTCGACCCCCATTTCCATTTAAGATTTTACGGGTGGTGCCACCCCCGTCCAGGGGGCTGCACGTATTAACGTGATTTTTTGTTAATTTTGTGTCCCCCTCGAAAACAAAATTGACGAATCTGATCGTTTTTCCAAAAAAGAACTGAGCTGCCAGGAAATGTATCTGTTTCGTTTTTGATGCGCCACCCTGTATATACTATTGGACAAAAGTAGAACAACAAATTGCTTTTATTTCTTTCAATTTAAAAAATTAATTATATGATTGTGATCCCCAGCTAATTTTAATGAAATATTCTCCCCACAATATTAGTAATATTTTACAATATTTTGGTACACTTAAATGAAGTGCGACAAAAGTAAAGCAACAAATTGTGTCAACTGTATTTTATTTATTACGATAAAAAAAAAACATTAAACACATTTAATAATTACAATAGCTAGAAATATTATCTTAATAGTTAATAGAATATTCATTATTTTTTATTACTTGCCGACAACGTCGCGGCATTGAGGCAATCAATTTTGAACAGTATTTTCGGGAAGGTTTGTCCAAACTTCATTGATTTTATTTAGCAATGATTGTTTATTTGGAAATAATTGTGTACGAATTGTACGTTCAACTCCCATAGATTTTCAATGGGGTTAAGGTCTGGGGATTGTGCCGGCCACTGCAAAACCCGAACGTTATTTTCTTGAAACCACTCTTGAACAATTGGTAAAGAGTGTCTTGGATCGTTATCCTGTTGGAAAATAAAACGCAACGGGATTTCCCACTCTGCATAAGGCAACATTACATTTTGCATTACCTATATCTCTATAGACAAATCGATCCGTGGTGTCATTAATGAAGTTTAAAGGACCCACCCCATTCCATGAGAAACAACCCCATAGAAAAACACTGCCTTTGCCATGTTTATCTGTGGGTGTTACTTACTCAAGGTGCTCCCCGGGACGCTACTGGACTAACTAATAATCTTAATCTAGTTATGGCTAATTAAGCCCCTCATCATTATGAATAAACGTACCAAATTTAAATAAAATTGGTAAAAGGATATTTAAGGAAATTATGAAAAATCGATTTTTCTTTAAAAACTTTAACACCCTGTATATAAAAAACGGGGCAACTTCGAACACATGTTCATATGAACTTTTTCTCTTAGAATATCATAATGAATCACCCCCTTAAGTTACGTACCGTACTTCTGAAACACCCTGTATAATACGCAGTACTATAATACTTCCTAATTACTAACATTAAATCAAGAGATAAATAGAACATTTAATAATAATATAATATAATATAAACATTTATTCCTATACAACTTAACTAACACTGCATTTAAATATAAGTACATTTTTTTTAGATGTCGTTTAATTTAGATATCTAAATTTCCCTAATCAGCTTATAAAATTTACCTTGTATTAATTTAGTTTATTTTCTATTTCTAGATGTCCAAACGGATTTTCAGGAAAGCGTTGTGATATGAAAACACCGCACCAACCTGCCAGTATGTATCCACAAACCTCATTATATACATGTAAATTAGGACTATCAACGAAATACTATTGCTAATGAGGAAGAGATCGAATTTCATTCATGTAAATTTATTCTTGTTGCCGATGTAAATAATGTTTCCTACCCCTTGGGAACTGTATATTTGTAAATGATCCTATTTGTATAAGACTGTTAAAAATTTATATTTTGTATACTTACTAAGGCAGCCATGTTGTCATCGCCAACTTTTCACCTGAATTTTGTTCACATCATCAAAATAATTTTAACCAAGGCCTTTCTTGATTTTTGGGGGTAGCGAAAGAAGACAGGCAGAGGTCACGCAGATTAAAAATGTTAACATCCGCATCCGCATTTGAGTTTAGGCGTCTCTTTAATCCTTGCTGTCATTATGTCAGTAGACATATTTCATTACTGATGAACATAACGGAACTGCTACTTTAAAATAACAGTTTTCCCCATTACTATTATAATCATAGGATTCCAATATTTACAATTCTGCCCACCGCAAGCGGTCGAGTCGGAATTAGTAATATCTCCGCCCCCTTGCACGTAACCTATAGCTGACCAGAATAATATTGCTCACTAAAGCTGTAGAATCCGCGTCAACTCAGAAGAAGCCACTTCGTGATCTGCTTACGCCACGTAGTATTGATGTTTCATTTTAAAGTCAAAGCATAAGAATAAAAATATTAACCAGAAGGATTTCTCGCAGAAAATCCGTTTGTGACCGATGTCGACAGCGATGGATTTCGATAAACAGCTCTGCTGCATAGGCGTACCTGTAGTATTTTGTTGGAAAATGCGAAAATGGGTTTAAACAATTAAGACAAATCGATATTTTGTATATAACAAAAAGAGTAGAGTACCATGGTAGGCTTTATTTGAGCAATCTTTATAAATGCCAACATGTCCCGCTTTTCTCTTCTCTTCTTCTATTGCAATACTGTCACAAAATCACAAACCTGTTAAAAGAAAGTCAATGAAACCACACAGCGAAAACTAAAGAAACAACATAAAACCTAAACTCGCGAAGTCGTACCTTTGCCCGTATTATTGCTACGATAGGACAGACATTTTCGGGCTAGAATTTCGGGGTAAATGCGTTTTAAGGTAAACGGCTGTAGTCGACGAGGTCATCAGAGAAATCTTTCTAGTTAATATTTCTTTTTGTGGTCAAAGTCAGATAGAACACGTTTTACGCTGGTACGATGATGACGCCGTGGCCAGTTTTTAGTTGATTTTAACTTTAACACCCCCGATCTCGAACTTCAGTAGCTCAAAATATAATAGTATATTGACTTGAACATGCAGTCCTAAAATAAGCGAAGGAATATCACAACCCTTATTTTTGGCGATGAAATAAAACCACCCTGTATTAGATCAATTAATTTTTTAATGTTGTTTTACTTACTTGGTTTATTATTACGGTACCATCAAATCTGAAAGGTCTCTCTATGTTCCTTGAAATGTTTTCGCCTTATTGCAGGGAATTCAATGTTTTATAAAAAAAACGACAGCCTACATCAAGTGCTGTGAATTATTTCATTTGTTTGCACAAATGTTGGTAGTATGGTTGGCGCTACTGGCAATCTACGTTATTGTGTAGAAATAAATAAAAAATATAATGCGTGGTAACACTTCGAATAGGTACCAATCGTTAATAGTGTAGTTAAAAAACATACTTTTCCAGAATAATTGACTGGGTTTTAACGACCTATTTTATAAGAGCAACATTTTTCCTAATCCTGCATTTTTATTATATATCTAGTGATTTTCATTGTTTAGTTGACCACTGGCGTAACCTACTGCGTCTTTCCAAGTTAAAAGAAAATTGAGAAAGCCTCGACTTAAACATACTGCCTCAAATGCATTCCTTTAAATTGGCAAGTTTTGCGCTACATATCAACCTCCTCCTAATCATACATTTTATTATATACTATGTATATACTATTTATATTTTTATAAAGTTTGTATGGGAGAGAGGATTCATATCCATTAAAGTTCGGGTGAAAAGATTTGTACCTACCTATAAAATATCAGGGACCGATATTTTATTACTTTTTTGTATAAAAAAATCTTGTAGATATATTTATTTATTACATCTATACTCACAACAAATTCTGAAATCCTGAAGTATTTATAACAAAGTCTAGAAATAGCTGTAAAACTTATTAATAAAACATTGTGACTTACAAATCTACATTGATTGTATTATTTAGACTTTAGACGATCGAACCCCAAAAATACCAGTTTTAATTTTAGAGGAGGTTCCAAAGGAAAATTATATTTCATAGGTATGTAACCATGGTTTTCTTTGATTTGCACATATTAACCAAATTTTGTAACTTTACTAATCTCTACTAGACACTACTTTTAGATTTGTTGTGAGTCGGATGTATTTAACCCTAATGCATGTTTTGTAGTTAAGTAGAAGTAGCGCTAAAAAAACAGTTGATTTTTACTTTACCATTACACTAATCAGTATTAAACTAGTTATAACAACTATAGGTAGGTACTTGTTAGCTACTGATAAAGTGCGCAATGGTTGCATTCAACAGAACTTCGTATCGAGTGACTCTCATTCCCACTCACTATCGATTACTGTAAGTAGGACTGAGAACCACCCGATATGAAGTAGCACTACGTTCTACTAAACGCCACCAATGTTGACAATACAGTCCGTTTTTTTTTACTGACACCATGGGATTTTGCGTTCTAGATTTTCAACCACATGTTGGGACCTCTTCTACCGTATTTATACAGCTGAAACTCAAACAGATAAAATTACGCGTTCTTAAATTAGGTTAGCTCAATCACAGAGAATATAACTACGCAACAGAACTCCGGAGAACATAGGAAAAAAGCGAACGTGTGAAAACTCTCTTTTTTCGAGGGGGTCGCCATCATAAGCAGATTCTATATTATTTTTATTTAGCGCGTTCATGTCGCCATACCATCAACCAAGTGTTGTCATATCGTCCTTACCGCTCGAAATTCGATTCTTGTAAAAATGAATAATATTTTAGATAATCGCATTAATAGATAATTGAACGGTTTCGACCGGCGCCGGCGGCGCACTTCTTGTTTATGTGATTGATCGGGTTAGGTGGCATTGGATCAAACACGTTTTTACTTTAATATTAATTTGAGGTAAATTGGGAACAGAGGCCAGTTGTAGAACATAGTTTGAAAAAAGCCCGAGTAATTTATTGGGGTATACGCATTTCCTTACTTTCTTATTTCTCTTACTGTAATATGTCTACAAGCAGTGGGTCAGCAGCCAATAAATGTAGTAGTACGTATTATTATAGACTAGGGTCTAGCTGTAGCAGCGATTTGGATATTTTATTATTGTCGCGCATGCGTATAATCAGTATAGACGAATCGTAAACATCAAGTATATACGAGGGCCGATTTAATGACTCATTACATACATGCACACTTGGACATGAGGCGTTCTAACCTCCTATGACATTTTAACAAATGTTGCGTTTTAAAGTTACAACGGTCTAATAAAATTCAACATATCAATAAAAAATCTGTTCGGAAACTGTTCATTAAACGTTCGTTTCGTATGCCCAGTTTTGCGAATGCCGACGAGTTTTCTAAACTTCAAAAATGAATCGACAAAATAATTTATCGGTAGAAGAAGCAGTAACAGCATTCACCTTGGTGAATCAGGGCTATTCGTTGTATCATGTTGGTAATGTGATATAAGGCATCGTTTTACTATAAGTCGTCTGGTTGAATGATTCAACGAGAACAGACAAGGTTTTGTTTCTTTGTACTTTGCACCAAATTTTGAATAATGCTTGAAGTTTGTGATTCGTTGATACTCATTAGACCCATGCGCGGAAACCATAAAATATCGAAATCTTTGCTGCAGCTAGATGCTTGTTTATAATTATGGTGGTTCAGGCGCATATTTTAAAATTATTTTACAGTGCACAGACTGGCCCAAAAGTTTTTATGAAATAAACTTAATGTTTTTTTTAAATAGATGACCTTGTATTTTATTATTTCAAATTGTAGCTGCCATTGTCCTGATTATTTAAATAATTAACTATAGGAGTATGGGGGTCAAATGTTAGTTGTGTTTACAGAAAGTAAACTTGTTTGTGAAAAACGTCCTATCTTTCATGACATTCCTGGAATATCTAAAAACAAATAAGTACCTAAATATAACACATGCTTACCAAAGATTGCTTGTAGTTTATGAGCACTAGTTTTGTTTCCAAATCTTTTACTTTTATACAAGGTATTGAAGGAAATAAAAATCATACCTTTCCCTGCCAAAAAAGCCGCATAAACTCTCATACAAATAAACTCATACAAACTTATCAGCACACATAAGATTACACTTTAAAGACTCAGGAGGACTAAAATGTACTACAGCGGTTATTGAAACAGTTATTCCCAATGTTTTATGCGTTCTTATAAGCATTCCTGGATAAGGACTTATAAAAACTTATAAGTATTTGACAGCAAAACAGTTTCAAACGGCATAATCCATTGGAAGCCCCTTTGTTTTATAAGGACTTGTAAGTACTTTTGAGGAATATCCTTAATTTTTTTTTTGTTTGTTTTATGGCACTGAACGAAGTCAACTGGCCAGCATATCTCTTTGTTTTTTTAGGTATTTCTATCCATGTATACTTACCTTAATTACTTATACTTATTTTAATTTTATTTACAATTTTTTTTACAAATACTCACAAACATCCATGCCCTAGCTGGGATTCGAACCAAGGACGCTGCTCACCCGACTACCGAGGCCGGCTATATTCTTTATTAATACATAAATTAGTGGAAATTCCAAATAGGATTATAGGTCTCTATGAGTCTTTAATGGTATTTCGATCCTTATATCCTCATATACTCCCATAGAACTAAAGGAAAACCCCAATATCTTTATAAATCCAAGTAAAACATAGGCTCTTATCTTATCTATCTTATATCGACTTATAAGAAAATAAATTTCCGCAGATATTCCCTATAAAACCTTAGAAAAAATGTTCTCATAATAATTGCAAAAAAAGGACATCCTCATAGAGCCTTATGAAACATAAGGAAAACCCCAATATCTTATACGCATAGATTCAAGTAAAACGGAGGTTCTTATAAACTCTTATAAGAAAATATATTTTCTTTAATGTCCTCATAAAACGTTAGGAAAGACGAATGCGGTTTAAAATGAGCACCGGATACATTCTCTGCGGCCTTGTAAATACTTATAGAAACTCTTAGAGAGTTTATGAGATTTTACGAGGCATTTTCAGCAGGGTTATCATTATATTATTATTTTAAAAAAATCACCTTTAAATAAGCTTTCATTTGATATACTACTTAGTGTCCTGGCACAGTTCGCCTTCGCTTCCTCCTTCAAGGGGCATATCCCTGGCAGTTCCGCGGCTAAGCTCAGTCAATATCTCAGGGGCGGCGATCTGTGTAGGGCAGTTTGAGACCGCCCCAGGTCCTTCCCTGGGGACGGCCTCGGTAGTTGAGAGCATGTCGTGTTCTTCTTCGTCCTCCGCCGTCCGGGCTGGAGGGGTTTCACTGTTTAGTGCCATAATTTCGGCCAATGCAGTGTTTGCCGTACGCGGCTTCTTCGCTGCCGACCTGGGGCAGGTTATGCCCAGGTGGTAGATCCTTGTACTCGGTGCTTTGGGGTCGGCACTAGGTACTGGAGGTGTGGCCTCACCGTCCAGCTCTTGGCGTCGCCTGTCTTTCGTTATTTGATCGAAAATCTCGTTTGCCACGTGGTTTTCGTCTTCCGCCGACCTGGTGCAGGTTATGCCCAGGTGGTATTCGCTTGCACACGCCTCTCCGGCGATGGCGTCGGCTTCTGTGGGTGTGGCGCAGTCCGTACAATGCTGGCAACGCCGGCTATGTCGGATTAACGTAGTATTTCTTTTTTAAATCAGTCTGCCACGTAGTTTTCGCGTCTTGCCGACCTGGTGCAGGTTATGCCCAGGTGGTAACCTATTGTGTTCGCCTCCTCGGTGATGGCGTCGGCTATTACGGCTATGGCACGGGTTGTCCAATGCTGGCAACGCCGGCTATGTCGGATTTCCGTCGATTTATTTCTTTTAATTAACTTGCCACGTGGTTTTCACGTCTTGCCGACCTGGTGCAGGTTATGCCCAGGTGGTAAACTATTGTATTCTCCTCCTCGGCGATGGCGTCGACTGCTGCAGGTATGGCACAGTTCGTCCAATGCTGGCAACGTCGGCTATATCGGCTTTCGTAGTTTTACTGCTTCTTAAAATTAATTCTCTAGGTGGAATGGTGCTCGGAACGATTGGCCCTCCTCCGACGATCGTGAGCGGACTCTTCCCCCTAGGTGCTTGCAAAATCTGTCCGTATTCCAGGTACAAACTTCTAAGACGGCCAGGAACCACTGTTTCCTCACAGTATCGGGCTCGACTACGGCGTCTCTCTCGCCGGTGCTTCTTCAGCACGCCTTGCTTTTAATCTTCAGGTTCACGTATGCCCTCTTGACATACCCAGGTCTCCGGAAGCTCCAAGATCAACTGGCAAAATTTTGGTGACGGTCCTCCAAAGAAAAAGACTTATGCAGATTTTAAAAACCAGAAATAATGCTCCACAATTACTTTTAGCTATTTACTGTCTTATGGTTCTGCACCGACTGGCTATTCCCAGCGAAATCGCGCTTTTTATAGCCGATTTCCACGTGGCGAATACCACAACATTAGCATGTCTAGTATCAGCCGTTTCTCTGGAATATCAATTCCTTAATTATATCATTTATGGCAGATGTAGCCTTTAAGCGACATCTAGCGGCAATCAAATGCATCACCTGGCCCGTCTATCAAGAATCAGTCAGAAACGGAGAAGCAAACTCCTGCAAAAACCCGGCGAGCCGGTATTCTCACAGGAGTCGCCGCCAGGAGCGCAGCATTCGTTATACAATACAGGGTGCCTCTAAAAGGTGCGGAAAAAATGCCATTATAAATTCCTGAGGCTTAAGTAATATGACGCTCTAAAGTTCAATTTGGTTTTAGTTTTTCATAAATAATTTTTTTAATAATTGGTGTATTGGCACAATATTCGGCTAGGGGGGATTTTGTGGGGTGAAAAATTAAAATCTGCTCTCATTTTTATTGTAAAATTTAAAGGGCGCCACCTGCGGTACCTTGCACACATTTAAAACGAAATAACTCTTTTGAGCCACCCTGTATTTAACTATTAAATAAAAATCCTTGTTCTCTGACCTATTTTACCTGAAAAAGGTATACGTGGTAACAGTTGGTTTGAGAAGCCGTTGTTGAGATATCTGGATTTAAGAAATTCACTTCGTGTATGGCCGGGTATAAATTATTGTAATATATGAACAGAATTTGAAGCGAAGGCGTTAAATTAAAATAACTGTCACTAAAAACTAAAAAAAAAAAACAATTACATTGTTAATTTCATTCTCTAGTAAAAACAACTAGTTAATAAAAGATTTTTAAAAATGCTTTTAACCAATGCTCAAAATGACCTCCATTCTCGTGTGTTTTAAAAAATTAAATTGAACTCTCGATTAAACTCTTTTAAGTATTTCGTTATCATTTCTTAAAGCGTCAATTACAGTTTGAATATGTCTCCTTAATTCATCTACTGGCAGAATACAGAAGGGTTTTCAAAGTACCCCATAAAAAGTAATCCATTGGTGTCATATCAGGGGATCGAGCTGGCCAATTTGTGGGTGCATCATTGCCTCTACCTATCCATCTATTTGGATACTGTTCGTTCAAATAATTACGTACGTTTAACGAAAAATGTAGAGGAGCACCGTCATGCATAAACCACATTCCTCTTCTAAGTTTCAATGGCAGGGGATTTAATCAGTTTAGTAATTCGTTTCGCAGATGTTCCAAATAATTTTCGCCATTTAGTGGAGGTGGTAAAATGACAGGACCAATTATGAAAGTGTCTATGATTCCTGCCCACACATTGATCTTAAACTCAAGCTAATAATGGGTTACTTAGTCGCATCAGGATTTTCTTCAGCATAGACATGTTCATTGTGCAAATTAGTTATGCCATTCCGCGTGAAACAGGCTTCATCCGTGAATAAAATTCTTCGTGTGAAGTTCCTATCTTGATTTCTGTGTTCTTGGATAAACCGGCAGAAAGCTAGGCGTGATTCAAAATCATGGAGTAAAAGATCTTGTACTCGTTGAATATAAAATGGGTGCAGTAGTTGCTCTCTGGTCACCCTATTAACAGTATCTTTGCATACCCCTAGCTCTAAGCCCAATCGTCTGCTGCTGAGTTTACAATTTTCTTAAGTTCGATTTAGAATATCTTTCTCAACCTCTGGAGTTCTTACCATACGTGCACGACCATAATTAATAGACACAAGCCACAAAATCCCCCCCTAGCCGAATATTGTGACAGTGCACCATTTATTAAAAAAATTAATTATGAAAAACTAAAACCAAATTGAACTTTCAACACCCTTGTATCTTCGAAAGGTAAGTTGGGTTAGATCGTCATATTTAAGTTTGTATTTAATCAGTTTTAATATTTTAATAACTTTACATCAATAAATAAAACAATTAATTATTTTTGGCAAAGAACACCCTATAAAAGCGCTTACTCTTAGAGTGTAGGCAAGGTCTGCTTACAATTTTCTAAATATAAATTTGAATCGAGGGTTATTGTATATTCTAAAAAATAGACCTCTTATGGAAAAATAATTTCAATCAACATCAAAATGTTCTTTTTTTTTAATGAAAGCCACTGATTATTTTTGCTTCACACAGTATTTATCTTTTAAAATCAATATACACTATTGGACAAAAGTAGAGCAACAAAGTGCTTTTATTTCTTTGAATTTAAAAAATTAATTATATGATTGTGATCCCCAGCTAATTTTAATGAAATATTATCCCCACAATATTAGTAATATTTTACAATATTTTGGTACACTTTAAACAAAATGAAGGTAGAGAAATATTTATAATTATAAAAATCGGCGAGATGAAGTGCGACAAAAGTAAAGCAACAAATTGTGTCAACAGTATTTTATTTTACATATTACGATAAAAAAGCATTAAACACATTTAATAATGCCAGTAGCTGGAAGTATTATGTTAACAGTTAATAGAATATCCATTATTTTTTATTACCTGCCGACAACATCGCGGCATTGAGGCAATCAATTTTTGAACAGTATTTTCGGGAAGATTTGTCCAAACTTCATTGATTTTATTTGCCAATAATTGTTTATTTGGAAATAATTGTGTACGAATTCCACGTTCAACTTCTTCCCATAAATTTTCAATGGGGTTAAGGTCTGGGGATTGTGCCGGCCTCTGCAAGACCCGAACGTTATTTTCTTGAAACCACTCTTGAACGATTTGTGAAGAGTGTTTTGAATCGTTATACTGTTGGAAAATAAAACGCAACGGCATATCCCACTCTGCATAAGGCAACATTACATTTTGCATTATATCTCTATAAGACAAATCAATCCATGGTGTCATTAATGAAGTGTACAGGACCCACCCTATTTCATGAGCAACAACCCCATAGAAAAACACTGCCCTTGCCATGTTTAACTGTGGGTGTAACGTATTTGGGATTAAACCTTGTGTTGAGTGATTGATCTTACACTGCATTCCATCAGAATTGAAAATTTTATAACGCGTTTCATCGCTAAATAAAACTTTTTTCCACTCGTCTACTGTCCAATGTAAATGTCGACGTGCAAATTCAAGCCTAGCCACTCTATTTCTTGTCAAAATAAGGGGCTTTTTAGCGGGGTGTCTACTAAATTACTTTGAATCTACCAACCTTCGTTGAACTGTCCGTGGACTAACCATAATTTCGGAAATTTCAGCAATAATTCTAGGTGCAGACATCCAAGGATCGTTTTGAGAAATTCTTTTAATGCGTATGTCTGTTCAAATTGTTGTTTTTCTCGGCCTTCCCGATTTCGGTAGATTCTCTAAATGTCCCCTTTGAATGTAACTATTATTTTGGATACGCTGTATCTTGGTAAAACAAACCGTCTTGAAATTGTGGCTTCTGTTGTACCTTCCAAATGTGCATTCACTACTCTCTGCTTTAATTCTTTCGAAAAAAAAAACTCTTGGCATGATTAATCCAGCACAGAAATATTAATTAAACATAAAATAAACTCTGCAAAAATATTTTAACCTTTACTTTCACTAAAACCTTTCTTTTTTAGGAAAATATTAAAATGTTGCTTTACTTTTGACGCATTACAATACCGTATTTAAAAGTTTACGTCAATATCGGAAAAAGCTGTTACGATATCATGCATTTAATATTATAAAATCGAGATTTCTTTAATTTTTCGACAGTGTTGCTCTACTTTTGTCTGATAGTGTCTATGTTTTTTCAAAACACCTTAATAAAACTTTAATTTACAACATTTCTATCACTAGTATTAAAGAAGACAATAACAAAAAAGAAATCTTAAGAAATCGAACTCTATTCAAATTTAGTAAAGAATAATAATTGTAGGTAAACACTGTCGCTACCTCAAAAATAAGAATTATTGCTCTTTGAAAAATTATTTTATAGATGTAAAATGTCAAAATTGATTAAATATAACGAAATCAGTTTTTGGAACATGATGTAAAAATGTTACAGTAATTTTTTTTTTACGGGTCAATGCAATAATTATTGCATAGTTACATAAATGATGTAAGTAAGCAAGTTTGAATTAATATTCCAGAAAAACAAACGATATTAGACATGCTCAGTGGCATATCAAATGAAAGCTTATTTAATGGTGCTTCATTGAAAATAATAAAAATAATATTAATTTAAAAAAATTGTGAAAAGCTATGATTCGTATTTTCTTCAACACCCTATATAAAATAAAAGATTTGCAAACAAAAGTAGTGCTCATAAACTACAAGCAATCTTTGATAAGCATGTATTTTATTCATTTGTTTTTAGATCTTCCAGGAATGTCATGAAAGATATAGGACGTTTTTCACAAACAAGGTAACTTTCTGTAAAAGCTACTAACATTTGACCCCCATGATTCCATGTATTCCATTAAAAAAAAAACATAAGGTTATATGATGTAAAATAATTTTTTCTAATTTATTTTCATAAAAAAGCTGGTTCGATAACGTTTTCAGTATCGTAATGAACTTCTTATGAAACAGTTTTCTTTATTTTTCTAAAGTCGGTAATGATGTTCACAAATGTTTTATTTTGCTGTCGTGTATGATTGGTTGCATTAATTCTATGAAATGGAGATAAGTTGAAAAAATATCAAATAATCTTACAAATTTACTATATTATAAAACATAGAACTATAAAATTTACCGCAATTTCCCTTAACTTTGGGGGAGTTAAATGTTCCATATTTTTAAAATTAAGTAGGTATGTTAGAAAAATTAGACAATTTCGTGACAAAGTAGCTTTTTTTTTTTTTTTTTTTTTATTATGATAAGGCACAGCACTACAGGATAAATCCTTTATGGCGCTCTAGGAGCGGTGCGTGTGCGCAGGAAACGATTCACGTTGGTCTTGAATCTTTGGAGACTATACTCGTTGGGGAAGACGATCTCAGGGAGGTCGTTCCAGAGTGATGACGTTCTCCAGATGAAAGAATTTTGAAACAGTGTCGTTCGAGGGACACTAAGCTGAACCACGTACTGGTGGGCTGCAGTGGCTCGTCGTGTACTTCTACCAAGCACCGCTCTGGGTGGTATTAAGCGGGCAACCTCAGTTGAACACTTGCCATGAAAATATTTGTAAAATAGACTCAAGTCGCCAACCTGCCTTCGATGTTCAAGGCTTTCCAGGTTGTTTGTCAGACTATGGTCACCGATCAAGCGAATGGCTCTTCTTTGAATGG
Source organism: Polydrusus tereticollis (assembly GCA_963920685.1). NCBI lineage: Eukaryota > Metazoa > Arthropoda > Insecta > Coleoptera > Curculionidae > Polydrusus > Polydrusus tereticollis. The sequence goes on along the minus strand of OY987327.1, from coordinate 111,531,231 downwards.
AATCTAGCAATCTCAGGGTATGTTTAGGAGCAGAGCCCCAAATATGCGAACAGTACTCCAGTGATGGTCGAATTTGGGCTTTATAGAGCATCAAAAGTTGTTGGGGTGTATAGAGGTTCTTTGTTCGGAAAAGTACTCCAAGCTTCTGCGAGGCTGCCTTAGCAATGGCCGCAACGTGGCCATGCCAAGACATACGACTATCCAGATTAACGCCCAATAAATGAATTGATGAAGCCAAGGGAATTGAGTGTCCCGCCATAACTATATCCGGTTCTTCAACATTAACTTTTTTAGAAAAAACTGCCGCCTGGGTCTTTTTAGCGTTAAATTCTACTTGGTTACTGTCACCCCAAGACAAAATTTCTTCCAGGTCTTTGTTGAGATGTGAGACCTCTTGCTGCCTATAGAGATGTGCATTAGCAGCCGATGTCCGAGCATCCAAAGTAAAAGTTGAAACAAGTGTGCTGTCATCAGCGAAGCTATATATAGGATTTTTAGTTTTTTCCAAAAGATCGTTAATGTATAGTAAGAAAAGGGTGGGCGACAATATAGAACCTTGAGGGACTCCGGCGTTGATGTTAAATGTGTCTGAAAGAAATCCGTCCATCGCCACTCGCAGGGAACGGTCTTTAAGAAAGCTCGACAGCCATGAACAAAATTGAACCGGCATTCCGTATGCTCTCACTTTAGTTAGGAGCCCCTCATGCCATACTCGGTCAAAAGCCTTGGAAATGTCCAGTGCTACCGCCCGGGACTCCCCATGGTGTTCTATTGCGTTGTTCCAAACATGAGTAACATAAGCGAGAAGGTCTCCTGTTGATCTAGACTTACGGAATCCATACTGGCGGTCACTAATAATGTTGAAGCCTTCCAGGTATTTTAGTAATTTTTCGTTGATAGCCTTCTCCATAACTTTTGATATAACCGAGAGCAATGCGACTGGACGATAGTTGTTTGGCAAGGTCTTCTTGCCTTTTTTGGGTATGGGCTGGACTCTCGCAGTTTTCCAGCAAGAAGGAAATATTCCTTTTTTGTAGGATAAGTTAAAAAGCCTACAAAATACCGGTGTCAGTTCGTCAGCGCATTTCTTAATTACAATGACTGGAATATCGTCAGGACCAGAAGCCTTTTTAGTGTCGAGACTCCCCAAGATTCGCTTAACATGGCGGTGGCGAAAGACAATCTCGGGCATTCTCGATTCTACAGGGGTAATGTTCGGTGGAGTACTTCCCTGAAAATTTACCGTTGAATGTGAAGAGAATAGTTCCGCCAGTAAGTTTGCTTTTTCCTGTGCTTTGGTCGCAATGGTGCCATCAGAACGTGTTAGAGGTGGAATGGTTGACTTGGTAAAGTTCTGACTGACGGCCTTAGCTACCGACCAAAATGATTTTGAGCCGCTAGGACATTCAAGAAGTTTGTCTCTGATCCTCTGGTTGTGTGCTTCTTTGCTTTGGTTTATCGTTTGCTTGCATTGGTTTCGAGCGTTAACAAAGATGGTACGATTTTCGGTGGTAGGATTTTTACGCCATTGTCGGTAGAAATAATTTTTTGATTTAACAGCTCGTTCGCAATTTTTGGTAAACCAAGGCTTGCCGTTAGAATGGCACTTTTTTGAGAAAGGGATGAAGGCTTCCATACCAGTAAGGATAACCTCCGATATTTCTGTTGCACAGATGGATGGATCATCAGAGGTAAAACAAACGTCCCGCCAAGGAAAGGTTCGAAAATGGTCCCTTAGGTCCTCCCACTTAGCTGATGTATAATGCCATATCTTGCGTGGTTTAGGAGGCTCTTCAGCACTAATTGGTAGTTTGTTCAGTGCCGAAATAAGGTTGTGGTCAGACGTTCCTAATGGCGGCTTCACGGTGACAGTGTACAAGTCGGGGTTTGAAGTTAAGAAAAGATCCAACAAACTAGCAAAATCACCATCTCGGTCTGGAATCCGAGTTGGTTCACCCACCAGCTGGGTGAGGCCAGAGCTGATGGCAAAGGATTCGGCTTCACGACCTTGTTCGTCAGTCATGTTTGAGTATTTGAGCCAGTTGACATTATGAATGTTGAAGTCGCCAAGGATGACAACTTCGGAATTGGGATGGTGGGTTTGCAAAAAGTCCATAGTATTAGCAAGAGAGGAGAACAAGTCTCTATAATGGGTATCGCTTGGCGGCCGGTAAAGGCAGCAGATGAATTTAGTAATTCTCTGCGTTGATATTTTAAACCACATTACATCAAAGTCGTTAGGCTCGAGTGTCTCCTCTCGTTGACAAGAAATATCACTCCGTACAAAGAGACAAAGGCCAGAATTCCGCCTAAATCGGTGATGAAAGTCGTACCCAGGATATAAATAGCTGACCGTACTAATCGATGATCTGACTTTGGTTTCGGTTAGTGCAAGTACATGAGGTTTGGTAGATTGTAGATGTTGATGGACTGCATTGATGTTGGAGTTCAGTCCTCTTATATTGCAGAAGTCAATTTGGAAGTTGCTAATCTCGGGTCTTTTAACAACTCCAGTTTTCATACCATTTCCATTTAGAATATTGTTCGAAGGACCCGCATGGCTACTGGATATGGTGGATGATTGGATAATCTCGCTTGATAAGGCGCCAGGACCCGCCCCCACCCGGAGATCCGATCGGGGGGCGTTTTTAACTCCGGAATTTATTGATCTTGGAACCATCATCACAGCATTTTTTGTATATTTCCCACCCTGGAAACCGGAGACATCGGCACAGTGACGAAACGTTAGCTGACACGGAAATAAAATTATTTGTTGATTTCAAGGCTACTATGATAAATGATTAATTGCATTACCAACATAAAATTTAGGCCTTAAATTTTTGAAAATTTCAATGTTTCATTTTCTTTTTCAATATGGATTTATTTATTGAAAAAAATGCCAAAATGAAAAAATAGTATAAAGCACACGTTTTATAAAGCTATTAGCGCACTTGTCCGTTATAAAACTCACCACAAGCGGCTTGTTTTCTAACATGGACACGTGCGCTAAAATGGGCTCTCTATGAAACTTGTACCGGGTGTCCCACTAAGAATGACTGTCGGCCGTATCTCAGAAAGTGTTAGTCGTATGGCTTGCGGAAAAAAAAATATATTAGGTAAAGTGTTCATGAGAAATTGCTGGAAATTATTTTCAAGTTTCTCAGACTGGCGCTAGAGGGCGCAACAGTAACGGTAAATATGAATCACGAAGTTTCCTCAAAAGTCGCATAGTTAAGGTATCCCGAAAATAACATTTTTGTATATTTAGAAGATTTATTAATACAATTCACCTATAGAACGTGTTCGTCACTTTTCAAATAAAGTGGTGGGGGAAGGTTGAATAACATTATTTGTAATAAATGCTGATAACTCCGGTCTGGCTTAACATATTCTAGTAAACTTAGTTTTGTTAAAAAGGGCTTTTCTCACTCTATATATCCTCCTATGAACTACGGCAATATGTGTTTTACACTAGGCGCTAGGGGGCGCTGTCTTACAACTTCACAAACATTGCACGTTTTTTCCATAATTGTAAATATAATAGTATATTCGATTTTACCTGATTACAAGGATGTTTAAAAGTCTAAGAAGTCAGCGAAAACCGCAAGTTAATATATATTTTCAATCCGGAGATATCAACAACAATAATCATAATTACGGAACATTATGATTTTATTTTCAAGTTGCCATTGTAAAGGTTTTTTTAAGAGTCAAATAGGCCTTGGAAAAACAAAATATGAATTGAAACTGTGCACGCGTGTCACCTTTCATTATTACGTCAAAATTCTTGTCGTGCCAACAGTGTTGTGTCATATTTGATTTTCAAAATGCCTCTGTTACTTGAAGAAGCGGTTGACATCATTGCGGTGTATTTTGAATGTTTGGGAAATGCAACAATTGCTGAACGGGTTTACGCAGTACGATACCCTCAAATAGAATGTTTAATCGTTTAGCTAGCCGTTTTCGTACAGACCGGAGTTATCAGCATTTATTACAAATAATGTTCAACCTTCCCCCACCACTTTATTTGAAAAGTGACGAACACGTTCTATAGGTGAATTTTATTAATAAATCTTCTAGAATATACAAAAATGTTATTTTCAGGATACCTTAACTAGGCAACTTTTGAGGAAACTTCGTGATTCATATTTACCGTTACTGTTGCGCCCTCTAGCGCCAGTCTGAGAAACTTGAAAATAATTTCCAGCAATTTCTCATGACCACTTTACCTAATATATTTTTTTTCCGCAAGCCATACGACTAACACTTTGAGATACGGCCGACAGCCATTCTTAGTGGGACACCCGGTACTTTAATATACTATTATATGCGTCTGGGCGGCCACTATTATAATACATTTAAATACTTTAGATAGGCTCTTTAAATATCTTATAGTTCTTCCACCCGATCCTCGTTTGACCACCCCGTATAGCTATTGTAAGTTATAAAATTGTTACACTGTACAAAATAAACACACACCAAAACTAATTAAAATTTTAGTTAGAGCCACGTTGATGCAAATAACCCCAATTTTAGCTTGCTTCTTTTTTACAAAGTACTTATTCAGAGTTACATGAGCCATTTTCCCCGCATTAACGAACACAACAGTACGTTTGGCAACATGGTACTGATCATGGAGTCGATTTAACGGCTTCTCGTGGATAGCCATCGCGCCAAAGCCGCTGAAATCGTATTAAGAACTCCGCTGCCGCCAGCCAAGCTCTTCTTCGGGGGGCAATTTGTTGCCACGTCTCTAGAGTCCTGCTGCGTAACTATATTTTCTGTGGCTTTGGCTACCCTCAAAAAATATTTACCGACATAACTAAAAAATGCGATTCTTTTTACACATCTAGAGCAGGAAAACGAGATGTCAAGATAAATGTCAAGTTTTCTAATGTTTATACATGGCGCATAAAGTTTCTTCACTAACAGGACATTCATAAAATAAGCCTTAGACTCTTTAATTTATTTTATTTTTTTAGTCGAAAGCACAGTTTTTTTTTGCGCATTCAATCAATATCAAACAAATAATATCCAAAAAGTTAACCAAACTTGAAGAAGGTATTTTCGAAAATATCAGCAGTACTTAAAGAATAAATTGTTCTAAATAAATTATTTTAAATGGCCTCCCAATTGAGCCAAGCAAAAGCCCAGGCAGTCGTAGAAATGCCTTTTAACATTCAGGAGCTGGTAATGGTGCCCGAAGCCTAAACAATTTAGTTACAAAGCCTTCTACATTGTTCGGTCTGCCTCTAACCATATCGAAAACTTTCCAGGATAAATAGTTCCAATAAAAGCAATCTAAGTATCATTTAGCAGTTATCATTTAAATCAATTTTAGAATGCTTTTAAGAAAAGGAAAAACCAAAGAGTGTACACGTATTTTCTAAACACCATGGAAAATTTTTCGAACGCAAAATCTTTTTTCAAAATTTTAAAGCATCCTTAAAGTGAAGTTGAAAGTATAGGGAGAAGAAAATCAAAAAATCTTCCTCCACAAGATTAATGAATTACTCAAGAAAAAATGCCTTCTCCCACTCAACAAGATTATTACATTTTCTTAAATTCAAAATGGTTTACTAAGTCTAATATTCCCTTCTATATACATTTTTCTTATCCTATTAATATTCTACTTCTCCCTACGAATCGGTTGCTCATGGCTACTCTCATCGAACAAATCTAAATTTCCTTCTATACAACTCTACAATTACAACAATTCAAGAATTACTGAGAATATTTGCATAACTTTTCATACATCCAACCATTTCACTTTTTCGGAGATCTATTAAGGTTATTTACCACAAAAAAAATGTTTTCTCTTTTGCAAACACCAACAACTTAACTCTTTTTGTCTCCTGATGATGAGCGTTTCTACGTTCGAAACATGTAGACGTAAAATAATTAAGTAAGATTTCATTTCATTAAACTTGTGGAGGAAGACTTTTTGATTTTCTTTTCCCTGTATTTTCTCAAAAAGTTTCAAAATATATTTGCTGTTGCACTTGATATGAATATTCTTCATCATTGATAACAGAGTATGGTAAAAAAACTTCCACTCTTTTGGAAATTAGGTACTGAAGGGTTTTAGGTCGGGTTTAATTGCCATAGAACATTTTTATAATATTTATTTGTACCTGAAGCTCTTTTATTGTGTTTCAGATGAGGAATGAATTCCGGGAGTACCTATCTGTTTAAGTAAGCTTGGTAAGTCTCTACCTAAATCGGATGACACAGAAAACCTCCCCCAGCCTCCCCCGTAGTAAAACTGGCCTCATTTTGAGATCGCAATAAGAAAAATTACATTTTTGCGATCACAAAACGACGATTGCTCGTTAAACCATCGCGCCAACTGAATCGACTTGGATGGGTCCTCCAAAGGAACATAGAGTAACTTTATTGTTCCTGTCGCATTTTTATAAAAATGTTACAGTAAAGATGGGCATTCACCAAAGCAACAAAGAGCAATTTTTTTGTTTCTGTATATTGCCGTTAGTTCCCAAATGTAGAAACAAGCAGCAACATATAGATAAACATTTCGTCTCCACCAAGACAACAAGAAATGTAAAAATGTTTCAGTTAATTACTGTTAACCAAGGAAATCATACAAAGTATCTCCACCACACCAAAGTATTAAAGTTTCAAAATCGCCCTGAAAGAAGAATCAAAACAAAACTGGAAATTTTGCGAAAAATCGTAAATAAGTTCAAAACGATACTAGTTAGGTATAGGGATACCATATATGGGTAGATTGGAAATGTTATCGCCTATCCATTCAATGAGCTAGCAACATAGCATCGTATTTAAAAAAATGAAGTTTTGTTAATTTTTTGATAAAGATCAAAAATTGTTACTTTTCCACTTCCCTGTGTATAAAATTTTATTTTCCAACAATACATTATCTAGGACCATACTATCTAATGCCACAACCTAAATTTCGAGTTTTTCTATTTTATCTTTGAAAAGATATTCAATTTTAGGTAACACCCTGTTAAAGGTCAAAATTTGAGGAAAATAATTTTTATCTCAGGAACGGATAGGGAAGGGTAAAAATATTTTTAGGAAAAGTTATTGGAAATAAAGAAAGGAACACAAAAAAAGTGTATTATATAGGGTGTTCCATTTAAAATAAGCAAATTTCAGACATCTTCCGGCATAACCGGAAATCGCACAAGGTCGCCGTTATTTCCCCTGAAGAGAGCGTCTTTTTAAACCCCAATATCCAAATTTGCAGGATTCAAATCGCATTACTTTCCGAAATATTCTAATGGACGGTCACCGTGAGACACCCTGTATAGGGTGTCCCATTTAAAAAAAAAACACAAGTTTGGGTCATAACTCAAAAAACAAAACTTTTTAGAAAAAAACCAACTACGCCACTGAATTCTACATAAAAAACTCTAGAATAACCCATTTTTACCTTATTGCTAAAATTTTCAAAACCGCCCTATATGTCAGAAACTGAGAGGGCTATGAAAATTTCGTTTGCGGTAATGAAAGTTTCATAAAATAATTGAAAAGTAAGCCGCAAACCCCATCTTTCTATCTATTATAATAAGGAAGCTGGTATATGAAAATACACGAAAACTGGACACCCTATATACAGTGTGTCCAAGATATGAATGGGATAGCATTGGAATCTTGGAAACGGTAGGAATTACAATGTTGGTTAAATTAGGAAAAAGTTGCACAATTTAAATACCTTTTACATGGTGTTTGCAAAATTAAACCATCTTTAACCGATTTCGATACATATTGTTTAAAAAAATTATTTTTTGCTGTATTATTTTTTATTTATTTGTTGCATTATTTTAACAGATATAAAAAAATGAAAAGTACTTTTTCATGTCACTTTTTAAGCTGAACAAGATAGCGTTTACAGATTTTCAGTACGACGTTTCGTTTTCGAAAAGACATCATCAACTTTCTTTTTTTAAATACGGTCGTTTTTTTTTTTAACCGAAGGCTATTTTGAACTCTAAAATAACTGATGTACCACTTGCATTGGTTTAAACATATTTTCAGCTTTTTAGCTACCTATCGTTTAAAAATATTCAAGAAAAATCTCCATAGTTCGGCACTGAATGCTCGAAAAACATTTATTAACATAATACCAAATTAGAACTTAATTACAAACAGTGTTTAAACAAATGGCCATTATTTTCTAAGCATAGGTAACATCGTCTGTGGAATTCAAAACATTAAGTACATCTGGGGTAATCGTTTGAAATGCTTCTAAAACCAGTTGACGCAATTCTTCCTCCGTTTGAAAATTACGTTGTTGCACAAAGTTTTTTAGGTACCCCCAGAGATAAAAGTCCAAATGAGTTAGATCAGGCGATCGTGCAGGCCAAGAAACAGCTGAACGCGTACCTATTCATCTTTCAGGAAATCTATCTCTTAAATATTCTTGGACAATTCTCGAATTATGAGCGGGGACCCCATCTTGTTGAAACCAAAAGTTATTGATTCTGCTAGTGGTAAGTTGTTATCGAACCATTCTTCCAAATTATGCTGCAGTAAATTTCGATACCGCTCCGAATTTATTGTTCCGTGGTAAAAAATTGGCCCAATTATCTTTGTTCTCGAAATTCCTACCCACATGTTGAAACCAAAACGATGTTGGTGTCTAGCCATTTTGTACAACCGTGGATTTTCTGTGGACTCTCTGAATAATGCGTATTTCTTCTGTTACAGATTCCGTTGTTGGTTATCATCCTTTCATCAGAAAATAAAATTTTATTGACGAAATTTTCGTCGTTTTGACATTGCCTAGTGTACCATTCGCAAAATACCCTTCGCCTTATGTCGTCTCCCGGTTTTAGTCCATGGCAGATTCGAAATTTGTACGGGTGATATTTGTTCTTACGCAAAATAAAATGTGCCGTAGATTTTGGCGTTCCACTTACTTTCTCAATGTTGTAGGGTCTTCCGTTATGCCACATTATTTTGAATTTCCTCATTACATGGTTTGTTTCTAGTAACAACTGCTTTATTAAATGACCCATACTGCAATCAATTGGCAACAATTCTTCCAAACATCTTTTTATTTGGTTGTAAATTCTCTGGGTAATTATTTAAATACATTTGCTCAGCTTCTCGAGTATTTCTATGGCATAAAATGTAACACTCTAACATATCAAACTTTTCTTCAAAAGAGAAATGTACAACCATTTTTAAACGAAGTGAAAGACCTCGTACCTAATTAAATTTTGTATTTATGACAGAAGTAAGTTGTCAAGAAAGACGAACGTTTGTTTCAAAGCCCACTATGTTTATTGTACGGTCTTATGATATGAGGATTTTATTCGTTACATAATAAAAATCTATGAAAGAGAAAAAGCTGAAAATTTGTTCAAGTGATAGATCAGTTATTTTAGAGTTCAAAATAGCCTTCGATTAAAAAAAAAACACAGGACCGTATTTAAAAAAAGAAAGTTGAGGATGTTTTTTCGAAAACGAAACGTCGTACTGAAAATCCGTAAACGCTATCTTGTTCAGCTTAAAAAGTGACAATGAAAAAGTAGTTTTCATTATTTTATATCTGTTATAATAATGCAACAAATAAATAAAAAATAATACAGCAAAAAATATTTTTTTTTTAAATATCGAAATCGGTTAAAGATAATTTAATTTTGCAAACACCATGGAAAAGGTGTTTAAATTGTGCAACTTTTTCCTAATTTAACCAACATTCTAATTCCTACCGTTTCCAAGATTCCAATGCTATACCATCTTATCAGTTTTCGTATGTTTTACGGGTTATCTACGTTATTAGTAAAGATAGAAGGTTGCCGTTTTCGCGGCACTGTGTTACTTTTTTAAGAAACAAATAAATGATGCCACAAACAGAATTTTCATAGCCCCCTTAGTTTTTTTAGATACGGGGTGTTTTTGAAAATCTATCTCGGTTACGCTGCAACTTATCAAAAAGGTAAAAAATGAACTTATTGGTTTTTTTTCACGTAGAATCCAGTGGCTTAGTCAGATTTTTTCTATGTTTAATTGTTTTCGAGAAAAAGAGCAAACTTGCATTTTTTTAAATGGGACACCTTATATATTTTTAGCTATTATGATTCAGTTTATCACAAGCTTTTTAAAAATATATAATACTTTATAGCTGTTTTCAATGTGAAGCTAAAAATTTACATTTTTCAACAAATTACATTTTTTTAAACGGCACACCGTATAAATTTTAAGATTAAACAATTCAGATTGTCACAAGCTTCTCACAAATATAAAACACTAATTTTAAAAATATTTGCCTATAACAATAACTTTTATAAATATAAATAACAATTAACTCAGTTGTGTTATACGTTCAAAAATTAAAAACTACAATTATTTGATGATTTAGGAAACTGTCTCATAAATATTGCTCAAACTGTTCTTCATTATGCCTAAGACATGTTTCACACATTGTTCTGATTCGCCTCAGTGCATTTAAAATAATAAAAGGCCGTGCCTGTAACTCCCTAAAGGCTCTTTCAGTGGCTTCTCTTAAATCTGTCATCGTTTGGTACTGGACGGTATATATTTTATTTTTTAGGTAGCCCCACAAAAAAAAATCCAAAACCGTTAAATTGGGTGACCTGGGTGGCCATCTTACAGGTCCATGTGTTCCAATCCAGCGGCCAGAAAAATTATTGTTAAGATATGCTCTTACAATTTGAGCATTGGGAGCGCAAGCTCCGTCCTGTTGCAAATATAAGCTATTAAGATGAGCTAGGGCACATTCTCTACTATTTCGGGCACAATGTTTTCCAAAATTTCTAAATATTTATTTGCAGTAAGGCCGCCTTCAAATATATTATATAAAATTTTACTTCCCAGTATGAAGCATGTTACGCTAAACCCAAATCTGCTTTGCCGTCCCGTGGAAATATAACATGTTGATTTTCCTGGCACCAAAACCTAGTATTTTGCCGATTAAATATACCGGCACTGGTAAAATGACTCTCATCAGACCATATAATCGTTCTTTCAAAATGATTTTCTCTATTTACATTTTGTAAATACCAATTACAAAACTCTACGCGGCGCTCTGCAAATTTGTATGGCTTAAACTTGTGTTTTTTTTAGAATATTTTGAACCCTTGATTTTGTAACACCGACAAAACCTTCCACTGTTCTACAAGAACAACTTTGACTTGTTTCAATTGAAGCCAAAACGTTTACTTCATCAATGTCCTGGTTTTCCTTATTGTAAATACCAGGTCGGGGTTTGGAAAATGAGCCGACTTCAATTAAGTTTGATTTTATTTTTAAAAATATTCTTTTATCCGGCTGTCTTGTTTCTGGGAATCTGCGAATATTACGTTTTTATAAATTTTAAAATATGATGAAAAATATAAAAAGATGCCCATACCTGTTAAAATAAACTTCTAATGCTTCGTCCGAATTTTCGTTACACTGAATATAACAAACGAACATATCGTACTTTTCATAATTCTCGAATTTTGCATTCGCAGCCATAATTAAGAAAAAACTGCTATTTATTGAAACTGAATAGAAATAAAGAACAGAAAATGGATAACCTATTCTGACAGTAAATAAAGATTTTTTCAGATACAAGCCTGTCATCTTTTGTTTTCCTAAATACCCGTCATAGACTACTAAAAAAAAATGTAAATTTTGAGCTTCACATTGAAAACAGCTATGAATTATTATATATTTTTAAAAAGCTTGTGATAAACTGAATCATAATAGTAAAAAATATATAGGGTGTCCCATTTAAAAAAATGCAAGTTTGCTCTTTTTCTCGAAAACAATTAAACATAGAAAAAATCTGACTAAGCCACTGGATTCTACGTGAAAAAAACAAATAAGTTCATTTTTTACCTTTTTGATAAGTTGCAGCGTAACCGAGATACCCAATAATATGTCCCAAAATGCAAAATTTTCAAAAACACCACGTATCTAAAAAACTAAGGGGGCTATACAAATTCTGTTTGTGGCATCATTTGTTTCTCAAAAAAGTAACACAGTGCCGCGAAAACCGCAACCTTCTATCTTTACTAATAACGCAGATAACCCGTAAAACATACGAAAACTGGACACCCTGTATACTGGGTGCGTCCAAGTTTAATGAAAAGGGAAGAATATCGTGGACATAAATTATTATTAGGTTTAAAGAAATATGACCTTGCATTAGAATTTTGAACTGAAGGGTACTTTAGGAGTTTCTTGTGCATTATATGGCAATATTACTTCAAAAAATAGCACCCCCTAATAAGAAAATCAGATGCAGGAAGGCAATATTTCTAGAAGAACAATTAGCTGTCACATTATGCTGTTTTCGTTCCCTATAAAACTGAGCAATCAGGTTTAAAATTGTTCTGTTTGCTACTTCAATAGATTGGCGCCCAACAGCTGAACTGCATTTATATTTTACATTTTTAGGATCCCAAATACATGGTTGCTGTCTATAGTTGACAATTTATTTCAAAAAGTTCTCTGCACTTCACTTAAACGCCATAACAAAAAGAAATTCTCCACTTCCCCAAAAACGAAAAATTGTGCTAAGATTTTAGTGCTGGTAGTTTCGCGATTGTTTGAAGTATAACAAGCTTCAATCGCAACCGAGATCGCAACATTCCGTCCACATCGAAAGCAATTTATACAAATGTTTCATATTATCCTTTGATTGTTGCCACTAAAAACGGATTCGCACAACATACAACACTTTTTGTTGAACTGCAACACCAACATAATGCAACACAACATATTCCAACAAAGGTAAACTTTTCGTGTTGGAATGAATTGTTGCATTATGTTGTGATATGTTGCTCCAGTGTGGACGCGGCTATGTTGCTTTGGTGGATTCGTACCTGAACATCCGCGTATACCGCGTACTGAATCGGCTTAGTTTACAATCATGCAATTTAAATAGCTCTTATAGAGTTCTTACTTTGATAGATATCCAGTAAGAAGACATCCCAAACAAGTAACATTTCCAAGTTTAAAAACTAATTTAATCAAGAATCGATCATTTATAAATCCTAGACCTAAATCATATACAGGGTGTAACTTAATGATAGGCCGTAGTGTTGTTCGTTGTGATAAGACACTAAGTTAGCACTAACTAGATGAGAATTATAAATTCCAGTGGCGTCCCGTTTAAAAATTTTATATTGTTTTCGGGTTAAGCAGCTAAGAATACAACTTTTTTGTCTCTTAATATTTTTTCGTGTCTTACTTCTTTTTCTAGAAAAAAAAATCGACATGCAATGAAGTGGCTTCTATTTTTTTTTTCTTGAAAACAAACTAAGATACGAAAAAATATCACTCATCATCATCATCATCAACTTTAGTGAAATGGTGGCATATATTTTAATAACACGTTTTGACAAATAGACATGCCAGGTGGATATTCTTTTGTTTGTTTCAATGGTTTCATGGCCGAAATTTTCTAAATTTTTCGTTTTCTGCGTTTATTGTTAATAGTAGCTATCAACTATTATATATTTTTGAGAGAAAAATATACAGGGTGTCCCATTTAAACAATCAAATGTTTGCTCTAAATCTCGAAAAGTAAGACTCCCAGAAAAGAAGTAAGCATGCCATTAAATTCTACTTAGAAAACTCTCTTACAAACATTTTTCAATTTCTTAATAAGTTAAAGGATAACCGAAATACAGGGGTGGTCACAAAGCAAACATTTTCGAAAACACCCTGTAGTTAAAAAACTAAGAAAGCTATAACAATTCTGTCTGCGGCATCTTTTGTTTCACCTAACACTCCTACACTAAATCATATTAGAAACTCATATAACCAACAAAGATTTCAAAATATGCCATCCTACTCACAAATACTAAACAACAATGGACTATCTGCCCAAGCCAACAATACCACTGATATAACCGACAAACTTGCAAATTTTTTGAGCGAATTCAAAAACATGTTTACTCAGCTAATTAACCAAAATAGCATGGTCCTTACCATGCTGACTACGGTCATCAATAAACTTACTAAATAATGGCTAATTCAATTCGAATAGCAGTATGGAATGCCAACGGTATTAGTAACCACGTTCAAGAAATCATACTATTTCTAAACATAAACAAAATTGACATCATGTTAATATCAGAGAGCCACTCCACACATAGAACTTTGATTAAAATCCCATACTATAAAATATACTTTATCTACTTTCATTTAGTAATATGAATTTTACAGTTCTGTAAATCGTTTTGTAAGGGCATATATTACAGCACTAGTGCTGTAATAGATGCCATTACAGCACTAGTGCTGTAATAGATGCCCTTACAAAACGATTTTTAATAGCAGGTGCATTTTTATTTTTAAAAATGCCTTTTGCCAAATATTTTTATTCATAGATGAAAGTAGATAAAATTTTGTACAATATTCTTGTTGTAAATTCATATAACTACACTCGATGTTTGATTAAACTCGGCTGACGCCTCGTTTAACAACTTTAACATCTCGTGTTGTATTATGAATCTTTACAACACTTATATCGTAAATATCTATTACTAACCATCCTGATGGAACTGCACACGCAGGCACTTCACTCATCATCAGAACTGCACTAAAACATCATGTCCTCCAACCATATATTACAAACAAAATCCAGTGCACAAGCGTCAAACTTGAAGCTTTAACCAGGCCAGTTACATTTGCCGCAATTTATAGCCCGCCTCGATATAATATAACTCAAGAAGAATATAATGAACTATTTGTAACACTTAACAATAATTTCTTAATAGCAGGAGACTGGAATGCTAAGCACACAACATGGGGATCCAGGTTAATCACACCAAAAGGCAGAATTTTATTGAAATGTGTGCAACAACATCAACTGAACATATTATCAACCGGAGAGCCAACGTACTGGCCAAGTGACATCAATAAATTCCCGGACCTGCTAGACTTCGGCCTAACAAAAGGGATATCTGATATTTACTGCGATATTGAACCAAACTTCGATCTAAGCTCGGATCACAGTCCAATCATCATAACTATGAGTACTAGACAAATCTAGAAAAAAACACCCCTAAGGTTATGTAACAACAGAACAGGCTGGATCAAATTTCAACAACAAATTAATGAAAACATTAAATTAGAATTCCGACTAAAAAATAGGCATGAAATTGAAAAAGTAGTTCAGCATATAACAACTTTGATTCAAGAAGCAGCATGGCATGCCACACCAACGACTAATCACAAAATAGTCGATGCTAAGCATAACATACCTCTGCATATAAAAGAACTTGTCATTGAGAAGCGTAGAGCACGGCGGAAATGGCAAAACAGCAGAAACCCACTCGACAAAACACATCTGAATAATATTACTCACAATCTTAGTAGGGCTATCCAAGAAGCGAGAAATGACTCCTTTCAAACTTACTTATCAAATCTGTCTCCTGAAGATCACTCCTTATGGAAAGCAACGAAGAAAATCAAAAGACCAATTGTAGCCGTCCCACCGATAAGAAAACTTGATGGTACTTGGGCTCGCTCAAATGTGGAAAAAGCAACTACGTTTGCAGAATTTCTTGATCAAGTATTTTCTACGCCATATGAAATTAATAATGGAGATAATATTATAGAAGAATTCCTAGAAGCACCATGCCACCTATCACCACCATTAAAGCATTCTCTCCTACTGAAGTACGGAAAGATACCTCAACTCTCATAAAGCACCTGGTTTCGACCTTATAGTCGCTGATGTTTTAAGAAACCTTCCAAGAAAAGCAATAGTACTGTTGACCACAATATTCAATAGTATGTTAAGATAAGCTATTATCCTGTTCAGTGGAAACACGCATACATCCTAATGATCAATAAACCTGAAAAACCACCAAGTGAAGCAAATTCTTATCGACCCATAAGCCTACTTCCCATGATGTCCAAAGTTTTTGAACGTCTTATATTAAACAGAATTGAAAATATAACTCCCATCGAAGATCTTATCCCTAATTATCAATTTGGATTCAGGAAAGAACACTCGACAATCCAACAATGTCATAGAATTGTAAACAAAATCAAGCAGAGTTTTGAAAAAAAGGAAATGTGTACTGCAGTTTTCCTATACATTCAACAAGCCTTCGATAGAGTATGGCATAAGGGTCTTCTCTACAAAATCAAACAACATCTTCCCGCTCAATTATATCTCATCTTGAAATCCTATTTGGAAGATCGATACTTCCAGGTAAAGTTTGAAGACGAGCTTTCGACTTGCCATCAAATCAAATCAGGTGTACCTCAAGGCAGTGTCTTGGGCCCCTTTTTATATCCACTATTTACAGCCGACGTACCAACAACCCATGAGACACTCATAGCAAATTTTGCTGACGACACAGCACTCCTGTCATCAGATACTGATCCCATAAGAGCGTCAAACAACCTACAAAATCACTTAATTCGCCTGCAACCTGGCTAAAGAAATGGAAAATTCACGTTAATACAAATAATTCATGCCAAATCACTTTTACAACAAGAAGAAATGTCTGCCCACAAGTTTCAATCAATAATGCTCCCATACCTCTAAAGAATGAAGTCAAATATCTTGGTCTTCACCTAGACCAGAAGCTAACGTGAAGAACACATATTAAAGCAAAAAGGAAACAACTAGACATAAAAGTTAAAATATGTATTGGCTAATTAATAGAAAAGCGCAGCTATCAATTGAAAATAAAATATTGATTTATAAAACTATATTAACACCAATATGGACATATGGCATCGAGCTATGGGGATGCAGCAAGCCATCAAACACTAAAATATTGCAGTCCTTTCGATCCAAAACGCTTTGAACACTAATAAATGCTCCGTGGTATATCTCAAATGAAACCATACATAACGATCTAAGAATACCGTATATCGATGACGTTATTAGAACCCACTCAAATAAGTATAGAATTTGATGCACAGACCATAACAATTAACTTATCAACAACCTGTTCAACCCTCCATTGGAAGAAAGAAGACTAAAAGAAACTGGCCCGAAGATTTATAGAATAAAATCCAGAGAACCGTTATTGGACGATACCTGACTAAAACCGCCTATCGACGCCAAAATATTTACTTATTACTCTCTTATGTAGTAGATTGTAGATATGCAGTTATAAATAAAAAAAATCTTTTGTTTCACGAAAAAGTAGCGCAGTAATGTAGTCTCTATCTTTACTAGTTACCAAGATACCCTGCAATTACATAACGATCTAAGAATACCGTATATCGATGACGTTATTAGGACCCACTCAAATAAGTATAGAATTATTCTATACTTATTTGAGTGGGTCCTAAAATAGAATTCGATGCACAGACCATAACAATTAACTTATCAACAACCTGTTCAACCCTCCATTGGAAGAAAGAAGACTAAAAGAAACTGGCCCGAAGATTTATAGAATAAAATCCAGAGAACCGTTATTGGACGGTACCTGACTCAAACCGCCTATCGACGCCAAAATATTTACTTATTACTCTCTTATGTAGTAGATTGCAGATATGCAGTTATAAATAAAAAAAATCTTTTGTTTCACGAAAAAGTAGCGCAGTAATGTAGTCTCTATCTTTACTAGTTACCAAGATACCCTGCAATTACATCGAAAAATGGACACCCTGTACTTTGTTGACGGACTGTAGAAATTTCAATTTTTATTGAAAGGAATCAATCTGTATTTCGGTATTTCATTAATTTTTCTTGTACTTCTTGCGTCTCAAAATGTTCTTAATATAATAATTGATATTTACTTTCATTTGGTTTAAAATGTCTCTTTAAATCAAAATAAAAATAATCAATATGTAAATAGATATTATTTCAAGCCGACCCTGCACCCATTTATTGCGGTTTGAAGATATTGGGACCTACACAATGGGGTTTAATCAGATAGTTGATTTATTTCATTAAAGGTCGACGATATAATATAAACTTTACTATACAGGCAAAATAGGAGCGTATGCATCTGGCCTGGTTTTAGCTGGGCCTGGACTTTAACTTTATTTTCTTGACAGCGTTGCTATTTATCGGATTTTGACAATGAGTATTGATTGCAGAAAACTATTCGTAGTTTATTGAGGTAGAGGGGCAGCAGGGAAGTACTTACATACTTTTAAATCAATAGGTCCCTGGATGGGATAAGATATGAAGGAAGAAGGGGCCCAGGAGTGAGCCAGTCTCTCGGTAGTCTGTGTTTTTAATGGATTTAAGTGTATGGGTGATTGCATAATCAGGAGATTCAAGGAAACGTCCGTCAGTTTGTAATAGTTCGGGGTTGACCAGAGAGAACCGATTGATCCAAGTCGATTCAGTGAGCTTAGGCAATAAATACCAACTCCGATATCACCAACAATTTTCCAATAATCAAAAACAATAAATGATTTTACTAACGTATTTTTTATTTTTAGAAGTTAGGAGTGAACACCATCCAAGAATTCGGAAAACTATGACTAATAGGACAACAGATCGACAAGGAGTCTCCTAAGATCCAATACTTAACTGCGCAAGAAACTGTACCAAAGAAATGTTGCATTAGATGTAATAGTTGTAAATACTCACTAATTGTAATATTTATTTACCTATAATAAATACACTAAAGTCGGCCACCGGATTCACCCAAATTGAAATTAAGAATGCGGGACAAAACAAATACTTTTCATTAAATCATTGTCCTAAATTGAAACTCTTGGTTTCAACTCAGCCAAATTGGATTTTTAGGTTCTGTCAACATTGCTGCCTTTGGAAAAACAAACATTAAGCTTGATGGCTAAATTCTTGAAAACCGCTGAGCCTTTAACTATTATTTTATTAACAAATAATCATTGTTGAAAGGCTAATCAAATGACAAGTAAGAACATGGTTTTCTTCGTGGTTTTATAGTATTTGGTAGGTCTCTTTAAACTTTCAAACCCATTTTCAAAAATGGCACAATGGAGGCATTTAACATTTTGTTTTTTTTTACATTTTCTGAAAGATGTTGTAATTTTAGTGAGAATTGCCAAAAATTTTAATTTTCTGACGCCTCTAAAGCCTTTAAAATAATTTACGAACACCGACTCGCGGAAACCGCTGTGTGACGTTACTAAGTCCTATAGTAAGTCGAGTCGTGCTCGCTGCCGTTGACGACTAAGAAGACAGGTGGTCATGTACATCGCCTTTTCTCCGTTGCTGGGCAACGGAGTTGACATCGACAGGAGAAAAAAATAATTTATAATAGTTTATTTTTCTTTTTTCTAAAATAGTGTTATAGAATATACTATTAAGAGTAATAATAAGCTTCTGCTTTAACTGAACAAAGAAACAGTAAGCGCATCTCCCTTGTATATGCACAGAAAGACCGTTGCACAAGTTCAAAGCGAACGAACTGTGGGACTTAATGACGTCACCGGCTCCCGACCGTTTTGTTTCTTTGATCTCGTATATTTCGAAAACTAGTTTTACCGGATTGACTACAATTTTTCGGGGCTGACCACACCTTATAAATGCTTCATACAAATTAGGTAACGAGTGTAGTTTGAGGTTTGACTAAGTGAGTCCATTCTTATCGGATCTAAGTCAGTGACAATCGGAACTACATTATTTTTACTCTTTATACAGGGTGTCCCTTAACTAAGGGGCCATAATTAACGGGCGTAATTTACATGTCAAAATAATCATATTTTTTCCTTTAAACATATATCGAGAAATGCCTCTTAAAGGAGCTACAGCCCCCCAAATGGGGTTTTCTGAATATGGGTTTCTTTAATTAACGGTGGTTAAAGCAGAAACTTGAAATTCTAGTAGTGTAGTAAACTTGATACGTTTGATTTAATTCTAAAGTCAAAATTGTTAACATATAGTCAGTGGCTTAACTTTCGGGGGTATAGAGAGAACAAACTAGTCATAACTTTTTTGTGTATGTGTTCGAAAAGTTTTTTCAAACAAATTTGAAAACAGTGATACTTTTAAACAAAAAAAGAACTCTTGGTTAATGTCGCTAGGGTACACCGTTTTGGAGAAACATGGATTTGAAAATTACGCTGCATAACAAAGAAGCCCATCTTCAGGGTACCCCATTTGGGGGACTGTAGCTTCATTAGAACGCATTTCTCGATATACGTTTTATAGGAAAAAAAATATGATTATTTTGGCACGTAGATTATGTCCTTGAAGTATGGCCCCTAATTTATGGGACACCCTGTATTTCTTATAAATTCTTGTTGTTTTTGCAGTGAACCAAAAAATATCTTAACACAACAATTTACATTTTGGGATAGGGAATTTAAAAGTTTGGGCTTGTAGTGTAAGCCTGTATTCTATTGACAAGCCAGTTTAACTGGATGTCGAGTTAGAAAGGCTGGCGTCAAGTTAAACTAGCTTAATGTCAAAATAGTAATCAACTTTGTTATGCCGCATTGCACTTAAAACGTATTTTCATAAATTTTGTGTCAGTATTTATATGTAAAATTTGGTTGTTTTTTTTCTTTCTGAATATCTTAACAACATGTATACAGGGTGTTTTAGTATGAACTCAGTTCTCAACTATTAGTAAATTTTGGGTGTACCAATGCAACTGAGTGGTAGATACTTTAAAAATAATACGTTTTTAGTATAGTTTACCAGCTCGAGGTCACATCCTAAAAAATATTTTCGTTTGCACTTTGGTGCTAAAATATAAGACCCATTTTATATACCTTAAAGAAGCAAAATTGACTGGTCGTCCAAAAATCGTAATGTGCAGGGGTTTAGGGGGTGGTTTTCAAAAAATTAGTAAATGTACTCTGACTTTATAATTAATTACTTTTTATTTTACTTTTATTACTTATAATTTAAAACTTTTTTCTTAATTTTAAAAACATCGCGCGCCATGCTTTTATATGGAGCACTTTAATGAATAACCGCTCGCCCTCACACACAATTGTATTAACTTTCAACTCGTTATAACTCTAAAATTCGTTGGCTAATCAAAAAAATGCTTTCTATAAACGTTCTAGATTAAACAGTAGACATTACTATGCTTCTTTTAAAGATAAATGATTTCGTCAAAAAATTGAAAAATATAAACCGATATCACCGCAAGCGTGGTCGACCGTGGAGATGCGACGAAGGTTCACATTGCCATGCCGTGCCAGCCGATAAACGACTCTACGTTCCATCGCGCGCGTAAGTTCGTTTTTCCTTCACTCTCGGTGTTATTTTCGTGGGATGCATGCTATAATTACGAGTTTCTTGTATAAAACTAATTAATGAATGATAAATATCTTGAAAAAGGTTAGTGATGAATTTAATTTTAAATTAATTCTCTTAATTTGTTCATTAATACCTAATATTAATTACATATGTTAGTTGTCCTGCTTTTTGTACATAGGATGTACAGTGGGACAATTTTAATTTTTTCATTAAGGAAATCGAGAAAACAGGGTTTATACGTTTAGGATTTTTCTATAAATAGGTTTCTAATAGAATTAGTGTTACTTCGAGGTGTCTGGAAACACGCAGTAGGTATAGCAACATTGTTGCTCAGTAGAAATGGAGAGTAACCTGAGAATTATATTGTTTTTAATTGTTGTATTCAGCGGGTTGCTGAAAATAACAGTATACAGGGTGTCCGGGAAAATATGGGAAATCTCTCGGATTCAGATAGAACATGAAAAAATAAGATGACAAATTCCTATAATTTTTTTCCTTACAGGCCCTCCCTACGAAGATATGTGCCCCTGAAGGACGCCACTGAAAACCGGTTTTTCTTGAATAACCTTCAAAGTACTTAATATAATTAATTAAAAATTTAATGTGATGAACACTAGCAAGGACCTCTTAAAATACTGTCCTTGAAACATATTTAGCTTTTTTAGTTTACAAGGGGCGGACTAAGCTTTAAAACTTAATGCTTAAATTTTCAAAACCCTATTTGATAAATACTTTAAAAAAATTAATCTGGGTAGCTTGCACCTTAGACTAAAAAGAAGGTATTCCTATTTATTGTCGATAAAATGAACAGTTTTCGAGAAAAGATTAATAAACGAATAGAAGACCCCTGTTCACAAAAATGTGCGTCTTATTTATTTATCGGAACCAAAAAAAGGTACTGCTGTTGCAAACGTTACTATGGTACGAAATAAATAAAATATCCTGCATTTTAGAACTTCTTATCTTTCACATCTCTGACACATTGATCCTTTACTCGATATTAATTTACTGATTTTTGGATTTGGTGGTGAATTTAATTGTGAATTAATTCGAACTATGGAATACACGTTTATTGAGTATGCAGATATGCATCTGATTGACGGTCTTTCGTCTTGCAATGCTTTAGAAGCCAGGTTATACCGCGATCCTAATCGTAATATGCCAAACCAGAAGACATTTCGACGAGTTGACGTACGTCTAAGAGATGATGGTGGGCGATTCCAGTTAATAAGGTAGAAGAAGAACCGTACGTACGCCGCAATTAGAAGAAAATATTTTAAATTCTGTAGATGACACTGCATCAACGAGCACTCGAAATATCAGCACAGTTTAATACGTCGAAAACAACAGTACGTGAATTTCTTTAAGACTAGCTGTTATATCCATATCATTTGCAAAGAGTACATGAACTGATTCCTGAAGATTTTCCTCGTAGAATGCAGTTTGCAAACTAGCTATTGGATCAGCAACGAAATAATGTAAACTTACTTCATTAGCATTATTCTTTTCACGGATGAAGCAAGGTTTACCAAAAATGGTATTACCAATTTACACAACATACGTGTATAGGCTGATGAAAATCCTCATGCCACTATTGTTTCGCATCATCAACATCAGTTCCAATCAAATCTGGGCAGAAATCATTGGCAATTTTTTGATTGGACCATTCGTATTGCCGGAACGCTTGAATGGACAACTTTATTTTGGAGTTCATTCAGAACGCTTTTCAGGATTTAATAGAGCACTTACCACTTGAAACCCGCCGCAACATGTACTTCATGCACGATGGGGCACCACCTCATTTCAGCGTTGGTGTGCGGGAGCACCTATTGCCTGGCCTCCTCGATCTCCCGACCTAACGCCGTTGCATTTTTACCTGTGGGGACACCAGAAAAACTTGGTGTATTCCACTCCGGGTGGCACTAGGGAGGAACTTCTACAGAGAATCACGTTTCATTGTGATGTGATAAGGACCAAGGCTGGCTTATTGTGCCGGGTACAGCAGTCCTCAATTCGTCGTGCCCGCGAGTGTATCAGACTTCACGGAGCCCATGCTGAACCCTCTTATGAAGTTTTTCAATAATTTCGTTAAGGTGTCTCCTATTACATCACTGCATTTTTTGAAATTTTTGTATTTTTTCGGATTAAACAACTTAAAATGAAACTTTTTTGTTGTTAGAATAACTTTCGTATCACACTTTGTCGCCGAGAAACAAAATAGAAATCATGGTCCTTTTTATCAAAAATAAACCATGAATTCGTTAATTATTTTTTTTTCTCGAAAACGGTTCATTTTATCGTCAATAAACAAGAATACCTTTTTTTTAGTCTAACGTGCAAGCTACCTAGATTTATTTTTTTTAAGTCTTTATCATGCAGGGTGTTGAAAATTTAAGCATTAAGTTGTAAAGCTTAGTCCGCCCCTGGTAAACTAAAAAAGCTAAGTATGTTTCAAGGGCAGTATTTTAAGAGGTCCTTACTAGTGTTCATCACATTAAATTTTTATTAAATTATATTAAGTACTTTGAAAGTTATTCAAGAAAAGCCGAATTCCAGCGGCGTCCTTCAGGGGCACATATCTCCGTAGGGAGGGCATGTAAAAAAATTTTTTATAGGAATTTGTCATCTTATTTTTTCATGTTCTATTTGAATCCGAGAGATTTCCCACATTCTTTCGGGCACCCTGTATAATCGGGGAGCTAGTTTATAAAAACAGAAAAAAGGGGATACAGAAGATTTTTGTCTTACCTGTTTACAAAAACACGTATAGAAATCGAAAAGTGGACAAATTCCCTTTACATAAAAATAAAAAATTTCATTTAAAGGTCTGGGGCAGTCCTTTGTCTTCAAAAGAACACCTAATTATTAATAACCATAATTATTCCAAAAGAAAGAATTCTTACAGTACAGAATTTAGTCAGAGCCTGAGCTCGCTTCACTATCAGATGCAACATTTTTAAGGGGCAATATACAACGAGGTTTTCTGTCTGCTTTATTATTACTTGTGTTATGCATTCGCAGGAGCCAATGCAATTTATTTCTCTTCTTTTACACTAGTGACCCAGTGACAGTTTTTGACGGAAACTGCTCATCGGAATAATTTTAAGAAAGCATTGTAATGCCTAATGCTTGATACAACGTTTATGAAACGCCTCTTTTTGATTAGCCAAATGATTCTAGAGTTATAACGAGTTGAAAGTTAAAACAATTTCGTGTTTTCAGGGCGAGCGGTTATTTATTAAAGCGCTCCATATAAGAGCATAGCGACCAATGTTTTTAAAATAAAAAAAAATCTAACTTAGATTTTCAAATAAGATTGAGGCAGCTTGATGACCAAGTTGTCATAAACGCAAAAAAAATTTTTACTAATTTTTTAAAAACCACCCCCTAGCAACCCCTGCACGGTACGATTTTTGGACGACCAGTCAATCTTGCTTCCTTAAGGTATACAGGGTGTTACTTAATGATAGCGCGTAATTCCAAGGGCAATCCTGAACTAAATTCAAGTAGAAAAGTCCATATAAACATGTGTCAAAGTTAAAAAAAAAAATCGGGTTTTTTATTATCACTTCAAAGACCCCTTTGCCGATTTTGGTGAAATTTGACAGTGTTGTTCGTTGTGATAAAACAAAAATATACGCCACTTACTTGTTTAGAAATTTTATATTGTTTGCGGATTAAACAGATAAAATTACAACTTTTTTATCTCTTGATATTTTTTCGTATCAACGATCAGTTAACTTGATTTTATTTTATCAATTTTTCGACATGCAATAAAGTGGCTTTTATTTTTTTTCTCGAAAACGAAGTAGGATAGAAAAAAATATAAAAAGACAAAAAAGTTCATTTAAAAGTATTTTTAGCTGCTTAACCCGAAAACAATATAAAATTTTTAAACAAGTCAGTGGCCTACATTTTTCTTGTCAATATTACTCGTGAGACTGCCCCCCGGGGCGCCACTGCAACTCATAATTATCATCTAGTTAGTGCTAACACTGCTAACCTAGCGTTTTATCAAAGCGAACAACACTGCCAAATTTCAGCAGAATCAGCAAAACGATATTTGAGATATTAATAAAAAAATATTTTTTTTTTAACTTTGACACCCTGTATCTTGAAAACCAGACTATTTATGACACATGTTTAAATAAACTTTTCTACTTGAATTTAATTTAGGAATGCGCACTTGGAATTACGGCCTATCATTAAGTAACACCCTGTATAGAATGATATAAAATGGGCCTTACATTTTAGCAACAAAATGCAAACGGGATGACACAATACGATCAGCTTTTAACTCCACTATTTACCGCAAATCCGAGAACCGTATAGTAATTCATTAAATACCAAGATTTTAAAAATCGTGAAAAAAAATTGATACTTCATTTTATTTCTCCGATTACTTTAAATGTTGTCCACCATGAACTTCTGGCAGTCATAAAGTCGATTTTCGAACTCATTTCTTACATTTTTGAGAATAGCAGCTCTTTTAATCTTCGACAGAATCGGAGATTTTTAAACTTTAAGGAGACTATAAAGTTAAGGGGCTAAACCATAGACATCCTAACTATTAGACCGAACAATAACAAATAAACGTGTTGTCATCATTGTATTCCAGTGTAAAGTAAATCAACATTCAAGCTGCTCGAGGGTTTGCCAGACTTACGCCACAGAAAACGTAGTTTTCTGGGCTTACTCTGTTAAAAGTATTAACTTCTATGATTTACTAGAATAACATGTGGGAAATATATTACATTGCCTAAAATCTTGTAAAAAACCTGTAGTATGGCAACGCAGCAAAAAAGAATCCGCCCAGATCCCATCGCTTTCGTGGTCCTCCGCATCGACTCGGCAATACTCGGCATAGCGGATGTTCCAATTCATTTGTGACAGCGTTTTTCCGTGGGTTTTCCTGGAGTTTTGTCAACCTAACCTTTATTGTTCTGTAGTTTTGTCGCATGCATATGTAAAGGCAGCGTAATCCCCACTCCCGAACCCACCTAGCTCCTCGCAGCGTCTCGCCACCAAACGATTTTGGCATCACAACTTTATAGCATTTATGAATGGCGTGTCGGATCTATAGTTACGATGCCTATGGGCTAAACATCAAATTAGCACCATTCCATATCAATTCGAAACAAAAAAAAAACTTCTGTCACGTAAAATTTAGATACCATCAAGTCCTTGTGTCCGTATTGAGAATGTCATGATTTAAAAATCACACTGTATACATTTTTAAAAAACATAATAAAGGGGAAATCCGGGGACCGTTACACAAATATATAGTATGTATTATAAATGTGACAAACGCACAAAGTCGATGTAAATTTATGTGAAGCAAGAAAATATTATTTTATAAAATTATTTATTTTAAGATACTCGCATAATGTGATAGCGATAAATGGCCTTCTATGTGAATTAATTTAGGTTAACTTATCTAGTGAATCTCTAGGCCGTTTGTCGTACCTTACAGTTAAGTTTTTGTACTTTGCTTAATAAATGTACTGTTGTTTGTTTATTTGTAATTTAAAATTTTTATTAATGTTACATGCTAAGCATTGGTAATTACCTGTGATACTAAAATTTTTTGGAGCATCAGACCGTTAAAAAATTAAAACAAAAGAATTCCTACTAAAACGCAAAAAAATTGTGCTAATCTATAGAATTTCATGTTTGAGTGCAATCTTAATTTTTACCTAAAACCCAAAGGAACGCCATTTCCGGTTTCGCTAGAAGTTGCAACAAGGTTTTTTGTCTAAACAACAACCTTTTCGTTATATCATAATCGAATTCTTCTCAAAATTACCTTTTGAACGACATACGACAAGTTCGAATTTGTTTTCAAGAAAACGACGTAACATTGCTTTACAAAAAACAAAACGAAGTCTATAAAATATCATATTATCGTATGTAGTTGGTATGGGAAATATAGTGATAAAATCTGCTACATTGGTCCCTTTCACAGGGGCGGATTTGGGATGTCTCAGGGGAGGGTGAGGGGCGCAATAGTTGCGACTCGGTTGCCGATATATTAAAATATTTTTATTTTAATACATAGCTTAAAAATTAACAAATGGGCTTACACTTAACTAAAAAGAAAACAATTAAAAAAACTAGACTTGGTAAAAAATCAAGATATAAGGTGTAGTATAGTAGTATTTGTGCCCAATATTTTCCCAATACTAATACCTTTCTAAAGGGTGTCCCAAAATGTACGCACATTTTAAATACCGTGGCATTTTCGTTTTTGCCATAGTAGGCTTTTGAAAATTTGATAGCTGTCATGTAATTTATTGCAATTAATAGCCATGGAACGCTACACGGTAAAACAGCGTGTTGTTATCGTGAAAACGTATTATAAATGTGGAGAATGTTATGCGGAAACAGTTCGTAAAGTGCGAGCCGTTTTTGGAAGAAATAATGCACCAAAACATACGACAGTGCAAAGATTGATCAAGAAATTTGAGCAAAGTGGTTCAGTTGGAAACATAAAATAAACAGGGCGGCCGCGTACTGCTCGATCTATTGAAAATATTGCAGCAGTGTCGGAAAGTGTTG
The DNA here is from genome assembly GCA_963920685.1 of Polydrusus tereticollis. Lineage (NCBI taxonomy): Eukaryota > Metazoa > Arthropoda > Insecta > Coleoptera > Curculionidae > Polydrusus > Polydrusus tereticollis. The sequence continues at coordinate 111,503,540 of OY987327.1, read as the reverse complement.
GTGAGAATCCAGGCACGTCGATTCGCAGTCAGTCACAGCAAGTGAACATTACCAAAAGCAGTATGCAGCGAATTCTTACAAAAGATTTGCATTTGCTTGCCTATAAAATCCAATTGACCCAAGAATTGAAGCCAGCAGATCATGGGTTGCGCCGTGAATTTGGTAATTGAATTCTGGAAAACGAGGCAAATGACGGAGACTTTTCGAATTCAGTTTAGTGATAAGGCACATTTTCAATTAAATGGATACGTCAATAAGCAGAATTGTCAAATTTGGGGGGGAAGAGAATCCTCGTGTTATTCACGAAAACGGCGGAATAATTGGGCCATACTTCTTTGAAGACGAGGCTGGAACTGCACTAACAGTGAATGGCGAACGTTATCGTGATTAGACCGAATTAATGTGTAAAACTTATGGTTTCAACAGGACGGAGCGACCTGTCACACCGCGCGTGAAACAATGGACTCGTTACGACTGAAATTTCCTGGTCCTGTCATATCTCGCAATGGTGATCAGAATTGGCTACCACGATCCTGCGATATAACACCGTGCGAATTCTTTTTCTGGGGTTAGTTCAGGTTTAGTTTTCTTAAATCTCGTGTTTATGCCAATAAACCAGCCGCAATTCCTGACTTGAAGAACGAAATTCGACGCGTCATTGATGAAATTCGTCCACAAATGTGAAAATGTTATCAATATCTTCGTCAAAAGGACAAGGGCCTGCCAGCAAAGCCGCGGTGGACATTTGTCGGATATTGTGTTTCACACTTATCCGTGATATGTATTCTTTCTAATCCTAGTAAAATTTTGACATATTTCAAGAAATAAATGTGTTTTGTTAACAAATAAAAATGTGCGTTCATTTTGGGACACCCTCTATTTGTGGAGAAGCTCTGGTAAAGTCACAAACCAAACCATTTTTTTAACATGTGAAAAAAGTCTGTTTTAATCGGAGATCAAGACTAGCAGTGGGCTCCCCATGTGTGATGCGTCAGCAGTAGCGTGTCATTGGTGCCGTGGATGAAAGGGAAGAGAAAAAGTATATGCCTCTTGCAGTTCCAATGGTCCGACGAAAACCCACCAATCACTTTGACTATTGCTATTTTTGCAAGACAAAGACTGAAGGTTACTTCAAAAAATAAAAGCGCAATATTGAATATCGCCTTCTGCCATAAAACCTGTTCCTCACAATGCAGACTTACCAGTACTGACTGCGCCTTTAGATTGGCAAGATATTGTTTTTGGAGATAATTCTACTATGGCATCATCAGGCGGCTCCGAAGAACAGGGCCCAGTTCCGGCGAGCCACATTAATTTGATTATTCAAAGCAACAGTCGGAACTTCTTGGTTCCCGTCTTAAGGAGTGGAACTTACTAGCCAAAGAAACAAAAATTACAACTTTTAAGAAAAGAAATGCTACGTTTTCTGCATTTTACAATATGGAAAATTCGTTATGCAGGTATCGATGGTTTAATGCAAGAGCTCAATATATGGAGCATTCTCCTTGTAAGCGACGCTTGTTCATAGACTCATCGAAATATAGTTTAAAAGCTATGTTATTACATAATGGAAATGACAATAAAAGAAACCTATCCTTTTAGATAAAATAAACTACAACCGATACAAATAGCAGATATGTGGGGATTTAAAAGTTATAGCAATTTTAGTGGGATTCAGGGAGAATTTACAAAATATTGCTGTTTTCTTTGTTTTTGGGAAAGTCGTGCAGTGAATGAACATTATGTAACGAAAATTTGGCCGGAAAGGAGTGAATTTTAAAAGGGATCTCATAATGTTAAGTATGTGCCCCTTGTAGAGCCAAAAAATGTCCTTTTGGCTTCTCGTCACATTAAACTTACACTAATGAAACACTTTGTGAACGCTAAGAATAAAGAGGATGAAGGATTTAAATACCTTAGACAAGTATTTCCCTAGTTAAGTGACGCCAAATTAAAAGAAGGCATTTTTATTGGGCCACAAATTAGAAAATTGCTGGATGATGTTAATTTCATAGAAAACTTCACCACGCAAGAACTCAGAGCTTGTAACCACATTTGTCAATGTAGTGAGGGGATTTTTAGGCAACAAAATATGAATGCAAACTACGAACAACTAGCTAATGAGCTTTTAGACTACTACAAATCGCTTGGTTGCCGAATGTCATTAAAAATTCACTTTGTCATTCCCATTTATTATTTTTTCGTGAGAATTTGACAATGGAAATTTGATACCAAGGATGAGGGATCCAGTCATGATGGGTGGTTACTGTTGGTTTTTGAAGAAAGAAGATGCGACCCCCCATAAAAGGAAAAAATAGAATTAGTATGTTTGAAATATATATTTTTGATGTTTGATTTTTTCTTAGATGTTAACTTAATAATATAAATTACAAATATAGTCCGTATACAGAGTTAAAAAAATTGTTAAATCGTTTTTTCAATAAATATTAAATTCCACTTAAAACCATTCTATATGTGGCTTGCTTAATGTAACAAGAAAACCTTACGAGTATGCTATTCAGCTTTTTGTTACAACAATTTTTTTTGTCGCCCAGTGTTATTATTGTTAAAGTTTTGCATTTGTTTCTAATAAATTGGTTATCTATTGCCCACTTTGTTACAACTAAAGTAAATAATTAAAAATATGGAATGTGAGCTTGTTTTTCAAAATACATAAGCAACTAAAAGTATACATTTTTAGATAGCCCAAATCATGCTTAATCGATATAAAAATAAAATATACAGGGTGTTTCGATAAAAACTCCCAGGCCAATTATTTCGAAAACTATAAGTGACATGTAAATTCTGTAAAGTGTGTAAACGCCAGTTTTTAGCCTATATGATTGGCTTCACAACTGTGTAAAAAATGTGTTTAAATAATACAAGATGTAGGTGGCGCCATGGTGCAAAGAATTTTTTCGGTGACAGGAACTTTTAAATGTTGTGGTTCTTAAAGATAATTAATTTTTAATCAAATTATGTCTCATAAAATTTTTTGATAAATCCAACATGGACGGAGATATTTGGGTTTAAGTTTTTTATTAAAATAATTTTAACGATTATTTTAATTATAAATATTTTTAATATCTTTAGCAGATTTTAATTTAATTTCGGTAATGATAATTTTAGTGATAAAACGCTCGTGTAGCGCTAAATTATTACGTTCAGTGACGTCTCAGGGGACGCCTTAACAAATAATATTGGCAAAAAATAAGACGCCACTGAGTTTTTGGTAATTTTTATATTTTTTTCGGATAAAGCAACTAAAAATATCCTTTTATTGTCTGTTAAATTGTTTTCATATCTTGCTTAGTTTTCGAAATAATTGGCCTGGGAGTTTTTATTGAAACACCCTGTATAGGGTGTTTCAAAAAACATGTGCCATCGCTTGTGTGGTAATTTCTTACCCAAAAATAAGACAAATAGTTCCCATCAACATAGGTAGCCGCTATAATTTTGAGATACAGGGTGTTGAAAATTTAAAAAAAATCTGTTCTTCCTTAATATTTTTGATACCGCTTTAGATATCATTTTGAATTTTAGTAGGTAGGTACTAACTAGGCATAAAAACACATTTATTTCATAAAAAGATTTGCTTTACTTTTACCAGTGGCGTTCGCGCTAACTTGTATTTTGTAATTTTTAAGAAAAAAAATGATACACCACTGTTTTTCTTCAAAATAAATATTATTTTCAAAATTGCGCTTTATCACTTAGCAAGAACGGCCCTTAATGTACTTCGCATTAGAAATTAAACTGCCTACAGAACTGCGTTATCAAAAGAGAAACCGGCAGTGGCGAACATATTTTTTGCTCCGCTTAAAAATTGTTACACTCTGTATCTCAAAAATACAGCGGTTGCGGACCTATGTTGATAGTTATTATTTGTCTTATTTTTGGGTAAGGGATCACCACACGAGCGATGGCACGTTTTTTGAAACACTCTGTATAGGTTGTGTTTAAATCATAAGTTTGGTTAACATATCAGGAAGTTTTCAAAATTACCGTGTAGATTAACAATAATACACTAATAAATTCTTGGACGTTGACAAATTTGCCACCGGAATCTTTCTTTTCAAATGAAAGTATCACAGCAGTGAAAACAGCAACGCCCTGTTTGATAATAACTCCAATATTTCCCCGAGTATCGATAATGGGACACATATGTTTTCGTTCATACCCGGTACAACCATCTTTTAAAAATCCTTATTAATCTCATATAACAATTTTTTACATTTTCTTATAGCTTTATCCCTCCCTTACAGTTTTCGAAACAATAATTAATAATCAATGCGTAAAACGCAGCCAAAATCTCTTAGAAACTAACCCAAAATTCAGTACGACATACCTATTAGTACTTTTTGAGATAGTATCGCTTTGTAAAGCACGTTAAAATAACCTTGCCCTGTATTAGGGGTGTCAAAAGTGTGTTCAAAAAGTTCTCATAAAGCAGCACTTTTTATTGAGAGTAACTCTTTCGTAAAATTAGGGCAGAAAGGAAAATTTCTATCTGGTGTCTAAAACTTGTTTGGACACGCTGTAGAAAACAAAATATTGCCCTATGCGATATAAAATTTATATCTTATTTGAATTTAATAATACTTACCTACTTCAAGTGTAATGAAACAGCTAAATCCTTACCACGATTTGTGATACATCTATTTTAGTGGATATTTCCCAATTTGAAAAACTATTTTAGACTGGCAGTATTAGAATATGGTAGTTCAAATTTGTGTCGATAGGGACAGATTTTCAATTTTTAATTCAACATCATCCGGGACTAATATCCTAAAAAATTAATTAAATACTCTATACTTTTATGCAGAATTTTGAACTATTAAAGTCCACCTAAAGTTCCAAGTAATTTTTTTAATAAAATACCAACATCTTTGTCTTGCATGTTTTATAACTATACCTTGAAAATTCAGCCCTACCATTTTTAAGACTTAGCAAAATATGTGAGGGTCTGTTCTCTAGATACCTATAAAAAACTGTAATCCTTAATTATTCAATGACGATATTAAAAACATTACCTAACTAATCACTTCAAAAGTATTTTCTGTATATGCCTCAAAAACATTATAGAAACGTGTCTGATGCTCCGAAAAATTTTAATGTATTACTTTAAATACCTAAAAGCCAATTTTGCCAGTATTATGAATGGGCCTTTTAGAATAATAAGAAATATAATTAATTTCAAAGGAAAAAATTGAGATTTATTTATAATTAAGTTTTGTAGTAAGCGAATCCTTTAAAACTTCAAGATCTATTAAGTTTAAGGTGGTAAAACATGAGTAGAAATCGATTTTCAAGTTACTTTTGCTTGGACGATAACACTATTCCAAATAAGAAGTTACGAGAAAAAGGAAATTTCCCAGAGATAGTAAGAACCTAGTTTTAAACTACTCAAATCCATATCTATAAATATAGTCATATGGGATCGTCTTGACAGTTTTAATTACAAGTAAATTTTTCTGTTCTTATTGATATAGGTACAGGGTTTTCATTTCAAAAGTAGCCACCTCGGTTTTAGGTAGAAATAACGGTTTTGAAACGAAATGTCAAAACATGTCAACTTTTGTTTTAAGGGGGTAAATCTTTCATCATATTTTTATTTATACAGGGTGCGTCAAAAAAGCTGGACGTATGTCATTTTGTATTTTTTCAATGGAAACCCATAATTTTTTTCGTATTTCTGGATTCCCCTACAAATAATAAACACTTTTTGTAATATACATCCTATAGCTAAATCTAACAGTTTTTAAAATATCGAAACATTTGAATGTTTTACTATGTGTGGTAAAAATACGACTTTATGTTCAGAATTCACTTTATTAAGTTTTCAAAATGTGCTCCGTTATTGGCTAAACAATAATAGAGCCTATTCTCGAATTCTTCGCGAACATTTAGAAAAGTCTGCCGGTTAATTTGCCTACATCCTTCAGTAATTCTGTTTCTCAATTCGGGAACACTCTCGGGCGCAGTTTTGTAAACTAGGGACTTCAAATATCCCCACAGAAAAAATCAAGAGGTGTGAGGTCTGGGGACCTAGCCGGCCTATCCACAGGACCTCTCCTACCTATCCATTTTCCGGGATAGTTCATTCAATCATGTCCTAACAGGTAGCGCATAATGCGGCGGGGCTCCATCCTGCTGGAAATACAAATTTTGTTCATCAAGTCCCATATCCCCCTCTTAATTAACTTGATTTTCCAAAGATTGGGTAATAAGAGGATCTATGACATTTTCCAACAGATTTACGTATAGTTCACCTGTCAAGTTTTCTTCCATAAAAATTGGCCCAATAATCTCATTTCCAAGAATGCCTGCTCACACATTTATCTTTTGAGGATATTGGGTATGATCTTCCCTAAATAAATGTGGATTTTCATTATCCCAATATCTGCAATTATGTTTATTCACGAATCCATTCAATAAAAAAGTTGATTCATCACTGAAACATACATCTTTAACAAAATTCCGGTCGGCTAGAATCACCTGAGTCATTGTTTCGCAAAATTCAATTCTTCTGTCATAATCGTCTTCGCTGAGTTGTTGAAGGATTTGTATTTTATAAGGAAAAAACTTATTTAGTTTCAAAGTTTTGTGAATGGAACCTACTGAAACGTGTGTCAATTGAGTACCGTTTTTTTAAAACTCGATAACTGCATTTTTACCGAAATTCAGTTATACATCGATTTCGGATGGAAATTCAATGCCCGACCCACTGGTAGCATCAGATACATGAAAACGCGATAAGTTAAAGAGCTGCAGAGTAATCAATTCTTTACGGTTTCTCAAAACTCGATAACTACACGGGCTACTTGAAAACTCGATAAGTAATGAGCCTAAACATTTTTGATGATTTCCTATATTTTATACTTTCTGTAGTTTTCCGTTATTATTTGGGATAGAATACAGATCAGTGCTCGTCGCCACGTGTCGAATGATTAGAATAGATTGTGTCAGAAATCCAGAGTTTTTAGTTTAACTTTAAGCTTCCAAGACAAGGCGATAATTCCTTTTAACATTGGTCCTTCGAAAGACAAAGAAAAAGCCCTTTGGAAGATACAGAACATATAAAATATCCAGTCATAAGATAATATGGAAAGAAATCAAGGTAAAAGACAGACAGGTAGACAGTTGGATCCTAATTATGTTTGGCCAGAAATTGCCCAAATAAGACGCAGAATATTAACAGAAATTTCACAAGTAAGTGCAGATAAAGCCATAAGAAGTACAAGAAGTGAGACCAGGAGTGTAGTTAGAGAAAAAGATGTTGAAAAATTGACAAGACCTTTGACAGCTATAACTGTAACACCTACTGAAATGACTGAAGGTGAGAAACACCTAACTTATGACAAATCTTCGAGTAATAGAACTTGTGGTGATATTGAAAAAATGAAAATAGCCTTTGAAATTGAAAAAAAGAAACAAGACCTGATGGAAGAATTTATGAAACAAAAGTTACATGTTCTTGAAATAGAAAAGCAATTACGTGAAGCTGAAGTAAGTGGATCTATTTGTAGTCATACAAAATCAAATAAACAGACAGACAATTCAACATTTCATGAGACACGTGCAGTTCAAAAATGGGTAAATGAATTACCAGAATCGTTTTCCAAACAAGAGTTTGACCTGCAAGACCTCAAACCTAAAAATTTCGACGAACATAAGAACGAAAAGACAGATATTGACAAGTTATGTGAAGCATTAAAAAATGCAGTAGAGCCAAAACGGTTTTTTGAACGTGACTTTCCAATATTCGATGGAAATCCTGCAGATTGGCCATTATTTTTTTCAAATTTTAACAAAATTTCAACAGCATGCAACTATAATAATGAAGAAAAGATGACAAAGCTTCAAAAATGTTTACGTGGAGAAGCTAGAAGTGCAGTTATTGGTATGTTAATTGCCCCAGATAATCTAGATACTGTACTGAAAATTTTAGAAATGCGTTTTGGAAGACCCGATCAAATTATTGAGACCATTATTTATAAAGTAGCTGCAACACATCCAGTACGAGAAAATGATCTAGAAGGTATGATAAAATTTTCAAATCAACTTTCGGGTTTAGTTTCGACCATAAAATCCCTAAATTGTCAAAATCACCTTCAAAATCCACAGCTTCTAAAAGATTTAGTACAAAAATTGCCAGAATCTCTTAAATTTCGCTGGGGAGAATTTATTTTGAAAAATAGAAGTTCAAATCTTGCAGTATTCTCAGATTGGTTGCTGGAATTGTCAAATGCAGCAAGTTTTGTTATTTCACCCAAAAATTATAACAAAAATCGACAAAAGCCCAGGGAATTTACATATACAACACAAGAAAGAGACGAAAAATGCACATTTTGTAGAGAAGGCAAACATAAAATTGAAAAGTGCCGCAGATTTGAAAAGGAAGACATAGACTTGCGTTGGAAATTTGTGACTGACAAGAAATTATGTTTTTCCTGCCTGAAAAGTAGACATCAGACCAACAAATGCCAGCACAGAAAAACTTGCAATATTAATGGATGCAAGCAAGGTCATCATACGCTTTTACATAAAAATAGACCAGAAGAAATACCATCAAACAAGAATACCGATCGTGAGACACTTTTAGCAATGGGCCAAGGCTCCAAAAATGTACTTCTAAGAATGGTGAACGTCTTACTACATGGACCTCGAGAAACAATACAAATTGTAGCTCTATGTGATGAAGCCGCAACAGTTACTTTGATGGATAGTTCCCTAGTTGATCGTTTAGGTGTCACAGGTAAAAGCATGCCGCTCTGTGTACAGGGGACCAACGAAATGAAGACAACTCACTTAAATTCCATTTGCTTTGACGTCGACATATCAGGAATATACGAAAATGCCCGAATGTCCAAATTGACAGGTGTAAGATCAGTAAACAACTTAGCATTGCCAGAACAGCATATATCGCAGAATGAATTCCGTAGCTATTCATATCTAGCAGGTATTCCTTTCACTGAAATTAGACATCAACCCATGCTACTAATTGGACAGGATAATATTCATTTGACAGTAGCCCGCAAAATATACGAAGGCCCTACAGATTCACCGATAGCAACAAAAACTACTTTGGGATGGATTATTCATGGACGCGCCGAAACTAAATTTCTAAAGGAAAATGAATTTAGTTTCCATATTTGCCATCAAGATACTAATGATTACCTTCATAACCTTGTTCAAAATTCATTTACAATAGAATCATTTGGCGCATCAATTCCAAATTTACCGACAAATAAGTCAGAAGCAAGAGGTATAGAAATAATGGAGAATACTACCAAAAGAGTGGGTGATCGATTCGAAGTCGGCCTTTTATGGAAAGATGATGGAGTAGTACTACCTGAAAGCAAAACGGTTGCTATTCATAGACTTGCGTGCATCGAAAAAAAAATGAAGAAAGGCGAAAAGTATAAAGAAGATTATTGCAACAAAATTAAAAGTTATGTAGAAAAGGGATATTTAAAAAAGCTTTCAAAAGAAGAAGCAGAAGTGGAAACTTCCCGAACCTGGTACCTGCCACATTTTGGAGTTTCTACGACCAACAAACCAAAATTGCGTCTAGTTATGGATGCAGCAGCAAAATCTCAAGGGTATAGCCTAAACGACCACCTGTTAGCTGGTCCCGATTTATTACAGTCCCTTGTTGGAGTTTTAATTAAGTTTCGACAAAGTAAAATAGCATTTTGCGCCGACATACGTGAAATGTTTCATCAAATACAAATCAGGTCTAAAGATCAGCAAGCACAAAGACTACTATGGCGAGACGGCGATACAACAAAACCAGTAGAGGTTTATGAAATGCAAGTTATGACATTTGGAGCTACTTGTTCTCCAACTTGCGCCCAATTTGTGAAAAACTTGAACGCTAGACAACAAACGACATCTGAAGATATCTTAAACGCAATTATAAAAAAACACTACGTTGACGACTACTTAGATTCTAAAGACACAATAAGCTATAAGAACAATCACCGAGGTTAGGCGAATTCAAAAGCTAGGAGGGTTTGAATTGGTAAACTGGATTTCCAACAGTCAAGATATAATGAAAAGATTGTCAGAGAAAACGGATTTTTCTAAGGATCTTAATTTTGACTGTCACTCTAACCCTCAAAGAGTTCTAAGCTTGTGGTGGAATGCAAAAGATGACAACTTCCATTTTCGTGTAACCCTTGACCCCATTCTTTCAAATACAGAATGCAATCCAACCAAGAGGCAAGTTTTAAGTACTGTTATGTCATTATTTGACCCACTTGGACTTATTTCTATATTTACGATTCGTGGACGAATTTTGTTACAAGATATATGGAGAAAAGGCCTTGGATGGGAAGACAAAATTGACCATGACCTTTTTATATTTTGGCAACAGTGGCTTAATGATCTGAACGAAACGATTTATCTTTTGAAAATTCCTAGATGTTATTCATCAAGTAAAAGAAATGCAGCTGAGAGAATAGAATTGCATATATTCTGTGATGCAAGCAAGGAAGCCTTTGCTACGGCTGTGTATTTGCTCACAATTGACAAGAATGGCATTGATGGTTCTCTTGTTTTTGCCAAGGCTAAAGTTGCACCTCTTAAACCACTGTCCATTTCTCGTTTAGAACTGCAGGCTGCAGTGATGGGAAGCAGAATTTTTGTTACGTTGAAAAAACAGTTGGAAATTAAAATTACCCAAAGTTACCTATGGACAGATTCAACAACTGTCTTGCATTGGCTAAGAGGAGACGGGAAGAAGTTAGGCCAATTCGAATCCCACAGAATCGGAGAAATACAAGAAAATACCAATGTCGCTGCAATATCGAAAAATGTATGAATTTTTGGCTTCAAGGTCCCGAATTTTTGTATAATGCTAACAAAGATGAATGGCCCACAACAAAAATACCCTTTTCACAAAATGAAATTGACGAAAAGCCCAAAGAAACAGTTATAGTTACACTGTTACAAAATGATGGTCTACCGGACATCGAGAGATATTCAGAATTTGACAAATTAATCAGGGTAACAGCTTGGGAGTTGAGATTTATTACAAACTTAAATAGTAAAAAGACAAAAATACCAGATGCACAAAGAAATCTAGAAAATATTTTGACCAGACAAGAGATATTAAATGCAGAAATATTTTGGATAAAACAGAGTCAAAAAGAAAGTTTTCTAGAAGGCATTGAAAATATACAAAAAAATAGAGAGCTAAGAAAACAAAGTAGACTCAAGAAATTAACCCCGACATTAAAAGAAGACCTTCTTGTCCTTGGAGGAAGGACAAACTTTGCCAGTTTTATGAGTGTTACCGCCAGAAATCCGTACATTCTTTATCCAAAACATAAATTAACAAAACTTCTGATTCAACATTACCATGACATTTTCGGTCATCAAGGGGTAGAAACAGTACTTAACAAAATTAGACAGAAATTTTGGATTATTGACGGGAGACAAGCAGTAAAATCATGTTTTCAAAATTGTCTGAAATGCAAATTAAGAAAATCTAAACCTATAGTTCCTTTAATGGGACAGCTACCACCAGAAAGATTGATTCCAAATGTAAAATCATTCACTTACGTTGGTATCGATTATTTTGGACCTATCATGGTCTCAGTAGGACGAAGACAAGAAAAAAGATGGGGTGTCCTATTTATATGTATGACCTTAAGAGCGATACACCTGGAAGTAGCACATTCCTTAAATGCGGATTCTGCTATAATGGCCTTAAGGAGATTAACTGGTAAACGAGGAACACCAGAAGTAATTTTTTCTGATAATGGTACAAACTTTAGAGCAGCGGCAGAAGAATTAAAGAAAGCGGTAGACGATATGCATAAGGAAGCAGTAGCTGAGAATATGTCAAAGAGAAAAATTAATTTTGAATGGAAATTTATACCTCCTCGCTCACCGCACATGGGCGGCTCGTGGGAAAGACTTACAAGATCCGTAAAAACTACCTTTTCATTCATTCTAAATGGACAAAAATTAAATGACGAACTTCTATTGACACTTTTCTCTGAAATTGAATATATTGTAAATAGCAGACCACTGACCTATGTATCCAGTGATTCGAATGACCCAGAAGCTCTTACTCCGAACCACTTTATAATGAAAACTGAACCTGATGAAGCAACATGCTTCCAGAGTCCTAACAATCAATTATTCCGGAAACAATGGCAGAGATGTCAACAAATGTCAAATAGTTTTTGGAAACGATGGGTAAAAGAATACTTACCAATACTATCACGGCGAACAAAATGGACTGATGAAACAGATCCCATAAAAGAAAATGAGATAGTAGTTATAATGGAAGATAATTTGCCCAGAAACCGCTGGAAGCTTGGAAAGATTGTAGCAGCCATTCCTGGACGAGATAAAAGAATAAGGGTGGTTGATGTAAAAACCAGCAGCGGAGTTAAGCGAAGACCAGTTAGTAAAATATGCAGACTAAAGATGGAAGAATAAACAAAATAAAAAACAAAGAAATGCATTTCTACGCCTGCTATAGATACCTGATGATGTGATTCTACACCAGCGGGGGAGAATGTTAGTTTTAAGTCGTTTTGTATATAGTTTTGACGTTTTTGATAAGAATTGTCAGTAAGACAAGACGAATGATTAAAAATAGATTGTGTCAGAAATCCAGAGTTTTTAGTTTAACTTTAAGCTTCCAAGACAAGACGATAATTCCTTTTAACAATCGTATTTCCGAACACAATCGTGATCAAGTTGGACCAAAAATTACGCGTTATAGAAAAGAGCGGTTAGGGGAAGCCGACATTGCTTGTAATCATTTTCAGAACAAGGCAAAAGGCGTTGTTTGTAAGGCGGGAGAATTGACAAGGAATGGAATACTTGGTAAGTACATATCTCAAAATTCGCTGCAGAACAGAGATTTTTAAAAACAGTGTCTACAAATAATTATCTATTATTATCCTCTGTTTAGGTTTCAGAGAAATGATATATGGAAATGATGCGAAAAAAATAGAGCAAGATAAAATATTGCTAAAGTTTATGCAAGTTGTTGTGCCTGAGTGAAAAGATACTCTTTATTTATTTTTTGCTATTGTGAAACTTGACTTATGTTTTAGGTGCAAGTAAAGTTAGGCTGTCTGGTATTTCAAAAAAATTTCTTGCGGGAGAATTATTGGTTGAGAAGCGGGGTGTACAAAAGCAAACTGATAAAGATATTACTGAAGCAATAAAGATACACATAGGCAGCTTCAAATGCAGAGAGAGCCACTACTCGCAAAATGCAGGAGAAGCTACCTACCTCCTGAGTTAAATATACAGAAGATGTATAATGCATTTTGTACCAGAACCAATTTTAAATGTTCTTTGGCCAAGTACAAGAAAATTTTCTATCAAAATTTTAACCTTGGCTTCGGAAATCCACACTCAGACACATGTTTTATATGTAAGGAGTTTCTGGTAAAAATAAGAAACACCAAGGTTTTAGAGAAACGAAGTGAACTCCGCACCAGCTATAGGCTTCATAAGATGGGAGCAAAAGCATTTTTTAAATACTTAAATACTTTCAAAGAAGATACTATTAAAGTTTGTTTTGATTGCCAACAAAATCAGCCGTTGCCAAAAATGTCTGTTGGTGAAGTTTTTTATTCAAGGCAAGTTTGGCTCTATAACTTGGGCATTGTGCATCATCAAGATAAAAAGCAAGCAAAAGAAAATTCCAGCTTCTACGTTCGGTTAGAAACGCAGGCAGGTCGGGGATGCAATGAGATAGCTTCTGGTCTGTTACATTTTATTAGCAAGCTTGAAAACACATTGTCTGATGAAGGCAAGGTTCAGATGATCTTGGAGCTATTTTCAGACTCCTGTAGTTCCCAGAACAAGAACAGCATCATGATGGCAGTTCTTATCAGCTTTTTGGAAAAGTCTAAAGTGTTTAAGGAAATACGACATTTTAACATTGAAAATGTTTATATTATCGCACGGGCACGTAAGTATGGGTACCGAATTCGAAATTCTTGTGTTGCATTTGTCCCTGACGTCACACCGCATTGAAATGATCGGGATCAGACCAAGTCGGGAGTAAACGTATGGTTTCGCTGGAACAGTCAGCGGGCGTTCGCGATCGAGCGTAGAGCGTGTAGCAATCGGCTGAATCGGCCGTCGCGTCGTCGCAGGGTGGTTTGGTTGGCCCGGCTGGAGCAGCGCGCTTCAGATCATATTCGTATTTCGTAGTGCAAGCGCTTATGTATGATTTATAATGAACGCCGATAACATTAGTTGCACGCTGTTGTTGGAGGAAGAAGATGAAGAGGAGATGTTAGCCCAAATTCCTCCATTTCGACAAGCGTCATATTAACACTTGAATTTATACCAAACAATAACACCAAACGATACAATGCAATAATGCGAAAATCACCGGTAAACTAATTACAACCCTGTCGCCCAGGGCCTTTTAGTTTTATTGCCGCTTGACCAATCGAAATAGAGTTACGGTTGTCATTAAGTACTGATCAATGTGTCCTTCGTATGCACAATGTTGGATTTGAATATGGTATAGGGTAGACTGGGGCAAGTGTAAAACTGGGGTAAGTGGAAAATCAGAGCGCCAATCAGGCAATATTGAAAGTATATTTGTCTGTTCCGAGGCAACTAACTATACATTAGCGCTGTTGAATTATCCACTCCCGGCGAGGTACCAGGTGTTTTTTTCTTTCTGAGTAGTCATTTGTAACATAATCTCCGAATCGGTCCGTTGAATAGTGTGTGATATCTCCATAAAAAATTGGTCAAAGGTAAAAACTTATAATATACTTTTAATTTTATTGCATTTTCTTATGTTTAGTCAATTGTTGTAGCTTTAAAATGCTATATACCGACCAAATCTAAAAGCGGTTTTTACTCACGAACAGGTTTGCACTTCCCCCATAAAAAACATAATGTGGGGCATGTGTGAAAATTGTAATGGGGCAAGTGTAAAGGTTAGTTTACACTTGCCCCATTTTCCTGGGAATGCTAAAGTTCGTTGGCACTGACACTTAAAGCTTTTATTCTTTACAGAGAGTTGGCGTCATGGTACGAAATTATAAAAGAAAGTCCGATAGGGCTGCCTATGGGGAGGAGGAATTAAATGCTGCAGTAAATGCTGTCAATCAAGGTCAATTAACCATGTCGATGGCTAGTACCGAATTCAGAATCCCATACATTACAATCTACTGTAGAGTAACTAACCGCCGTGGCGAAAAAAACAAGACACAGGGCCGACCTCCAATACTTTCTTGGCAAGATGACTTTGTAACTTTAAATAATATTTCCAATCCTTTTAAGAACAATATGCCAGACACAGACTGGCTAATAAAGTTTAAACTACGGCACTTTTTGAGTATGAAAAAAACCACAAAGCTTAGAGTACTGCAGAAAGAAATCTACGGACCCATTCATAATAGACCAATATTTTGTTTTATTGGAAAAGGCTATATTGGAGTTGGGTCTTTAGGATCGTCCTGAATGGATTTACAATTTAGATGAGACTTCACTGTGTAGAGATCCTTCTCGTCTTAAAATTGTTGGCGCGAAAAGCAAACCCTCTTCAAGAATTATTGCTGGATCGGGCAGAGAATATATAACCGTCCTGGCAGAAGCAAATGCTAGTGGTAGAAAATTGCCACCATTGATAATATTTAAAGGCAATAATGTATGGAGTTCCTGGAATTCAGAAAGAAATGGAGACCTCTTCAAAGACACCGTATATGCAGCCAGCGCCAATGGATGGATGACCTCCGAAATATTTAGAAATTACTTTCTAAAGACTTTTATTCCTTTGGTTCGTGATCAGGCACCAATTATTATTATATATGATGGGCATGTCTCGCATGTTGATTGCTTATTAATTCAAGCCGCACGAGAAGAAAATATTCATATACCTAAAATGCCAGCCCATACAAGTCATTTACTTCAACCTCTCGATTTGAGTGTGTTTAGATCCTTTAAGGCAATATGGGAGAGGGAAGTAATAATATGGCAAAGACGTCATCAGGGACAACGACTACCAAAAAGGGAATTCGCCACATTGCTAGTGAAAACCTGGGCTGAAGTAGATTCCGGAATCATAAAAACAGGATTCAGAAAGGGTGGTATTGTTCCATTTAATAGACATGTTTATCCTAAAGAGAAGTATGACATCGATGCCCTAAAAAGATGGGAGGAACACTTGAAAAATCAAGGATCTGTAACAGATTTACAACCGAGGCCAGGACGCATTGATATTGAAAGGAATGCTGTAGCACCGAATGTAACAGAAAAAACCGCTACTTTGGAACAGTCAATGTTAAAAACAGTAAAGCCTTCTACATCTGGCGCCTCACTTAAAAGGAAACTAGCATCTAATGCAGAATTACTTACAACTCCTTCATCAGCATCTAATAGTGCCACCAATCTCAAAGTAATTGTCAGCTCTGATCAAAATAAACAAAATATACTCAATAATCATCAGTATCCTATAACTAAAGCTGTATTATCAGCTACAACCGTAAATCGGCAAGAAAAAAAGACAAGTTTTGATGATCTACTACTTGATTCGCTCCGACAGAGTCCTTCTTCTAATCCAAGGAAACGAAAGCGCTTAATTCAAGATGGCCAAACCATTGCAGGTACTATCGCAAGTAGTCAGTAAAAACTCTCTACAAGTTCATCTACTATATCTAAACCAGCTATGAAAATTGACCGAAAGAGTAAACAAAGTCGGCCAAGTCCGTATCAATTTGAATCCAGCTCCAGTGAATTAGATAATGAAAGTGTACCTTTTATGGAATCGGATCAAAGTTCCACTTGCGAAGATCAGATTCCTGAAATAAACAAAGACAATATTTCCATTGGAGACTGGGTACTGGTTAAATACACATTACCAAAAGCAAACAAACATTTCATTGGCCAGGTAAATACTGTTGACAACGGCTTTGAGATCAAGTTTACTAGAAAATTAAAAGACAATTTTTTATGGCCACTCACCAATGATGTCAATGTAGTACAGCTAGACGATATAGTGACTCGTTTACCTGCACCGGTAGTAACACGCCAAGGAGGTTTTCATTTTAATGTGAAATTTGCGGGATACAATATTTAACAAGTTCCATAAAATTATTCGAATTTTTAAACTTTAAGTTTCTCTTCTGTTTTAGTTTCTCCTTGGGAATAATTCCTACTGTTTTAGAGATTAAAGCCAAACATTGGGTTTTGAACGGATAAATACGTTTATAAAAATAATGTTCTTGTTATTAGGACTTTTTTTAGTGTTATTTTGGATACCTTATTATTTTTCAGAATAAATAATCAAAAAAAAAATAATCATTCAAATCTCAAGATCTCAAAAATAATTCATGTGTGCCCTATACAGTATGAAAAGTAAACATATTAAACTATTACTTTCTTACAAAGACATTTTTATAAATATTGTATACTTAAAGTAGGAAGGAAATAAACTTGAACTATTAAAAAGGGTTTCGCACTTGCCCCAGTCTACCCTAATTATAAACTTTGTAATGTAATGCTGAAAAATAAACAAAATGGTTTTGTACACTTTACCGTTCTTCCCTACACTTGCTGCCACTTTTTTTCATGCATTTTCTTTAATTACAATATTTTTGTAATTTTCGTTCTCGTAGTTGTATAAAGGGGACTACTTTTGCACCTTCTCTATCAAACACTCGTCAGCAATTGCCGAGAACGGTGGCATTCTGCTGAACGATCGGTGCTGGACTGGTCTCTCTAGCAGTCCGAACGCAGCCGCTGCAATTGACGGCGAACGCCGTGTCGCTGAGCTGCGGCACTGAAACCGTGTACATACAAATCGCATTAAACCAGTAACGAGCTACCAATCGCGAACGCCAGCCGCGGCCGCTGACTGCTCCAGCGAAACTATACCTTAGAGGCGTTAGAGTTTATAACCTTTATTTTACTATTTTTTATATTATGAATCAATAAAACTTATATCAACTACCTAAATATTACATTCAAATCTATGAGTTTTCGCAGATCTCAAATCTCACAATAGTCACAAGCGTTGCACTCTGCTTCGGCATTTTCAATGTCTTCCCCGGTTGCATCTTTGTAAAGGACTGTACATTTTTTTTCCCATAAGAGGTCACAGTTTTATGCCCAAATAGGGTTTTTGGAAGAGTGGAGAAACAATATCGAAGACGAGAAGAAATTTTAGTACCGAGAGAATATTACGAGATATTGAAAAACCATGGAACTGTGAATGTTTGGGGACAAGATTGGAAGACATTTGATTATAAGTCGGTATCACAAAGTATTTTAAAGAAAAAACTACCTTTTAAAATAACTGAAGCTCGGGTCCTTACGTACCAGAAAGTAAAAGAGTCAGTGGTTTGCTAATTTCGTAATACATATACAGGAAGTGATATAGAAGTCGCTATTTTCAAAAAAGGTGTGAAAGACGCAAAACAGATATCAGCAGCAAAACAGCTTCCAGTAATCAATCACGTTAGTGACCTTAAGAAAATTGACGTTAGAAAGCTCATGAATAGTATTGATATTACCGATGAAGTTTCTTCATTTTATGATGAAGTTCTACGAGGAACAACTGCCGTTGATTTAAACGACAATGCTGATGAGACAAGTCTGTTTGATGACTCTGAAATCGACTTCTGAAGTACCTATACTTATTTACTGCTCAAGAAGTATAATTTTCTTTCGGCATGCAGTAATTTTTTTTTATTTTTATTACTTAGTACCTACTGTTATGAAAAAACTCGATAAGTACTGTTACTTATCGAGTTTTCCAAAAACTGCGTATTTGTTTATTTTTTGTAAATTCATAATAAAGTATATATCATAAATTTTTTTTTACGTATCTACTCCCATTTGGTATCATTTTCTTATTTAGTTTTTTTCATTGAACATTAAGCATCATAGTAGATTTCAAATTAAAAAAATGCTCTCCTGAAAATTCTTTATTTTGTAGTTATCGAGTTTTAAAAAAACGGTCCTCAATTGTGATACTTTTTGGAATTGACGTAGATGGATTCATAGCGAGATCACCTAATATTTCAATTTGCGTACCATAATCTAGAACCCTTGCTTGCTTATTCACTCAGTTGCATACGGAGCCGGTTTCTTTAAACTTCCTTACCAGCTCTATCACATACTTGTGACCTACATGTTTGTCAGGGTGTATGTCGTTAAATCTTCGAGCTGTTCTGCGAGCACAACGATTTTCAGCGCCATACATGGGCGAGGGCTATAAGCTGTCTAAACCGTGGTTAATATAATATTTTTTCCACTACTACAAACTTTTATAAGACATTTATCTTTATAGTATTAATAATTATTATAAAAAATGATAGGTAGGTATAAGTATATTTTTTAATCAAGTTACCTGCGCTTTGGAATTGGCAAAATATTTTGTTGTTTTGTCAGGTGGCTTTGTTAATGTCAATTTTTGTTCATTTATGTCATTAGATTTCACGAGTTTCCCGTTTTTTTAAAAAATGAGCGAAGAAAATGTTAGTGATATTATTATGTGTACACCTCCAGAATTAAGGATGGAAGCAGAAAAAATGTTGATTGTATCGATATTTTACAATATCAAGTAATCTAATATGTATTGATAATTATGTGGTTGCCTAACCACATTCATGTTGTAGAATCAAAAAATCAAGTTACCTGCCTTCAAATAGATTCTTGAAGACCGGTCAATAATGGATTTCAATGCCTTATTATTGACCATGGTCAATAATAACTTATAAGGTAGAGAAAAACGATTTCTAACGTTAATAATCGGTCAATAATGGCGATGTTATAGGTTAGTAGTGGAAAAAACATCTTAACGCGTATTTTTCATTTCTTTAATACATCATCTAGTAGGCTACTGTCAACATTCTGTTAAATACGAATATTTCAACGAAATGTCAAATTATTAGAGTTTCTTCATTTTTAAGCTTTTAGTTTGGTATAGCATTAATGTTAATAACTAATTAATTTTTCTTTTATCGAAAAGAATGGAAAATTATACAAATGCGGAATTGTCAGACATGCAATTTGTCTATGGTCGAAGTAATGGAAATGGTCGGCAAGCTCGACGATTGTATGCCGAGTTGTATCCAGGACGTAGAGTACCCCATCACACAATATTTGCTTGTCTGCACCAACGTTTGCGCGAAAATGGTACATTTAAGAAACAAACGGCTGACTGCGGACGCCCTCGAGAAGTACGAACTGTGCAACTATATAGAGGAAGCAGTTCTCGAGTTAATTGCGGAGTCACCTGAAACAAGTACTCGAAAAATTGCCAACATATTGAATGTAAGCAACTTCACTGTATTTAAAATTCTTAAACAGCAATTATATCCGTTTCACATTCAACGTGTGCAAGCTCTACTACCTAGAGACTTTTTTCCGCGCCTAGTTTTTTGCCATTGGATTCTTCATCAAATCGCTCAAATTCCTTATTTTTTAAATGGCGTTTTGTTTACTGACGAGGCTAATTTTGGACGACAGTGTATACGAAATTTCCATAACAATCACTTATGGGCTGAGGAAAATCCACATGGAATCTGTGAAGCTCATTTTCAGTATCAGTTTTCAGTAAATGTATGGCTTGGGGTAATTGATGATCATTTAGTCGGTCCATATTTCCTCCCACAACGACTAACAGGCGACTCTTACCTTAATTTCCTACAGGAAGAGCTACCTGCTCTTTTAGAAGAAATCCCTCTACAACTGAGACAACACTTCTGGTTCATGCATGATGGCGCACCAGCTCATTTTAGCATTAATGTACGTAATCACTTAGTTACAGTATATCCAAATCGTTGGATTGGTAGGGGAGGTACGGAAAATTGGCCTGCTCGATCGCCGGATTTAAATTCTCTAGATTTTTGCATTTGGGGTTTTCTTAAGTCGTTAGTTTATTCCACTCCCGTCGAAAATGTTGAAGACCTGAGGAATCGAAATTATAGCCGGCTGTGAGACAATAAGAAATACACCAGGAATATTTGCGCGAATACGACAATCAATGAGGCGAAGAGTTGAATCTTGTATCACGTCTGAGGGAGGTCATTTTCAACATTTGTTGTAGCTTTGCGCCTATTTATTTATTAGTGTTATTTTCTGTTATTGTTCTGGTTTAATGTTATTGTATTAGATAGTTTTTAATAATGTATTAAAGAAATGAAAAATACGCGTTAAGATGTTTTATTTTTTTGCATAAAAACGGCGCCCAATACGAAAAAAAGGCAAGAGAGATTTTTTGTCACAAATTGAATGAGAAATTCAAAAATTGTTTTTAGTTTCATATATCTCAGTGGAGTATCATTTTTTTCTTTAAAAAAATTGAGATTATTACCCTTATGCGCGCCAATCATAAACATAAAATTCTTAATTGCATGTCAGAAAATGCGCAATAACTACCTCTTAAAACCTACCAAATATCATTTGCATATCTCGATGGGTTTCAGAGCAATAAATAAATCGTCACTTTTTAATAAAAACTTTTATCTCGTAAATCAAAGCATTTGCGGACAAAAGTTATATAGCAAACTATCATTATTTTTTCATGTAGAATCACCCCCTGAAGTTTGTCGCACTTATTCACTAACACCCTGTATAAATAAAAATATGATGAAAGATTTACCCCCTTAAAACAAAAGTTTACATGTTTTGACATTTCGTATCAAAGTAGTTATTTCTACCTAGAACCGGGGCGTCTACTTTTGGAATGAAAACTCTGTATGTTGCCTACATTTTCTTAAAAAATAAAATCGGAATAGCAAAATTATTTCTTGGAAATTACTGTTAGCAAAATCTAGTACAAATAGTAGTACTAGTAAATCCAACTTTTAGTTAAGTCAGTATTCCCCAGCCTAATGCGAATAGCCAGCAATATTAATAACATTCTAGTAGGCTTAGAAACCTATTTCAGTATTCTAGAATTGAAATGCCTACCTACAATAAGCACAATAAAGCAAGTGTTGTTTAATAAAAATGTTTTATTTATACACCTATGAAGAAGTTTAGGCAGAAATTAATACAAATACCTGAAATAAATAATACCTAAATATAAACATTGTTACAATACCCTGGACAGCAAAAAATGAATCCTTTCTGCAAAGACTGTATCAAGAATTTTATATTAAACACAATTTACATCAGACTCTTGATTAACTGATTGATTCCCACTGTCACCTTGCACAAAAAACCGCTGTTGAAGCCCGCATTAACCGAGCGAGGCCGCTGTATTATTCGAGAGCCATAAAAAACATTTCTCTAAATTTCTTCGAGTTTATCACCCAAACCAATAAAAAGTGCTTTAATGGATACAAAGTTGTTTAATTACTACTTGATTTAAAGAGCAGCTTGTTCCATTTAAGACCAAATATATTAAACAAGAAATTCCGCAAAAAGGCTCTCTTACATATGGATCTTGCTCCTTCACGTCCAGGAGAACACCTTCACATAGACATAGGTAAAACCAGTATTACATTTTTGCTGCTCTACAATTGATGGATCAAGGTGTACTAAAAACTTGAAGAAAACTTACAGACGTTTGTTGTTTGAACAAGTATTACAACTGTATTATCATTAAGAATTCAAATATCTTGAAACAATCTTTTGAAATGATAACACAGAAAACAATTTACAAAATTAAAGGATGCTCAATGTGACACAGCGATTGTGAAAATAATATGATGAAAAAAGTAAAAGAATGTGAAGATGTCTACCAGTGCATTGTTTCTGATAACCCTGAACTCAGCCATGAACAAAGTGAAGAGATAGACTAGCTTGAAGAAAAGGAGGAGATAAGAGGTTGGTGAACATATATCCAACCAAGGTTTTGCTGCTAAAGCCCATCAGATGGTTTGCTGTCAAAAAGAGTGAGATATTGCAGCAAGAACGAGAAAATCTCAGAAAGACCTAATTCTTAAAAACCTAGTAGAAAATAACATACTTACAAGTTGAGAGTGCACTGTGACTACATTTTCAATTTGAATCCTTATCTTTATATTTTTGCTTAGAACAATATCACGCAACCTTGTAAAGAATTCTTGTTACACATTAATAAAAATAAATTTTAAATTAATGATACCTAGGTACTTATGAGTACGAAATGTGTCCAAGAAGGATAGGACCGATTACTATCTAAATTTCTGAGAAGGTAAGATAAAAATAATCCCCTATTTTGTACACCTTTTGAACAATGGATGTAATTATAATAGATCTGCCAATATGGCAGATCCAAATTAAAATTTATGGTACTACCTAAGTATTTCAGTCATCATTTTTATAAGTTACCACTGTCTCCATCTTATGAATATGTGTGGAAAAGGACCTCATTTTCACTGATTGAGCATTTTTGATACTTGCCGGTTCTGCTTCAGCCCACTCCTTGGGTAACTCCACATCATTTTTGGTATAAATTTGAATGTCAAAACTGCACAGACAATCTAGTAGAGGTAAATAAGCAACAGATGAAGCTATTTGTTTTAAGACGTCCCTAATTTCATTTTTTATTTGTTTCAATGGCTTTTCTGAAATTTGAGCATCAGCAGCTGCAGTGCAATCTTCATATTCAATTTTAAAATCCCATCTCTCCATAACCTCTAAAGTTTTAACATTTGTGATCACCAGAGCTACTCTATTTACTGTTCTTTCAATCAGCCACTCTAAAATGTAATTATCTAATTATTATTATAGTTTCATCTAAAATCTTAAGTGAAAGCGGAAGGCAACAGAGATATTGGGGAAATGAAAGTAACCTCATCTAAGCCATAAATTATTAAAGATATTCACTTAGGAATGGTATTATCACCTAAGTTCTGGATTCTGTATGCTTAATAATGGTCATTTGGTAATTAAATAGGTAGGTATGCAAATACCATAAAATTTATACCTAGTGAATTTAAAAAAATATATAAATTTTAAATAATGCTGTCCCAAGCACCAGAGCCTGGTACATACATAATGTTTCAACTTTATTACCTTTTATTTGTCCTAAAGTAATGGACAAGAAATCTTTGATTTTGTTGTCCGTGGACATTAAAATATTGAGCCCATAGTTCTCCTTGGCTTTAAAGTTCTCTGGAGGGTAGAGACCTCGTTGATATAGGATAGAATTGATTCCATAATCTAAAAATGATAGTACGACATAATTATATTCATTAGATAAGGATGCTATAATAATAGGTACCTACATTGAAAAAACAAAGGGCCTTTGAAAAAAAAGTCATACCTAAGTAGTCACAAACTATCTCGGCGGAACCTTTTACAGTAATTGCAGAGTTGTTTTTAACAGCCGCGGTAGTCATATCGAAAATCAACAGATGAAAAAAGATTTAAAATTAAATTTAATTTTAAATTTTGCTTATTTTCCGTTATATTTGACAATTTTGACACTAAAATGACAACTGCATTTGACATTAAACAGTTGTTAGTTGGGAGTTTGACCAAACCATATGCACGAATATATATTAAATTAAATTAGTTCAAGTCACAAATGACAAAACAGATTCAAGTTCTACTCCGAGGGCTGGCGGCTGGCGGCAGCGGGGAAAAAGCCGACAACTACCAAACTTATTTGTTCTGATGAGTTGCGTGATTGATATTCGTCGTGATCTGGGTGAACAGTTTTCTTCTTGCGCTTAGCAAAAAAAAACTTTATTAATATAAGGCTGAAATAGGACGACCGGCAATGTTCTGACTTGTCGCTGTGTCGAAGTCGATGGTGTCGACTGTCGATGAAGTCGTCACTTCGGTAAACCGCAATTCCGCGAGTTTATTGTCATTCAAAATATAGAAAATACTACAATTTTCTGGAATTCTTCGAAAGGAAACGATGACCTAACCTTTATTGTCTAGTAAAGCCCCATAGTTCAGTGATCAGTGATGATGACCGAGCAACATATTCTGGAATGTTTTAAAATATTATTCACCATGGACAAGTCATTTTTTTCCAAAAAAAAGTTGTTAACTTTGTAATTATCTATATAGGCTATATTATGATGTGATGAACGAAATAGTATTTTTGCATCATTTTATACCCTTTTTGCCCAGATTTTCCAATATTTAAACATTTTTTATGGTCGACCAATATCGAACCAGTACGAAAAAAAATTATAGCTATAATTTTCTTTGCAAGAATAAATATATTATAAGATTCAGAAGCAGTTCCTTTTTCAAACATTTCTATTTTGAAAGATCTATACAAACATATGGGTATAGTTTCTTAAACCTGATCATCACAGAACTCAAAAATCTGATAATAAACCAAAAACCAGCTATGGATATGATAGGACCACGAGCCAATTATTAATAGGGCCCCTACGTATAAGCTGAACCAAAATAATCTAATCATTTTTTTTATTAGTATATACCTAGGTACCTAGACCCTTAACCCAAAATACGAAGTAGGTATAGGAATCGGCAAACAACATTAATTTTTTTATAATAATATAAACATAGGTACTACAGTAGAAATAATTTTCCAGGAATACAATAGTATACTAAAATCTTAAATTTTTTAATTTTTATATAAAAGCAGGATATTCATTTTGCTTCCAACAAATATTATGAAACAACTACACAAAAAATGACAATAGAACGTTTATAAGAATAAACGCTACGGGAAACATCTTATAAATTAAAAAAATGCTCCACAATATAAAGTATGAAACCAGTGGTAAATCAGCAGAATTTAAAATTAGCGCGGAAAATTCCGGAAGTTTAATGCTATCTCTCTCTGTTTATCGAGCGTGCAAAGCTTCGAAAACGTTCGATTGGCTTCTGGAATACTCTAGAAATTAGCAGGCTATAAAAGCGCCAAACAAACGAAACGCGGTGTCAGAATTGAAAGAGAATTTGTGAAGCTCGAGGCGAAGCTCCAAGTGAATTCCAGATCAACCCCAAACTTCTTTAGCGTTGAATTTTGTGAACCATTGTGAATTTTTATTGTACTTGAAGCCTAGAGACTAAAATATCAAGGTATGTTTTTTTTATATTATATATTTTATTGGTAATTTAAACTGAAATTAATAAAGCTTGGAGGGCGGTTTTGTTAGAATTTCACAGCAAGCTATTTCTAGTTTACTAATCACAACATAAATTCGTAACTCATCCATACTTAAGAAGCCTACAGACAATTTTTCCTTTTTGTTTGCTATAACCTGTAATGTAATATTTTGTTGGAATTTGATACCCACTCCACGTTTTTCAGCGTGGTACTCTTGTAATGGTCTTTATATCGCCTTTGGTATGATGTAGTAATTATGTTCACTGCATTTTAAACAATTCTTAAAACAGTTCAAGCTCAGATATTTTTTATAATCAAATAAAATTGTATCTACTTTCCTATAAACTATAAACAGCAATAATTGAGCATAAGTACTTAAGCACCTACTTACCATAATATCTGCAAAACTTTTTTTACTTCAAAATACAAGTTGTTTGGAAAATGGGTTACGAACCTTGGAGGGATGATTCTACCTGGTAAAATAAAGGTATATAGTATATGGTCCAAATAACTAACTGCAAGAAAAATTTTTTAAGAATACATATAATCAAGTTACGAGGTAAATTGTTAAATCTGACAATAGGATATCTAGAAGTGTTTCGGAAAGTTAAATACAAATGGTACAATTTTTTGAGCACCTATTTATTTCAAATTTTTAACACTAAATTTAAAAATATTAAGATTTCAATAGGTACATAACTTCTTACTACCTTTAATTTATCCTTCTATAGACATCCTATTGTCAACATTTAAAAAACATTTTTAGCATGGAAACTACTTTTTGATTCCATTTGACAAACTGGTTTATGATAATAAAATCTTTATTTTCAATTTTTGGCCAAGGTTTATAGACTTAAATGAAGAGTAGTTTTTTGGTTTTTGTTTTATCACTTTTGACATGACATCTTTGCTTTTGTATATACAGACAGAAAAGATACAAGAAAAATAAAATACAGGTTTTAGATATAGCCTCTCCTGGTGGCACAGTAGAGCCACACTTTTGTAACAGAATGATAGAGTTTTCCAATCAGAATGTCTGTGTAAAATTATCAAATATGTACATATTTGATTAGTAAGGAAATAATCGCATCATGTTGTCTATTAAGGAAATAACTCCATTTTGGCTACCTTTATTTTACTACGTATCATCTCTACAAGATTCATAACATATTTTCCGAACACCCTATATTCAAAGAATAGGTATAAAGTATAAAGATCTTATATCAGATTCTTGTAATCCTATAATACGGATTAGGTACTTTTTATTTAACAAATTTTGCTCTCCTTCATTCTAAACACCAGCCAGATAAATAGTTCTGTTGGGCCTTAGTTAAACTGATGACGTTCCAGTACATACTGGCCAAAGAGCTTAAAATATTGTTAATAAATTTTATGTATAGCCCTCCCTTTCTTGTTATGAAAACAGCTTAACCTATGTAATTATTTTTAAACATTCAATTAATCTTGTTTTTTTTCTTTGTTATAGATGCCAGAAGAAACTCAAGAAGTTGAAACCTTTGCGTTTCAAGCTGAAATTGCTCAGTTGATGAGCTTGATCATTAATACATTCTATTCCAACAAAGAAATTTTCCTCCGAGAATTGATTTCAAACTCTTCTGATGCTCTGGACAAAATTCGATATGAATCACTTACCAACCCATCTAAACTTGACTCTGGCAAGGATCTTTTTATCAAAATTATTCCTAACAAGAGTGAAGGTACTTTAACCATCATTGACACTGGTATTGGTATGACCAAGGCTGACTTGGTAAATAATTTGGGTACCATTGCCAAATCAGGAACCAAAGCTTTCATGGAAGCCTTGCAAGCTGGTGCTGACATCAGTATGATTGGTCAGTTTGGTGTAGGTTTCTACTCTGCCTATTTGATCGCTGATAGAGTTGTTGTTGTGTCAAGGCACAATGATGATGAGCAATACATTTGGGAGTCTTCTGCTGGTGGCAGTTTCACAATTCGTCCTGATCATGGGGAACCATTAGGTCGTGGTACCAAGATTGTTTTATACATTAAGGAAGATCAAACTGAGTTCTTGGAAGAAAATAAAATCAAGGAAATTGTAAAGAAACATTCGCAATTCATTGGTTATCCCATTAAATTAATGGTGGAAAAAGAACGCGAAAAGGAATTAAGTGAAGATGAGGCTGAAGAAGAAAAGAAGGAAGGAGAAGAAGAAGACAAAGATAAACCAAAAATTGAAGATGTTGGGGAAGATGAAGATGAGGACAAAAAGACTGATAAAAAGAAAAAGAAGACTATTAAAGAAAAGTACACTGAAGATGAAGAACTTAACAAAACCAAACCAATTTGGACAAGAAACCCAGATGACATCAGTCAAGAAGAATATGGCGAATTTTACAAATCTCTTACCAATGACTGGGAAGATCATCTGGCCGTAAAACACTTCAGTGTTGAAGGGCAGTTAGAGTTTAGAGCTCTTCTTTTTGTTCCACGCCGTATTCCCTTTGATCTATTTGAAAACAAAAAACGTAAAAATAACATTAAGTTATATGTAAGACGTGTATTCATTATGGACAACTGTGAAGAACTTATTCCCGAATATTTGAACTTTATCAAAGGTGTTGTAGACTCTGAAGATTTACCTCTTAATATTTCTCGTGAAATGTTACAACAAAACAAAATTTTAAAAGTTATTCGCAAAAACTTGGTCAAAAAATGTCTCGAATTATTTGAAGAATTAGCAGAAGACAAAGACGGGTACAAGAAGTTTTATGAACAGTTCTCAAAGAATCTAAAACTTGGTATTCATGAAGACTCTCAAAATAGATCTAAACTTGCAGACTTGCTCCGCTTCCATACTTCTGCTAGTGGTGATGAGCCTTGTTCACTTAAAGAATATGATAGCCGTATGAAGGAGCACCAGAAGAGCATATATTATATTACTGGTGAAAGCAAAGAACAAGTATCAAACTCTGCTTTTGTTGAACGTGTCAAGAAGCGAGGATTTGAGGTTGTCTACATGACTGAGCCTATTGACGAATATGTAGTCCAGCAAATGAAAGAATATGATGGCAAAGCTTTAGTATCTGTAACCAAAGAAGGTTTAGAGTTGCCTGAAGATGAAGAAGAGAAGAAGAAACGTGAAGAAGACAAGGCTAAATTTGAAGGTCTTTGCAAAGTCATGAAGAGCATCTTGGACAACAAAGTAGAAAAAGTTGTTGTCTCTAACCGTTTAGTAGAATCTCCTTGCTGTATTGTAACCTCGCAGTATGGTTGGACCGCCAATATGGAACGTATAATGAAAGCCCAGGCTCTTCGTGATACATCAACTATGGGATACATGGCAGCCAAAAAACATCTTGAAATTAACCCAGACCACCCTATCGTCGAAAATCTTCGCCAGAAAGCTGAAGCTGACAAGAATGACAAAGCTGTAAAAGATTTAGTTATCTTGCTGTTCGAAACTGCTCTACTTAGCTCTGGTTTCACCCTTGAAGAGCCCCAAGTACATGCTTCTCGAATTTATAGAATGATCAAGCTTGGATTGGGCATTGATGAAGAAGAAGCTATGTTAACTGAAGAAGCACCTGCTGCTGCTGATGTTCCTGCTGAAGGTGGTGATGCTGAAGATGCGTCTCGCATGGAAGAAGTAGACTAAGTTAATTTCATGTTAATGGACATGTGTTGTAATATGTTCTGCATTCCCAGTTTTTATATTTTATTTATTGTTTTTATATAAGGAAGTATTATGTTCACTTTTCTTACCTAACGTCTTTTATCAGCCCAGCTACAAATTCTTCTTTGGTTGTGTTTTTAACTTGGTTAATAAAACAGTTTTCTGCCATAATTATTTTGTTTTTATTTTTACCTCTGAGACATTTTAAGTATTATTAGGGACATAGGATATAAATTTCTCTCTATAGTTTTGTTAAACTTAGTTGTTTTTATAAAATAAAACTGCAGTCTTCCTCCACAGTTTAATTAACATAAAAAAAGATTTTAAGCTCCCGACATGTTTCGAGTACTTAAGTATTCATCTTCAGGGGATACCAACATCGAAATAAGTTGTCTCAAATAAATGAGTACAACAGAAAGGCTGGATACTTGGTGTATTAGATGGTTAATTATATATGGAATGAGAAGTAATATTCATCTAATACACCAAGTCTCCAGCCTTTCGCTGTTTTACTCATTTATTTGAGACAACTTATTTCGATGTTGGTATCCCCTGAAGATGAGTACTTAAGTACTCGAAACATGTCGGGAGCTTAAAATCTTTTTTTATGTT
Organism: Polydrusus tereticollis; assembly: GCA_963920685.1. Taxonomy (NCBI): domain Eukaryota; kingdom Metazoa; phylum Arthropoda; class Insecta; order Coleoptera; family Curculionidae; genus Polydrusus; species Polydrusus tereticollis. Next base: position 111,473,286 of record OY987327.1, on the reverse strand, counting down.
AACAATTAAACTGTGGAGGAAGACTGCATTGTTTTATTTTAAATTGACTCCACTGAAAGTATGGACTATTTTTCAACTTTAGTTGTTTTTGTTTATTACTGTAATAGCATATTATTCAAAATACCTTTACAGACTTGATCAAATTAAAAAGATTAAAAAAAAAATAAAGTTCTTGGCCATAAAAATTCTGAAATAACAATTCTCTTAAAAGTCAAAATATAAATGACTGTTTTTTGAAAATAATGTACAAATAAATCCTTTTCTTTTCAAAAATGTGTTTTTATATTTTTATAATTTATCCCCTTCGATGTATTTTGGAAACCTAAAATGAAAAATGATTTTATTAGTTATCTCCAGTTTTCACGAATATTTTTTAAATACTTAGGGGGCTAACTAAAAATAATATAAATTGCTGATAATACGGGGTGATTGGAATTTCGATGCATTCCTTGCAGGAGGATATAGTAAGTAGAGCTAGGTAGGTAATAATATATTTTTCTGAATATTTATGTCCGAAAATGCTCGTTTCTCAAATTATTTTAAATGTGTTTTTGAAAATTCACATCTCTAATCTAATTTACTTACTGATTTTAAACAATTTAATTGACATACCTAATACTTTTCGTTTTAGAAATAAGTACTTTATAGGTACTTACATACCTAACTAAAGTGTGTCAAAAATTTAAATTAAAATTGTACCTATATTTATTTAAATTTAAAATTAAATAACTGGAAAATTATTATATAGGCGTTTTAGAATAGGGCATATTAAAAAACAAAACAAATTATCTCTACTATAAACCCTTCTCTGTGAGGAATGCATTGAATAATTACCAATCGCCTTGTATATTGAGCTCGCTCGTTCTAAGCTTTCTGTAGAGCAAGTCTTATACAAAAAGCTGAACAGCAAACCTGACAGAAAAGATAGGGGCAGATTGTTTCCTATATCACATCAGTGCGCATCTAAATTGTCAGTGGCGCAGCCAGGAATAGGTTGAGGTAACTAACCCCTCCGACCTGGTGGCTACGCCACTATAAATAAGTGCCCCCGCTCCCTGTTGACTTATTGACTTTAGATTGATTAACAAATGTGAGAAAAATGAAATTTTGGTACGTTCTATATATACCTATCTAACACAAGTACTTTAATAATAAGTATAGGTAAATCCAGTGGCGCAACCAGGGGGGGGCTGCCGGGCTGCACCCCCCCCCCTCGAGCGAGCCTAGCTCGGGTCGTCTAAGTAGGTACCCGTTTCGTTTAGAAGAAATGTTAACTCATCACTACCTAAGATAGGTAAAATTACACAAAAATTGAAACGAGCCTGGCTGTTTCTGTGATTTCTTATTTATTTTACTTGAAAACCAAGAACCATCATTGAAAAAAGGGCATGGCATCCAAAAACTTAAAAAAAAAGATGGCCACAGGGCACCATTTTCAATAAAACTTTGTCCTATCCTCTTCGATAAAACTTTTAAATGGTATGTGGGAATGTGGGGTCGCGGAATTGATATAAGTATGTTTTAATGTTTTATTGTTGGAAATAAGGTATTTTCAAAGACATGTCTTTGGGTATTTTCAATTTACAAATTGGATATACAATTTTGTAAATTGATTTTAAAGCTTTTGTCAATAGGTAACTCGATATGGCTAATTTAACATTATTTCAATTTTTTTAATGATATCCCAAACTTTTTGAACTGTTTTCGTATTTTCAAAAGCACGCCTAGCGATAAGAAAAACTACGTTATCGATAATTATGAAACAAAAGAAACTATCGATAATTTAGCCCCGCCTTAATGGGAACAAAACATAACCTAGAATTCGCTTTTTTGTTTTTTGTAGATTTTAGAGGATTTGTAGTTGAGAAAAATTAGGAATCCGAGTGGCAGCTTCTTTTTCTGCGAAATAGTGTGTTTTAAAATGATACAACCGCACGACTAAAGTTTTGTGAGCACAAACTTTTTAAAGGATTGGTTCCAAATTATAAATAAATACCTACCATAAAAATTAATACTATTCAAAGATGAGCGTAAAAAAATTAGATAAATCAGAGACAGGATCCAAAGATGTTAATAATGACGAAATAATCAATGATGAAGGTAATTTATATCCTTGGAAATATTTATAGATCAAGCTAAGTAGGTATAGGTAATACTTAAATTGTTTTTTTTTAGATGATACTGAAAAAAGGTTTCGAACGTTAAGTATACTCTCCTATTTTGTGGTTTTGGTGTTATTAGGAATACCCATTTGGTGGTACACAACCAGAGTTTATAGAGCATCTTTACCACTTGATGAAATTTATCAATTAGCAGTTAAAGATCGAAAATTAACAGATTTTGGTATTCCATTGAGCCTTGAATATGATATCCTTATAAGCTTTGTTCATCCTGATCCAGAAACACTCAATATTAAGGCCAATGCTTTCGAAATTGATGAGTATCTACAAAATTTTCTGGGCAAAATGGCCCCCATTGCTAACTTTGTGGTAAAGTCACAGTGGCTTTACTTGACTGAATTAGGGGCCATTCCAAGAAAGATCTTGGATCATTATGCTTTATTAGAGAACCAGTTGCCCCATGTCATTACACCATTAGAAACCAAACTATGGTCACACATTTCCCCACGACCTAGTCTAAATCTAGTTATTTATTTTCCACACTGTAGAGCTCCACTTTATATATACAACTCAAACAATAAAATGTCTTCTACTAATGCTTTTGTAAGTCCCAGATGGGGTGGTATCTATATTATGAATCCTGATAAAAGTTCCTGTGAATTGGGGTATTTTAATCCAGATTTAAAAGATATTGCAGTTATATTTAAACAAGTGCTGTTGGAATTATTTAAAATGAATAATTCAACAGAAGCAACAATTCAAGATCTGAAACTAAGAAAAATTGCAGAGATGTTGGATTCATCCAAAAAAACCTTGAAATCATTGGCTCAGCTACTCTCAGAAATAAATAGTATAGTCATTAGTGATGAAGTCGCTGATAAAATAAGTGTAGCTGTAAAGAGTGTTCAGGAAGCTGAAGAGCTTTTAATAGATGGTAATCAAGAAGAAGCCTTGGTAAAAGCTAAGTTGGCTTTTAAAAATTCTGAAGAAGCTTTTGGCCATCCATCTTTATTGGCACTGCTATACTTTCCAGATGATCAAAAGTAAGTTTATTACTAACCCTTACTTACTCTTATTCCATTTTAGTAGCTACTAACTAGGTATAAAAACCTCGATAAAATGCATGTTTTTTATAAAACAATTTGGTCTACTTCTGCCAGTAATAAGTTCACACTAACATGTCTTTTAATATTTATTTAAATCACTATGTGCCTATTAGAGTTTGATAAAATTGCATTTATGTCCTAAAGAAAGCTAATCATCAAATGTTAAAAATATCTTTATTAAAAACTAAATGTGAAGGATACATTCTATTTTTTTTTAAATGGTTTTTAGTACATATATTTTTGTATTATGTTTAATTTCAAATTCCTTTATTCATGCTATTACATAAAATATGTTTACATCCGTCAGTATAGAAAAAAAAGAGAAATTTCACATGTTATTCCGTTCTGTGAGCATGATGAGGCTTAAATTAAAATAGATTAACAAATAACATACATATATCACCATATTACACAATTGACAATAAACAATAATAAAATAGTATGGTATTGAAAAGTTAGTTAATAAAATTTTAAAGTTAAAATAGAAATAAAATAGAAATAAAAATAAAATACAAGACGAACGACATAACATTGAATACTTATCATAGATTGGTGGCTAGAAATTCTTCAATGTCGTAAAAGGCATTTTCTAATAAAATTTTAATGACGTTTGATTTAAATTGTTTAAGAGGTAGATTTCTTACAGCAATGGGAAGCACATTAAAGAACTTCGGCCCAAGAAAACCCGGTCCATCTTGTGTTCTTTTTAGGCGACAATAGTTAGGCATTAGATGGTCTTTGTGACGGGTGTTGTACTGGTGGACATCGTCGTGCGTCGTATATGTCTTAACGTTCTTTTTTACATGTAACAAGTTTTCCAGTACATACACCGATGGCAAGGTCAAGATGCGAAGCTGCCTAAAGGCCGCTCTGCAGTCCTCTCTATACGCCAGACCAGCAATCAGCCTGATCGCCCTTCTTTGCAGCCCAAAGATTCTTTTTGATTGAGGCGAATGCCCCCAGATCAGTATTGCATATGACATCTTACAATGAAAGATTCCATAGTAGGCCGTTCGCAACGTACTCCGACCTACATTAGTTATCAGGTTGCGAAGCACAAACAAGCTGCTCCTCAACTTCCCTGATAGGTTGCCAGTATGGGCGTCCCACAGCATTTTGGGATCCAGATGCACACCCAGAAACTTAACGACAGTGACATCCCCATTAGCAATGCCAGTATCCCTCATTGAAAAAATGACTTTCTTAGTTTTGTCATTGTTAATTTGTATAGGCTGTTATTATAAAATCCACCCCACACCAATATTTCTTATCTTAGAATCGATTCTACAAATAATGCTTTTAACCCAGTCATATTAGGGGTTTCACCTCGGAATGAGAGATAATAAGCTGGAAACTCGTATACACCTTCATTTTGATGTTCTAAAAATTGTCTCAAAAGTCTCATAAAATCTCGTGTCTCGTAAGTTATTCAAGGTCAAAGGTCACAAAAGTCAGTTTTTCGCGATTATCTCGGTATCTATAGCTCCAATGATGTTAACATTTATTATTAAATTTGTAGAGCATAAAATTTGCGACAGATTTTGTTTTAAAAAATTTTTCATACGCCCAACCGTTTTTGAGATAGAGGGTAGAGAGCCCGCAGCGCTCAGCCATACTCACTGTAATGCAAGGTCAACCGTGAATCGCAGTGAATAATACCTTGTATAAAGTTATTAAATCATTGAAATATTATTAACTATAAATAATTTGTACTATTTATTAGTTGGTACATTATATTTAATAACATTTTGCATTTATTTAATATATTCATTTAATAACACTTACCTACTTTGTGTAATTAAAAACTCATCAGATGAAATACTTATTGTATATCCTAATTTTATTTTAATTTATTTATAGTAGATTTTAGGTAGAAATAAAACTAGTGTATATATTGTAATTTTATATTTATTTAGTAGCTATATATTTCTTACAATTTGAATGGAAATGAAGTGAAAATATATAAAGGTATAATTATTTAAATAAAGAACAAAAGTATTAATTTTCTTCTTCTTCATCGTCGTCATCTTCCGGGCATGTGAAAATGTCTATTTCATTGTCATCATCTTCATTGTCCTAATCGTTGTGTCCAGGCCTTCCAGAATTACCGGGTCAAATGCACTCTCTTCCTCAGAGTCGCTTTGTGATGGAACAGCATTCAGGCAAGCTTGTCCATTACACTGGCCACAAGCTAAAGTGCATTGCAACCCCAATTTTCTGCACCCACAGCGTACACCACATCCATTCTTACAATTACAAAAAAGTGTATTGAGTAATTCCTCAGGAGCTGGTGGTAATGTTGTTGTTGTTGGCTCCAGGAGTTCATTTTGCAGCACCCAACCCCATTCCTGGGGTTCTAAATCATGCCCTAACCATTTTTGAACCTGGTATAAAACACGATTTATATGCTGATGGGCTGCTGCACTTGTCGGTGGAAGATTGGACAACTGGACAGGTTTATGAAGCTTTGTAGACTTTATGAACTGAGTATATCGAAGATGATCGATATTTCTCTCAGATTTAGGAGCATTATATATCGCTAGTAAGATGCGTAATTCATTTTCGTATAATTGCTGTACAGGGCAGTTTTTTTGTACAAAAACTTGAGCCAGTTGGTCGAAATTGGCAAGTTTTTGTAGAGATTTGATGAAAATTTTTTCCCTTTTTTAACAAATTATTTATTGCTAATGATATTTCAATGATTTAATTACTTTACACAAGGTATTACTCACTGAGATTTACGGTTGACCTTGCATTACAGTGAGTATGGCTGAGCGTTGCGGGCTCTCTGCCCTCTTTCTTAAAAACGGTTGGGCGTATGAAAAATGTTTTAAAACAAAATTTGTCGCAAATTTTATGCTTCACAATTTTTATAATAAATGTTAACATCATCGGAGGAGCTATAGAAACCGAGATAATCGCAAAAAACTAATTTTTGTGACCTTTGACCTTGAATAACTTACGACGCAGACATGAGATTTTATGAGACTTTTGAGACAACTTTTAAAACACCAAAATGAAGGTTATACGAGTTTCCAGCTTATTATCTCTCATTCCGAGGTTGGCCCCTTATTTTTGCTTAAGTGACTGCACTATTTATAGAGTATTAGAAGAGTCTTCTTATTCAGAAATTCTCTCAATACGTAAAACTTATGGATTAGTTTACGAATTTTGCTTGAGAGTCTTGAGACATAATTAATATGGGGTTGCCACTTAAGAAACCTATCAATTACAACCCCCAGGTATTTTGTAGATGAAGTTTCTTTAATACAATGATTATATGGTGCCAGTATCTACAGGGTGGCTGATTAGTGCGAGAAAGTCCAATATCTCCGTTGTTCTTTAAAATATCGAAATTTATTAAATGCAAAGGTTCTAGGATAAACAAGAGCGCAAATTTTAAAAATATTTTTGGATATACAGGATGCGCCAAAAAAGTGGGGTTTAGCAAAAATGTATTTTTTCAAATGGAACACCCTATATGTTATATTATTTTTGGATTCTACATAAAATTATAGTAATTTTTTAATAAGTGCATTATAGGTCTAAACTTAATAGTTTCCGAGTTATCGACTTTTCCAAAATGACATTTTTGAACTTTGACAGCTTCTAGTTTTCTAACGGTACTTCTTAGAGCAAAACGGCTTACATGTCCCTATCTTACTTTTTAATTGTCTTCAAAAAAATATCAATTTCCGGTTAAACCGGATGTAACTCGAAAGTCGGAAATATACTACTTCCGGTTTAACCGGAAATTAATATTTTTGGGAAGACAATTAAAAAGTAAGATAGGGACATGTAAGCCGTTTTGCTCTAAGAAGTACCGTTAGAAAATTAGAAGCTGTCAAAGTTCAAAAATATCATTTTGGAAAAGTCGATAACTCTAAAACTATTAAGTTTAGAACTACAATGCACTTATTGAAAAACAACTGTAATTTTATGTAGCATCCAAAAATAATATAACATATAGGGTGTTCCTTTTGAAAAAATACATCTTTGCTAAACCCCACTTTTTTGGGGCATCCTGTATATTCAAAAATATTTTTAAAATGTGCGCTTTTGTTTATCCTAGAACCTTTGTATTTAATAAATTTCGATATTTTTAAGAACAACGGAGATATTGGACTTCCTCGCACTAATCAGCCACCCTGTACATATGTACTGTTTAAGGGTCAGAAATAAAGAAAATTAAAAAAAAAAAAATATATACTACAATGGAATTATATTGTGGTCTGTTTGCATTAGTAAGTGAAAAAGCTATCTAGTTTGTTTTTGCTAGGTTTAATGTTAGTTTATAGCTTTGCAGCCAGTTCTTTATTGTTGCTAAATTATTTATGGTTTTATCTTAAACATTATATGTCACTTATAAAATCAGTCTTTGGAATGGGTGGTGGATTATATGTTGCTGATAAACCAAATATTGTGCCACTTATTTCAAAATGTATTCTGCTGAGGGTTGCTTTTGAGTTTGCAAATTGAGTAAAACAGAAATCAACATTTAAATGAGCTTTAACTAGTATTACAACACCATCGTTCTTATTACAATTAGCTTCATTATAGAAAACTTTATAGTCCGGAATGTTGCAGTTATTTATTGAATCAATTTGAAAGGTCTCAGTAAGCACAACAATATCAATACAATGTAATTTATATGTTCCTAGAAAACCTATAAGATTATCACTATTTTTATTTAAGCTTCTAATATTAAAGTGTATTAAGCTAAATACACACTTTTTATTAGTAATAATCTCTAATCTCCTCCGGTCCACCATTTCCCTTTGAATCCCATTTTCTTCATTTATTTCTTTCAATATTTCGTCCTGGGCGTTAAAATAATTTGTAATATTTTTACGTTTTAAATTTCATCAATAATTAGCTTGGCTATTTTAATATTAACATTTAGTTATTTATATAATTAGTATTATAGGGTTGTACGTTGTTTCATTATTATTCTTACATTTTACTTTTGACTGGTATAGCACCTTTGTGTAACTATTACCAATCTATACAACTGTGCTATCAAAAAGATTATAAGGCAGTGGCGTACAAATTTTTTGTTTTGTTTAAAAATTGTACCACCCTCTATACACCACAGTAAAGAATTGTCTTTGTTTTACTGTCAAGAATATTATTTATACCTTTATTTTTTAGATATGCCATCTACATTCCATTATTCTTGCCAGTTATGATTCCAGTGATAATGTCTTTGACTCAAGTGAGAAAGAAGATTTTTAAACAAAAAATAGAATAATCCTACTGCTTAAGACTGGATCCGTGAAGGAATAGGTAGTAGATTCATTTAAAAATTTAAATAAATATTTTGGAAATTGAACCAGTTTTCATATTTAAAATAGCCCAAAAAATTTAGACATTTTTAAGATGGGCACCCACTAAGATTTTTAATCGCGCGATGTTTTACAGCACAACTTCTTACAATATTTTTTCCCATGATGGGATCTTCATTGAAATTCTTAAGTCAGCCGCTGCCTGTACTTTTCTTCTTCGGTTAACTTAATTCACCTGTCTTCAAATATGCCCTAAACATTTTGAGTGTGATTCATATCGGGACAATAAGAGGACCATGGCATCACTTCCACATTCTTTACAGAGTTGGTTATCTTGTTCAAGTATAAAGTTATTGTGAGGATAAACTTGTTCAGTGGATGGAAGCATTATATTTTTCAAAATGTGAATATAGTTTTCGGCATTGAACCTTCCTTCTAATCTCCAGCAAACACCAGGTCCATGGATACTTATCCAGCCCCATACGTTAACAGAAAAACGTCCCGATCTAAAATCAACGGAGCTCGTGTAGCCTTCGTCAATACTGGTATTGTCTGGACCAGCGGTTCTCAAACTTTTTTGGTGACGGAACCCTTTTGGGAAGCAAAATACTTGATGGAACCCTACAATAAAACAATAGTTTTTAAAAGTGTATTCTTTATTAATAAGCATAATAAAACTACAATGTAACAGTTACTAATTATTACTTACTTTACCACATGGCAAGTACAATAATAGAAGATATTAAAAAAGAAAAAATCTAACTAATGGGAGGTATGAAACTGTTTTTTATTTTTCATCAATTGGTTGATATCAGGTTTGATAGAAGACAGTTGAAGTCTCATATCAGGTTCGGCGTCCAGTCTATTGCGATATTTTGTTTTCGTGGCTGCATAGGTTGAGAATCCTGTTTCGCACAAATATGTTGTTGGGAACGGGAGAAGAATATTCAGAGCCATTTTGCCAAGCATTGGATATTCATCACGGATTCTGCACCAAAAATCGTTGAGAGGCGTCGTTTTGAACAGTGACTCCATACTTGTGTCTGATGACATTTCTAAAAGAGCTTCATATATCTCGTTTGACATACTTTCGGGCTTTTCCAAGTTGGGTAAAAAAGGATTATGAATCCATGAATTCAGTTTCATTTTTGTATTCTGTTCTTCGGGAAAATACTTTTTAAAAGATGCGCGCATCGAACTGAGATATTGGACCAATTCTTCAAACACATCATCTTGAAACATTTCTGAGTCGTTATCGCTAACAAACTCACTGAGTGACGTAAAGCTTTCTATTTCTTTCTTACCAACGCAAATAATCCAAAAATCTAATTTTCTTTTGAAGGCAGTTATTTTATTATTGGCCTGAAACACTGTTGTCTGTTTACCTTGCAATTTGATAAATTCAATTCGTTCAGTTTTTGAAAGATATCCGCCATAAAAGACAATCGGAACAACCAAGTTTTATCATACAAACGGTCCTTCAAATTAAAAGAAGTATCTGCTGAAAGAAACATTTGTAACTCGGCTCTAAGTTCAAATAGCCTTGTTAAAGTTTTACCCCGAGACAGCCATCGCACTTCTGTATGGAGCAGCAGTGTTTTATGTTTGCTGCCATAATCTTCACACAATAATGAGAACAATCGGGATTGTAGTGGTCGTGATTTGATAAAATTAATTATTTTTACCGCTTCATCCATAACTAATTTTAGATTTGACGGCATTTGCTTCATCGCAAGTGCTTGTCTATGCAGAATACAATGGCTGGAACTACAATTAGGCGCTTTATTTTTTATTCGTGACACTGCTCCTGCTGTTTTACCTGTCATCGCCTTGGCCCCATCTGTACAAATGTCAATGCAATTGTTCCAACTGAGATTATTTTCTTCAAAAAGTATATTTATTTTATTAAAAATTTCTTCCCCGGTAGTGTTTGTGAGCAGCGGTGAACACATAAGCATGTCTTCTTCAAAAGAACTTTCATATGGATATCTCACGATAACCAGCAAGATAGCCAAACCAGCGACATCAGTTGACTCGTCCATTTGCAAGGCGAATCGTGTTTTTTGTAGACGTGTAACTAGTTCTTGTTTGACGTAGCTTGCCAGATCATGGATTCGCCGTGAAACAGTATCGTTTGATAGCGGCACAGTAGAAAGATGCTTTGCAGATTTTTCATCGAGTATACATTTTATTATGTCTAATACACATGGCTTTATTAAATTCTCAGCGATAGTGTGCGCTTCACCTGCTTGTGCAATGCGATAGCTAACTAAATATGATGCCTCTGTGGCCTTTTCGTTGATAGTTTTTGTTACATGCATCATATTTTTTTTACTTTCCAATAACTGATCTTTTTTACGAACAAAAAATTCTTTATTCTTGTCTTTAGACTCGGGGTGTACAGTTTGTAAATGTCGGCGCAATTTGGCAGGTGCCATGGAACTATTAGGAAGCAGTTTACTACATAACATGCAGAGAGGTGAGCCGTTGGAATCAACAAATCCGAAACTGATATATGATTCATCATACTTCCTTTTTTTCATCTTTGAAACCGTCGAGCTTGACGTCGTGGCATCATCGTCTGGATCGGTGATTGCTATATTCTCCGCGCGTACTGCTTTTGAACATTCAGCGTCATTAGAAGATGTTGTTGCAACACGTTTAACACCTTTAAGCCAACGTTCCATTCTTCTTTATTTATAATGTTACACGTCAGGATGGTGGGGTCTAAACACTGCACAATCGTTACTGCGTATAAGAGACTAAGTTTAGTACAATGAAGAAATGTATAAAACTGAGACAACAGAATACAGCAGGCAGTAGAACAATGAACACTAGTTTCTCGCTAGCGAGCTTGTAATTAGGTAGGTAGGAACTTATCGCTCCGAACGCTAATCGTCAACTGACTGACGAGGCGCGACGCGCGATCGCCGCTTTTATACTTAGTCCTAGACTCGATCTCGAATATTCTCGAAAATACTTGAGTCGGCGCCTTTGATAAACAAAAAGCAAAAATAAAAAGAGAAATATAAAAATTGCGTTGTAAACAATTCAGAGGCGGCTTTTATCAAAGGGACTGCGCGCTCACAAGTATACAAGTATACATGTTGATACCAAACTTATGAGATATTGTACCAGCTATTGTAACACATGTTTATACAAATACAAATAAATAAATAAATATACCTACGCGCGGCCGCGGAGTCAAAACGTTCGACCAGAGAGAGGTGCTTTGATTTTTTTTCTAAATTCTTGAGGAACCCCTACAGAGGTATCGCGGAACCCTAGGGTTCCGCGGAACACACTTAGAGTATAGCTGGTCTGGACGATAAATACGAATTTGGTTATTGTAAGTAGCCGCTTAATTTTTATTTCTATTGTTAAACTGGGCAACTTCACGAATTTTCCAACTTTCTTTAATTCTGGCCAGTATTTCAGCCTTCTCAATTACAGACAACTGACGTGGGATTTTTATTTTTAAGTGTCATGTTAAACATTTTTTTCTACCACTAACATGAGAAAACCCTATTATTTACCTCATTTGTCTAATGAGAAGTAGTTCATTATTAACCCAGGTAAATAATGATGATTCATTTTTTACCTAGGTTAATAATGAAGATTTTTTATCTTTTTAAAGAAATTTACTGAAACTTTATTGATTTAACGACGTGAACATGAAAAATAAACTCTAGAAAATGTCCTAAGATAATGAGAATTATCAAAAACTATGAAAATCATTTAAAATAATAGTTTATTGTACAGTTATTATAACTCATGTGCACTGCTGCATTTCCACGATTAATAGAATTACCTTATTTATTATAGGTAAATTTAGTTCAATATTATGAATATTGTCGGTAATTTGTGAACGTTCATTAACAATTGGTACTAAGTCATCAGTCTGTAAGTTTTCTGCCAGACCATCTTGACGTGCGAAAGAAGTGGAGATACTTAAATTTTCATTGGATAAGATGGGTTTTTGTACTAGTTTGGCTATTCTCTTCTTGTCCGCTATCGATTCCTCAATATAGCCTTCAGCTACTGTCGCCGACTTCCATCCACCGTGCCTTTTTAGGCTAAGTAGGTCTCCTCCATTTTCTGCGAGAAGTGTTGCCGAGCTGCGCCGTAGAGAATGCCCAGTGTAACACTTAGGATGTTGTAATTTCAGAAATTGAGCCATAACATATGGTACTTTACTAATAGTATTGTGCCCAATATTTTGTCTATGATGTTTACCTTTGCGGTATAAAATAAATAGTTTTCTAATGTCAGTCGGCCGGTTAGCCAAGTATTTTTTTACGACGTTAATCCATTGCGGTTCGACAAGGACAAATCTCCTGGATGATGATTGACATGTTTCACGCCAACTTGGCATAAGTATACTGTTTTTTTTTTTCAAAAAAAATGTAATTTGAAACAAATAAAGATTTATCTATCTATCTATCTATTTATGATCCATTTTTTGAGTTAGGAATACTTATCACAATAATCCCATCTCGGATGTCCACATCATCAAGAACCATATTGCGAAGTTCGTCTGTTCTGCAAGCACCGGCTACGCCAATTATCACAATAGCCTAAAATTTGGAGCTTATTAAAGCAGGACATAAAATTAGTATAATAAAGTCCATACCTTTTTTGATAAAAATTCATCATCAGGGTTTCATTTAAAAATGTATCAATTTCTTCTTTCAAGAATACGTGATTTTTTAGGTTTATAGGCGACATTTTTCTTTTTCAAAAATGGTACGACTTTAAAATACGAAATATCGATATTTTCTTTCAATGATAGAGTTGATTTCAACATTGAGTAGCTTGCCCACAGCGTTGATACCTTATTGTGTTCCGATTTTTCCTTAAAATAGGCCAGCATGACATTTTCAGTAATTTAAACGACTTTTTTTTTATCGCACAATTTCTTTAATTGAGTGTATGCCTTTACATAAAGTCGCTTTGATTTTTCAGGCAACAAATCATAGCTCGTACTAGCCGCTGCCTCTCGGAGCTCAGGCGGGGTACAATTTTCCATTTCTAAATAAGAGTCGCTTTGATCGCTAAGATTTTCAGCCATATTTTAATATTTTATTGTAAAACTTTTACTTAAAACCTTTAAAAGGTGACGATAATTATTTGGAATAATGACGTTTATTGAAACCCATCAGTTTCAATTATTGTTTTATTCCTCGTCTTGATAACTGAGCCCCAGGCTACTTGATATTTCGATATGTTTAAATAATAAGGAAAATGGCTAATTTTAAAATAAAAATAAGGTCTTTTGGTGTTGGTTCGGCTGTTAGTAATAGAAAAAAATTCTATATATACCTCGGTTGAGAAGGCCATTATTGACCTCGCACATTATATCCCTCGGCGCTAATGGCTTACTTCTCACCCTAGGTATATAATATACTATTATAATGGTAACGCCAGTGCATGACAGTTTTTAGAAATTATGGCATCTCATAACCTCCAATAGACAATCACTGACACTGGCCGGTTTTACACAAATGTGACGATGGTCGCTCTCCTTCTAATTATTGTAAGACTTTTTTAGGAATACAACAGTACAATGTACAGGGTGTCTACTTTTCGACACTTTTGACGGGTATCTCCGTTAATAGTACAGATAGAATAATTCGGTTTTCGCAAACCTGTGCCACTTTTTTGTGAAACAAACGATGCCCAAAACGGATGTATCATGGCCAACTTGGTTTATGAGATACAGGGCGAAATTGAAAAGGGTGCATTTTCAGACACCCCTTGTATTTCAGTTATCTTATACCCTATCGAAAATATAAAAAGGGGGTGTTATATTATACATTTCTATGTAAAGTATTACATTCCTGGCGCAAAATTATCGCGCGATTAAAAGTCTTAGTGCGCTGTCGACCTTAGTTTTTGAGTATCCACCTTGTTCAATTTTTGCAATTAAAAATATACCTATTTGGTTACATAAAAAAGTTCCAGCTCCATATGCTGAAAGCATACTTACATATTAAATTGCCTCTTTGTTTGTTAAATATGATTTTATGCTAACAACAACCCCAATTTGTATTTTATTTACTTAATGTCAATTTCTACAGTAGGTATTTATTAAACTAGCTTAGAAGTGTATAAATAAAATTGTAAAACTAAATAAGGAATGGTATTTCTTTTTCCTACTGAGGCATCAATGGATGTTTACCCGTGCGTCATTACTTGCACGTGACTAAAAGAATATGAATTAAATCAATATTACGAGATTCAAAGTAAAAACAAAGTCAAGTTTATAAACGTCAAAAATTTTCCTGGCTAGTGTTCAGACTTGAATAAATAATAACAAATATATAAATATCTACCCCCAACACGAAAATACGATAAAATATAGCTCTGAAAAAAGGATTTAGGATTAAATTGAATTTCAAGGCACAAGAACGTTCAAAAACAAATTAAAGTTGACATGTCAATACGATGACTTTCAAATGAAATGAAAGCTCTGCTAATAACTTTTGTCTCTGTCTAGCACGTTAATTTGAATTCGAGACCTATTACTATTATCTTTTTATTCACTTTAAAGGCTGTAATAAATAAAGATAGCGAGTTGTAAATCCTTGGCAGGAGGACTGACCGAAAAATCCATTTTTGCTGATTATAGGATTAAATAATGGCGTATCAAGTCGCTTATTATTTGGCCACTTATCTGAGCTGAGCTGACAGAAACTGACTAAGTTGCCGTTTTATTTTACCAAGTAACTCAGATTACCTTGGTCAAATTTCCTCCTCCTTTACCTACGTTAAGGTTACCGGATTTGTAGTTATAAGTAGTGAGTTTTTTTATCTTTGAACCTTTCCCTCGGGCAAATAAGTCTATTGACTTCATGAAATGATTATATATAATATTAAAATTTTTATCATCGGTCAGCAGATTTGCAAGATTGGTTGGTAGGGTGATATTTGTACTATTTAACTGGTTGTATAATTGGTTTATGTTATTTGTGTTTAACCTACACTCAAATAAGATATGTTGTGGATCGGCTGTTTCATTACATGTGGGGCAATTGGGGTTATCTAAGAGACCTATTTTAAATTTACAGCTAGGGCAAATAATATGATTTGACCGCAGTCTGGATATAAC
The DNA here is from genome assembly GCA_963920685.1 of Polydrusus tereticollis. NCBI lineage: Eukaryota > Metazoa > Arthropoda > Insecta > Coleoptera > Curculionidae > Polydrusus > Polydrusus tereticollis. The sequence goes on along the minus strand of OY987327.1, from coordinate 111,457,664 downwards.
ATGTACTACTTTTTTGCTATGTGTATTTTTAAACCATGGTTTACTGCTTATGTTGGTTTTAATCCTACGAAAATATATGCCTTAGTCTTCTTGCATTTTTTCTTTAATTGTTCTATAAAAATCAATGGGCGTTTTATAATTTTCATAATCCATACTAGTTTAACTGATTTACCTTGTTTCATAATTTCGTGTGGTTTAATTTTGAAATTTCTAAAATTAAATTACTGATTTCTACTATTGGTGATACCCTTTTAATCTTTTGTAGAGCACTTAGGCAATCTGTAAATATTATGAAATTTTTACAATTATTTTCCAAACATATTTTGAAGGCTTCTATAATGGCATATAGTTCTGCCGAGAAGTTAGATGAATATTTAGTTAGCTGTCTTTTTATACTTACTAATTTTTTTGTTTGGTTGTTGTCTATAATCTCCTACGGAGTCAATGTCAGTTGTGTTAGCAAAGAGTTTATATTGAATAGAGAAGTTTCGTATTTTGTTGTCTGTATATATGTACCTTGAGAATTCGAATACGTACATAAATCCTTTCACTTGAAGAGGAGTGTTTTTTGCATTCCAGTATCTGTGTTAAGCATAATGTTGTTAGTTCATTGATTTTATTTAGTAAGTGGCTATTTTTTGAATGAAGCTTGCCGCTGAACCATATAATATACTTCCATAATCAAAAATGGATCTTATTAAACTTTTATAGAACAACTAACCTGAACTAACCTAAACTCGCAAAATGGTCGTTTTATTTGCAATTCAGTCGAGATATTTCAAGATAAAGTTTCAAGTTCAAGTTAGCTTAGCTCAGACAAATGGCCACATAATAAGTGACTAATGGTGCATTTTAAATGTCAGTTACTCGGAAATTCCGTTTATTTTTGTATTCTCATATTAAATGGTCCAATCAAACGTTACAGGAATACCGACAATATTCGACAATGAGGCGATTTTTAAACTTAAAAAAAAAATATTGGTAATTTCGTTTAAAATATTTTATTCAAGGCAAAATATACTTAAATAAAAAAAACGCATTATAAAAGAAACATTTCTTAACCATTTTACACTTGCATTAGATAAAATAATTCAAACCTAAAAAATTGCGAGGGTGAAAAATAAAAAGCATATTACATTTATACACAATTTTAAACAAAAAATATGTTCTAACTTTAAAGAAGTAGACCATGTAAAAACGTGGATTTAGAGAATGCTGCGGAATTGTTAATTAACTGAAATTGGCACTAAAAAAGTGAAAGAATGAATCGAAAGAGGCTGTTCTCGTGTTTCCAAGGATACATTTCGCGTCCAATAAAATTATGTCCTGCTCAAAGGGTCAATTTTAAAATCATATTTTTATGTTTTATTGTTTGCTTTCGCATTTGTCACTTATCATTACAAACGATCCTTATTGTACTAGTGACTTTAACTATATCAGTTTTGCAGTCCGGTGTTTTATTTAATAATAGTTTTTTGATATAAATCAGCGTTTTTCGGCTCATCAGGAAATAGTTACCTACACGACAAGAGACAGTGTCTGAGGTAATTTTATGGTAATCTAAAAAACTGCTTCACCACAATGAAGCTTATTTATTCTTGATGGGCGGCGTTGACCATGTTTTATAATCCGGAGGTCACACATGGGTATATTTTTGCGAACGCAGTTCGGCAGCATTTTTTAAATCTTTTGATAGTTAAGGTTCATCTTTGTTACTTAAAACTAACTTTTTACATATAAGTATAACGAAATCAGTAGAATAGCAGTGCCGTTTCTAACTCAAAATCCCATAAGAAATAACATGGAGCCGAAAACCTGCATTTTTCGGGCCATTTTAGGGCGTGGCACTTTTCCTGGAAGCCACCATCCTCTCTTAACCTAAGTGGAACCCAGCTACTATCGCCACCTAGTGAGTGACGTCATAACTGCTCGATGTCGGTAATATAGGGCCCTATTGGCCTGTGTGGAACCCTCCACTGCTGCCACCTAACCCCCCACCCATTATTCTAACCTAACTTTTGCCCCAACGGAACCCAGATCACGTGTTACCCCGATTATATAGTAATATCATTGTAGGGGTGCCACCTAACGGGGAGAGATGTACGTACCTGTAATCTTAAGACCTGTAGCGCCACCTGCTTTTCATATAAGACATCTTGTGGAGAGATGACGTAGCACGTTCTCAATAGTACCCAAACCCAAGTACCTAACCTGAACATCTATCTAAATAATCAATATTGAACAACATAATGAATAAATAATAACAGAAAAAAAGTTTGTGCAGTCAGCGGGAATTGAACCATAAACCTCTGGGGCCGAACCTCAAAGCCTTGCAAAATACGCTTCGAGAGCACGTGAAACCACGGGGGCACATCTGATTAGATTGCTGGAACAAAAGGTCCTTAAGTGGGGTTATGGTTGTGTTTTATAATGTACAAAATTAGGGTAAACCAGGCTGGACCCTCCAATGTTAATTTCGGAGGGATTTTTATGACTCATATCTCCGGAACCAATGGGCCTAGGATATTGCGCATGCGTAGCTGAGGTCTATGAAATGGGTTCTTGCGCATGACCCGAAAATGACACCTGTCACCTGTCAATTAAGAACTGTCGCCTGTCAGCTGTCAAATGTCAAAATCGACAGCTGATGTATGTCACGTGTTTAGGGTGAAGTCATGAGCCGTTTAAAAAAAAGAACGGGGTAATTTATTAACAAACCCTAAGTGTGGCGATGATGACAAAATGGCGGTAAACCTAGCTTTTATAATGCATTCACCATTTTATCGACAAACCAGTACTAATGGCGTTGCCAAACCAATATTTCCCCTTATTCAACATAAAAATTGTCGAAACGGCAACACCGCCGTTCCAATACTGAAAATTTAAGAAAATACGCTTAGGCCATATTGTAATAGCCGTTCGCAACAGTAACTAGGTAAAACAAAGAACCTTAAGTGTGGCTATAGGGATATATTATTATCGATACCAATTTATTAACAAATCTTAAACCTTAAACTGAACCAGGGTTCCATCAATTTAGAACGAAATAAAAATTCGACACAAGACACTTATCGCCAATCTTGTATATAGGTACAATATATTATAAGTTCAAAATTTAGCGAAAAATATTTACAGTTAAAACTAAGGATTAGAAACATTTACCGTGCAAGAATAGGCATATCTACATACAATTAAAAAACTAGGACTAGAAACATTTATATTAGGAACATTACCGCACAAGAAGGCATATCTATATACAAACTTAAAAACAAACAAAAAAATGAATGGAAAAAGACATTGGCGGGTATGGGCATTTGAACAGAGTAATCATACCTTATTTCAGCTCCTATATCAAAAAAAGGATTCTTTATTTACAAAAGAGCATTCCTTCCCCCAAGGATCGTTGAAAAACGCTTCTAATCAGTCCATTCTATTCAATTAGGGAAATCAGGACACACTTCAGGCTATATTCCATGATAACAATCTAAATCCATGCCTTCACTCGATACTGCCGCTCACTCCTCGACCATACAATATACATTTTACAATTCTTCAAAGAAAAAAAATCCTTTTTTGGCACAATAATAATGACAGTGACAGTATTTTTCAGAAAAAAACCGGTGTATGATTCGTTGTCATAACATTTTATTAATAAATATATTTTCTGTTTTAAATTTATTACGATTACAACATTAGTAGAAATATCAGTTGACTTCGATGTAGTTAACCTTGATATTAAATATGCAGGTAATTAGCAATGCCGTAATTATCATTATAGGTCAGGCGTTGAAAACAATGTTTAAAGTTATTTACAATTGTCCAAAAAAACAAAGCAGCTTGCTTCTACAAATAATAATATGTATACAAGGTGAACCGAAAAGTCGGGTATAAATATAAACTAATAATAAAAGTTATAGGTACATTGTTTCCTAATTATACCGGTTGGCCTGACTGATTTTAATTTTTCCTATAATGACGTACATTGTAAACAAGTAAGATCCGGGAACTTCATAAAAATAAATTAATATACATTAGATGACCTTTCAAAATTCTGAGAATTGTTGCAACATTAAAATACCTTATATTATGCAGTTCACTGCACATTTTATTCCTCGAATAATATTTAAAAATACCAAGAGTCGTTGGGTAACTCCGTAATTGTATATAACATTTAACCCGACACAATGCCAAGGTTACACCGGTAACCGTGAAAAGAGGCATACATCAAAGCATAATTAAAAGTATCAAGAACAGAATAGCACACAAAACATCAAGAACCAGTAAAACAAAGTATAGAAGAAAATAAGTTAAGTTTTGATTTGATCATATCAAGAAAATGTATAGCAGAAGGAGATCAAGAAGAATATTTGAAGAAAGAAAAATCAAGAAAACATGACACAGCTAGACTAAGAAAAACATTATTATACGAAACCAATAAACCAATAGAAAAGAAAGGATAAAAATTACATGAGGTGCGATTACAAACAAAGATCCGTAGAATCGTACAACAAACGGTGTCTACCAGTTGTATTTTTCGAAGATTGTAATAGTTTTAAATACCGAATGATACACTGTCAAATTCGAAAAGTTCAGGCATGACCAATCACAATATACTACACCTCTACTATACTTCTCATTAGTCCTAAATCGATGGGGATTATAGAGAGATCGTCACAACTAAAGAACTCAAAATAGCGGTGTGCCAGGGAGTTGAGCTGGATTTGCAAAAAATCTTTGTATCTGCTGATATAAAATAAATTGACATAAAATTGTTTAAAAATTAGACCCCGTTTCCTTTATACTAAAAGACTCGGGAAAAATTAGAGAAAACATTAGAAGACACTTAAGTTGACTTTAATCTAATAGATTGATATAGAGAATCGATATATCTAGGTATGTACTCATAAATATAGAAATGGTAAAATCAAGAGCCAGGAAAGGCCTTTTAGATCGCTCCTGTTAATATTAATACCAAAAGTTAGTGGTAGCGTAGGAAAACTGTCATTGACTAAAAACAAAAGATTGCTACCCCCATTATGCCCCAAATGTTTATTGTCCCCTCAACAATTCCTGTTATAAACTCCCAACACCCCACCGTCTCTATAATTAAATAAAACATTATATTCACTTGCACATAAATAACAGTCTTTAAATGGATAGCTAAAATATTGAGATAAGTCAGGTATCTTGGAGAGTACAAAGGTTTTCTGTGAGCATAAAAAATAGAAATAAGCAATACATTACAAATAAAGAAGGCTATATTTTATAGTCTGCATATGAGGGAAAATAAAAGTTCACATAAAAAGACAGTTATCACTAACCTCGTATATATACTACATTTGGATATAAAAAACCAGCGCAAAAAATAAAATGGCATATCGTCAAGTTCAAAAGACCCTGTATATAATAATATTTGGAGTACAGTGTACTACTTAAATATATAAAACAAAAAATATTTTCAGATTAAAAATTATAAAATAAGCCATTCATTTTCCTGCAATTATAAATTTGAAGACCGGTAAATCCTGAGAAGGTCAAAAGCAGCATACACGAGTCAAAGGTCAAAGCAGTACCATTTTACTAATTCATCAACAGTAATCTGATATACTTACTTACAAAGTCAATTTTTAGGATTACTGTTCTGTTAGTCGTCTCTTTTGAGAACCCTGTATGGAAATTGAAATAAATAATTAGGATCCGTCTATTTAATAAATAAACAAGTTCTCATTAATAAATAATTACGAACAAAATATTATACTAAACCTTTACCTATATAGGCACAATCTAGCTATGAGTTAAGTGTCCAAGTTTCCCCATTTTAAAAATGTATTAAAATATAAATAATTGCATTTTTATCCGCTTTATATAGTAATGGTAGTTTCTTAAGTTGGAATCCTTTTCCTTTACTTCTTTTTAGTTGTAGGGATTTCTTTTCGATTACTTGGTTGGAAGTTTTTTATCCGCTTTATTACAGATATTAAACATGAAAATATTGTTTAAAGAAAAACCACATATTGAAAGGTTAAAAATTAACATGAATAAAGCATTATCTAAACAAGACTCGTAGGTAACTGACGATCTGCATGATGATGTTACATTTTTAATTATTATAAACAATTTTAAATTATTTCTTCTTCTTATACAGAGCCAGAGAAAAGCACTTGTCTATCTAAGAAATAAAATAAATTAAAAATATGTTGGAAACACTACATTAGGAATATACCATGAAAAATATATATCTATCTTAAAAAATAAAAAATGTTCCCCATAAGCGTCCATGAAAAATAATACTCACAAATCAACTTGTAGGGTTGCAGATCCCGTGTTCATTTTAAACTTTCCAATATAGCTTAAGTGGTGTATCAAAGCAGTAAAAAGGGCATAGCCAAAGATTACTTAAATTTCAACTGACTGAATGTGCTTGGTATGTACCTAAATTGATTGATGTAAATTAGGATTTGAACAACAGAAGCTCGATAAGGAATGATCGTCTATAGATGTACTATGTCATTGCCCTTACATAAGACACCCTCAGCATGCGGTTGGTCGATGAACCAGGAGGTTTGACTTCATGAACATCAGAAGTAAATCAAACTTACTTACAAATATAATAAAATTTACAGGATTATCGTTCAGTCAGTACTCCCTTACGGAGTCGCTACCTGATGCATTGTAAAAAAAAAAGTCAACGTTTTAAAAAAAATTCAGGCTCTTTAGGATAAAAATAAAAATGTTTAATAATTATAGCAAAATTATCATGATTTATAGTGATTCATACTTTACACCAAGACTTACGAATGTCCAAGAATACGTAAAAAAGTAATTCAGATTAAATTATTTATTATCAAGGAACATATTGCAATGTGACAAAATGTAAGGTAAAAGTCTAAAAATATAGTACTTTGCAAAAATTATACAGTATCAATAATATCAAAAAAACTAAGGTTTACTAGAGCACACAGTATACAGCATGATAGAAATACTTTGCATATTTCATATTCTAATTTAATAAAAGAATAAAACATAATTATAGTTTAAAGCCAAGCCTATAAATATTATTCTCAAAAGAAAAGGTACCTTGCTCTGTACGAAAAGTAATTAGAAGTGCTAATATTCAATCAAGAAAATACTATGGTAAGTTATGGATACTGATATGTTCATAAAAATAAATAATAAAAAAAGACAACAGGCTGTTATTTTAAGTTATATAAAGATGTAGAATATTTCCCCAAAGAGAAAGCTCTTGTAAATTTTTCACAAGAAGCAATAGACAATTTAATAAAATGTAGGCACCTGTATAAATTAGGAAAAAAATTGAACTAAAAATACGCACCAATAATAAAAGCATTTTAAAAATGTGCGTGTAATAAGATAAGATACCTATATATAGGAAACAAATATTGAACGTTTCGAACCCCATAACTAACCCTGTATATACATTTACAAACATCGAAAATTAAGCAAGTTAAATAAACTAAACATATACCTTGTGGGAATTAAAAGTACTGTAGAGAAACAGTAAAATCCAATTCAACACATGGAAAGTGGTCATTTTAAAATATATTCTGCACTTGGCATATAATTAAGTCGATTATGACATTTGTAAAAATACCCGATACTCCTAAACTTTTGCATAAAATAGATTATCTAATTTTAGGTAGCCTTGATATTAAAATGCATATAGTTTGAATACTGAAACAGTAGAAATTTTAGAGTAACGAGAAATATTATAAACATATTTAAATTATGTGTAGATCAGAGAGAAATGTATGTATCTACCAAAGACGAAATTGTATTAATTTATTCTATAAAAGACAACGTGCATACGGGGGAAGCTAATAAAAAAGTCATTTTTATTTTATCACATTTTTCCAAAAACTATTTAGCTAAATTATTAAAATTTAATACACAATGATGTCTAATTATGTTGATACATTGTTAACAAAACTGGTGTTTTTCTAGTCACCCGTTTCTGATATAGGTACATTTTGATATTTGATTATTAGTAATTATATAAAACGATAGGTAAAGTCGATACAAGCACGGCTTTTTAAAACGAAGAGGGTTAAACATTTAATATTTATCAAATGTAAGATACAAAAAAAAATCAAAGTTCTACTTACAACCTAGAATATAAAGCTAAAAAGCCAAATTTTTATCAGATAAACGCTACGTTAAGGTACCGTTCAAATGAAGGAAATGAAAAGTTCGTCAATTTTTGCAGAAATTTTATATCTACGACAACATGGTTCGGGGAAGCTTCTGAAAAAAACTTTGGAACAGAGCTGTTCCGGGGGAACAGGTCTGTTCCGGGGGAACAGCTCTGTTCTGGGGGAACAGCTCTGTTCCGGGGGAACAGGTCTGTTCCGGGGGAACAGGTCTGTTCAACAGGTCTGTTCCGGGGGAACAGGTCTGTTCAACAGGTCTGTGGGGAACAGACCTGTTGAACAGACCTGTTCCCCCGGAACAGACCTGTTGAACAGACCTGTTCCCCCGGAACAGACCTGTTCCAAAGTTTTTTTCAGAAGCTTCCCCGAACCATGTTGTCGTAGATATAAAATTTCTGCAAAAATTGACGAACTTTTCATTTCCTTCATTTGAACGGTACCTTAACGTAGCGTTTATCTGATAAAAATTTGGCTTTTTAGCTTTATATTCTAGGTTGTAAGTAGAACTTTGATTTTTTTTTGTATCTTACATTTGATAAATATTAAATGTTTAACCCTCTTCGTTTTAAAAAGCCGTGCTTGTATCGACTTTACCTATCGTTTTATATAATTACTAATAATCAAATATCAAAATGTACCTATATCAGAAACGGGTGACTAGAAAAACACCAGTTTTGTTAACAATGTATCAACATAATTAGACATCATTGTGTATTAAATTTTAATAATTTAGCTAAATAGTTTTTGGAAAAATGTGATAAAATAAAAATGACTTTTTTATTAGCTTCCCCCGTATGCACGTTGTCTTTTATAGAATAAATTAATACAATTTCGTCTTTGGTAGATACATACATTTCTCTCTGATCTACACATAATTTAAATATGTTTATAATATTTCTCGTTACTCTAAAATTTCTACTGTTTCAGTATTCAAACTATATGCATTTTAATATCAAGGCTACCTAAAATTAGATAATCTATTTTATGCAAAAGTTTAGGAGTATCGGGTATTTTTACAAATGTCATAATCGACTTAATTATATGCCAAGTGCAGAATATATTTTAAAATGACCACTTTCCATGTGTTGAATTGGATTTTACTGTTTCTCTACAGTACTTTTAATTCCCACAAGGTATATGTTTAGTTTATTTAACTTGCTTAATTTTCGATGTTTGTAAATGTATATACAGGGTTAGTTATGGGGTTCGAAACGTTCAATATTTGTTTCCTATATATAGGTATCTTATCTTATTACACGCACATTTTTAAAATGCTTTTATTATTGGTGCGTATTTTTAGTTCAATTTTTTTCCTAATTTATACAGGTGCCTACATTTTATTAAATTGTCTATTGCTTCTTGTGAAAAATTTACAAGAGCTTTTTCTTTGGGGAAATATTCTACATCTTTATATAACTTAAAATAACAGCCTGTTGTCTTTTTTTATTATTTATTTTTATGAACCTATATCAGTATCCATAACTTACCATAGTATTTTCTTGATTGAATATTAGCACTTCTAATTACTTTTCGTACAGAGCAAGGTACCTTTTCTTTTGAGAATAATATTTATAGGCTTGGCTTTAAACTATAATTATGTTTTATTCTTTTATTAAATTAGAATATGAAATATGCAAAGTATTTCTATCATGCTGTATACTGTGTGCTCTAGTAAACCTTAGTTTTTTTGATATTATTACATACAACTGTGTTAATAAATAATATACATACTTGGATATCCTTGAATGTTTATTGAACATTTTGAATGATACTTTCATTGCTTACTGTATAATTTTTGCAAAGTACTATATTTTTAGACTTTTACCTTACATTTTGTCACATTGCAATATGTTCCTTGATAATAAATAATTTAATCTGAATTACTTTTTTACGTATTCTTGGACATTCGTAAGTCTTGGTGTAAAGTATGAATCACTATAAATCATGATAATTTTGCTATAATTATTAAACATTTTTATTTTTATCCTAAAGAGCCTGAATTTTTTTTAAAACGTTGACTTTTTTTTTACAATGCATCAGGTAGCGACTCCGTAAGGGAGTACTGACTGAACGATAATCCTGTAAATTTTATTATATTTGTAAGTAAGTTTGATTTACTTCTGATGTTCATGAAGTCAAACCTCCTGGTTCATCGACCAACCGCATGCTGAGGGTGTCTTATGTAAGGGCAATGACATAGTACATCTATAGACGATCATTCCTTATCGAGCTTCTGTTGTTCAAATCCTAATTTACATCAATCAATTTAGGTACATACCAAGCACATTCAGTCAGTTGAAATTTAAGTAATCTTTGGCTATGCCCTTTTTACTGCTTTGATACACCACTTAAGCTATATTGGAAAGTTTAAAATGAACACGGGATCAAGTTGATTTGTGAGTATTATTTTTCATGGACGCTTATGGGGAACATTTTTTATTTTTTAAGATAGATATATATTTTTCATGGTATATTCCTAATGTAGTGTTTCCAACATATTTTTAATTTATTTTATTTCTTAGATAGACAAGTGCTTTTCTCTGGCTCTGTATAAGAAGAAGAAATAATTTAAAATTGTTTATAATAATTAAAAATGTAACATCATCATGCAGATCGTCAGTTACCTACGAGTCTTGTTTAGATAATGCTTTATTCATGTTAATTTTTGACCTTTCAATATGTGGTTTTTCTTTAAACAATATTTTCATGTTTAATATCTGTAATAAAGCGGATAAAAATGCAATTATTTATATTTTAATACATTTTTAAAATGGGGAAACTTGGACACTTAACTCATAGCTAGATTGTGCCTATATAGGTAAAGGTTTAGTATAATATTTTGTTCGTAATTATTTATTAATGAGAACTTGTTTATTTATTAAATAGACGGATCCTAATTATTTATTTCAATTTCCATACAGGGTTCTCAAAAGAGACGACTAACAGAACAGTAATCCTAAAAATTGACTTTGGAAGTAAGTATATCAGATTACTGTTGATGAATTAGTAAAATGGTACTGCTTTGACCTTTGACTCGTGTATGCTGCTTTTGACCTTCTCAGGATTTACCGGTCTTCAAATTTATAATTGCAGGAAAATGAATGGCTTATTTTATAATTTTTAATCTGAAAATATTTTTTGTTTTATATATTTAAGTAGTACACTGTACTCCAAATATTATTATATACAGGGTCTTTTGAACTTGACGATATGCCATTTTATTTTTTGCGCTGGTTTTTTATATCCAAATGTAGTATATATACGAGGTTAGTGATAACTGTCTTTTTATGTGAACTTTTGTTTTCCCTCATATGCAGACTATAAAATATAGCCTTCTTTATTTGTAATGTATTGCTTATTTCTATTTTTTATGCTCACAGAAAACCTTTGTACTCTCCAAGATACCTGACTTATCTCAATATTTTAGCTATCCATTTAAAGACTGTTATTTATGTGCAAGTGAATATAATGTTTTATTTAATTATAGAGACGGTGGGGTGTTAGGAGTTTATAACAGGAATTGTTGAGGGGACAATAAACATTTGGGGCATAATGGGGGTAGCAATCTTTTGTTTTTAGTCAATGACAGTTTTCCTACGCTACCACTAACTTTTGGTATTAATATTAACAGGAGCGATCTAAAAGGCCCTTCCTGGCTCTTGATTTTACCATTTCTATATTTATGAGTACATACCTAGATATATCGATTCTCTATATCAATCTATTAGATTAAAGTCAACTTAAGTGTCTTCTAATGTTTTCTCTAATTTTTCCCGAGTCTTTTAGTATAAAGGAAACGGGGTCTAATTTTTAAACAATTTTATGTCAATTTATTTTATATCAGCAGATACAAAGATTTTTTGCAAATCCAGCTCAACTCCCTGGCACACCGCTATTTTGAGTTCTTTAGTTGTGACGATCTCTCTATAATCCCCATCGATTTAGGACTAATGAGAAGTATAGTAGAGGTGTAGTATATTGTGATTGGTCATGCCTGAACTTTTCGAATTTGACAGTGTATCATTCGGTATTTAAAACTATTACAATCTTCGAAAAATACAACTGGTAGACACCGTTTGTTGTACGATTCTACGGATCTTTGTTTGTAATCGCACCTCATGTAATTTTTATCCTTTCTTTTCTATTGGTTTATTGGTTTCGTATAATAATGTTTTTCTTAGTCTAGCTGTGTCATGTTTTCTTGATTTTTCTTTCTTCAAATATTCTTCTTGATCTCCTTCTGCTATACATTTTCTTGATATGATCAAATCAAAACTTAACTTATTTTCTTCTATACTTTGTTTTACTGGTTCTTGATGTTTTGTGTGCTATTCTGTTCTTGATACTTTTAATTATGCTTTGATGTATGCCTCTTTTCACGGTTACCGGTGTAACCTTGGCATTGTGTCGGGTTAAATGTTATATACAATTACGGAGTTACCCAACGACTCTTGGTATTTTTAAATATTATTCGAGGAATAAAATGTGCAGTGAACTGCATAATATAAGGTATTTCAATGTTGCAACAATTCTCAGAATTTTGAAAGGTCATCTATATATTAATTTATTTTTATGAAGTTCCCGGATCTTACTTGTTTACAATGTACGTCATTATAGGAAAAATTAAAATCAGTCAGGCCAACCGGTATAATTAGGAAACAATGTACCTATAACTTTTATTATTAGTTTATATTTATACCCGACTTTTCGGTTCACCTTGTATACATATTATTATTTGTAGAAGCAAGCTGCTTTGTTTTTTTGGACAATTGTAAATAACTTTAAACATTGTTTTCAACGCCTGACCTATAATGATAATTACGGCATTGCTAATTACCTGCATATTTAATATCAAGGTTAACTACATCGAAGTCAACTGATATTTCTACTAATGTTGTAATCGTAATAAATTTAAAACAGAAAATATATTTATTAATAAAATGTTATGACAACGAATCATACACCGGTTTTTTTCTGAAAAATACTGTCACTGTCATTATTATTGTGCCAAAAAAGGATTTTTTTTCTTTGAAGAATTGTAAAATGTATATTGTATGGTCGAGGAGTGAGCGGCAGTATCGAGTGAAGGCATGGATTTAGATTGTTATCATGGAATATAGCCTGAAGTGTGTCCTGATTTCCCTAATTAAATAGAATGGACTGATTAGAAGCGTTTTTCAACGATCCTTGGGAGAAGGAATGCTCTTTTGTAAATAAAGAATCCTTTTTTTGATATAGGAGCTGAAATAAGGTATGATTACTCTGTTCAAATGCCCATACCCGCCAATGTCTTTTTCCATTCATTTTTTTGTTTGTTTTTAAGTTTGTATATAGATATGCCTTCTTGTGCGGTAATGTTCCTAATATAAATGTTTCTAGTCCTAGTTTTTTAATTGTATGTAGATATGCCTATTCTTGCACGGTAAATGTTTCTAATCCTTAGTTTTAACTGTAAATATTTTTCGCTAAATTTTGAACTTATAATATATTGTACCTATATACAAGATTGGCGATAAGTGTCTTGTGTCGAATTTTTATTTCGTTCTAAATTGATGGAACCCTGGTTCAGTTTAAGGTTTAAGATTTGTTAATAAATTGGTATCGATAATAATATATCCCTATAGCCACACTTAAGGTTCTTTGTTTTACCTAGTTACTGTTGCGAACGGCTATTACAATATGGCCTAAGCGTATTTTCTTAAATTTTCAGTATTGGAACGGCGGTGTTGCCGTTTCGACAATTTTTATGTTGAATAAGGGGAAATATTGGTTTGGCAACGCCATTAGTACTGGTTTGTCGATAAAATGGTGAATGCATTATAAAAGCTAGGTTTACCGCCATTTTGTCATCATCGCCACACTTAGGGTTTGTTAATAAATTACCCCGTTCTTTTTTTTAAACGGCTCATGACTTCACCCTAAACACGTGACATACATCAGCTGTCGATTTTGACATTTGACAGCTGACAGGCGACAGTTCTTAATTGACAGGTGACAGGTGTCATTTTCGGGTCATGCGCAAGAACCCATTTCATAGACCTCAGCTACGCATGCGCAATATCCTAGGCCCATTGGTTCCGGAGATATGAGTCATAAAAATCCCTCCGAAATTAACATTGGAGGGTCCAGCCTGGTTTACCCTAATTTTGTACATTATAAAACACAACCATAACCCCACTTAAGGACCTTTTGTTCCAGCAATCTAATCAGATGTGCCCCCGTGGTTTCACGTTGTTAAACATTGTTTAGCAGTTTTAATCTATATGCTCTCGTAGCGTATTTTGCAAGGCTTTGAGGTTCGGCCCCAGAGGTTTATGGTTCAATTCCCGCTGACTGCACAAACTTTTTTTCTGTTATTATTTATTCATTATGTTGTTCAATATTGATTATTTAGATAGATGTTCAGGTTAGGTACTTGGGTTTGGGTACTATTGAGAACGTGCTACGTCATCTCTCCACAAGATGTCTTATATGAAAAGCAGGTGGCGCTACAGGTCTCAAGATTACAGGTACGTACATCTCTCCCCGTTAGGTGGCACCCCTACAATGATATTACTATATAATCGGGGTAACACGTGATCTGGGTTCCGTTGGGGCAAAAGTTAGGTTAGAATAATGGGTGGGGGGTTAGGTGGCAGCAGTGGAGGGTTCCACACAGGCCAATAGGGCCCTATATTACCGACATCGAGCAGTTATGACGTCACTCACTAGGTGGCGATAGTAGCTGGGTTCCACTTAGGTTAAGAGAGGATGGTGGCTTCCAGGAAAAGTGCCACGCCCTAAAATGGCCCGAAAAATGCAGGTTTTCGGCTCCATGTTATTTCTTATGGGATTTTGAGTTAGAAACGGCACTGCTATTCTACTACTTGTATTTCATACAAGGTGTTGTAATTATTTTCTGACCCTACAGTTTAGGTATTTATGGAAAATAACCCAGTGTTAAAAAACATTTGATCAAAGTTAATTGAAATATAAATAATGGTATGTACAAAGAATGTTTAGATACTATTGAATCAGATGGGACATTCTTAATTTTATGGTATTCATATCTAGTGGAAGGATAAAAACATTATAAATTAATATCAGCTAATATACGAATTAGTAATGAGTTTAAGTAAGTAAAAGAGTACCCGTGTAGTGTTGATTTTTAATTATAATCCATTTATAAAATGCGAAGTATTAAATGCTCACCCAAACGCAAAACCCATATACCTGTGATCCAACAACAATTTGAACATCATCACTCATAATCTATTGTGTTTACATTAACGGACCGAAGTAGTGACCATTCTTTGGGTAGTTCCACACTGAATTTATTGCCAGCTATTGTTATAATCCTAGAATCCAGCATTTACCATTGTTACTGAAAAAATCCCATAACCAGGATTTTTTAAAAATTAAGTGTTTATTCTCTTACAACTTTTATATATTCAAATTACCCAGTAAACTTATATAATCAACATATTTCTCTTCAGAAACAGCAGACCTCCCAGACTTTATTTATTATATAAGACGACGGGCCTTCTTTAGAACTTTTGGGAGAACTCCTGAAAATATGTTTTTGAAACTTTGTAGGTTTAGGTTTTTTTTAACTAAAATATACATAACATATTTCTGTCATTTCCAGTTATACCGTAAGTAGCTGTCAACTTTAGTTTTTTAAATACAACATGATATTTTTTATTATGTTTTTGGATTTCCCATTAAATTTTAGAAAACCTGTTTTCTTGCCTAAGTGTACTAGTTTCTGAGATATCTGCACTTTTTGTAATTAATAGGTGCCAACTAGGCATAGAAACACAATTATTTCATAAAAAAGATTTGGTCTACTTTTACCAGTGGCGTCCGCGGAAACATGTATTTTGATATTTTTAACGAAAAAAATTATACGCAACTATTTTTCTTTAAAATAAATATTTTCAAAATTGCGCCTTATCGCTTAGCAAAAATGGTCTCTAGATTTTTCTTCATGTGCCCAATGGTTTTCGATTCAGATATCAGGGTTTTGATTAGATTTGAGTACTTCGCATTAGACATTAAACTGCTGGTATCAAAAAATAAAGAGAATTCCTTTTTAAAAACAGAAACTATGAACTTTTCGCCTTAACCTGCTTTAAAAAGCCATCTAGAGCAAGTTTTAATAGTCTTGGAGAAGTGTTTGGGGGATTTAACGCCTTCAGTTAATTCTTTCTTTAAAAATTTAGTTATTTTTCCAACACCGGCACTGAGTGTATCTGCTGCACATTGCACTGCACACTCATATTCGCGTTCTTACTTTTTGAATAGATTCATAACAGTTAATTAAACTGCCTACAAAACAAATAATATTAAAAGATAAAACGGCAGTGGCGTACATGCTTTTTGTTCCGCTTAAAAATTGTAACACCCTGTATTTCAAAAATAAGGCGGTTGCGACAACTATGTTTATGGGAATAGGGAGACGTGACCCCAGCAGAACAATGAGCGAGATGCGATACGATCGAATGGGGTAAACTTAATCTACCCATTTCTGTTTACTTTGCAATATTTATTATTTTTACTCTTCTAACTTATTACTAGGACATGAGCGCACAACGCATTTCCACACCGGTATCTCAAAAACTAGTACACTTGAGTAACTCTAAAAATTACTTAGAATATTCAGTGTGGGAATTTCTTTTCTAAAAAAGAACTATGAAGCTCAAGTTTTAATAGTTTACACTGCATAATTGTTGGGGAAACGTGTATGAATCTCTGCTATTTTTGTTTGTAAATTATATAAGAGTTATAGCTAGTCAAAAGCGCGTCGCGACGGTACTTATAAAACGTCAATATTGGGACGCTAGCTCCCTATTGGACGAAAGATAGGTTGGGTCGTATCGCGCGCCGGTCGAGAGAGAGATAGAGAGAGAGAGAGACGAGAAGCACGGCGCAACGGAAAAGAGAGGAGAGATTCCAAGATGGCTCCGTGAAGCAAGTGCTCTTACGTACCCTTCGCGATTTTAAGGCCTTTTGGGAAATTATAGTTTCTTTTTAAGTAGAACTACGCAGCTAGCGATTCCGCGGTATCTGACTTACGAAATTGAAAGCTACGATACCGGGGCGGTTGTGATGTACCTTTAAGTGATAGTTAGGGGAAAAATGTAAAAAAGCAGTTAGTAATGTGAACGTTAAGTATCGACCAGTGTCTTTGTCGTAAATCCTTGTAATATGCTACCATAACCTGCATTAAGGAATAAAAACACAGTGTTTAAGTAAACAATTATTTTAATCAAAGGTAGCAGAAAATTAACGAACCAGAAAGCAACCCTATAGGCCACGCAGTAAAAATTAATGTAACCACTAGGGAATTAACCCAGTGCGTCATCAGTCATATTCGCGTTCTTACTTTTTAATCGATTCATAACAGTTGAGAATAAAAAAAAATTATGTGCGGATTCTAGAGAGCGTTTGTTGAAAATTCTTTATCATCAAAGACACTGACATTTGCTACTTAGCCCGGGGATGAAACGTCGGATTTTAATTTTGGGGGCATTAATTGGAGAGTAGTATTTCCAAATATCTCTTGAAATGAACTATATTGCAAAATTTAGTTTTTTCCGGATCGGTAGTCGGAATTTTTTAATGAAATTTACGCCATTTTTGTCTCAATTTATCCGACTTTGTATCTCTTACGGTTTTCAAGATTCCCACGCATACACTCGAACTTGTAGCAACCTGCATACTGGGGACAAAATAATGTAGAGGTAGTTTACAATCTAAGCAACAGTCGACTATGAGAGGTTATTGGCATGCGTTTGGACTGTACAAAACTATCAATACGATTTTTTGTCGGCGGGGATACATTGTGTTGACACATTTTTATACTCGGCTGGTAAAAATACTAGCTTAGCAGAAATAAGAAACTTACATTTTAGAACTAACAGTAATGGTCGGTTTTCATTAAGCCAGTACAGAAGCAAGTTAAAAAACAAGTGGTTTATTTAATATACGTATTTAAACGGCTTGCATGTTTTGTCCCAACAAATTATTTTGTTACTTGACGGGCTGGCCTATAGGCTTAAAGTAAATAAGTCCAAAGTGCATTACATACATAAACTAATTACCTCTCTTACCTACTTAAGATCATTACTTAATAAAGAATTAATCCTAGGAATTAATTCACAGCCAAAGATGCTGAGCTGCATTAAATACATACTCGATTTTCAAATGGTTGATTTTGTCGGTCATGTCTTTATTTTTTTGTCTTCTAATACGTTTTACACTTGATGGACCATACCAACATAAACAATATAAAAGAAGAAGACAATGCCAGTGACAAAATCACCCTTTCGATAAGAATCATACATTGCACATTAACTAGGTTAAACAATTTTAAAAAATTGTCGATTAACAATACATTTTATCTTCCTTTATGTAAATTGTTAGACTACTATTTTCTCACTAACCGATTTTAAATGATATTACAACCATAGATAATATTTTAAATCAATACGCCAGTTTGTAATATTCAATTGCAATTAAAAATAAAAAATGCTGCAAATCCCTCAAACTTTTTAATTCCTAATTACTCTATTTTAAGGAAGGCATTTCTTCTCAGAGCGAGTGACCTGACTTCTAAAAGAGTAATAAATAACCTTATAATATACTAAATGAACAAACCCTTTATGACATTCAAATAAACAGCAATCTTAGCAAAATTTGTTACACAGTAAGCTTATAAACGATATTTTTTTTTTAAATTTATTGGAAAGAGTCCTCTTAATTTAAATAATGTCTATTAATATTTTCTCTCTAGCACTTAAACCAATTACACAATAAATTTGTGACAATTTGATATTTTGACACGATTTACAAATCGATGTTTTATGAAAGTTTTCAAATATCATATTTCTACAAGATAATACTTTGGTTGATATTTTCCCTGAAATATGTTTCATATCGTAAAGAAAGTTACATGGGGTCTCATCGAGTTAGAGAAAGGTCTTACCCGATAGGACCACTTTACCAGAATAGTTGCAATGCAAATAAGAGTGTTAACTGGTTCAATAAACGTGATGTAAATTATCAATTATAATATCCCTAGTGCTTAAATTATTACTGGAAAAATTTCCTGTTAATATTTTAAGCTTGTAATATTCATTAACAATTATGTCCCAAAAACGCGAAACGCATCAAATTTGTATTTTTTCAAATGGAATACCCTATAGAGAGTAGCAACTATTTAATTGTCCACTATTGGTATCTTGTAAACTGTAACTTCTATGAAGTTGATTAAATTAGAGAAAATTTGCCATTTTTTAAACTTTTTTAAAATCCACTTACGGCGTTGCCTAATTGTTTCTGATTCCCGAGATACCGGGAGATTTATTAGAATCGTCTGAAATGAATTCCTTTAATAACTCGAAAGGTTTCAATTTTAGAAAAACGTTCTTAAAATAAAAAAATTGTGTTTTTTTCTTCTCTACAAACTAGAAACAAGTAAAAATATCTTATTTTATTTAAAATGCGGTTTACCAAACTTTACCTTAGTAAAACTGAATGAAAATTAGAAAGAAAATTAAGACACGTGAATCAAAAATATTTTCCTTGAAGGTTGAATTCTCTCGGGATATAAAATAGCATAGTTTCTCTTTATTTAGAATGTAAACATCGTACATATTACATATATATATATACAAACATATAATTTCAAAACAGTCACCAAACAAACCGGTCTGTAAACAAACGAGTTAACCTGGGGCAACACTCCGTAGCTTTTAAAACACCTGAACTAGCGTAGTCGTGACCGTAATGGACATCAACAACACGGTGTAGTTCTCCTTTCTAGCATCGCCGAGCGATAGACCAATAAGGAATTTTCGCATGCTGGTATCGCTTCTGATGGTTTTAACACTGAAAATCGAACCATTGTCACAA
Organism: Polydrusus tereticollis; assembly: GCA_963920685.1. Classification (NCBI taxonomy): domain Eukaryota; kingdom Metazoa; phylum Arthropoda; class Insecta; order Coleoptera; family Curculionidae; genus Polydrusus; species Polydrusus tereticollis. The sequence goes on along the minus strand of OY987327.1, from coordinate 111,437,598 downwards.
TGCAGTCATTTAGCCAAACCTCAAATAACACTCTTAACACTCTAATTTTTATGAAGCATTTATAAGGTATGGTTAGCCCTGAAAATTTCAAGTCAATCCAATAAGTAGTTTAAGAAATATAAGAGATCAAAATCAAATAAAACGCTAGCGAGGCGATGACGTCATTACCTCCCATAGTTCGTCCGCTTTGAACCAGTGCAGCGGTCTTTCTGTGCATATACAAGGGAGATGCGCTTACTCTTTCTTTGTTTAGTTAAAGCAGAAGCTACTTTTAATAGTATATTCTCTAATAAGTAGGAAATGCCATTCCATACGAGTTCTAGCCTATACTTACTCCAACACTATTTTTGAAAAAAGAAAAAGAGATTATTAAAAATTATTGGCCACCCATCTTCTTAGTCGTAAACAACGGCAGCGCGACTTGCTGTAGGAGATAGTGACGTCACACAGCGGTTTCCGCGAGTCGATGTTAGTAAATTATTTGAAAGGCTCTGGACGCATCAAAAAATTTAATTTTTTTTGCAGGATACTGTTTTTGACTTGTTGCAACTTGATTTAAAAAATAAGCAACGTTAATCCTGCCGAGTTTCCATAATCTGAAAGAGGCCGTTTCGAGTATTTAATAAAAATATATTACCAAGGCCGTCCTCGATGTTGGGGTAGTTAGAGAAATCTAGTATCCTTTTCACTTTAAACCCATCCAGTGAAGCCTTGGACATTACTAAGTAAAATATTTAGCTATTTTTTTATTCACGATTGGGCTTCTTAATTGTGGTCCTAATTTTAATTCAGTTGTACTTAGGTAAAGTTTGGTGAACAGCATTTTAAATAAAATAATATATTTTAATTTGTTTCTTAAGGAATTAATTTTAGACGTTTTTAACAAATCGCCCTCCCTATGTCTCAGGAATCATAAACAATTAGGCAACGCAGTTAGTGGATCATAAAAAAGCTTTAAAAATGGCACATTTTCTCTAATTTAATCAACTTCGTAGAAGTTACCGTTTACAAGATACCAATAGTCGACAATTAAATTAATTTAAAACCCTGTATATTATATGATTTTCGGTTTTTATGATCAAAATTAAAACGAGTTTCATCGGGGTTTACTGCAGTTAACTCCTACGGTTTTTGAAATATTTCGTATTTGGTGAAAATGTAATAACAATTAAGCCGGCTACGGACGATGAGCGATAATATAATATATATTATAGCTCGGCAGTGAGCTATATATTATATTATATTATTACTGCAGCGGACTAGAATATATTTTTTTTATTTTTCAAAATAGTAGACTGATCCAGAGAACTATATGGTATAGGTGCAAAAATGGCGAAAGTGAAGTTTAATGACTCGTTATTGCTAGATACCATTGATAGCTCATCAGAAGATGAATCAGATGCTGAAAGCGACAATCTATTAGCAATTATGGTTAGTAACCAAAAAGAAACACCAAGATCTGGTTATCTAACTACATCTTATCAAAACACGTCAAAACATGTAAATAACGCCGGTTTGCTTTCTTGGCGGGCAGCGCGACGCAAGAGGGGGGAAATATATATCCTAAAAATCGTTCGGAAAGCACATTCGTTCTGACATGAAATATATCGCTTGGTATAGTCGGGATATAAATATATATTATAGCATCAATGCGCGGCGACTTGCACTTCTTAATGCAAAGCGATATTTTTATAATATGTGAGCTATAATATATATTATATTATAGCTCATCGTCCGTAGCCGGCTTTAATTTTAATGATTAAATTCCCAATATGTATTTTCTTTTTTCAAACCAAATTCACACTGGAGTCTACTAACTGATTAGGTTTTATGTTGCACTTATGTTATACAAGGTGTCCAAAAAGTACGACAAAATAATTACAAGTTTGAAATGATAATAACTTGTTTAATTTAAATGTTACACCCTGTATTTTATGTCAGCAATATATGTAAAATTTAATCGTCTATCGAAAAGTATTAAGCTTTCCCATAGCTAATAATTGCTCACGTTTTCATAAAAAATGTAAATATTCACAATACGGCCTGATTTTAACCAATTTAATATTGTATTATTATATATTATATATGGCATTTTGACAAGTCACATAAATATAATTTGTGTTTGTCAGATATTTCTAAAAGTGTTTCGTTGCAAATCGTCTTTTAGTTATAATAATGGTAGTTTCTGTTTTTTCCTTTTTTTCTGTATTTCAAAATGATAATTTATTCAAAAGAACGAATTAATATGATTTTTATTCTTGGAGAATGTCTGCCAAACTGCTTTACTGGCTTCACGAGTTTACGCTCAAAGATTTCCTAATAGAAATAATCCAAATAAAGTCGTTTTCGAAAGACTGTTGACTCAATTTAGACAACCTGGGAGTGTTCAGTATAAAAAACCCACTAAAAGGAAACCTGTGACAGAAAACGAAGAAACTGAACTTGCTGTAATTGGGTATGTAATCGAAAATACCCATATACGTCAAAACCAAATTGCGCAAAATGTCAACATTAGCCAATCGAGCGTCTCCAGGATTCTTCAAAAACATAATTACCATCCCTATAAAATTCAGCGTCACCAAGAACTTTCTGAAAACGATTTTAAAAAACGAGTGGAATTTTGTATCTGGGTCTTAGACAAAGTGGCAGAAAATAAAAACTGTTTTATTTAGTGACGTTTAATAGACATAATTTTCATTACTACATATTCTCATTCCAATCCGCATCAATTTAGAATAGTTGATAATCAACACAAATGGTTAGTGAAACCTTCTTTTTTTTAGAACCAATTCTGACTTGTCAAAATGCCATAGGTGACTTGATTAATATTAAATTGGTTAAAATCAGTCATCATTTTTCATGAAAACGTGAACAATTAGCTATGGGAAAGCTAATACTTTTCGATAGACAATTTAATTTTACATATATTGCTGACATAAAATACAGGGTGTTACATTTAAATTAAACAAGTTATTATCATGTCAAACTTATAATATATATAAACATATAATAATTATTTCGTCGGTTTGAAAAAAGAAAATACATATTGAGAATTTAATCATTAAAATTAATTGTTCCTGCATTTTCACAAAATACGAAATATTTCAAAAACTGTAGGGTTTAACTACAATAAACTTCCATGAAACTCATTTTTATTTTGATCTTCAACTTTGATGCGTTTCGTGTTTTTGGGAAAACCTGTACGTTATGAAAATAATTTTAAAATGTACCCTTAACAGGTCCGTATCCACCCCGAAAACTTTTTTTTCATCCAAAACAAATAATTTAGCTATAATATGTCGAATAACGTGAATAACCCTGTATCATACGAAATAAAATTTATGATGTAATAACTTTGTTTTTGTACCTAAAAGAAATAATACACGAACATCAGCACCAACGGTAAAGGTAACGTAAACAAAAAAAGAGACTTAAAAGACGGAAAATTTTCTCCTTCTAGGGTTAAGAAGGAGAAAATTTTCCGGCAATTTCTTTAGTTGCCATGGTAACGATACAAAAAACAGGCTTTTCATTGGTCGAAAGTTGTCGGTGTGGAATTTTCAACAATATATATTTTTAAAAAGGGAATTTTAATGCCTTAAATTTACGACGTTTATATGTTTTATCTGATGACAAATTTTGAGGGTTTAGGAAAACTTATTCAACTTTCGTAATTTAAAGTTTTTTCTAGCTCTAGGGGTGCCCCATAATATACAGAAAAAATCTGTATATTTAAAGGCGTAATATCACACACCAAAATTCAAAAAGTAAAGAGACAGACGTTCTCGCGTTATGTTTAATATGCCGTCTACGTGAATCACCCTGTATTATGTTTAGTACAACTGGATGTTCTGCATGCTTACTCCACTTACTAAAGAAACAATAGTAAATACATTGAGCATGCTTAATCTATGCGTTATAAAGGAAAGTGAAAACAAACTGGTACATAACTACTCTAATATATGTATTTCCAAATACAAATACAGTCCCATCTGAGCAATCTACTTGTCCTAAAAAGTATTTCTTTTAAATAAAATCCTTGTTAAGTTTAGCTAATCTAAGCGTTGTCGTGTCAATACTTAATATTATCGCTTTTAACAACCTATTTTTATATAAAAAAAAACATACAATAATAATTGTCATAATTATTTGGGGTCGGATGTTAAATCTCCGTTAATCAAGTACTGTATCACATGAACACATGCATGTGCTGAAAATTAGCTAAGATTTCGATTAAAAGAAAATAAAGTAGAATGTTGGAAAACCATGTATAGGCCCTTACTAGTTTATACTTTAATCGATTTTAACTGCTGAATAAATTCTCTTAACGAAAGAGTACGCAGCATAAAATCCAATTGTCCCAGTTAACAACCAAAAGGTAAATACCATTAAACCTGTGTATCCAATATATAAGAGAGTGGGTATAAACTCTGTAATTTCCAACTTGGTCATGAAGTAATAGAAGGAATATCCTAGAATGTAGAAGGCCGAACCTCCTGAGACCATAAAGCTTCGCCACCACCAGTGGTAGTCCTAAAAATATTTTAAATATTTAGGTTATCCTACAACCTTTCTTCTAACGTAAACATTTATAGGGAACTTGCAAATTTCTATTATTGCATAGATATGTACAACTATATTAAAAAATACGATATGCAAAATATGACGCCTTAAATATCATTAATTACTAAACTATTTACATTGGCAATTAAACGAATAACGTTAGTTTGACAGTTTAAAAAACCTTTTAAAGCCAGTTATTTTGCTTAGGGATCTGCAATCGATACCAGGGTAAGTTTTTATAAATGTTTTATGGTACCACTTTGTTAGAGTACCACCGCAAAAACTGTTGAAGATTTTCGGTTTTCGTTTATGGTGGTTGCCAATCTCGTGCGAATTTGTATCTGGTGTTTGGTGGTGCTCGTATGTGTGTTTGTGTAATAAGATTGTTCTTGGATGCGTCTGCTCTTCTGTAATAGTTCAATATACGTTTGTCTATGTGTTCTGTTATTGTCGCTATTTGTAAGGCGTTGTGAAGTACGCGTATTGTACGTGTGTATCTTGGTGCGTTCGCGATAATTCTAATAAGGAAAAACACAGGTTTAAAGGAAATAATGCAATAATCCTTTATTAGCAACAAGAAATTAAAAAGTTGATTTGTAAAGCTGGCTTTGTCTTTCTGAATCCAGTTTCCATGGCACCATGGCTTGTCAAGAAGATTTTTGTCAACAAATTACAGATTTATTAATTGCTGTACTTCTAGCGTTTGTTAAGTGAGTTGTTGGCCACTTTGTGCTTTGAAACTGTTCCGTAAACGATAAGTGTATTTATGTAAATTAAAGATGAGACCAAAAGCAGTGGCACAAGCCGTTGCTTTACAAGATGATGGTCGTCCGATTCTGTTTGAATCTAACATCTCATGTACCTGCAATAGGACCTCCATTAGATGCAGGTCATCAAAGGCAGCGCCTTTAATTTGCTTGAGCTTAGGCAGATTGGGACATAAACGACTGGCAAAGCGTTCTCTTTACAGACGAGTCTCGTTTTACGCCATATTTACTTGACGGACGTCAAAGAGTGTGGAGAAGCCCCGGAGAACTATACTCTCAATGTTGTTACTCTCCTAGAATGCAATTTGGTGGCGGAGGAGTGATGGTGTGGGGCGGCATTTCTTTGGAAGCTCGTACAGACCTCATTACACTTCAGGGGGGTATTAACGCTGATAAATACATTAGACAGTGCTTAGAAGAACATGTGGTACTATATTCGCATTTTATAGGAGAACATTTTAATTTAACGCACGACAATGCTTGACTGCAACAAATAACGAGGCAATATTTGAACGATGTTGGCGTTCAAGTATTAGACTGGCCCTCAAGAAGTCCGGATCTGAACCCTATTGAGCATATGTAGGATACACTAGGAAGGAGAGTTAGGCAGAACTACGGCGAGTTTCAAGCTTTGGTTGCGTTAGCACAGGCACTGACAAACGAGTGGCAGCAGATACTTCAAGACGCGGTTGGTGCTTTAATTGAATCTATGCTTGAAATGATGAGAGTTGTTCTTCAGGCTCGTCGAAGAAATACTCGATTTTAATAAAATAATCTTAATACCACTATTGCCTATGTTATTTTTTAATTTTTTGCTGCTAATAAAGGATTATTGCATTATTTCCTTTAAACCTGTGTTTTCCTTTAATAATTCAGATATCGGTATGAATCAAAAAACAAGTTGTTGAGAAAAGATGGGACTTAAAAATGTCGTAAAAAGAAACATCAATCGCTTCTTAAATTTTTCCACAGGATGTTCAGAAATTAAGCGTAAAATGCAATTTTTTGTGCTACCCTGTATGTCAACATATCCATTTACACTGTTCGTAAAAACGATATCAGAACATGATGAAGGCGACAGCATCCGCAACATGTCAACAAATTATCGAACATGGTTAAAAACCTTAAAAGTTATTTAAAATTGAATTGAAGCAACATTTTTTCCGTCCGGTTAATTTTGTGGTCCAGTGTATAATATGAAACAACAGTTATTCAAGGCTCGATTCAAAGCATTACATTCACTGAATCTATTTTTAAAACCATAAAAATTTGTTTTATTATTTACATCATGTGTCGTAAAAATCTGTTGATGATGGGGTAGGGGTTGATGATATATTCGGAGAAATTAGCGAGGTAGTTAGGAAAGACATCATCGTCATGAAATATTGCACTAAAGCTTGAATCCCCACCAAGTCGATCATCATTGCGTTTCCACTACAACGTTCGGCTCGGCTTTCTTTGAGCCAGACCGAGTTTTGTGGGTTATTCTTCGGCCTTGCGGATCGGTATTTTATGCATTTCGGTTTGTGCCAGTCGAGACGTTTCTACTTATGCAGCACAGGCCGATTGGCCTTGCCCATCGGCAAAGTCGATTAAATGGAAACGTGCCTTAAATTACTGCTGGAGATATTACAAAATATCGCTTTAAAAAATTACACCCTGCAACATTAACACGTCATTAAGGAGATGTTAGGATTTAACTGAAAAGTGAAATCAAAATGGAATTTTAAAAAGCGCTGTAAGTTAACTCGTATCGTACAGTTAGAAAAGGAAAGGTTGAAACAAATTCATTTAAAATTCATGTGCTTTTTTTTCGGAAAAACGCTCTCACCTGTCAATTTTTTATTTTTGTTGTGCATTTTTTAAAGCTTATTTTATATATACAGGTTGTCCCAAAAACAAGTTATAACGGTTTACTTAATTTTTTTAAATGGATACCCCTATTTTATAATATTTTTTTGGATTCTGCATAAGATTTTAAACATATTTCATGAAATGTCAATTTGAAAACTTTCAATGCAAATATCTCTAAAACTACGAAAGTTAGAACAACGCGATATGGTATAATAAAACCATAATAAACACCACTTTAAAATTTCAAATGGCGCCACCCCCTTTGTTATACCTCAAATGAAAGGTCTCACTGAGTAGTATTTAGCTGCACAAAAAAAAATCGATAGAAAAGAAAATTTGTAATTTGAATAAAACAAAACTTTGTAATTTATTGAAATATTGAATCTTGTTGAAACTGTAGAAAATTTTCACCTTCCTATTTCCGGCAATATCCAGCTGATTTTGATTTGAAAATAGGTTGTACTATTGTTTACAACAAAATGGAATGCATTTTAAGCATTTAATCAAATAAAATAATATTTCAATTGTATCATTTTCAATTTTATTCAAATTACAGATTTTCCTTTCTGTCGATTTTTTTTGTGCAGCTAAATACTACTCAGTGAGACCTTTCATTCGAAGTATAACAAAGGGGGTGGTGTCATTTGAAATTTTAAAGTGGTGGTGTGGGGCGCCAAGGGGGTGACTGACAGGGTGGTTCTAGTTCCGCCTACCCAAATGACATTTATACCAAATTGCGTTGTTCTAACTTTTGTGGTATTCGAGATTTTTGCATTGAAAGTTTTCAAATTGACACCCTGTATCCTTAAATTCAGCCGTTTGCGAGAAAATCGATATTCGGATTTTAACAGATGAGTTTTTTTATTACTACTTAAATGATGAACACTGCTGTACATAAACCTTTGGTTGTTATGTTGTCACACTGACAATGACGGTCGTCCCCTGATTCAAGTAGTTTTGCCTCAAGTCAAAGTGTCTGGCAAAAGTTGTTTTGATAATCTTGTAAAATTAGAAAATGGTACGCTTAAGTGAAAGAGAGCGAATAGAAATATTAATAATGATTGGTTATGAAGGTAGAATGCGCACACAAATGGAAGTTTGCGAACTCTTCAATAACAAGTATCCTCGTAGAGAACTGATATCCCGTTCTACTGTCAGTAAAATATAAAAAAAAATATAGAGATTTAGGTCACGTTAGGGACAATTATACGAAAGGTCGACCTGCGGTATTAGAAGATACACAATTATATGTGTTATTGTCGGTTTAAGAAGACCACCATAAGGCGAGTATTGCTGTGGAAAATCATATCTGCAAAACATCCGTCCTAAAGTATTTAGACAAAAATAAATTCCATCCTTACAAAGTCCAATTAGTTCATGAACTCGATGAAGATGATCCAGACAGAAGCGTGAAATTTTGCGAGATAATGATAAATATGTGCAATAATCATCCACAGTTTTCGAAACGAATTATATTTTCGGATGAGGCAACGTTTTGTTTGAACGGAAGTATAAACAAACAAAACTGTCGGTATTGGGCTACAGAAAATTTACGCTGGATTATGGAATGTCACATTCAATATCCTCAAAAGGTTAATGTTTGGAACAGCATTGTTAAAAATAGAATTTTGGGACCCCTTTTTATTGACGGAAATTTAACAGGTGAAACATATTTCGAATTTTTAGAAAATGATCTACTACCGTGCATTCCCACATTGTACACTAATCCAGAAGATCCTAATGTACGGAACAATTTTTGGTGATATCAGCAAAATGGAGCTCCGGCCCATTAAACCCGCCATGTGCGTGAGTACCTTAATACAGTTTTTCCTAAACGATGAATTAGCCAAGGCCCAATTGAATAGCCGGCCAGATCTCCAGATTTAACCCTTTAGATTTTTTTTGTGTGGGGTTATCTTAAGTCTAAGGGGATTTGTTAACCGACCAAACAATATTGAACGGCTGAATTTAAGTATATGACATATTTCATGAAATATATTTAGAATTTTATGCAGAATCCAAAAAAAAATATTATAACATAGGGGCCCCAGTAGCACAACAATATTGGTAAAATATTATATTAACATATTGGCCCAACGATGGAAACGTCAGATTTTTTTTTAATGACCCAATGTATATTTTCAATATAAATCCGATATTGAAGATAAATATTGTCCCAATATTACGATTCAATAAATGCGTAATGTTTATTTTAGATATAGTGCCAATATTTGTTGTTCAGATTGTCACAATATATACTTTATATATAGCACCAATATACTTTTTTAACATATATATAAAATATAAATATATAATGCAAATCTATATTGGGCCGTTATAAGAGAATCTGACGTTTCCAACGTTTGACCAATATGTAAGCAAAATATTCGATATGCAAACATATTGATTTGCTACTAAGGTCAGATATTGGTATAAAAAATTAAAGACAAAATTGTTTGGTAAGGATTTTTTTAATTATTTTACAATATAATTTGTACAGAAAATAAAACTAAAAAACTTTAACTCTACAAATGAACGAAAATAAAAATAAAAAATATCAAAAGTAGGCTGTATATTATAATATTTCGTAAATAATAAAAGGCTTAAGGATGAGTCGGTCTATTTTTCCGTCCACCTTCTCTGTCCCCGGCACCCGCCAAATATGCTGAAATTGACCTCTCAATTTCCTTATCGGAGGCACTGTTGAATCGTTTTCGGATAGCTTCTAAAAATCGCGCACACGTTTATAGTCAAATTTATTAGGTAATTATACCGGGTGTCACGAAAAATGAGACTGATCATCTACCAAATTCTTTGGGCTAAAATATGTTAATTCACAAATACAAAAGAATAATGTATAAACTTGCGATGTCGCCACGGCGAAGCTATAATCAAACATCGGCAAAACATATTTGACCAATATTGGTCCAATCAGTCTATTCCGAAATTCAAGACCTATCAACAAATACTATATGTTTATGTTTAAAAAGTTAAGATTAATTTTGGAAACATTTATTTAAATGTACCTATTATAAGTGTAGGTGGATCAACCTTTACCCTTCACTTTAGAATTAGATATTAAAATGGTTGAAAATACCAGAAATGATTTGGAAAGAGGTTAACGTCAACAAACTGCTGCATGAATATGAATATCACACAATAATTAATAAAACAACTGAAATACTACAGTTGCTTACCACTTTTTTTGCTTTTCTGTATACACACTTGCAATTCGAGCTGCACTTATTTTCACTAATACTCATAGGCAACAAAAAATAATTTAAAAAAAGCGCGAGACGCTTGTTGTGATGAGACCGGGCGGCTCGAGCAATTCAAAATGTCTGCCAAGCTGACGGTGCGCTGCCGCCTTGCGGCAATATAAGTAACTAATATGACACTGTGGCGCCAAATGCAAATTCCAGCTATATATAGCATTTAAGGATACAATTTCAATAATAAATAATGCATTAAGCACCAATTTTTAATTTGATTTCAAATCTGCTTTTCGGATGACGGAGTATTGTTTATGAATATTGGGATAATATTGGATAAATATCATATATAGATATAGAAAAAAGGTGCATTTCTTATATATAACCAATATTGGTTAAATATCACATGTAAATATAAATAAAAATTTACTGACAAATATGTTTTATCAATATTGGATCAATATTGGACAAAACATTATATAAAAATGCGGGAAAAAGTTACACCTCCTATATGTTACCAATATTGGCACATATTACATATAAATATAAATAAAAGTTTATTGCCAAATATGTTTTATTAATATTGGATCAATATTGGGCAAACTTTATATAAAAATATGGGAAAAAGTTACACCTCCTATATGTTACCAATATTGGCACAAATTATATATAAATATAAATAAAAGTTTATTGCCAAATCTGTTTTATCAATATTGGATTAATATTGGACAAACATTATATAAAAATATGGAAAAAAGGTACATCTCCTATATATGTTACCAATATTGGCTAGAAATTGCCAATATTGGGCCAATATACAATATTTTACCAATCTAGAATCAATATTGGGTCAATGTGTTGTGCTACTGGGGGGTATTCATTTAAAAAAATAAAGTAAACCGTCATAACTTGTTTTTGGGACAACGTGTATATATGAAATAAGCTTCAAACCGTGCACAACAAAAATAAAAAATTGACGGGTCCGAGCGTTTTTTCGAAAAAAAAATACATGACTTTTAAATGAATTTGTTCCAACGTTTGTTTACGTTCTGACTGTGTAGATACTAGGAAAAGTGTTCGTTTTAAATACTCTTGGCGGCAAGTCTAACTAATGTCAGGTAGTATAGGTTACTGATTACTTCAATCATCAGTTTAACCCATGGAATGGGCACCGTCAATCCTCAGGGTAAACCGTACCCTTGAAAGAACCTATAATATATCCGGCATAAAAGAAACAGTCGGATGCAAATTTTACATTTTCAATATATTGTTTAACCTACTCAAGCCTTCAAGCCTCTACTGAATCAACAAAAAACAGTCTGCAAAACACTCCTGCAAACGCCCCAAAAAGCGCCAAAAAAGTAGGCACTTCCAGTACCTCGCAAAAAATCAAAAGCGATATATACCACTTACAATGGATAACAGCATAAGCTACACGAAACCCAAATGTTTCTGTTTTGGTTTTTTCGTTTTTAAAAAATAAAATTTATTTTATAATTTCTTTAAATAAATAAAATCAAAAAACAAATGCCTACGCCCTACATTAGTAGAATTGAACTTATGAATTGTTGACACTTTTTTATTAAAATTTATTGTTGTGGCAACATAAGATAATAAATATATATTTACTTACCTCGCCGCAAAGTTGGAAATAAACCATGACAATAGATATCTGCGAGCAGGAGATGATAAGAATGATGAAAACCAAAAACAGGAAACCAAATAAGTAATAAAACTGGTTCTGCCAAATTGCGGTGAATATGAAGAACAATTCTATAAACACCGCTCCAAACGGTAAAATTCCAGCTATCATAGTGCTAAAAAGATATTTGAAATTAGGCATTAAGGAACAGCTGATTGTAAAAATTAAGCTATAAGTTACTTTGTAAACATCCGACATAGATTTGTGAGAAATGAGGAATTTATACTTTCCTTTGAATTTAACCGTTGTACAGAATCACCAAGATATAGAAAGTTATTAAGCAAATTTTTGCGTAATTTTTAACAAAGAAATTCATAAAGGAGTGTTAATTTTAAACAGCTCTATTCTACAAATATTTGTTTAAAATGACACATGTACAAATAAGGCTTTTTCTCATTTCTTGCGGGATTACCATGTTACCTCTGAACTTTCGACTGTCAAAGTGGAGTAAGAGTGCGCTCTCACTATTGGCGAGACGTGAAGGTCGCTTATATTTTAACCAGATGAAGTTGAAATCGTTCAAAAAGTTAGATTGATTTGAAGGGTTCATAAAGTGGTAATTGTTGCATTTTTGGTCGCCGTTTTCCATACAAACAGAGCGTTTCAGAAATACGGTATGAACATGTGCCCGGAGTTGCCCTATTTTTAATATACACGGTGTTAAAGTTTTTAAAATAAAATCGTTTTTATATAATTTCTTTAAATATCCTTTTCCCGATTTTATTGAAATTTAGTGCCGATTTAATGTTAAGGGGCTTAATTAGCCCTAACAAGATTAAATTTATTAAGTTTATTGGCGTCCCGGGGTGCACCATAACGAATATTATCGACAAAAAGATGTACACCTCTGACTTTTTTCTAATTTTGATATTTTTTCTCGGATTTACCGACTAATTTTGTTCCCTGAATTGTCTTCGTATCTTGATTTGTTTTCGAGAGAAGAATAAAAACCACTTTATTGCATGTACGAAAAAATACCTATGCATTTCAAAGCTAATTAAAATATGATGCTAGGGTAAGTTTTGATGTCTAACTTACCTGCTTTATCAATAACAAGTCGAAAATGAATAACTTTACTAACGCTAAAATGGCCCAGATGCATTTCAATTGTGGCCTAGCAAATAGAAATGCTGAAGAAACTCGGCAAATTTATCAGGAACGTTATCCAAACAGAGTACTGCCATATGCCATATAAACATTTAGACAACTTCATGCAAGATTGAGTGAGACTAGGAGTTTTAAACGTAGCATGGAATTTTCTGGCAGACCTGCAACAGTAACCACGCCTAAGTTAGAAGTGGCTATACGTCGAGAGGTAGAAGATGATCCTTCAACTAGTGCCAGGAAGTTAGCAGTGCAACTACAAACAAGTGCATTAACTGTTTGGAGGGTTTTGCATCTTTATCAACTATACCCATACCATATTCAACGTGTGCAAGCTCTGCTTCCCTGTGATTTTCAGCCAAGGTTTGATTTTAGTAGGTGGTTGCTGCATACAGCAGCACATAACAACAATTTTTTACCGAACATTTTATTTACGCAGTTTCTATTTGAAAAATTTGACGTTCTGTTAGAAGACGTATCCCTACAAACAAGAACTAATATGTGGTTCATGCACGATGGCGCCCCAGCTCATTTTAGCCTAGTTGCTCGTCAATACCTCGACAAAATTTTTTCTAATTGCTGGATTAAACGCGCAGGTCACTAAGGTTGGCCAGCTCGCAGTCCCGACTTAAATCCCCTAGACTATTATTTATGGGGTCACCTACAGTCTTTTGTATACAAGATGAAAACGACTTAAGAATTCGAATTATTGAAAGTTGCAATGCGATACGAAATAATGCAGGCATTTTTGAACGTATAAGAGAATCAATGGTGATACAATAATTGCAATCGTACCTTGTATCAGAAAGTGGCTATTTCAACATTTGGTTTGATTAACTGTTGCATTTTTTTTTGTATCATTATTAAAAAAAAATATTTTATTTTTAATTTAAATGTTTTAATTAACTTTGAAATACATAGGTATTTTTTTTGTAACATGCAATAAAGTGGTTTTTAATCTCTACCTCGAAAACGAAGCAAGATACGAAAACAATTCAGGAAAAAAAAAGTTGTATTTAGTTGGTAAATCCTAAAGAAAAAATATCAAATTAGAAAAAAGTAAGTGGCGTAAATTTTTTTGTCAATAATATTCGTTAAGGGACGCCACTGGACTTAATAAATTGAATCTAGTTAGGGCAAATTAAGCCCCTTACCATTATGAATAATGGTACCAAATTTCAACAAAATCGGGAAGAGGATATTTACAAAAATTATAAAAAAAACGATTTTTTTTTTTAAACTTTAACACCAAAAACTTCGGACACATGTTCATATGAACTTTATCTCTTAGAATATCATAAGGAATCACCCCTTTAAGTTACGTACCGTATTTCTGGAACACCCTATAGATCATTGCAGTTAATTTTGTGTATACACATTCTTGTAAACATGTAAAACTTAGATGTATATTGCCGCTGTTCAATATGATGAAATTTTAGCAGAGGTGAATTCCGTAGGATGTGAATTATGGCCCGGTTAATTATAGACCAGTTGAATTGTGACAGTGGTGAATTGTGGATGGTAAAACTTGCTTATACGCATAAATCTGTTATCTCCCTAACTTACCACAAAATAGGATTCATGTACCAATGCTGTTCTGGTACTTGTCTTGGAATTTGATTCGTTCTAACTGGGTGTTGATACGGTTGCTTTCTGTATCCAAAATAATATCCCATATATACTAAAGGTAGGGAAATAAACACCCACATAAGTAGCAATGAAATCATTGTTGAAAATGGTACAGCTCCACTGCTGGCTTTACCTAAAAAAAAGTATTAAAAAGTATACTTACCTATTTCACGAAATTAATTTAAAAAAGGGATATTTTTTAAATTCATTTATATTATATTATTTTTATTTTATATTTATATTTTATTATAAGACAAAAAGTTAATATCAACATAAATCCGCAATCGCTTTATTTTTGAGATACAGGGGTGTTGTTTTAAGCAGAAGAAAAAAATGTGTACGTCACTGCTGTTTTCTTTTCCGCTAACAAAGTTATGCAGTTCAATGTGTAATGCATAGTACCTTCTGATATTTTTTTGAATTCGGCTTCGTTTAGGGGTATAAATGCAAGTTTATCAACATCTGATAGACGCATGGCGATGTAAATAAATGTACTTAATTTTTAAATCGAAAACTGTTCGCCTTACGAAAAAAAAGGTTAGTAACGAATTTTGCTCAGTGATAAAGCATAACTATGAAAATATTACTTATCCTAAAAAAACGGTGGATTATCACTTTTTTCGTTAAAAATTTAAAAATACATACATAATATAGCGCGGCCTACGTAACATTTTTGAATTAAAAAAGTGCTAAAAGTAGCTATAGAACCATATATAAATTCTTATGATAATGCTAATAAACTCATCTAAGCCTAATGCTAATATAGTCACAAAAATGTGTGAGAGAGACAGTGAAAAAAAAAGCACAGATTGCTGAAGGCTCCAGTATTATACACCAAAATGTGCAATCCATCAGAAACTGCGTAGATCAAGTAAATCATTTGTTAGAAGAACACTCGGAATGTAGACTTTTATGTCTCTCAGAACACTGGAAAAACGCAGAACAATTAGAATCCTATGTAATAAACAATTTTGCCTTGCGTTGTCATTTTGTCGAAATGAAGGATATGGAGGTGTAGCTGTGTATGTGAAAAAAAAATTAAAATACAAAGTTCGGAAAAAAATTAACCAGTTAGCAGTAAGTGGACAATTTGAGTGTGCTGCCGTGGAGTGTTCCATAAAAAATAAGCAGTTCCTTATAATTACAATTTATAGGCCTCCTAAGGGTGATATTGCTGTTTTCTTCCAAAAATTAGAGGAGATGCTGTCACAGATAGTGGATGAACCAAAAAAAGTGTTTATTGCAGGTGACTTTAATATTGAACCTATTGAAAATAACACTAACAGAACGACTTTTTTGTCTATAATGAGTTCATTTCAGTTATACACTGCGTCCATAAAGTCTGGCACAAATTCATTTAAAATTCAGGGGCTTACTTTTTTTAAAAACGCTCGGACACGTCAATTAGTACTTTTGTTTGCGCATTTTTTAAGGTAAAATGTTTTTATACAGGGTGTCGCACGTATGAGGTATGAGGTCATCAAGGATTTTTTTTAATGGAACACCCTGTATATTATATCAATTTTGAATTCTATGATGAACACTTAACACCTCTGGAAATCACGGTTTCCGAAATATTGACGTTTGAAAATTTATTTTAAACACATTTATTGATGACCTCATACCTCATACGTGCGACACCCTGTATAAAAACATTTTACGTTAAAAAATGCGCAAACAAAAGTACTAATTGACGTGTCCGAGCGTTTTTAAAAAGTAAATACCTGAATTTTAAATGAATTTGTGCAAGACTTTATGGACGCACTGTATATAACAGTTAAAGAAAATACTAGATTAACTTCAACGTCAAAAAGTTGCATTGATAACATTTTTACCAATATTCAAAATACTCAATTTAAAAGCAGTATCATAAACTTAACCATATCAGATCACACAGCTCACAAAGTTATTTTTAAAAGTAAAAAACAAGATGTAACTTCAGTGTATAAAAGGTTTTTCTCCGATGAATGTAAACAAAAATTTATTAGGGAGTTAGAAAAGGAAGATTGGATGGATGTTTTTAATACTGAGAGATCTGATGTAAACAGTCAATGGGCAACGTTTATGAATATATTCGTAGCAATTTTTAACCACAGTTTTCCTAAAAAGCTAAGACATCAAAAACAAACAAAAAAATGTATTTTTAGAAATAATGAACAGGTCAGGGTTTTAAAAGATAGGTTAGATTTACTTTTAGTATTAAAACAACAAGATGATGTGTACAAAGAAATGTACAAAATTGCAAAAAAAGATTATGATAATATGTTGATTAAGTGTAGGTCTGAAAGCTATGAGAGGCGAATTAAAAATTCGGACAATAAGAATAAATGTATGTGGTCTATTTTTAGCGACATTTAAAAAATCCTAAAGTAGGTACATCGACAATAGGTGGAAGTGTTGAAGACGTGTCCAATAACTATAATAATTTTTTACTTAAGGTAGTGCCTGATCTTTTAAAAGAAAGTAATCCCGTTGATTGGAACTCAAAAATCCGACCTAATGAATTATGTTTAGTTTTAAAACAAGTAACATCAAACGACGTCATACTGCTATCAAAAAAAATTAAAAATAAACATAGCGCTTGAGATGACGAAATTCCCACAAGCATAGTTAAACTAAGCATTCCGGTGATTGTCGATGTGCTTTGCTTTTTAATAAATAACTCATTAAAAGAAGGCATTTTTCCTGATCACTTAAAACTAGCTTTAATCAAGCCGCTGTATAAAGACAAAGGGGATACTGAGGATATAATTAATTATAGGCCTATAAGCTTACTTTCCGGGTTTTCAAAACTATTTGAGCTAGTAATGTCCGACCAGTTGATGACGTTCATGAAAGAGTGTGCACTATTCTCAGAAAATCAACATGCATATCGGGAAGGGAGTTCTACTCAAACTGCTGTCTTTCAGTTTACGCAACGAATATTAGATATATTAGAGAATGGAGAAATGGCTCTGGGTATATTTTTAGACTTGTCAAAAGCGTACGATTGTTTAAATAGGTCACTGCTTCTTAAAAAATAGCATTTGTATGGAATCAGGAAAAATGCTTTAAAATGGTTTACATCTTATCTAACTAACAGAACACAAAGAGTTGCGGTAGAGGGTGAAAATACTTATTGTAAATCGGATATATTACCTAACAATTTAGGAATCCCTCAGGGCAGTATTTTAGGGCCCATTTTGTTTATTATTTTTGTCAATGATCTAAATTTCGAAGTAAATCCTAAATCTGGTTTAACATCATACGCCGATGACACAAATCTGTTAGTAGGAGCATGTCAGATTCCTGCCCTAATTGAATCTGGTAATCATGTGTTTAATATAAGTAAACAGTGGTTTGACATGAATAGGTTAATAGTTAATGAAGACAAAACAAACATTGTAATTTTTAGAACAAAACAAAACAAAAATATTACACCTGAAGAAATTTCCATTAATAATAAACAATTAAACGTTCAAAAAACAACAACATTTTTAGGGATTCACATTAATGAGTTTTTGGATTGGACAGATCATATAGAAAATCTAAGTGCGAGATTAAATAAAATATGTTATTGTTTTCGCGTTGTTTTAAAATATTTGAATGAAAATGCCAGAAGGACTTTGTATTTTGCAAATTTTGAGGCTGTGTTGAGATTTGGTATTATTTCTTGGGCATCTAATTCGAAAATTCAAAACATCTTTATTATACAGAAGCGAGTAATTAGAATTATGTATAAAATGTCATATTTGCAGACGTGCAGAGGAGTTTTTAGAAACAAAAATATAATGACTGTGACGGCTTTGTATATATTTGACTCGGTCATATTTTTTTATAAGAATAGAGATAGGTTTAACACCAATATACAGCATCAACACAACACTCGTTCATACGACATTATCTACCCTGTACATCGATTAACTTTGCTTGAGAAGAGCGCTTACTACATGTGTATTAAGTTCTTTAATAAGTTACCTCTTAATATAAAACAAGCAATCAATGAGAGGATGTTTAAAAAAAAATTGAAACAATTACTTATAGAATTGGAACCCTACAGTGTGGATGACTACTTGAATATGTGATTTCTTGTCGTATACGTATCTATATTTTTGACGTCATTTCTTTTTATGTTTATATCTATGTATATATTTATGTATATATATGAACGTTATTTGAAATAAAGAAGTAAATAAAATAAATAAATAAATAGTTAGTTGGAAAAACTGCTATTAAACTCCTTTACACCATTCATAAAACCCAAAGGGCTCACCCTTAAAATGTCTGTTAAGGTCTTTTTTAACACGTGTCTTAAAGCCTAACAGGTATCTAGGAAAAGAATTTGTAACTATTTAAAAGACATTCATAAAACCGTTGCTTAAAAAATCTTCTTTAAATCCATATACCTACTTCACCAGCCTAATAGCAGTTTAGAAAGAATGTATTGTGTTGGTTCCATTTGCATTTAAAACGGTAACAGAAAAAGTATTTTTGAGACTAATAGATGCTAATAGATACTGTGGTGGATGCCGAGGAGGAATTAAATAATAATAATAATAATAAATATCTTACTTATTACGTTAAATAATTCTGTATAGAATAAAGTTCCATGTCACCTTACATTTTTTTCACTGTGATTTTAAAAAGTTTTAATTCGTTGATACATTTTATGTATCCTGATAAATTATTAAAGAATCTTAAACACATATATCGTGGTGGATTTTTCTCTGTAAGGGTTAGTCTGTGAATAGGGTAGTTTACATTTAAGGTCCTTGTGTTATATTCATGAAATGTTTGAAGCTGACACATATTTCTGTTTTTGAAGAAAAATATTCAACATTCGTAAATATAGACACCATACACAGTAAGAGTCCACACGATTTGAAAACACTTCTGCAACTTTCATTATAACCCACTCTTTTCACAATTCTTATTGCTCATTTTTGAATAACAAATACTTTTTCTATTAGGCTATTGCTACCCCAGAAAATTATGCCGTACTTCATTATTGATTCGAAATTCGCATAATTTATTGCTTTTAGACTCTTTTCATTCAGGTACCACCCAACAACCATAACACCATAGCAAATGGAATTTAACTTTTTTAACAACATGTTTATATGATATGACCAGTTTAGGAATTCCTCCAAGAAAATCCCCAAAAACTTTGTTTGCTCAACAATTTCTACATCGGATTTCCCAAATGACATTATATTTGGCTTACTCGCTGGTGACATTTTTGCTCTAGAAAGTAGCACATTTGTTTTGTTGCTGTTTAGTATGAATATATTTTCTGTGAACTAGATGTTAGCCTTGTTAAATAAGGATTTTCCCATAACCATTAATTCACCCATATTTTTCGCCCCAGCGATAAGATTTGTGTCGTCTGCATAACATGTTACGTTTTTAATAAAAGCTGCTATAGAGTACAGTCATTGAGGAATATTACAAGCAATATTGGCCCTGCAATACCGCCCTCAGCAATTTCTAGTTTATTTTCCATTAAATCGGACGAAAAACTTTGTCCATTCCTTGTTGTCTCTACTTTTTGATATCTCCCGGAAAGATATGACTCAAATAATTTTAGAGCCCTGCCTCTTACACTATGTAATTCTAATCTTTGCAGTAGTAATTTTGGATCGATACAATCATATGCTTTGGATAAGTTCAGGCATATTCCCATAGCCAACTCTCCATTCTCTATAAAATAATAAAATCTATTATGTTTTGTTATTTTAAAATTAGCGGTTTGTGTTGATTTGTTAGGTAGATATCCATGTTGTATACCATTAAGTAAATTGCATTTATTCAAAAAGCCTAAAAGGCGATGACACATTGAAAGTTCAAACATTTTCGAAAATGATGGCAGAAGGCTTATAGGTCTATAATTATCAATCATTTCTGGATCTTCTTTTTTAAATATGGGTTTTATCAAAGATATCTTGAGTTAGTCGGGAAAGATACCTTGTTTAAATGAATTGTTTATAAGATAACAAATAATTTCCTCAATCATAGGAATCGCCAGTTTTACAATCCTAGTGTGTATTTCATCTATACCAGAACTATGTTTATTAGCCAAGTCGCAAAGTTCAGTGGTAGATATTGGTCTCATAAACAACGACTGATTGCTTTCCCTAATTTTACAATTTATCTGTGGTGCTGGTAAATCTTTAAGTAGTTCAGGAACTATTGACAACATCTGCTGATTATACTGATCGGATATCTCTTCAGGAATGCCTTTAATACCAATATCGTAATTTTTACCACTACTTCCAGTTATTTCGGTACATATGTTTCATATACATTTCGTCTTATTATCCGCTAATCTTAATCGTTTTTCGTACGTCTCTGATCTTATTGCTTTTAATAGATTATCATATTCTCTTTTGGTCTTTTTGTATTGTTCATTGAAATTAGTATCAAATCTAGATAATGTCAAAGGAATATCCAATTTATTCTTACACTCTTTAATTTTTGGATCAACTGATTCTTGTTTTTGGCTTGTATTAATTAATTTTAAGGGAAAGTACTAATAAAAAATGTTTGTAAAGTAATTTAAAAATTTCCATTGAATATTTACATTATCATTTTTAGCTTCATAATAATATTAATAATAATAATAATAAGACGTTTATTAGTCCATTTTACAAAATAATAATATACCAAGTTATTACATGGTATGATATGCTGGGATTGGACTAAAAGGACAGGACGTCAGCTTTCCTGACAGAATGCTAGGTGCTGTTGAGGCCTTGTAGGCTAAAGCTAAGAAACTAAACTAATCCTAGAAGAATGTGTAGATTGAATACAAAAAGAAAAGACATAAACGGAAGACATTTAGAGAAAAATGTATGTAAATAAAAAAAAATAATAATAATGAAAAAAAATATTGCATAAGTACCTACAAAGTTCTATAAAGAAAAGTAGCGATCACTAGACGAACGAAGAATGTATCATTGGAACATCATGAAGACAAATAAATATATGAGACTAACCAACCAGAGAATATATAAGTATTATATTAAGTATATAAGTAACCGTTTCTCTATTAGGAAGATTGTTCAAATAGTAAATTACGCTTTACTCTTTTTTTAAAAGACAAGCAACTCAACGTAAGGTCAGGTAAGGCGTACCTATTCATATAAAGCGCAGCGTAATATGTAAAGGATCTTTTAAATAATTCTTTACTGTGTCTAGGAATGCTTAAAATTGTTTTGCGGCGAATATTTAAGCTGCGGACATCAGTCCTAAAGGTTAGTTTTTGTAGCAGATATGGTGGGCATTTGTTCTTTATGATTTTGTAAACAAAACAGGAAGTATGCAATACCCGACGATTATACATATTAAGCCAGCCCAAGTCTATTAATTTGTGAGAAATTCTATTCCGGCGCCGTATCCCAAAAATGAAACGTAAGCATGAATTTTGAACTTTCCGAATTCTGTGAATATCCATACTATCGAGGCAAGAAGCATACACACTGTCACAAAAGTTAAATACTGATAATAATAGTGAATCACATAACAACAATTTAACGTCTCGATTTAGAGAATGGCGCAAAGAGAAAATGCTTTTTAAAGTTGTGCGGCGTCCCTCAAGGTAGCATTTTGGGTCCTTTACTGTATTCAATTTATACGTCCTCATTCATTAAAGAAATAAAACACTGTAACTACCACTTATACGCAGACGATACACAGTTATATTATTCTTTTCACCCATCATATACCTTATTAGCTAATAATCAAATTAATAGTGATCTGCAAGCATTGCACAGGATGTCAAAACAACACATGTTAAAGCTCAACCCAAACAAATCAGTTGCCTTGCTGTTTTGTGGTGAATCTCAGAGATTAGGTATTATGAATGGCCTTGACATCAGCATCGCCGATATAATCATATACTTGATCTGAGACAATTCTTTTGTACACTGCGCATCATATAAAACTGGTACAACTGTTGTAGGCTAAAAATTAGCTTTTTTAAGCTTTGTAAATTGGTCGTTTATGACGTTTGTATAACAATGAATTTTGTTGGTTATGGCTTTAAGAAACAGTACTGTCAGCTATTCGAAAGTTTCTTTAACCTTCTGAGTAAATAAATAAACTTCACTATAGAAAAGATAATTAAATCGGTTTAATTTAAAAAAAAAATCATCTGCTAAGTAATATTATACATTATTTTAAGTTAATAACTAGTCATAGCTCCATTATTATATAACACTTTTTGTAACCTTATTGGCACAGAATTTATTAAATTTAATGCTAAATTTGGATCTTCGGACAGGTTTTCCCAAACATCCTTAATAAGAGTCCACAGCTGTTGCCTATTTTGCGGAACGATATTTAATTTTCGAATTTTTTTTACCATAATTCCCCAAATATTTTTTATAGGATTAAGATCCGGACTCTTTGATTGCCAAGGAATAACTTGAATATTGTGTTCATCAAAATAATTCCTCACACAGGTAGCAGTGTGAACTGAATAATTATCTTGTTGAAAAATAAAATTGTTGTTCGGAAAAACCTCCCTGACTGAAGGCAACATTACATTATCTAAAATATCTATATATTTCCTCGCATTCAATCTTCCGTCAATGTCCCAACATACTCCTAATCCCCCTCTGTACATCCAAGCCCAAACGTTCACTGAAAATCTTCCCGATTTATCGCTTGGAGAAATATACTTTTCTTCGTATCTGGACCGAGGCGGTCTATATACTCGAATATGACCATCATGATACGATTGAAACACTTTCTCGTCAGAGAATATAACTCTCCCCCAAAAATTTACTACATCATTTAACAGGTAATTAAGAGCAAAAATAATTCTGCCTTGTTTTTTTTCTTGGGAAAGTTTATATTTTTTTGCCGCTGCACAATTTTTTAATTCCGTTTTTCGAATCCTTCTTAACGCAGCTGTGACAGAAGCGGGGAAATTTGTTTCAACTTTAGCTTTTCTTGCACAATCAAAAGGATGGTCTCTTACAAAATCAACTAAATTTGCATCTTGCTGTTCGTTAGTTAAGGCCGATTCATAAAACTTTTCGTCGCTGTTCCCGCTCGTCGCCGCCGTTCCCGTCGCTATTTAACCTAAGGGAAAACAGCGTATACGTTCAGAAAAGCCGCCACCGCTCCCGTTGGTAGTTCTGAATTGGCCAATTTTTAAATCGCGTCGTTCCCACTGACCTTGGTCGTTCGTCGTTCCCACTTCTGGCCAATGAGAAGAAAGAAATTTTCGACCATATGGTTTGAAGTTTTAAAGGAAGTCATTTTAGGGTTAGAGTACTTGGAGTGTTTTGCTGTTTTGTGGATTTTACTACAAAAAAACATTAATATCATATAATAAAGTACTTACATCACGCTTTTTAAAAGAAAATACAATTATTTACTTTGTTTTTCTAACCTTAAACCTTCTTTTGTTATTGCGGCGCAGTTCGTAGTTCGACTTTTTTATAAATACCTATCCAACGGCGGCGACGAGCGGGAGCAGTGACAACGAACGGGAACAGCGACGAAAAGTTTTATAAATCGACCTTTATACACGATCTTCCTGTCCCTCTTCTTCTTTCAACAGTTTGTTCATTATCCCATCTTTCTTTTAAATTCTGGATAGTAGTTTTGCTTCTATTATATTCTTCGGCCAGTATTCTTACAGACCAACCAGCCTCTATTTTGGAAATTATTTGCAACTTTTCGAAATTACTCAACTGCCTTGGCATCGCTATAACGTAAAATGGAAATTTTTGACATAATATCCTATTATTTGTCATAGTGACAGGTGTATTAGGTGTCATTCTTATGCAAAGCATGATTGATAGCGAATATTATAAAACCCGATTTACATTGATAAAATCAAAGTGTACCAGTTTTATATGACGCGCAGTGTACTGTAATTTATTTTCAAATAACTGTTCTAATTGAAAGGTTACTTTTTGAGCAGTATGGTCGGAGATGAATGTGTCTAGAACGCTACTGTCTGTATAGGCTAAGTTTAGGAAAATATTATCTATACAAGAGGCTGCTATGTGTTATTTTAGTATTTATAAATATTGACTGATTTAAATTAAAGGATTATAACAACGACAGAAGGTTGACTTTATGACTGCTTTCTCTAAGCATTTCTATATTAAAGTCACCTGCAATTATAATTTTTTCATGTTCAATGATTATACAGGGTGTTTCATTAAGGTCGAAGAGCGGCCATATCTCGGAAACTATTGGGCATAGAAATTCAGGAAAAAAAAATTAATGACTAAAGTGGCCATGAGAAAATCCTGGAAATAATTTTTAAGTTCCGCGTTTTGCCGCAACGGGGCGCAATTGAAAAGTAAATTTTTAAATTTTAGATATCTCCGAAAATTGCACGTTAAGGTATATTTTTGATAACACCATTAAAAAGCTTGGTCAATTTTGCATAATTTTGGTCCCATGCTTATTGGCGTACCGACTTTAGTAAGAGTGGGGGAAGCTGTTGAATGTGTAATCATTTAAATCGCTGTAACTTATAAACCACTTATCCGATTTTAGCAAACTAAAACTTGTTTGGAAGAGAAATGTAAGTACTTTTAACTATCGTCTTGAGTGGTCCATGATACTTCTCAATAAAAATACAAGAGGGCGCAATTTGCAATAATAACACATTTCTTAACTTTATTCATTTATTTCAAATCATACGGTATAATTATGATACCATAATCGAAAAGTAGATGAAATTTGCTACAAAAAATGTCAAAACCGCAGTTCGATTTCTCCATCCGTTTCAGAGTTATTGCCAATAGAATAATTTTTAAAACTTTAAATGAAGAAGCGGTTGTTTTCATAGTTTTGTGATCAAGCATTCCATGACAAAAAATATTTTTAAACTTTATGGTTAGGTAGGTTAGTTTCTCATTATTCCAATGGCCCAGAAACCACTCTAGAATTAATGGCAATCATGGAAAACGTGTCATTTAGGCGTAACTCTAACGATATGATGTGTTTTAAAAAATAAATCTAGATAGCTGTGAAATAAAATCTGAAAGTTTCCATGGAGATAAGACAAATAATGCAAATAGTTGTCAACTAGTTTCATTTTGAAAGATGTTGACAAAAGTTTATCCGTAATTCATCTTAAACTTCTTGATAGAAAATTGTGATACGTACTTTTCGAAAATGGCTTATACCAATGCCGAAGCTTACGATATGCTGGCCGTATATTTTGAATGTTTTCAAAATGCGCCTATAGCGGAACGCGAATATGCTCTCAGATATCCTGAACGAAGGCACTATGGCAGAGCAGTATTTCAGCGACTGGCAATATGCGTAAGGCAAACGGGAAGTGTACGACGCATTTCAGTTGCTTTTAGAAGACGTCCAGTAAGAAATGAAGTCAACATTACAAACGTTCTTGCGTACGTAGAGGCCGATCCGCATTTAAGCATAAGAGCAATTTCTTTAGACCTAGGTATAAGTTGTACTGCAGTGTTCCGAATTCTAAGGGATTTTAAGCTGCATCCCTATCATATAGTTTTACATCAGGCGCTATCAGAAAGTGATTATGACAGACGGCTCGACTATTGCTATTGGCTAAGAGAGATGTGTAACGAGAATCCTCAATTCCTCTCCCGCGTGTTATGGACTGATGAAGCCACTTTCAGTAGCTGTGGCAAAGTTAATTTACACAATATGCACTATTGGTCACAGACAAATCCTCACTGGATGCGCGAAGTGGATCACCAAAACAGATGGAGTGTTAACGTGTGGTGCGGAGTATTAGGACACAGAATTATCGGACCGTTTATTTTTAATGATTATCTAAATGGTGAATCTTATTTAAACTTTTTACAAAATGACTTGCCTATCCTTTTAGAAGATGTTCCTATTGGCCTAAGAACATCCATGTGGTATCAACATGATGGATGCCCGGCACACTTTTCGCATATGGTCCGTGATTTTTTAGATATTGGATACCCAAATCGCTGGATTGGAAGGGGTAGTTTGTTTGCTTGGCCACCTAGATCCCCGGATTTAACTGTGTTAGATTTTTACTTGTGGGGGCGAATAAAAGACATTGTATATAAAACGCGACCAACCACACGAGACAACATGATTCAGCGAATTGAAAATGCACTAAATTCGATTTCACGAGCTGAAATTGAAACAGCTGTCTCTAGTTCTAGAAAAAGAATTAATCGTTGTATTTTGCACAACGGAGGTCATTTTGAACATTTATAAAGTCTCTCAATTGTTTTCCTAAGAAGCTTTCCATGAATATTGTTTCCTTCAATAGTTTCCGATAATTATTTCAATACTGTTTTATGGCCCGTTGGCCTTGAAACACGCTCCAAATTTTGTATTTTACATGATTTGGACTAGTCCTAAGCCTAGATAAAGTGTGAAGGAAGGCACGGAGTTTGACATTGGAATAATGAGAAACAAACCTACCTAACCATAAAGTTTAAAAATATTTTTTGTCATGGAATGCTTGATCACAAAACTATGAAAACAACCGCTTCTTCATTTAAAGTTTTAAAAATTATTCTATTGGCAATAACTCTGAAACGGATGGAGATATCGAACTGCGGTTTTGACATTTTTTGTAGCAAATTTCATCTACTTTTCGATTATGGTATCATAATTATACCGTATGATTTGAAATAAATGAATAAAGTTAAGAAATGTGTTATTATTGCAAATTGCGCCCTCTTGAATTTTTATTGAGAAGTATCATGGACCACTCAAGACGATATTTAAAAGTACTTACATTTCTCTTCCAAACAAGTTTTAGTTTGCTAAAATCGGATAAGTGGTTTATAAGTTACAGCGATTTAAATGATTACACATTCAACAGCTTCCCCCACTCTTACTAAAGTCGGTACGCCAATAAGCATGGGACCAAAATTATGCAAAATTGTCCAAGCTTTTTAATGGTGTTATCAAAAATATACCTTAACGTGCAATTTTCGGAGATATCTAAAATTTAAAAATTTACTTTTCAATTGCGCCCCCTTGCGGCAAAATGCGGAACTTAAAAATTATTTCCAGGATTTTCCCATGGCCACTTTAGTTATAAATTTTTTTTTCCTGAATTTCTATGCCCAATAGTTTCCGAGATATGGCCGCTCTTCGACCTTAATGAAACACCCTGTATTTGTCAACAACGATTCAAAACTGTCAAGAATACTGACTTTGTAACTTCTATTTTTGCTGCATTCCTACGCTTGTTGTCTGCTTTTTTGGTTTGTTGCTGTTGTTTATCTGTAAAAAATCTTCGCTATAATTAATGTTACTTCTGAATCTTGCAAGCCTCCGTTTATATAGTGGGCAATTTGCATCTCTTGCTGAGTGTTGAATGTCTGTGTACTTCATTTTTTGACAATTTGGACACTTAAAAATTGTCTCAGTGTATTCCTTTGCTTTCTGCTGTTCTTCTCATTCCTTTTGAGTACAATATGTAACGTTACTAGGTCAAAATAAATAGCACCTTTCTTCAAAAACTATTTTGTTATTTTTGGTGGTGCTTGTGGAATCCAATTTTCGTTCTCTGAGTTTCTACATTCCCTTTTCGCCACTACTTTGATTTTATTCTGAATACTGGTTAGAAATTCTTTAACAATATCCTCATTAAGTCTTTCGAGCTCTTCAACAAACTCACTATATGAGTAACCTTTCCCGTTGCCCGTTATCATAAACATAGGGTCAGTTGTGTTGTTCTTTTTATTATATATATTATTGTATTATATTATATCATACTATAAAACGAACTCTTAAAATAATACGGGTTGACGTTTTATAAATTTAATGGCGCACTATGATCTGATTTAATTATTTTTAAAGATTTTTTGTTCATTTCGTTCAGTAAAAAAAAGTAAACGAAGGCCACTTTACTGTTAAATAAATAAATAAAATAAATAAATAAATAGCCATTTATTTCCGACAAAAATACCGAAGATAGGCACAAAAATCATGCGCGCCCTTAAAATTACGCAATTTGGGATGCAAAAAATAAATAACCTGATATATAAATTTTATATATATTTGAAGTATTTTTATTTTATTATATGATATTTATTAAAGGGTAATTTTTGAAGAGCAACATAATTTTTTTTTACTTGTCCTTGGATATTACCGTTTTTTTTTTAATTTTTATCCACTTTCCATTAAACTACACATTGACAAGGTTAACTAATATCGACTTTTACTTAAGAATAAATGCGTGATAACCTCGGTGATAACATAACCTAATATTTTTTTTACCCCAAAATCTTAAATTATCTATTTAAACTAATTAATATATTCCACTTTCTCTAATAAGGTTAAAAGAAGATTTATAAAAATACCTATAAGGAGAAAACACAATTTTCTTAAACCTTTAAAGCTTTATATGCCCCCAATAAAATACAGCTTCATGATAGCTTTATCCTACACATTTAATTATGTACTTTAAGCTGTATGCCTCTTTTTTAGCCAAATTAAAGCTTTTTAGATCTAGACTCTGATAAAACTATTAAGGTTTAATTATACGTTTTATTCTTTCTCTTAAATGCGCCTTAAGAATATTTAATATAAGATAAGTAATTGGATTTATATTTTAGTTGTTACAGCGCTGGTACAACTTGTTTTTAGAGCCTTATAATTTTAAAACTAAAAGTTTTAATTTTCGCCATAATAAAACCAATATAAAACCTGCACAAAACTAAACGAAATTTAAAATGTTGCTTGGGGGGCGTCATTAGTAGAAGTAGACCAAACCTTTGTTATCAAAAAAATGTGTTTTTATGCCTAGTTAGCACCTACTAAAATTGAAAATGATATCTAAAGTAGTCTCAAACCTATTAAGGAAAAACCGATTTTATTTTACTTATCAACATACTGTATCACAAAAATAAAGCGGTTGCGGACCTGTTTATAGGAAGTTCGCTTTCCCTGTACTTCATGGTAAAATGGGGTATAGTTAGTTTTAATTTCAAACGTGTATTGAACTAATTTGGGGCAAATACTAAATAGAAATTGTCGGGTTCAGGAAGTGGACGAAGACGTGATGTAGTGTGACACTCCTTGGATAGCTTTGTTGGTATGTACAGGGTTTTCAGAAATATTTTCGGCCATATCTAAAGGGTTTCCTATAAGAGATAAAAGAAAACTTTAGGCGTAGGAGTTGTGGGGTTTTATCTGAAGAGCCAGAAAATGAAAAAAAATAAACAAAAGACGATCTGAAAGCTTAGAAAAATTAATAAATTTGCTTTTTTTTTAAATACCTTTCTTTCCTGATTCCAAAAGTATATAGTTTGTGTATATTTTATTTGCATGAACCGCCATTAAACTATTTTTTCCACTACTAACCTATAACATCGCCATTATTGACAGATTATTAAAGTTAGAAATCGTTTTTCTCTACCTTATAAGTTATTATTGACCATGGTCAATAATAAGGCATTGAAATCCATTATTGACCGATCTTCAAGAATCTATTTGAAGGCAGGTAGGTAACTTGATTTTTTGGTTCTACAACATGAATTCATAAATATGAATGTGGTTAGGCAACCAGATAATTATCAATACATATTAGATTACTTGATATTGTAAAATATCGATACAATCAACATTTTTTCTGCTTCCATCCTTAATTCTGGAGGTGTACATATAATAATATCACTAACATTTTCTTCGCTCATTTTTTAAAAAAACGGAAAACTCGTGAAATCTGATGACATAAATGAACAAAAATTGACATTAACAAAGCCACCTGACAAAACAACAAAATATTTTGCCAATTCCCAATTCCAAAGCGCAGGTAACTCGATTAAAAAATATACTTATACCTACCTATCATTTTTTATAATTATTAATATTATAAAGATAAATGTCTTATAAAAGTTTGTAGTAGTGGAAAAAATATTATATTAACCACGGTTTAGACAGCTTATAGCCCTCGCGTCTTAAATCCCTCGTCGCTCCGCGCCTCGTGATTTAAACTTGCCGCTCGGGCAATAATGATGGCTGTCTAAACCTTGGTTAATAATATACTACTAAACGGCATAATAACTCGGAGTAGAGTGCCTTGGAAAACAATTGCTTGACAAGAGTTTAGATTTCAATAGGGAACTGTCAATGTAAAAAGTGAAACTATACAGGTTAAAACATTTGTTTATTCAACTGAAGGGGTTATTCAACTGAAGGGGTTATTCAACTGACGAAAAATCGGATATGATCCGTTTATTCTATAATTAAGCATGCTAGTAATGGACCAAGGGCTCAACGCCAATACCGCATTACCTATATAGGGAGACCCACACCATGCGTAGACACAATAAGATACGTAGTCCGGCAATTTGAGTTGAGACATACCGTCGAACATAAGAAAAGTATATTTACAAGAAATCTCGAAGGGGATTTAGACGGCTTACTCTTTTTTGAAGGTAAATTTTAAGTTCCATTTTAAATATAAGTTAAATAACTTGATTATTTTTTTTATAGATATGTCTTAATGGTCCATTCCCGATGCTGCAATTTATTTTAACCAATCATGGGGGAAAATTCCCAAGATTTTAAAAATGAACAAATATCATCATTTTAGGTTTTCGCCAGTCCAAGGGGTATCCGAAAATAATATCCAGCAGTTAGTTAATTTAGTTTATGTTTATATACTTTATTTATTTGTTTGAGGCTATTTGAGAGATCATAGTAGTTCATTCATATATTACAGAATGTTGTTTTTATAACCTCTTTAATTTTACTTTGTATGGTAGAAATACACGACGAGCCACTGCAGCCAACCCGTACGTGGTTCAGCTTAGTGTCCCTCGAATGACACTGTTTAAAAGTTCTTTCATCTGGAAAACGTCATCACTCTGGAACGACCTTCCTGAGGCCGTGTTACCCAACGAGTATACTGTGCCTTACCATAAACAAAAAAAAAGAAAGTATTCTACCCATAATAATAATTATTATATGATGCCGTTTACAATAATTAATCGAGAATATTTTAATGAGGGTTCCTACAAATAATATATAGACAAACTGTATATTTTTGGAATCAGGAAAGAAAAGTCTTTTATAAAATTATAAAAAATAAAAATATACAGGGTGTTCAATTAGAAAAAAACTATAGTAGAGGAAATTAAAGTAGTACTTGTTATATTACGTTTTTCAACCCTAGCGGGTCATTATCAAAGACATTATAAGACAATAATAAATTCTACATGTCATTAAAATAAAAATTGACAGA
The DNA here is from genome assembly GCA_963920685.1 of Polydrusus tereticollis. NCBI lineage: Eukaryota > Metazoa > Arthropoda > Insecta > Coleoptera > Curculionidae > Polydrusus > Polydrusus tereticollis. The sequence continues at coordinate 111,405,585 of OY987327.1, read as the reverse complement.
TGATAGGCTATTTTGTTCCTTAATTTACAGGTATTGGCCAAAGGTACAACTAAATTACAGGTGTGATTATAGAGGTATTTACATCTAAGTAATATAATTAAGAAAATATATATCAATATCCAACAAAATAAAACCGATATATATTCAACACAAGGGTAGAAAACTCAACCTATTAGAAACATTAGCAATCAAAAAAGCCTTAAAAAATCGATGCAATGTTGTTAACAATCAAATTGAAATACCTTCAGGTGCCAATCCAATACTTAATAGCCTAATAACTTAAGATAAATATGCAATAAACACTGTCAATAATTTCCAACGAAAAAACCCATAATTATTATACACAGTATCATTTTCTTAATTATTTTACTGAGATGTAAATACCGCTATAATCACACCTGTAATTTAGTTGTACCTTTGGCCAATACCTGTAAATTAAGGACCAAAATAACCTATCATCTGTCAATTTTTATTTTAATGACATGTAGAATTTATTATTGTCTTATAATGCCTTTGATAATGACCCGCAAGGGTTGAAACACGTGCCAGGAAACTGAACTGAAATAAATTGTGATATATAACAAGTACTACTTTAATCTCCTCTACTATGGAAACTATGGAATATCCATTTCACCAAGCATGTAGCCCATCACATATAGTAGGATTCACGGCTCGTCTCGTCGTTCGACATTTGACAATAGACAAATGACAGTAACTAGCTGGACCAGTAACTTTGAAATATCCCCAACCCATCATACAGCCGTAATTAGCCCAAAGCCCACTGACACTGACATCAGTGACATCGCCACGTGTTTTTTTTCTCGTTAAGTGTTTTGCTGTGTTTTTAATTGTTCTCGTGTGTTTTGTATTTAAATAAAAGACTTCTATTTTGGACGTACCTACCACCTACGTGTTTTGGTGTTTATTTGTTACGGAACGGTAAGTTAAATACATTAACCGCAAACTACTTTTATACGGTATTTATCTTTTTTAGGCGTAAAATGATAATGGATCATAATTATTGTCTTCCAAGTACCTCAATGGATAATATTCCTAAAGAAAACAGGGTAACGTTTATGCCCTGCAACTTTTTGACTCTTCCAAGGGCGTTATCTTTTACCCCATTATTATTTGTATGCAGTGCTGGATCCAGAGCTCGAGTCTGGGTGGGAGTAATGATCAAAATACTTAGAACCTAGGCTATTGCAGTGAAAAGTATTGCCACAAAATATAACTTGGACTACTGAGAGTGTTCAATTTTTCTTTGTACATCTTATACGTATCTTAGGGGGGAGAACCCCATTACCTCGCCTTTCTATAAAAAATCCCCTGTTTTTATGCTGAAGGATATTCGCTTGGTGTATTGGGCGATAAGTTAAGCATAAATTGGTGTATCTATTTCTACCAGTGTGTCATGCGTCTGGATGAAACACGTGTATTTTTCTGTAATTTTAATATTTAATATAACGCCATATTGTTCGTAGGAAAACCAGTTACAATAAAGAAACTGCAAGACCAACTCCATCGCAAGGAAATGTATCTTGGAAGCATAAGCAGTCTCCTAAGGTTGGTAAAAAGTTTAGGTTTTTTCTATAAGAAGGAAGACAATCGCCGTGCGCTTATGGAAAAGCTATGTATTGCGGATAAACGGCGAAGATTTCTGTCTACGTACATGGAAAACGCTGAGCTTGGTCCCGATAGAAAACCATGTGTTTTTCTGGACGAGACTTGGATTTTTTCTAATGGAACATTTAGAAAATCTTGGCAGGATGATAACATTAAATCTGTCAGGAAAGAACCTGGAGAAGGGTACAGGTCAATATACGAATTAATAAATATAAGTTAACCTAAGTAAAGGTACAAAAAACCATAGTCTTTACTCTACAAGACCAAAATGAAGGCCCCCCTTCTGGAAATAAATTCTCTTAGTGAACACTAATCGTCATTTAATTTATATTTTTAGATACATTGTCTTGCATGCAGGGGCGAATGTGGATTTATCGAAAATGCCAGGCTTATTTTTAAATCCAAATGCAAAACTGGTGACTACCATGGAGAGATGAACTCTGACAATTTTGAAAAATGGCTGTGCGAAACCCTGCCAAACTTAGAAGAGCCTTCCATGATAATTTTAGATAATGCTAGTTATCATAGCAGGCAAACGGCGAAGTGGCCCACAAAAAAATGGTTAAAGGCGGATTTACAAAGATGGTTAGAAGAGAAAAATATTTTATTTTCACCGTACGATACCGTCCAGGTTTTATGGCAACTCATCAATACAGTACCGCGAGTAGATAAATCCTTTAAAGTTGATGAGTTGATTAGAAATGCTGGTCATGAAGTTTTGCGGCTCCCTTCATACCATTGTCAATTTAATGCAATTGAAATGGTCTGGAGTCAAGCCATATGCAATACTGCACTGAAAATATATATCAGCTCTTAAAATATAACAATTTCTATGCCATTGCAGCCTATATTAATTTAATTTATAAAATTACAAAATAGCCTTGGTAGTACTAGTATTTTTTACTTGTAGATTGTAGATTTTTTATAATTAGAAATAAAAAAGTACTACATACACCTTTTTTCTTTCCCTTTGCTCCTACGCTGATTTCACCAAACTATATATTCCAATCCTCCAAAAAAAAAATTGCACATTTAATGTGGTTTACGTGCTTAAAAAATTTAGCTTAGTCCAATCCTGATAAATCTGAAATTTAGTACAAGTAACCTACCAACCTACAAAAAAAAAATAGACTAGAAGTCGACAGGGTGCCATTAGTGACACGTGACTCGTCCACCATCTTGCGAGACGGTTCAAGAATCCGACTATATCAATTATATAGAAAAAATTATTTCTTGTTTTATTTAGCTTTCCGATAGTCTTTTGTTTTTGGTTTTTTAAATTTTCTAGCGGTTCAGATTAAACGCCACAACACCTACATTTAAACCTTTCTTGTATCTCTTATAGGAAACGTCTAAACAGGCCTGACCAAAACTTTGTAGAGGTTGACTTTTGTCTTTGTACAAATTCTAATACGCCACTCCAGCACATAAAAACCTTTTAAACGGTAGCAACGGGTCGCAGACAGCGCCCTCTACAATCTACATTAAAATGTTCCAGAAATTTTAATTTTCCATCCTAGAAACCTGTACTCGACCAAATTTGTGCAAAAGCGTTGTTTTTTTCCAAAGTTATTTTTAAAAATATCGAAAAATAGCTTTAAACTTTGACACTTTGTATCTATTATAATATTTTTACATAAAGAATCTGTGGTTTTGCTGAAAAACTAATTATATAAAGACCGTTAATCTATTTTTTTTTTATAAATAGTACCAATATGCAATATAAAATTTGTATAAATATTTAAAATATAGTTTTCCTAAAATTAATTCCAAATATGGAAAACATTATAAACTCTAAATTAAGGTAAAAACTGGTGATTCACAAGTTTTTAACAGAGGAAAACGAAGTTAAAGTAATGATTTTCTATTGGCATAAAAAAACATGATGACTTACCCCAAATAAAGAAGTTAAGTAGAAAACAAGAAACAGCAATCACAGCAGGATATAATACAGCAGTTAAAAATGCGGCCCTCTTCCATTCTCTTCCTTTCATAGTCTTGTATAATCTTGCAGAAAGAAAACCAGCTACTGCTCCATTAATCAGATAAAAAATAATTGCCGCATTTGTTAATGCTCCTCGAGATGCTGGTGACAAAATTCCCAACATGGCGAAAACTAAAAAAAAACACACACACTCCTTAGTATGTTAAATATACTTAAGGACTTTCTTTAAACAGTGCTAGGTTTTGGAAGGCTGATGGCCAGGGTTGGCTGCACAGTGGGTAACCCAAAAAAACCCAGTGTTTTTTTTTGGGTAAAACCCACTTAAAAAAACCCGCCGGGTTTTTTTAAAACTATGTTTTTTGAATGTTTTTTCTTAAACTGAAACTCTGTATACATTTTACATTTTTATATTTTGTAAAAAAATAAAACATATTAATAAAACACATTGTTATAAAAAATAAACGTAACACAAAACTAACAAAAATAGGAAGAAAAAAATGGGGATCCTACTACTACATAAATGTCATAAATGATTCTATTCATTTATTAAAATCTTGATAGAATTTAAAAAAAAAACCAAAAAACCCCAATTAAACCCGCTTATAAAACCCAAAAAAGCCCAGTGGGCTGGGCTTTATATAAAAAACCCGGGGTTTTTCCAACCCTGCTGATGGCATCTAAGAGGGTCTTTGTATCATAGGAGCGCTGTCCAGTTTATGAAGATGATAGAATCCCGAGATGTAAAAAATGCTTTGCGTATGATCATAAAGAAATAGTTTGTAAAAATAAACTGTCATGTACTATATGTAGTTTAGAACATAATTCTGAAAACTGTCCAAAAACATCTAAAAAATGTTGCAACTGCTCTCGGGCAAACGTGAAATTTAATTTAACCCAAAATACTGCGCACGAAGCTTTTTGTAAAGATTGTCCCACATATAAATATTTTCTGCAAAGGTATAAAGCCTGTATAGACTACTACACTAGGTAGTAGTAATTCAACTATCGTTTTTGATAAGTAAATTATTTTTTTTATTTTATCTATGGATATAGCTAATATTCTTAATTCATTAGAAACAGAGAATGATTTTGAACAGTTACAGAGACCCATTGACCTAAATGAATTTAGAACCAAAATCAGGGTGAACAAAAAATTCTGGAAATTTTACACTTTAATAATATGTAGTGCTCCTAGGCACTTTGATGAAATTTTAATATTTTTGCAAACTTGTGACCTCCAAAATATTGACATTTTGATTTTAGGAGAAACTAGAAACAATTTTTTACCAGATCAATTTAACATTCCTGGTTTCACAACTTTTTTCAATGACATCACACTTAATCAAAATGATGGCCTTCTCATTTTTATTAATAATAAGATAAGTGCTAACATTAAACATACAGTTGCACCATTATCCACTGTAACCTTACAGAGATTAGATTTAAAATCAAAAACAAATCTTTTAATGTGGTAACTAGCTACAGATCACCCTCCACTTCTGAGCAAAATTTTTTACTTGATCTTGAAAATATCTTAGGCAATCTGCCCTGTGATGATTTCACAGTGTTTTTGGGTGACATAAATATAAATATTTTAAATCGTGACTTGGCTATTGCAAATAGCTACTTGACTGCCCTTATGTCCGTAGGTTTTAAATCATATATAAATACATTTACTAGAGTCACACCTGATACTCAAACTTGCATAGACCACATTTTTGTTAAAGAGAACCTGAACAATGTCAACGTAGACTTTTATTCTTCAGTTATAAACAATAATACAACAGATCATTACCCTATTTATTTACAAATTTCTAATAAACCCCATGACAAACCACAAAACACGGAAAAGACTATCGTAAATTTCGACTACCAAAACTTCAAAAATTTGAAAAATCAGGAATCCTGGTGCTGTTCTGGCAGAAAATGAACCACACACAGCTTGGCACCTATTTTATAAAGCTTTCGCCGACATATATAGCAAATGCAAAATAGTAAAAGTTGTAAAAATTGAAAATAACGTAAGGATCAAACCCTGGATCACAAATGCTATTATAACATCTATAAAATATCGTGATCAATTGAAGAAAAAAATAGTAAAGGATCGAAACAACGAGGTTCTTATAAATAGATTTAAAACATACAGAAACAGTTTGAAAAAGATTATAAGCGAAGCCAAGGCCAGATATTACCGTGAAATTGTAAATAGCAACAAAAATGACATGAAGAAAATTTATAACATAATAAATGAAGAGACAAACGCAAATAAACATAAAAATATTGACATAAACATAATAGACAAAAACAATGAAAACAAACCATTTGAAAACACAAAACTGATGGCTGACTACTGCAATGATTATTTTATACAGATAGGACAACAAATGGCAGCCAAAATACAACCGCCTAGAAATTACAGAAGCTGCAATGGCGCACGCACTACCGAAAACATGTTTCTAAAGAAGGCTTTTTTACAAATTTTATGAGTTACGAAAATTCATGAACAAAGAGCTGCTTGTGTCAATATATAGAGCATTGGTTGAATCTTTTCTACAATACGCCATAGTTGTGCGGGGTGGTCTGTATTTTAATGCTCTGGAACCTCTAAACACAGTGCAAAATTATATATTGAAAGTAATTTTCCAAAAAGAGAAGCGTTATCCAACTAATCAGCTACATATACAATGAGAATATTTTGAATATTCGAATGTTGTATTTCTATAACATTATTTGTCTCTTTGTATACAAAAATAAAAATTGACAAGCAAGAGTGGATCACTCATATCAAACTAGACAAATATCTAACCAGAATTTAGTTGTTCCTTTTTTATAGAAGAGACAGTAACCAAAGATTTATGACTAGTTTAGGTCCGAAGTTGTACAACTTGCTGCCAGTTAGCATAAAAAATATATTAACCTATACAAAATTTGCCAAAAAGTGTATTTATAGAAATTATAGGACATTCTTGACCTACTTTAATTTTGATCTTTCGCTTTCTGCATTGTGGACTATTTCTACTTTTTTTCACTTCTTTTCCTCTTCTGTTATTCAGATTTTTTTTAGATAAAATGCAGGCTTTGTTTTTTTTTGTTATTTTTTTTTTCATTTAACTGTACAAGAATTTATGTATGTAAGTGATCTAGGTGCAATATTTATTTATTTATTTCACATTGAGGAGTACAAAACGGGTCAAAACCCAGGAACAGTATTCACTAACTAACAATAAATAGTAATATCAAAGTAGTAGTATGTAAACAAAAATTAACATATTATATGTAAACAAAGATTTTAAAAATTTAACATTAAATAAACAATCAACAAATGAATATTATTAAAATAGATCTTGCGTGGTATGATGAGAATATTAATATATTGTATAAACAAGATTATTAATTGAATATTAAATAGAGAAATTAATAAATAAATGTTATTAAAATAGATCTTATTGTATATGGTGAGAATAAAACTTTTTTAGTGCACTTGTTAGGGCCATTAGGGATTGAAAGCAATTAATTAATTAAGTCTAGCATGAGGACTTCAATGTAGGTAATTTATCTATAAAGCATGTACTGTTAAAGAAAATTTTTGAATTATTAAAATTTGAATTTGAATTTGAATTTATTCTTCATGATTTTTGTTTTTTATCGAACTGACAATACTTACATAATGTGGGTAATGCCATTAAAAATATTTGTACACCAGATCCCACAAAGGCAGCAAATAACCTAGAGTTTCGCGGTGGACGAAAAACATCACCGTGAACTAATTTCCAACCTGTCTCTTCAACCGCATCATCAAAAAATTCATCGGCGTTGTATTTGGCAATATCCTGCCTTAATGTTCTAACCATAATCATTGTGAGAATTCCTAAAACGAAGAAAATATTAGTCCAATATTTAGTATTATATATAGCAATACCAAGAAAAACGAATCATTTAAAAAGAAACGAAGAACCCCCCCTAAACAACAATAAAATAATAATTGAAAAAGTAGTCCATACTTGCAGTGGAGTTGGCGTAATGTAAATCAAACAATCAAGTCTCCCTCCACCAAATTTAATAATAAAAAGGATGGTTATGTTCCCTACATGTTTTGGGCGTCTAGACGCCCATCTTCAGGGGATACCAAAATTGAATAAAATATTGGAGTTGCCTCAAATTAATGAGTACAACTAAATGAGAGTAGGAATTCCAAAATTGAAAACGGAGTAAGCTTGCATGTTAAATTATGAATGGTGTTACGTTGACGGTATGAAGATTTGATATTATGAATTATGAAAAACATTTTAGTTTAAGTGAGAGAAAAATTTAAATAGAAATTGTTGAAATTAAGGTTTTCAGATTTTATTAAGCTTTGTTTAATAGTTTAAAGACAAATTTTTATAAATGTGAAGAAAGAAATTTAATTATAATGTTATTATTATTATTTTAACAAATGTTTGCGACAAAATATACAAGCTTACCTGATAGGAAGAAAATTACTGCAATCGAATTAATTATTGAAAACCAATGAATCTGCGCCTCGGTCATTGCTAATGACAAAATATACAAGCTTACCTGATAGGAAGAAAATTACTGCAATCGAATTAATTATTGAAAACCAATGAATCTGTGCGTCGGTCATTGCTAAGTAAGTATCCCATCTGGACGCCCAACTAACAGTAGATTCTTCCCAATCAATTTGATAAGTGAAAAACAGTTTGGTCCCAGTTGTAGGGTCAACAACTTGTGGTTTGGCATCACTGGAAAAACTGCAAGTCTTTCCGTCAAATTTATATTCATCCATTGCTACTGATTTGGCACTTAAACTGAATCCTACCACACGATAAACGCCCCTAAAAAAAAAGTAGATACCTGTTATGTATTAATTGCATAAAACCCGATAAAACCAGTGTTCCTGCCCGTTCCTGTTATAAAAATTTCAAAAAATCCGATTTTAATTAAATGCGAAAATATATAAAACAAGTTAGGATAAATTAAAATTAAAACTACTGTTAAAAACCAGTGTGTATTTGCTTTATATTAAAAATGGCTTTGACATTAAATATTCTATTTATTTATGAAAGTATTCATTTTACTACTGCCAAAGATGAAATTCAAATTCATCATCACTGATAAAACGGAGCACTAATTATTGATTGTCACTTAAAACACTAAAATTAAAATTAGAGATGACAAAAAGTTTATAAAACTATTATGATTCATCAGATGATCCAAGAATTCCCGACTATTTCTCAACCAGGTACTTTTATTATTACGGATTAAAATAATAAGTTTCTTACATTGGAGGGGAGCTTATTACAATAAAAAAGAAATTATGTGATGCAACATTTCATTAGCAAATAATGTAGTTACTATTACTTTATTATGGACTTAATGGTTTCAAAGTATGAAAGGTATAAAGATAAATTTTAATTACACAGAATGACAGAAATTATCAGCATAGCTATGTATCAAGAACTTAGTAAATTTCAACTTTAAATTAGTTTTGTTGTGGTAAGGTGGCAGGGACATCATTCTGTCATGCTCTTGCGCGATAAACATGGATAGGCTACAACCTAGACACCAAAGCAGACCTGTGCAATATAAAATAATCATGTGATGCATATTCTTGTCATTCAATATTTCAAAGAGCAATGTTGTAAATTTGAGGTGTAGCTTGGGATAATATTTATTTCAATAATGAAGTTATTTCCAAGCCTACTCTAAGTAAATTACTAGGTTTATCAATAGAAATTGCTTTAAGATTTGAGGATCACATATAGTCAAATTGTGAACTTCATACCAGCCAAAAATCCTAGCAAAAATCTGTATTATGCACTAGTGATACAATGTTTTTGGGGATCCTGTCCTTATTATTTGTATAAAACTATATATTTGTTACCAAAGATGGCAATTAGGTACATATGCAAAACTAAAATTCATGATGTCCCCACCTATTTTTAAGACACAACATTTTTAATCTTTCTTACCTGTTCCTAGATCTGATCTAATTAAGAAATCTTTAATATAGGGTACCTCCCCGCTTTTAATATTAATTTTTATTCATATTATAGGTAGGTATGTGCCTGTTGACTTCTGTGGATTTGTGAATTTATTTTCTCGGGTCTTTTAGTACAACCTACCTAAATTGTTGTAATTGAATACTTACTGCTTGTTGCATTGAATGTTGGTATTAACCAGGTATATACACTTAATTTTGACCTATTTATTATGCATTTGTTATAACTATTTCCTGGACTATTTCTTAACAATAAGCACATTTCAAGTTTGAGTTTGGAACAAAATTTACATTAAAAATAAAAATGAATAATTTTCTTATGAAAACCAAGTAAGTATTGTAAATCAAGAAAACCCTGCACAAAACAATAAACTTATCAGGATAAAAATGCTACATCTACTTGCAAATTATACATACGGTTGAGGCTGATGATACAACAACTTAAACTTCAAATGGTTATTTATGATACTTCTATCACCAACAGTATTGCCTAATCTGTAACCATGCTCATAATCTATTTCATTATCCGAATTCCTTTTGGGAGTTGCAGCTGGAAGATTATCAACTAACCTACCAAACAAAAAACATTACACATTTGAGTCCTTTTCAATTTACTGATTGTACTTAGGTATTAGAAATTACTTACAAATGAACAAAATATTCATGTTGAATTCTATCAACAACCATCTGGGATTCACCAACACTCCAATGCATCGGACTATCAGATGAATGGCACAGTAGAGCACACTTAGTGGATTCAGCCATTTTTACAATATATGGAGTGTTAACAATACGATCACCTCTAAGTACTTCCCCCAAATTTTCAGACTTGTAATGAATTGAACTGGCACCCCCTTTTGGTAAGCAAAAGGGAAGAGAGTAATATTCATAAGGTAATTGGGTTAGTATACTAGTCATTTTTACAGCCTTTACTTCAATGAGATCACCATCTCGAAAATCAGTAGGTGCCATTCCCGGGACATAAAACTGGTAAGTTGCAGGTATCCATAATAATAAAATGATGGCACCTATTTTAAAAATCTGAAATATACGGTTAAAGAAAAGAATTAATAAATGTTTCAAGATTTAGGTAAGTAGGTACCTAGTCACCATTAACTTAAATATTGATTTATTGTTAAAGATAAAGATACCCTTACTTAAAGTTCAACAACACAAAACTACCCGAAGTATTTATACAGGCCATTGATGATAGAGCAAAGACTTTAGGGCTTTTCTTTGTAACAGTTGTTGTGAACAGCATACATAGTATTTATGAGTGTAGATACCTAGGTACCTACTATTTTAAAAATAATGTAATCCTGAAATCTCTTCATGTGGGTGTGTCAAATAATTGAAAGGTGCTATGTAAATTGGAATGTGTGTAATTTAATTTCAAAGAATTCAAATCTAGAAACTCCTCAACTCATAGTTTTTAAATTGTTTGTATAAGAACTTACCATTATGTCTAAAGCCATTGTGTATTAAAAACACACCTAAAAAGTAAACTTCAATTTTCCCTTTATACTTGAGTAGTGGAGATATCGTCGAAAATTATATTCATGGTTTTTAAAGGCAAATTTTAAGAAATATTAGGGTAAGTAATTAAATAAAACTTTTTGTTGACGTAAAAAAATTGGTTAGGTCATAAACCGTCATCTGTCAATGGCCAAAAATGACATAAAACAGCTGGTTTCGGCTGGAGGCATGTTGTTCATGTCAGCACAGTATAACGGAACCCGTATACTGTGTTAAAGTTTCGCCAGTTCGCCACAACGTTCGCTACATTTTATTCGTCATGAGAGCACCATTTTTGAGTTCTGTGAGAGCACCTTTCGCCCTTTCCATCATATTATTATTAGTACCTTTCCATGCATTGTTGCATTCATGCAATTGCGGGATGACGGATGACGACACTAAAAAGTTCTTGTGTTTTCACGTTACGGTATTACCGTAACACTACCATACGGTAAAATTTGTTAGCGGTTCAATAGAGTTCCCGGACGCCTTGGCTTTATTTTTTTCTAGTGTTGCAATGGCGTCTTGCCTCTCGGCATCTAGCCAGGATTTTTTCTTGAAACTTGTATACAATCATTCACATTCACACAAACATCCATGCCCTTGCCCGGATTCGAAGCAGGGACCGGCTGACGACGCCTTGGCTTAGTACTTCAAACATTATTTAAATTAGCGATTTTTTTTTGTTCAGCTGTGTTTGAGACATATTTTTAATATAGGAACAGATGAAGCACTAAATATGAATTTTACTCGGCAGGTTTGCCTACCCCAATCGGTGGAGCGACCTAGCGCCAATTTTTGGATTACCGAATAAAAGTTTATCTTTTAAAATAAAGGTCAATTTCTGTCCGATTTAGAAAATAGAAACTGTGAAATAGTCTTTATAAAAAGTCTAAAAGTAAAAAAATCATCTGACATAGCGTTACGGTATCCCTACCCGTATCCACAGCCCGTATCTACGTAAGATAGCAACGCAAACCAGACAAAGACATAGAACGCATACGGTATTGACCATTTTCATATGACGTCACAGAGTCGGCGGCCATTTTGCTTGGATGGCAAACACAGCAAATAACCACAAGTGTTTACCAAGTTTTCTTACAGTTTACCTTGACTCTTGACCGTAATTTAAGATCTGTGTTCGTGTAGAGTGCCCTAAATAAAAATGCCGACGTGTTGTTTAGTGGTAAATTGTGGGATGAGGGGAAATAGGGACAATGTACGTTTTTTTAGAGTTCCTGCAGTTCCTCAAAACTTAAAACGCTGGAGAAAACCTCACTCAGCTCTCACAAAAATAGCGTGAAATGTGGATAAGGGCTTTAAGAAGGGGCCCCTTAAGTGACAGCTAGTTAAGGTATGGGAGAATTTGCTCCAGACATTTTATAAGTGGTAATGTTTGATTTTTGGTATGATGGCCTAATAAAATAATCTGATGGAAACATTTGTAGGAGCTCCAGCCGAATTGGTAAACAAAGACAACCCTGACTGGATCCTGAATCAAAATATGGGGTACATTAATCCAAAAGAAGCAACTCGGACTCGAGTTGACAGAAATGAGAGAGCTCAGAAACGCAAACGAGCAAAGTTTCAGGTAGGTGTATTATTGTAAATAGTAGGTAGTACTAGGATTGATTGTATTATGATGTAGACATAGTGTTGATTAAGGTTGAAGTTTTTTTTTATTAAGTTATGTATTCTTGTAGATAGAATAACAGATTGCATGAGACACCAGACGAAGCTACTCCGGGAAACATTTTCTGACATCGAAAGCTTTCTACTGGTCTGATACATTTTTTCCTGGTGATGAACTTGGTTTTATAAAACGTTTTAATTTATTAGATTGTATTGTGTACTATTTTAATTGCAAATTTTAAATTTTTGAATGTATTAGTTCAGTATTTTTACTATGTATTAATTTGACTTTTATATGTTTAAAAAACAGTACACAGCATAAATAAACTACCTATATAAACATAAAACTGTGGGTTTAGGCTCAAATGAAATGGTAACAGACTTATTCAAAAAAAACCTTATTATAACTTAATCTTACCTTGCCGACTACAACATATATATATATAATCATTGGGATTTACTTCCTTTACATTAACATTTTGCACCAAACCAGATTCATACAATTTGAATGCTTGCAAGCCTTTGTATGCCTTCAGCTGCTGGCCAGTGTAAAAACTATATATGCGTTAATATAAGGTAGTTTACCAAGTCCATCATTGCTACCCCTGGCAAAGACAAATTTCCAACATCAGTCTCTCCAAGTAGATAAGGATCAATATCACCAATAATTTTAAGTTTGGCATCATATCTACATTTAACATCGCCACTTAAGAGTCTTATAATATTCATTCTTTCCATATTTTATCATGAATTTTAAATTTTACACAACAGAATTACAATATAAACAACAAAGGTCGAAGCACATACAAGGAAGTTCAAATAAGTATTACGATGGGAATACAATCGGAACACGAAAAATTATTTAAGTCCAGAGGTAGCACAGGTATAGATATACTTCTTAGAAATGGTCATAAATGAATCTTTAAATTACTTGGAAACTTATTAAATTACACCAAAAGAGTCTAATAACTCATTAGCACAAACGGGCATGAACCTTTGTTTGCCATCCAGGCAAAATGGCCCACCTGTCAAACCCACGTGTTTGAAAATGATCAATTATTAGCATATTAGCGTTGGCGTTAGTAATATAGTTTGCTTTACTGCGCATACGTGGCTGTCAAATAGCGTTACGGTATTTTCCATATAGCGAACCCAAGAACTATCTAATATTAAATTAACCGGGTGCTAACTTGTTTTACTTAAAAAAAATATAGTACCTACATAATTGTTATATATTTACTTTACCTTGGACACTACCAGTTACCGTTACCTTATTAATTTCATACCTTAGTTAGTAAATATTAGCTATCAATGTCAATCACTACCTATTTGTATTCTGAGTTTATTAAAGCCTTTATTCTCGAGGTTCTCTTTACTTCAATTTAATAAACTCATTTTAATAAGACTCTACTAATTACGAAGATCATATGGACAAGTTACTGAAACCTGAACGACTGGATATTAAATCTTCCGCCACAAATACTGCTTACCTATGGTCACATTGGAGTCGTACTTTTATCAACTTTCTAGAAGCTACTAAAGTAACTGAAGATAAGGAAAAACTAAACATACTTATAAATTTTGTGAGCCCGGCGGTTTTTGAACATATAAATGAATGTAAAACCTATGAAGAAGCAATTGACGTTTTAAAAACCCTATACATAAAGCCGCAGAATGAAATATTTGCTAGACATTCTTTATCCTTAAGAAAGCAGGAAGTTGGTGAGTCTATTGATCAATATTTGCAAATATTAAAACAAATGAGCAAGGACTGTAATTTTAAAGCCGTTAGTGCAGATCAAAATAGAGAAGATTTTATCAGAGATTCATTTATAGCTGGACTAAACTCTTCACACATTAGACAGAGACTTTTAGAACAAAGTACCTTAACTTTATCGCAGACATTTGATTCGGCAAGAGCACTTGAAATGGCTCAACGCTACTCTGAATCTTACCTTACACCATTCACCTCTCATGCTAATGCTGTTACCTCAAGAAACTTGGAATCAGAGTCTCAGTCTTATAGTATACGGTCTGTAAATGTTTCTACAATAGCAGCAACACTCCCTAAATGTTATTTTTGTGGTCAAAGCAGACATCCCCGAAGCAATTGTCCGGCCAGAAATATTTTCTGCCATTCTTGTGGTAAAATGGGTCATTTTACGAAAGTTTGTAAATCAAAAAGTCAAAAACCTGTCAATACTTTAAGTAAATCTGCTGCTGGTATACTTGGAATGATGGCTACCACGTCTCCCGCGTGTCTTTCAAAATCATTAATTAGAATAAAAATTAATGAAACAAACCTTGAAGCTTTGATAGATACTGGTAGCTCTGATAGTTATATTTCTAATAAAGTGGCATATCAAGAAAATATAGAAATATTTCCAAGCAAATTGAATGTTACAATGGCTTCGTCGGCTCTTAGTTCTCCGGTAGTTGGATTTTGTATTGTTACACTAAGAATACTTAATCATACTTATAATAGAATTAAACTTTACGTTTTAGAAGAACTATGTGCTGATGTTATTATAGGACATGATTTATTAAGACATCATTCAAAAGTACAAATTGATTTTGGTGGGCCTAAATCACCTATATCAATATGTAACCTGGCATTAGCACAGGTAAAACCTTATCCATTATTTGCACATTTAACAGATAACTGTAAACCTATAGCAGTGAAATCTCGCATGCAGATACTCTTTTGCTGATTTAGAATTTATTGAAACTGAAATACAAAATCTTCTGAAAGAAAATATTATCGAGCCTAGTAATTCACCTTGGAGAGCACAGGTACTTGTTACAAAGAATGAAAATCATAAAAGACGAATGGTTGTAGACTACTCATTAACAATAAACAAATTTACATCACTGGACGCATATCCATTACCGAAAATTGAAGAACTAGTTCATAAAATTTCTCAGTACGAATATTTTAGTTCCATTGATCTCCGCAGTGCTTATCACCAAATACCAATTCTGGAATATGAAAGAATTTATACTGGATTTGAAGCGTGTGGAAATCTATACCAGTTTACTAGAATCCCATTTGGTGTTACTAATGGTGTTGCATGTTTTCAGCGAATAATGAATAATATCATTCAAAAGGAGGGTTTACAGGACGTTTATGCATTTTTGGATGACGTAACTATTTGCGGAAAAAGCAAAGAAAATCATGACCAAAATCTGCAAAAATTTCTAAACGTTGCTGAAAAGTATAGTTTGACTCTTAATAAAGAAAAATGCAAATTTGGAATGACAATAATAAACATATTGGGGTATACAATCGAAAGAAAGAGTATAAAACCAGATGCTGATAGACTAAGACCCCTTATTCATTTGCCTTTGCCTAAAGATACAGCTTCTCTAAGAAGGATTCAGGGTATGTTCGCCCATTATTCAAAATTTATTTACAAATTCTCTGAGAAAATACACCCCCTTATCGACGTTAAACAATTTCCACTACAAGACCATCAAGTCGCTGCATTTCATCAATTAAAAAATGACTTAATAAACGCCGTTGTCGCCTCAATTAATGACGAGGCTACTTTTACAGTAGAAACCGACGCATCAGAATATGCTATTGCTGCACAATTAACTCAATTGGGAAGACCAGTTGCATTCTTTTCAAGGACTTTATCTAAATCGGAGCAGAGACATTCTTCCGTGGAAAAAGAAGCTTACGCTATCGTGGAAGCTTTACGAAAATGGAGACATTTTCTGATTGGGCGCCATTTTCAGCTAATAACTGATCAAAGATCCGTAGCATTTATGTTTGATAACAAATCTTCCTCAAAAATAAAGAATGAGAAAATAATGCGTTGGAGACTGGAACTATCATGCTACAAGTATGACATTATATACAGACCAGGGAATCAAAATATTGTGGCAGACGCACTTTCGAGAATTTCTTCAGCAATAATGCCTGTTACGAGTGATAAAACTTTATACAATGCTACATGACGTTTTATGCCACCCAGGTATAACTAGATTGTATCATTGGATTCGTTGTAAAAATTTACCATACTCTTTAGAAGACATAAAGAGAATCACATCTTCTTGTCCGGTATGTGCAGAGATCAAACCAAGATTTTACAAGAATCAAGGAACACTTATAAAAGCCACAGCTCCGTTTGAAAGACTAAATTTGGATTTTAAAGGGCCTTTGCCTTCAGTAAATCACAATCACTATATGTTAACTATAGTAGATGAGTATTCACGATTTCCATTTGCCTTTGCATGTTCTGACATAAATTCATCTACTATAATCAATTGTCTGACACACCTCTTTTCTGTGTTTGGTACACCATCATATATACATACTGATAGAGGAACATCATTCATGTCTAGAGATCTGAAGATATTTTTAACAAACCATGGAATAGCGACAAGTCGTACCTACCACTCCATACAATCCACAAGGAAATGGTCAATGCGAACGCTATAATGGAATTATCTGGAAAACAATTCAGTTGGCTTTGAAATCCAAGAATAGGAAAATAACTCAATGGCAAGAGGTACTCTTGGATTCCCTACATTCTATCAGATCTCTGTTATGTACTGCAATAAATTGTTCTCCGCATGAACGTATGTTTAATCATCCACGCAGATCTTCAAATGGTGCATCAATGCCTAGCTGGTTAAGTGTTTCTGGTCCAGTATATCTTAAAAAGCACGTGAGACAAAACAAATACGAACCTTGGTGGAAGAGGTTGAACTTCTAGAAGCTAATACTGATTATGCTCATATTAGATTAGCAAATGGCAATGAAACTACTGTTTCCACACGTCATCTAGCACCCATCGGAGATAATAAGATTTACGAAGAACCGACAATTCATGAAAGTATTAATGAAGAAAATTCAGATAATTTGGATCAAAGCGTTATTGATACAGATCAAATTCAGGATTCATGTCTAACACCTGATCTACAAATATCAAGTGAAAGTAATAATGTGGAAAACCGTCCAAGTCGCAAAAAGAAGTCTCCTGCTTACTTGGAAGATTACATAAGAAAATGAGCGGGGATGAATGTTATATATTTACTTTACCTTGGACACTACCAGTTACCGTTACCTTATTAATTTCATACCTTAGTTAGTAAATATTAGCTATCAATGTCAATCACTACCTATTTGTATTCTGAGTTTATTAAAGCCTTTATTCTCGAGGTTCTCTTTACTTCAATAATTATATAGTATATCCTTAAATTTACCATGTAGCTCTGGATTTTTGCCGCTAGTACTAACCTAAATCTACCATAGAAAAGGAAGTTATGAAATCTACGGAAAGCGGTCACAGGAAGTCCAAAAAACGAGTGGAATTTTTGAATCGGTGCCCTAACTGTGATTGATCAGGAATCATGATAAACTGAAGTAACCTTTCTGTGATGATTACTTGGCGTATTATTAACCTAGTCTAAAAGGCTCCATCAAACAGAAAGGTTGCCCCCCGGGCTGCGGTCGTCGTGTGCTGAGGAGCAGCTCTTGCTCGCTCATTTAGTCTGGATCAGGCTTTAGAAATTCAAACTGACATCACAGTATTATACTGTGACTTTAATGTCAGTTTTTAGTCAGTTAGTTCATTTTACTTTTGACTTTTGACTTTTGTGATGATGATTAATGAAAATGGCTGTTCCTTAAATTTTTTAACGAAACTATGTTTGTGTTTATAAATCTGATGCTCAGAAAAGCATTATAACTGGTGTTTACACAGTTTTAAATGAAATATAGGACGTTAAAATTAATTTTGCAGGTTTTGTGATGAAAAAAAGGTACAAATATTAGGCAGTTGTTTACAACAAAGAAGTGCTTTATAGGGATCCCAGGCCAAGGTGGAACATCTTCAACCTTATTTGCAGTTTCAAATTACTAGCTTTCATATACTAAATAAGGCAAACCTCTTCCGAAGTTTGCCGTTAGGTCTATTTCCATGCGTTTGTTTCTCACTAAATTTTGCTTGGGTGTAATTACTTCCTTGCAGGGCCTTTTACTAGCTTTAATTTTCTGTGGGGTTTGGGTTGTTTTTTTGCCACTCTAAAGACAATCTTTAAACAAAACTTTACTTAATTTATTCTTATTTTGCACCTTATGCTACCTGTTTTCAAACAACCTTTTTTGATAAATGAAAGTAAAGTAATTTAGGTACCTAAATAGAAAAAACATAAATTTCATGTTGAAAGGAATTTTATTTCTTGAATCTCCTGATAAATGGGCAATGTTCTCGTCTAATGCTGTATGTTTTATTTTTCTAATAAATTTGAAGGCAGTGGGCTAGGCTGTGATTGTATAATAAATAAAACCAATTACAAAGTTCACCTATATGAATTTTCACACAGTATTTTTATCTTGTTAAATTGTTGATTAAGTTCAAACTATAAACACACCAGTCTATATTATTTTGAGAAGTTCTTAACATTTGTTGTGAACTAAAAATGATTAGGTACTATTTTTTTTATGAAATGCTTGCATTAAAAAATAATCATATAGAATAACTGCAAAAATCATTATGTTAAATGACACAAAGTTTTATTTTCATATTTAGCTTATTACCTTATTACTCGTTCATACACTGGCCAATGATGTCACTAAGGACATTCAGGTTAGCCCGGTTCACCACCGTTGATTATTGTGAGCGTCGCAGAATAATAAAGGTTTTGCTAGGCGAGCATAAGTCATCTTAAGTGCTAGACAAAAAAAATCCAATGACATTTTTAAAGTTAGACATTACAAATAAGTTAAAAAAAAAAATAGTTTTTATAGGCTCATTAAAAAATTTAATTTAATAATTCTGTAAATTTAAAGCAGGCATAAAATAATCCAAAAAAATACTTTAAATTTAAATAAGTAGGTACCTACCCATCTTAAAACATCAGACAATATGATAATTTTACATGTTTATGCCAGGTATATACCTACCTACTAACTACATCTTATATATTTTAGAAATACAAGTAAGTAAGGGTGAATATACAATCATATTGAAAGTCAACATGGATTTAATATCAGATGAAGATCGCAAGCAAAGGTTGCACTTATTGGAGCGCAAAATTCAAGATGCTCAGGGAAAAGGAAACATTGACTCCCTTTTGGACACTGTTCAAGCTCTCTATACAGACTGTGACCATCCCTCTGTTAAGAAATTGAAAAATGTAGAAGTTTATCTACACAGATGTAAGTGGATTGTTAATACTTTAACATTATGAATGTTTATCTAAGAATTTTATTTTTTTTAATGTTCAGCATAACTAACATTATTTTAATTAATTATTTTATTTTCAGATGATGGCTTTGCCAGTGATATAATTAATCTTCGCATGAAGACTGATGATTTTGAGCATATAAAAGTAATTGGAAGAGGTGCTTTTGGCAAAGTACAGTTAGTACGCCATAAATTCACCAGACAGGTATGTAACTATAAAATGACTTAAAATGCAAGATTTTTAAAATAGGGTATCATGGGAGGGAAATGATTTTGATAAAAAAAAATGTGGATGAGTAATTATTATTGTTGCAGTTAAAAACATGTAAGTAGGTATTTAAAAAAATATCCTATTTGCCCTTGTGTTATAAGTAGGTATAGGTACCTGAGTGAAAATATAAACAATCACAAAAAAACACCATTTGTGACAAGGTTGTTATGTTTAAAACATTTTTATTTATTTTTTTTTTATTTATTTATTTATTTATTTATTAAACGGGATTGCCAATTACAATAATATACTTATAATAAGTTAATCTAGAAAATTTAACAATAATTGATGACTAAAATGGAATTAGGTACACCATACAAATTACAATGCTATGCTAAAAGTGTAATTTACAATAAAATCCTAATCTATTCCATACATAGCTACTCGGATAACAAAATTCAAGCCTCGACTTACACAATACACTTACATAACTGTATGAATAAAAAAATCAATAAGAGTACTCCATATACATTCAAATATTAGGCAGACTCAAAACAGACAACACAAGATGGCGAACTGTTCAGATCACGTATTTATAATAAGGATCTAGATAGTCTCCTGAACTGGTTTAGGGTCAAATTAAAGACATCCAGATTTAGCTGATTCATTCGTCCACTCATTCTCGATATAGTAGTAGAGCCGATCTGGCAAGAAAAAGCCCTGGAAACAGCAAGGTTTTTTTTGAATTTTTTTTTTTTAGTCTTATAAAATCGGACTCCCTTTACCACCTGGTGACATGTTTAAACCTACCGAAGACGTTTTCGGGGGCGAAATTGGCATGTGAAATTTTTTTTTAGGCTTAGAAATTGGTTTCTTGTCCATAACTCGGTGAGTTCGATTCTGATTAAAAAAATGTTAGGTCGTAAAATGGAGGTCTCGCGAATACGCATAAATTGAATTTTGTTTCATCGAAATCGGTCAAGCGGTTCTCGAGATATCGCGACTTAAAGGTACAAAAAACCCGTATGCTAAATTTCGCCGCGCGCCGTGTGCTGAGAGCCGTGTTCGGGTTTTTTAGCAGGGAAGAAATTCAGTTAGAGACTCTATTTTTTTTTCACCGATAGATATTAATGATCTGAATAATGTGTCCAAATTTCGAGTCGATTGGTTAATTAGGGGGGGAGGGGGAGGGAATACCGTAAATAAAATTCAAACTGCTTTAACTTCCGCAATTTTTGTCGAAAACCGCATACTTCACGGAAGATGACGCATTAGGATGCCTGCCTTGATTTGGCAAAATTTTTTTTTCAAATTGCAAATAATACCTAAACAAAATCTGGGCAAAAAACCGACTTTGATTTTTTTTTTTTTTTAAGTGATTTTTTATTATGAAGAAAAGGGGTGGGGGAAATAATTTTTTTGCAAATAAATAGAGAATTTTGTTACCTTCAATTTGAGCCCCGGAAGAACTCGATCCGACAATTAGGGATGGAGGGGGGGGGGGGACAAACGCGTTTTGCCCTGTAGAAGGGCAAGGGTTAGGGTTAGGGACTTTGGACAGAGCTCACGTTCAAGGTCTATCAATTTCTTTCAAGATTTTTTTACCCCGAAGTGCTAACTGCATCAGGGCCTGCACGCGCGCGTGATATGTGTATTAAAACTGATGCGTTAATTGCGAACGGACGGCAATGCTGGCGCGGAGTGAAAAAAAAGCGCTAGGCTCCGCCCCCGTGACCTCGCTGCTCGGCGGCTGAACTAACGCATCAGTTTTAATACATATATCACGCGCGCGTGCAAGCCCTGATGCAGTTAGCACTTCGGGGTAAAAAAATCTTAAAAGAGAATTGATAGACCTTGAACGTGAGCTCTGTCCAAAGTCCCTAACCCTAACCCTTGCCCTTCTACAGGGCAAAACGCGTTTGTTCCCCCCCCTCCATCCCTAATTGTCGGATCGAGTTCTTCCGGGGCTCAAATTGAAGGTAACGAAATTCTCTATTTATTTGCAGAAAAATTATTTCCCCCACCCCTTTCCTTCATAATAAAAAATCACTTAAAAAAAAAAAAAGAAAAAATCAAAGTCGGTTTTTTGGCCAGATTTTGTTTATTATTTGCAAATAAAAAAAAAAATTTGCCAAATCAGATCATTAATATCTATCGGTGAAAAAAAAATAGTCTTTAACTGAATTTCTTCCCTGCTAAAAAACCGGAACACGGCTCTCAGCACACGGCACGCGGCGAAATTTAGCATACGGGTTTTTTGTACCTTTAAGTCGCTATATCTCGAGAACCGCTTGACCGATTTCGATGAAACAAAATTCAATTTATGCGTATTTATTTATTTATTTAGTACATACAGAAATCAAATCCAACTTGTACCTACTAGTTCTGATATATACAATTCGATAAATTTTAATATAAATATTTAACAATACAACAATACAATAAAATTAGTCTTAGTACCATGGTATAATCTAGGTTATAATAAAAAGAAGTACATTAATCAGGAAATTAAAACAATTTACAAATACATCGGAATCACAATTATAATTATATTTACTTGCATGTTTGCTATTAGTTGTTGAAGACATATTACATTAATGAAATCAGTCGTTTTTTAAATGTCGCCGGAGTGCAGTTAAAATCAAAGTTTGTTGGTATATGTATGTTAAAAAGATGCATGATACGATTTATGACATCATTTCTACCGATGTCCGTTCGGCTTCTATTAGTTAAAAACATGTCATTTAAACGCGTATCGTGCGTTGGTACACGAATGTTTATAAAAGCCAGGAGTTCAGAGCACTTTATGTTATTAGTGATTATTTTGAACCCGAATACAAGTGTAAGAAAGATTCTACGTCTTTCTAAGCTATCGACATTTATTAGACGTAGGCGATCTTGATGCGAAAATTGTCTTTTGTCTATTCTAAGTTTGTGTAGTAAAAAATTCACGAATTTAATTTGAACTCGTTCGATACGCTTAACATGAGTTTGGTAAAGTGGCGACCAGATTACGCAGCAATACTCAAGGTGACTTCGCACTAGTGAGAAGTACAAAGACTTCAGTACCTCAATGTTGGAAAATTCCCAACACCGGCGCATTATAAAACCTGCCATTTTGAAAGCCTTTGCCAAAATATAACTTATGTGTTCGTTAAATCGCAATCCATAGTCGAAAATTACCCCCAAGTCATTGATTACATTTGTTCTGGGTAGAGGAGTGCTAGAAATGTGGTAAGAATGTAAGATTGGTGATTTTTTCCTAGAAAAAGATATTATCTTGCATTTAGAAATGTTCAATTCCATTCTATTTGTTAAGCACCATTCAGATATTTTATTGACTTCAAGCTGCAATAGGGAACATTCATGAGCGTTGGTGACTTTTCTAAAGATTTTCAGGTCATCCGCGTAGAAAAGAAATTGACAATTGGTAAATATATTAGCAAGATCATTAATGAATAAAAGAAATAAAATCGGCCCCAAGTGTGAACCTTGGGGTACGCCAGATGTCACTGTTATTTCCTTGGATATGGTTCCATTAATTTTAACGATTTGTGTTCGGTTTTGAAGGTAACTTGAAACCCACGAAAGAAGAGGATCCATAACGCCAAATGATTCCAGTTTATTAATCAGAATGTTATGATCTACTCTGTCGAAAGCCTTTTTAAAATCAAAATATATCGAGTCGACCTGATCTCCCGAATCTACTACTGTTGACAAATAGTGGGAGTAAATACTTAAATTCGTCTGGCATGAACGTCCAGGTAGGAAGCCGTGCTGATGTTCTGAAAGACTGTTGTATAGATTTGACAACAGTTCATCAACAACGATAGACTCTAGAACCTTGGCCATACAATCAAGGCCGGATATGGGTCGATAGTTGGTTACGTCCCCTCTGCTGCCGCCCTTGAATATAGCAGTTATATAGGCTGATCTCCAGAAGCTGGGGAACTGACCTGAACTAAGAGAAAGCTGAAAAAGGTAACTAAGTGGAACTGCTAGGGTGGGACTACAGTTTTTAACGAAGATTGGAGGAATTTCATCTGGTCCTGCACCTTTTTTTTCGTCTAACTTAATCAGTCTCTCAAACACGATGGCACTGTTGATATCTATGTTAGAAATAACTATATTATTATTAGGAAAGCAAGAAGCGCTGTCAATGATTGTGGCATCAGACGTGGTAAATACCGACTTGAAAAAATCTGCAAAAAAGTCTGCAATGACTTTAGGGTCACCAGAGTCGACTCCGTTAAATTCTAACTTTGCAGGATAACCGGCAGTATTACGTTGAGATTTTAAGTAAGACCAAAACGCTTTCGTGTTATTTAGAATGTGATTTTGTGTAGTGCAAATGAAGATATCAAAATCTTTTTTAATCGAGGTTTTCGACTGTGATCTTAGTGTTTTGTAACGGGACTCATCACAAGCCAATCTTGTACTCTTATACTTTCTAAATGCTCTGTTTTTATTATTAATCAGAGCAATCGTTTCCTTTGAAAAATAATGAGGGTATTTTAAAGTCAAGACTCTTGTTTTTGGGACGTATATGTCGATTGCTATGTTTAAAATAGTGTAAAACATTTCAAGGGCGTTATTTATGTTATTGTAATGCATGAAACTCCAGTCTATTAGTTCAAAGCAATCATTTAATTGATTGTAGTCTGCTTTATGAAAGTTGTATTTAAAAAGTTGCAAGTCCGATGTATAATTTTCTAAAGCGTCTGTGCAGAAATCTATTATTAAGGCAGGATGATGAGAATCGGCTTTAGTTAAAGGTGACATATTTTGTGATATAGACATATTACAGTAGTTTGAAAAAACTAAATCCAACTTAACGTTATTAGAATTACATACATTATTATGCTGAACAAGGTCGTAAAAACATACACAGTCAAAAAGTATTTGTTCGCAATCATTGTTCGAGGTAAATATTCTCTCCACATCAGAGTCAATATTGGTGGTAAGTAGATTAAGATAGGTGTCATGTTCAGCTTCAATTTTGTCACATGTTTCGATCTCGACAAACGAATTCATATAATTGGGTAAGTTAAAGTCTCCGATTAACAAAACTTTAGACGTAGGAAAGTGGTCTAATATATAACTAACTGATGTTGCAAAGTTCTCATAGACTTCGGCCTTGGAAGCTGGTGGCATATAGGTCGCCGCTATAATGTTGTTGACGTTTCCATACCGCATGCTAACCCAGACTTGTTCAACATCATTGTCTGGTACTATACAGATCGATGACTCGAAGGATCGTTCAACAGCGATAAGGACGCCTCCACCTCTTAATTTATTTGATTGATTTGGATTTCTATCTCTTCTATATACAACATAGTTTGGGGGAAATAATTCCTCACTAGTGATTCCATCGTTTAGCCACGTTTCCGTCAGCACAATTATGTCATAATTACAATTTAATACTTCGTGTTGAAATTGTACCGTTTTAGTTCTCAGCCCACGAACATTCTGATATGAAATTACGATATGTTTATTTGGTGAGGTTGCATTTTTATAGAAATTTGTTGCGAGGAACGAGGCGTCAATTGTTCTTGAACCTACCGCTGACCGACGTAGTCGTTGCCTAAAGGAAAATTTTGTGGGTTATATTCATGATCGAACAATTCATCGCAGATAAACTTGGATATCCGCCTCTTGATTTCATAATTTAGGAATCCATTATGATTACGCTCATAAGCGGACATGAGACTATCACAGGACAGGTAAGAACAATTAATGCTTCTCTGCTGCAAGCGTTTTCTTATATCCAAATTGAAGTTATAAATAAAATTGTTGAGAACTCTTCTGTTATCACAGAAGGGAGGTGTGACAATTATGAGGTTAGTTCTGATAGACATTTCGGAAATCGTATCCCAACAAGAATCGTCGATGATTTTGCCTTGCAAAGCATTAACCATACCAGAGAACAGAACGACGAAATCATTTTTTGTGAAATTTTTACTTAATGGAGCAAATTGTTTGACAAGTGTTTCCGTTGGCACTCTCGAGTCAGAGTACTGACAGTTTATGTCATACTTGCTACGACAGAGTGATTTGACAAGCAATCCAATTCCACTGACACAAGTCTTGTTTCCAAACAGAAGAATCTGATGCTTTGCTGTTTTGAAGGTGGTGGGAGATTTTATTTCATTTGAGCTAATGGCTGGTTCAATTACAGTTTTATCAACGCTAGCACACAATTCATTCTTCAATTTCCTGATCTCGTCCTGATGAAGACTGTTCTGAACTGTCAGGGTCTCTATCGAAGTAAGAAGATTTTTCTTTAAAATATCAAGATGATTTAATTCATTTTTGGCATTGTTGAGTTCATTTCTGTATGTTTCTAGTTCCTTTTCGATGACATTTTTCTCGATGCTTATTTGTGTAATTTGTTCGGTAAGGTTCACTTGATTGTGGTTTGCCAGTTTGTTTTTTAAATCTTCAATATTCAAATCTCGAGCCTTTAACTCCTTTTGTACTTGTATAAGTTCATTTTTTAAATCGCTGCATTCTAAGTTCAATTTATCTAATTTGTCGGCGTCTTGGCTTGGGTTGGAATCGTTAGGTACTGATTTAGAGGTATCATCTTTTAGTTTTTTTCGGCACTGCTTGGAACAAACTATTTTATGACCATCAATAGTGCCAAAACCTGATTTTCTTGCAACACAACTTGGATGATAAGCGCCATGACATATGATACAAAAGTAACTACTGAGTTTGTTTGTTCTACAACAAGTAAATCCGACTTCAACCTTCTCGGAATCCATACCGGTTATTAGCACAGAAATGATGGCAAAATCAGCTCCACTAAGACAAAAACTATTCACGGGACAGTGTGTTAAGATGGGCAAGCAAATCCGCTAGACTAAATTTAGGATCTCTGCAGTATTTATTGTAGATAAAAAGTGGAATGTTGTTTATTATTTTTTTATTAATAAAATCACTGATATCCATTGTTCTTCAGTATTTTTACCATTGCGACTTAGTTTATGAAATCAACACGTTAAAATTATAAATTTTGGATTTTATAACTTATTTCGAACTCGACGATATTAAAAAATTATTTAATTTTAAACTAAATACCACATAACCACATGTATTACATGACATGCACCCATAGAAGTTCACAAAAGTTCAAGCCCTGTTCGCGAGACCTCCATTTTACGACCTAACATTTTTTTAATCAGAATCGAACTCACCGAGTTATGGACAAGAAACCAATTTCTAAGCCTAAAAAAAAATTTCACATGCCAATTTCGCCCCCCAAAACGTCTTCGGTAGGTTTAAACATGTCATCAGGTGGTAGAGGGAGTCCGATTTTATAAGACTAAAAAAAAAAAATTCAAAAAAAACATTGCTGTTTCGAAAGCCAGACCGTCTCTACTATAGGGGAAGCCAATCCATGATTTGTTCGATGGTAGGGGATGAAGAAGAGATCCAAACTTCTTGTATCTCTTTGAGGGACACGAAAATGTATTCGCTCCAGTAAAGATGGACAGTCAATGTTGTTATTTAATATTTTGTACAATACATTAACATCAAATAAAAATCTTCTATTCTCAAGTGAGTCAAGGTTTAAGATCAGCGTAAGTTGTTTGTAAACAAGCTGATCAATTGGAATCCTCAATTTATAATTAATAATCCTTAGAAATCGTCTTTGAATTTTCTCCAGCATGTCAATATATTTATTGTAGAAAGGGTTCCAAAAATTTTTGTTTTGTTTTAAACATGTTTCAAACACTTACTAGTGTTTTAAATAGATTTGTTTAAAACAGTGTTTTTCTTTAAGTTGTTTTTTTTGTCAAGCTTTACTTACAATCACATAAAATTTGTTAAAACAAAAAATATTAAATTAAAAACAAAAATAGCAATATTTACCTATATCTAACGTTTAATATTAAAAGTACCTTATTATCAAAACACGTTTAAGACTAGCTCTAGGTCTTAGTTTGTCTACCTACCTACAGTCTGTGTACCGTGTTCCAATAACACAACCAAATAAAATGTGTAAAGATATAAAAGTGCCTTATAAAAGTAACAAAAGACAAACAAACTAAAAACTAAACAAAAACTCTCCTAGTCATTCTACTGAGCTCTACTTTTGATTTGAATTAAGTTGTTTAAATGTGGTTACAAGTTTTGCGGCATTTTCTGTTCCTAATCGATTTCGAAGCTTACTATGAATTATGCCAAATGTCAAAAAAAGGCGTTCGAGTCCTGCAGATGAAGCTGAAGCTGAGTGAAGATAATAATTTATTAAAAATATTATTTTTCCGATGAAGCTACGTTCTCTTTGATTGATAATGTGGACAGAAAAAATTGTCTTTATTGAGCAACAGAAAATTCGCATTGGATGATGGAGGTTCACAGCTAGTATTCTCAAAAAACAAATGTGTGGTGTGAAATAGTGCTCGTAGGAGTAATTGATCCACTTTTCTTTAACTGGACAAATATATCTTGAAT
Source organism: Polydrusus tereticollis (assembly GCA_963920685.1). Classification (NCBI taxonomy): domain Eukaryota; kingdom Metazoa; phylum Arthropoda; class Insecta; order Coleoptera; family Curculionidae; genus Polydrusus; species Polydrusus tereticollis. The sequence goes on along the minus strand of OY987327.1, from coordinate 111,376,993 downwards.
TTCTCCAACTTGATTAGTTCCAGCATTAGTGGCTTTATTTCTGAATCCATTGAACCCAGACTCCCCTGAGGAAGAACTGATGTTCCAGCAAGATGGTGCTCCTCCGCACTATGCTTCCACTGTGCGTACATGTTTAGATAAAACCTTTCCCAATCGGAAGGAGAGGACCTATCGAATGGCCTGCTAGGTCGCCAGACCTTACTCCGCCGAACTTCTTTTTGTGGGGTTACCTCAAATCGAAAGTGTGTTGGTTGGTTGAAAACGTGCAATTGATTGCGTTGGATATTGTCAAGCCATAAATGACGCACATTTTCAACATTTAATTCGATTTGTTCTGTTATTTTTAAAAAAACGGGTCTGACCAAATGGATTTTTTTATTCAAACCTTAAATTAATTTTGGATGTGTTTAAAAGACGTTTAAAACATATTTATTATTATTATTATTATTATTATTATTTCACGAACAGTGAGCGGTTTTACCCCATGGAACTGTTCGGTACTAGTTTCTTAAACGTTAAACTTGTTTTTTTTTCATGATCAGTTTAAAACAGTTTAAAACAAAAAAAAAACAGTTTTAAACAAAAAAAACATGTTTTTAAGTTTTTTTTTTTAAATAAACATGTTTTTTTTTAACCTTGATTTGTGATTTAAAAATAATTTAGTCTTTGTATATAAGGATCTTAAGAAAACTTGATACCTTCATCTTTCGTTTTTATGGAAAATGGGCATTACAAAATGTTGTTAGGATAATTATTGTTTTAGTCATAATCCAAGATTTAAAGAATGTCTTGGCTCATACAAGTGTTTAAACACTTATATTAAGTTGGTACTTCAAAATTGTTTATTGTTTTATTGTTTATTGTTTATTGATAATACTTATTATTAGGTTACAAAATAGAAAATACAAGAAATATATATGAATCTAACACTTCACAATTATAAATACTACACAAAATATAAATTTAAATAATAATTAAATTGTTACACATAATATCACATATTTATTTATTTATTTATTTATTTATTCAAATATTCACTTACAGATCACATTTTGTGACATACATTTCGTCAGTCAAAAAAACCTACAACTAATAAACTTATGCTAAAATAAAAGTGTAAAAATCGGTAAAAACAAAAATAAAAAAGAACGAACACTGAAGCACACATTATCTTATACTTATACATATACTTTATTATTAACAGCCTCGTTAACAGCCATAGTAATAATCGCACCTAGGTATATGCCTAAACATATTCATTATTTCTATAATATAAAAACAGGTATATTGTGTAATACTCGTTTGGAATGAAAGAAATCGAGTAAGTAGTACTTTCCGCAAAAGGGATGCGTAATGCTAACAAATGCATCAGAAAAACAAACAACTAACAAAAATATAATTCTTAGTCAATTATAAACTTATGACAGCTTTTAACAATAAAGATTTTGCTCTGCTTGTTAAATGGTTTAGGTTTAGCTATTTGTTAAATTTTGTTTGGCAAATAATTATAAAATTTTGGTGCTAGGTAGTGTATGAATTTAAAGAGTTATTGTTTTTTTGTTTCTTGATAAGATCAAGTGGCTATGTACATTATTTCTAGTTTGGTATTGATGGTTAACTAATTCCTTTTTGTGAATATATGAGCAAACGATGTTGCTTGTTACTAAATGTGTAAGAATGTAGGTACTTACTTAAATGGAACTAAAAATAAATTGAAAAAAATACATAAAATAAAATGCATTTCTTTCAATTTTTTTCTGAATGTTAGGCACCCAAAGTATAGGTCTGTGCAGTGTGATTTACCATAATGTCCCTCTTTGTCTCGCCTCTTAATTTTTTTATTTTTCATACCAGGTAATAAAATAAATAATATTTGCATGCAAGGTATTTGAAATAATTTTTACAGGGAGTCCACAAATTTCCCTAGTCACTTCATATACAGGATATCGCATAAAGTTATATTTTCTTAATTGGCACATCCTATACCGGGTGTCCACGGAAGGTGGCTCGCCCCTATAACCCTTTTGTTTTTAAAGGTAATGAAATTTGGAGGATTTGAATGCGATATAAAACTGAATTTTTCGACGAGTGATTCAACTTTATAGAACTTCCGGTTTTGCAATTTTGCGACACGGAATTCTCCGTTAAGAGAATTATTTAGGAAATATTTCTAAAAAAAAAAAACTATTGAGGTGTGAACCGGCACAAGGCTAACTCGTGTCACAAATGTTTTCCCGACGGGTGTGAGTCCCTTTGCGCCACCAGCTTTGCGCTATAAAGCTGGAAAACACTGCTGATCTTTTGGCAGCTTGTCTCGGCTCACACTCAACAATCCAATTTGAAATTTAATTCAATTTATTGAAATTTTAACTTTAATTTAAATTAAATAATTTACATAGAGGAGGTGAGTACGGTGGACTAACTAAACCCCCACCACACTAATGCATAAAGAAAATAATCACACAAACAAAAAAAAATTAAATTAAATTGTATGGCGAAGCCAAAGTCCGAAATAGCGAGTAGCTGCCGAGAAAAGTATAAAACTAATATTAATATTACCTAAACTTTCGATTTTTCAATGAGACACCTGGTATATTGTTACTTTCTTTGAATCCATATGACATTCTAAATACAACCATGTGTCACTTGTCACTTTTTGTCATAAAAAAAATAAATAAATAAAAGAAAAAAGAACTAAAAATCTACATCCACATATCTATTAATTTTTAGGGTTGCAGATGTTCAAAGTGACCTCCGTCTTGTTGCTGAAATAGTCGTACTTTTTCTACTGTCGCTCTTGAAACGTTTTCTAATTGCTGTGGTCTAATTCTATGAATAGCTGCCCTTACTTTCTCCTCTAATTTATTCCGTGGGGCAGGAGATACATCATAAACCTCGTTTTTAATAGAACCCCATAAAAAGAAATCTAGAGGCGTAAGGAAAATATTGAAAAAGGAATAAGTCGTAGTAAAGGTATAAATTAAAAACAATACTGTTTTACTTAGCCGGCCAACTAACTGGACCTCTATTTCCAATCCAGTTTTCATTGTATGATTCGTTCAAATATTCTGTAACTGCCCTGATGTTGTGTGTTGGGGCACCATCTTGTTGGTAAAATAGTCCCATTTGATTTACTATAATGGTATCTCATCCAAGAACTGATGGATTGTCATTTGAGGTTTAGTGGTCATATTTGTAATATCATTCAAAAATGCATCTTTAAATTAAAACTTTTATATTTAAGTAAAGATATTCTTGATCCTAATATTAAGCTTACTCCGTCCAACTCGTTGGTATTCTCTCATTTAGCTTACTGTAATATTGTTTTCTGGCCAGCTTTATGCAGAAAGACAAGGAGAGTCTGCAAAAACTTCAAAATTATTGTCTTAGATTTGTTTACAATTTGCGCAAATATGACCATATTTTATATCTCAGTACTTCTTAAAATCAGGATGGTTTAATATCAAAGAAAGATTTGAAATTTAATTTGCCCGATTTATTTATAAAGTTATACATTCCAAACAACTAGTTTATTTATTTGAAAAACTAGTCACAGGTTTAAGTATACATGACCGACAAACACGTCACAGGGATATGTTTTGTGTTCCGAGGCACGGCACCGCCTTTTTCCAGCGTTCTTTTACCTATAACACCACCAAACTTTATAACTCCCTGTCTACGAATGTCTGGGAAGCCCCCACTCTCGACACCTTTGGAAATAAATTAAAACAATATATTCTTAAAAGAAGGGTTAAAAAAAAAAGAAATTTTTAGATTGTTCTTATTTTATTCCATTTTTTTTTTCTCTTGTTTTGTATTTTACTTTGTATTATTACATAAATCAAATGATATATCTAATAATTTTTTCTAGTGGGTGGTTGTGTGAGCAGCTCTGCTGAATACCGCCACTCAAATTTGTATATTCCTCTGTAATTTTTTCTTTATGATTAATAAAAGGCATTTATTATTATTATTAATATTATTATTATTTCCAATCCAGTTTTCATTGTATGATTCGTTCAAATATTCTGTAACTGCCCTCATGTTGTGTGTTGGGGCACCATCGTGTTGGTAAAATAGTCTCGCTAGATTTACTAATGGTATCTCATCCAAGAACTGCTCAATTTATTGCGTGAGGAAACCTAAATATCTCGCCCCTGTTAGCGAACTGTCTTAGAATATAGGGGCTAAAATTCTGTCCCCTAAAATCCCAACCCAACAGTTAAAACCAAACCGTTCTTGAAAATTTCCCTCCTGCATCAAGTGATTCAAGTGTAAATTTTCCTGAGGCCAATATCGCTTATTGTTTCTGTTGAAATGTCCCAAAGCAGTGAAACGGCTTTCGTCAGTATAAAGAATTTTATATGGAAGTGTATTAATCCTCCAAATATTTTCCTAAGAGCCAATTGCAATACGCAAGTCTCCTTTCATTATCGTTTGGGTACAGGTGCTGATGTAGTTGGTATTTATATGAATGGTATTTATGTTTATTTAAAATATTGCCGGCAGAAGACTTACAAATGCCACATTCTAGCGCGATCTCCCTAAGTGACGCATTGATATTTACTTGCACGTATGCCAGAACATTTATTTCTACTCACAATAATTGGATCGTTTTCATTATTATCAGGCTCATTTCGCATTTGCTGGACCAGTTTTGGATAATAATGCTGGGTTGGGTGATGGCGTTCAGGATATCTCTGTGCGTCAACACGTGCAGCATCGGTTGAGTTTTGCCCACACTCTCCAAAAACTATTAACACATCGACTTTTTCGCTCCTTGTATGAATATTATTTTCCATAATTTTTAAACCATAACGTACCTACACAATAATTACCTAATTTACTTTTGCGGAAGCGAAGTTCCATAAGATGTTGACTTTCAATTTTTCACTAGACATTTTAACGTTTTTGTTTTTATCAGCTGTGTTGGTCACAGGCTACCCGATTAAATCTTATTTTATTCTCAAAAGGCGCTTTATTTTAGGAAAGACGTACATAACGTAACATTTTTACAGTTCTTTAAAGGAAGTTTGTTTAAAACCTTATGGGGTGTGGTATCAAGTTAATCGTAATAAAATGCTCTTTTTTTCTAACCTGACGAGCCACCATGTTGCCATTTGAAAAAAATGAGTAATACAGGTTTCAAAATTTAATTTGACATAGCAGATAGGTTTTGACCGAAAACAGTAAAGTTTTATTTTGTCAAAGATGTTTGGACTAAAATGAGTGATTTTAACGTATTCATAGCCTTATAGATTAAAAAATTAAATTAAAAAAAAAATAAAAAAATTGTGAAAAAAAGTGACAAGTGACGCACGGTTGTATTTAGAATGTCATATTGATTAAAAGAAAGTAAAAATATACCAGGTGTCTCATTGAAAAATCGAAAGTTTGTGTCACTTCCGGTAAAACCGGAAGTTCTATAAAGTCGAATCACTCGTCAAAAAATGCAGTTTTATGACGCATACGAAACCTACAAATTTTATTCCATTATCTTTAAAAACAAAAGAGTTATAGGGGCGAGTCACCTTCCATGGACACCCGGTATATTATCCAATTTTTTGATTCTACGTAAAATTCTAAATATATTTCATGTAACATAATTATATGTGTTACCAAATGATGTAAGGATGGCTGTGGTTATATTTTATCCCAACAGTTTTCAAAATATTCACATTAAAAAGGGAAAATATCACAATTAAACCGGTAAAGTGCAGGTAAATTTTACCAGGTGTATATCAATCAATCAATATTCTTTATTGTCCAACAAATTATTTTGCAAGAATTTGTTGAGGAAGATGTAGGGAATGGAACAACACATTAAAACTTAAGAAAACTAGTCAGTCTATATTTAGGTATATGTAAAACAAATAAAAGGCAAAGGTCAAAATTTGTCTAAGAAATATTCATTCTATAGAAAGCTCTCTCTAACAACTTTCCAGTTCTACATTTAATTTCCTGTAACATGGTATTGTCTTTATGTCTGTGGATAGCTTATACATTTTTGTGGAATTATACAAAATAGAATTCTGTATCAATGTAGGGTGATTGCGCTAGTAGTCGGCCTTTTTTGACCATTTTATTTTTGTTTTTTAAATAAATCTGTTCATTTAATACTTAAAATCATAATATATGTGTCCTTGTCAGGTAATAAGCATTAAATAGGCGACTGAAAAAGATATAAATACCCGAGAAAGCACGTAAATATTTTATTTTTAAGTTTTTCTGAAAAGTATCAGTTGTTTCAGAAGTCGGCCACTTATTGTTTAGTAGTCGGCCATGCCTATAGATATCAGAAGTCGGTCGTCATATATGTTATTTAGCACAGGCCCGTGCTTGCATTTTTTATTTTATCAATAAAAAGGGGAAAACATTATAAAAAAACACAAAAATTATGTTTCTAAAAATATAAAAAAAAAACACTTAAATTTACCTACTAAGAATACATAAAATATGCAAAGACATTTTTTAAAAGTATAGGTAAAGTTAAAAAAGTATTCGCAAAAATCGCAGTTATAATCTGGACACACAATCTAGAAACCACCTGGGACACTAGTCACACATCACTCACATCCCACATTCTTATCACTTTCTGCTTCTGCATCGCTATCTAGTTCATCTTCACATGTAGCACAATATTTCTTTTAAAGCATTTTACTAAAATCCCGCTACTTTCGTTGGGGTTTCTTTTTTTTTATTAGTATTATTAACCATTTCGCTTTTTTTTCGTTCTAACTCATCCTCTTTTCTTTTCTTTGCTTCTTTTTTCTCATTTTGTACTTTATCTTTCTCCATGTGATATGTTCTCCAAACATTGGACGAAATGACACTTGTTGAAGGGTCCAGCTTTCGCACGTTTTATTTTTGGAATTGACTATTTCAGATATTTTTAAAAGCATCGGTTGGGGAGGTGGACGTCGGCATCAGTTGGGGAGGTGGACGTCGGCATCGGCTCTATTGCATGTACGATTATTGATGACTACTTATGTGCTTATATATGGATCTGGTGCCCATTCATCGAGGCTTATTGCTTGCGACACGACCTGCGAGCCGGTCCTGCAGAGTTGAACGTGGTATACCATAGTTTCGGCAAGTTTCTCGAATTTTAGCTCCATTTCTTATAGAATCTAAAGGTTTTTCTAAGGACTCTTGAAAATATCTATATACTTTCTTTTTGGCCTGCCTGGCCTGGCGTGGCATCGTCTATAATGTAAAGCATACATCTCTTCGTTAGATTAAAGTGCTTTTATAGCCAAAAAATCTTCTGCCGAGTACTAGCACAATCATCAATTTATGACTTTGCCAGTAGTCGGCCACTAACTTTAATATATCCTAGGGACTTTATCATTCATTTTAGACCAGGCCGACTACTGATACGTACGTTTTTGATACATACATACATCATAGTACATGTTGGGAAAAGAATCTGTTTATTTCTATTTGTAACCTGATATAGACAAAATAATTTTTTTTTTAATTTTGCCAGTAGTCGGCTACGGTGGCCGACTACTAGCAACTTTATAATAATTGAATGCCAGTAACCGGCCATATTATTTTTGTACCTAAAAATAAAAATGAAAATATTTGGGACTTGTTACTAGTTATTTAAATATACAGTGTGTCCACGTAAGTTGGCGGCATATGGGAAACTTCTTTATTATTAATTTTACGAAAAAAAGTTATTCTTCATAAAAAGTTCTGCATGGTCCAAAACCTAAAATGCAACCATCAGATGTTAAATTTTTTCAGTCATATACGAGGTTTGTCAAAAAATGTGATTTTCGCTCTAGAGTAAAGTACCTTTCTTTTTGACAATATCGAAAATTGTTATAAAGAAAAGATGTTTAGAATTAAAAATAGTTTTCAAATATTCAACATTGTTTATTTACATTAAAAAAATATTTTTTTCTACATTTTCTCTGCGATTACGTTGGAAATTTAAGTTTGCACATTAATGCATTGCATATATTAATTATAAATTTGATTAAGCAATTATAAATAAACTTTTAAAAACAATTATCTCTTAATTTTTATCGAACACTGATAACCTTTAAGTTGCTTAATCAATAGTTTGTAACGTTCTAACGATGCATTTAAATGAATAACAAGTTGTATGCATAATTTACTTTGTTACAATAAATACTAATGAATAATCACTATCTTCAATTTACTTATGCCTCCACATATCCTCCATTTCTGTTTATACATGTAACAGTTCTATTACAAAATTCTCTTAAGACATTGCTAACCATATGGGGAGTTATATTACGATCCGCTTCTGCAATTATTCTCTCTAAATGGTCAACATCTTGAAATGGCCTTTGAAGGTAAACTTTTTGCTTTAAGTAACCCCACAAGAAAAAATCGAGTGGGGTTAAATCTGGAGACCGCGGAGGCCAAGGAATTTCCGAAAAACGATGAAAAACTCTTTCATTGAAAGTATTTTCAATGTATTGACGTACATCTAATCTGCTGTGACATGGGGCACCATCCTGCTGGAACCATATCTGCTGACGTTCAAGTAAGGGAAGGTTGTCAAGAAAATCATTTATTCTATTGTTTAAAAAGTACAAACAACGATCAGCATTCAAGGTTTCTCGAAAAAAAAAGGTCCAATTATTTGATTTTTATACATTCCGCACCACACGTTTGTTTTGAACGAATATTGGTCCCGAGTTTTCAACGTAAAATGTGGATTTGTATCACTTCACCAACGACAGTTTTGGCTAGAAACTGTCCCATTTGATGAGAATGTTGCTTCATCCGTAAAAATAATACACCTTGACATAAATGGGTTATCTACTAAGATTCCCTGTATGTCACAACAGAATTCAAATCGTCTATCATTATCTCCTGGTCTTAAAGTATGAATTTTTTTAGGTTTGTAAGGGTGATATTTGTGTTTATTTAGAATCTTTGAAACTGTACTTTTTTTTATATCCATTGGCAATGAAGATGCCCTTTTTCGCAAAGGATATTTAGGATGCTCAGTTGCAGAGAGCATTACTTGCAACGCAATGTCATTATTTTCTACCATGCTTTGGCGTTTTTTTCCAAATTTATTATGTACATCTCCACAAGTCTTAAATTTATTAAATATTTTTCTAACAGTTTCATTGTGAATATTTTTATCTGGATGTCGGAAATTAAAAATGTCTGCTGTTTCTCAAAATGTTTTATACTTATCTCCCACAATTAGCACAATCTCAATTTTCTCTTCCAGACTTAATGTTGGTGGCATGTCTAACTTTTCATAAACAAATACGTCTGTCAAACATAAAACTGTACAATACGGATCTCTAAAAACTTTGAAAAACACTGTTAGACTGCCTAAAAAAAGTGTTTATAGCTTGGCACTTTTTGAAATACGATTGTTGACGTTTCTTCGAATTTTCGATATTTAGACAGTTCGCAAAGCCTACTTTAATTATCAGTTTTAAAAAATGCCAGTGCATCCTAGATTAATTATGCATTAATGTGCAAACTTAAATTTCCAACGTAATCGCAGAGAAAATGTAGAAAAGAATATTTTTTTAATGTAAATAAACAATGTTGAATATTTGAAAGCTATTTTTAATTCTAAACATCTTTTCTTTATAACAATTTTCGATATTGTCAAAAAGAAAGGTACTTTACTCTAGAGCAAAAATCACATTTTTTGACAAACCTCGTATATGACTGAAAAAATTTAACATCTGATGGTTGCATTTTAGGTTTTGGACCATGCAGAACTTTTTATAAAGAATAACTTTTTTTCGTAAAATTGATAATAAAGAAGTTTCCCATATGCCGCCAACTTACGTGGACACACTGTATATTCATCCAAAAAATCTTACTCCGGTAAACATATCTAGTACATAATTAGTTTAACTTACCTTTAAAACTGCCCTGTTTGTTCTTCACTGGCTTTTGTAAACTATTTTTGGAGACACAATGACTAACACCTTATTTTTCGCGTCAATTTACGGAAGTAAAGTTCGACTTATAATAAAGAAATATTGATATATGTGTTCTTGGTAAGTAGAAGATAGCAAATGTAAGAACTAGAGCTAAACTTTTGCGAAATTCAAATTATAAGTGATTAAAGTCATTTTTGGCCGACTACTAGAGGTGGCCGGCTTACTAGCGCATCCAGCCTAAGTACTTGAGGGTCTCGGCAAAATCAAATTATAATTATTTCTTGTATTATAGGGTAAAAATTCTCTGCCTCTTTTTGTCTCTTAAAAACTAAACATACAGATTACAATATATACAAAATCAAATCAAATAATTTATTACCAGTCAAATTACAAATAATAATAAACATACATCTGCAACTTGTCAAAAACGTCAAAGTCCAAAGTAAAACACGAAATACGAGACAATTAAAATTAAAATTTACATATTAAAATGACCCAATCAGAAATCAGCACTCTTTTGGATCAGAAATACTAACCCAACAAGTGTTTTCGAACAACCACTCCAAAACTGTAGCCTATACCTTAAATGCGATTTATTGAGGGTAAAATAAACCATTCGCGAAGTCGACAATCCTAATGCCCTAAAAGATTAACGTAGTGTGTAAGCACCCTGATCCAGAAACCTAGTACTGGCCTTATTTTCAATAAGTTGGCCCAAATATACATTACCCCGAATACAATGAAAGTGTAAAATATTTATTTATTTATTTATTTATTTATTTGAACTACAATTTACAGGTTGATACTTAAATATCATTAACCCACTTACAAATGTAGTGATTAAATTTGTGTCGCCCAAGAGCGACTTAATATCTAAAATCTCATTATAAAAAATCTTAAAATTAGCAAAATATTTTACTAATACTCAACTATATTCAAGATATTCAACATTCTTTTTTTAAGATTGTTTATAAATGGTCCTTTTTTCCCACTAAAAATATCACAGTATTTTTGATTGTTATTATAATTCACAACCATATAACTAACAGGAGATTTTTTTTGATAATTGGTTCTGACAAGTTTACTAGAAAAAGTTCTATAACCACGTGACCTGGTTCTGTTGGGTATACTTAAACTAACAATTTAACAATTTGTATCGTTGTGTTGTCTATAGCTAAGTTATTAAATATATTGTACAAGTAAATAATACTGCTGAAGATTCTCTTATTATGGAGGGTCATTAGGTTATAGCGTTTTAAATTAACAGGATAATTGTTATCATGATTTTTTTTCAGTATAAAATCGGATAAACGGATAAACTTTTTTTGTACTTTTTCAATCATTTGAATGTATTTGACATAGAAAGGACACCAAACAACACTAGCATATTCAAGTTTTGATCTAACTAGACTATTAAAAAGAACTTTAAGAGTTTTCTCAGATTTAAAAGATTTTGAGTTACGCAAAATAAAACCGAGATTTTTATAAGATTGTTTTACAATTGATTCTATGTGAGCATTGAAGGATAATTTGTCATCAAATAAAACTCCTAAGTCTTTTTTTTGTGAAACTGTTTCTATAACATTACCGTTTATTAAGTAGGAAAAGTTTATCAGTTTTTTAGAATAGGAAAACCTCATGTGGTTACATTTGTCAATATTAAAAGGCAGATTATTTATTTTGGACCAAATATACAATGCGCCTAGATCTCTTTGTAAATTCTTGCAGTCGTTGATACTAATGATTTTTAAAAATAATTTTACGTCGTCTGCAAAAAGAAGAATTTGAGAATGTTTGATAATATTAACCGCATCATCAATAAATAACAAAAATAATAAAGGTCCTAAATTGGATCCTTGTGGGATTCCAGACGACGCAGTGAAATTGGACGAATTGCAACCCTTGATTGATACATAATTTAATCTGTCTGTTAGATAAGATTTTATAAATAGAGACCAGTTTAATGAGAGGGAAAATTTTTTAAATTTAGATATAATTAGATTATTGTTTACTTTATCGAATGCCTTTGCGAAGTCAATGTACACAGTGTCAATTTGGGTACCTTCCGCCAAGGCATCTGTAGTATACTCGACAAAATCAATAAGGTTTCCTACTGTAGATCGGCATGAACGGAAGCCATACTGGTATTTGGATAATTTTTCTTTGACATGAAAATTTATTCTTTTACTTATTATATTTTCAAAAATTATGGCAATGTTAGATAAAATTGAAATGGGACGGTAGTTGTTTACAATTGATCTATTGTTAGATTTATAAATCGGTGAGATACGAGCAATTTTTAGTTTATTTGGAAATAATTTAGTTTTTATTGACAGATTGAAAATATGTAACAACGGTTTAATTAACAAGTCTTTACAAGCTTTTAAGATAAATCTAGGTATGTTATCAGTACCTAAGGTTTTCTTATTTTTCAAAGTTGATATTGCTTTATCGAGCTCATTTTCGGAAATAGGCAATAAATTAAACACAGATTCCTGATCCTCATCGATTTGCATACCTTCCTGTATATTATTTCGATCATAAACTGATTGAAAATATAGAGCAAAAGCTTCGGCTACATTTTTTTCGCCCGAGTATTTTTGATCACCTAAAAACATATCTTTCGGGATACCGTGGTTAGTGTCTTTTTTAGATTTGACAAAGTTCCAAAATTGTTTAGAGTCTCCTTGTATAGAATTTTCACATCCAGCGAGGTATTCCTTGTAGGCTGTTTTTATATCTTTTTTAATTTTAGACCTAAGATGCTTATAGTCGGCCAAACATTGTGGCAATTGAGTTTTTTTAAATATTTTTAAATTGCGTTCTTTTGATTTTATATCAGTGATAATTTCTTTAGTAAACCAAGGTGGATATTTGCGTTTTTTGGTAATTTTTTTTGGAATAAACTGGTCGAAAATGTCATATAGAATATTATAAAAATGATCTAAGGCAATATTTACGTCTGTAGACCTTTTCACGGCATCCCAATTAATAGTTCTTAGTGCATTGTATAGGCCTAAGTAGTTAGCATTTGCAAAATCGTAGTAGGAAATATTACTTGGGTTACAAGGGCGGATACTTTCAGAAAAGATTACCGTAATATCTAGGGCGGGATGATGGAGGTCTTCGCTTACGATAGGATCAGAACATTTTTTTACAACACAGGTAAAATTACAGATAACTACGTCTAGCGTTCTATTATTTACATTTTTTACATTGTTAAATTGCGTTCCTTTTGTCAGATTGCAGAAACTTTGAAAACATAAGCCGGTATTAGAGTTAAAATGTGCTATATTTACATCGCCAACTATTAAGAAATTGTAATCATGATTAATTAACAGCAATTCCAAGTAGTTAAATAAATTTTCATAGACCTGCAATTTACTATTAGGTACTATATATACAACTAATATCACGAGAGGTTTTACAGATAAATCTACTTTTACTCCTACCATTTCCACTCCTTTTATTATGTTTAAGTTCAACTCTTGTGATATAAGATTTTTTTGCACAGCACAAAGCACTCCTCCCCCCCTTGTTTTCATTGTCTGTTGGCTGTTTCTGTCACACCTATACACTGCATAATCGTCGGCAAGAAGTTCATTGTTATAGATACCATCATGCAACCATGTCTCGGTTAGTGTTATGATGTCATAGTTCAGATCGGCGGTGTTGGTCAGCACTTCTGTAGTTTTTGTTCTCAGCCCTCTAACATTCTGATAATATATTTGAAGAGATTTGCGTTTGGAATTATTATCCATCGTAATTAATATATTGTCTATACTGGTTCATTTTTTTCTGGTAAGCCGGGCAACATGTATCACGAGCAGAGTGTTTTCTATCCGGAAGTTTGAGTTTCTCACAATTTGTTTTAGATATATTAAGTAAATATAGTAAAACTAGATTGACAGACACCATTCCTTAGCAATGGTAACGTCATTAGAGATTAATTGCTGCAGTTCATTTGAGTCCTCGCTATGCCAAAAAATAGTTAAATTAAAAGAGCCGTTAATACTAGTTTTTGTATATTATTAAAGTAAAAGAGAAACTTTTGCCTGCTATCCTAACTGTTTGTGGTCACTTAAGTAGGAATTAATGGAAATATTTTCCCTTTTAAATGTGAATATCTTGATAACCCTTTGGGTTAAGATATAACATGTAATATTAAATAAATTTGTCTTCCAAATGGTAACTAGCTTTTGTTTACTTTTAGCGATCCATGTCTACTAGGATATATTTCGAAAAAACATGATTAGGTAGTTTGAATTAAATATTTCAAAAACGACTAAAGCGATTATAGTCGACATGCATATTTTTGAAAAGAGGAATTCAATCCCTATCAAAATATTCAGTAATATGCAGGTGTTCCATTTAACAAAACCGAACTTGGTGTTTTTATACAGATTAATAATGTTCTTTTGTTTTATCCAAATACAAGTTTTGACGGTTCAGGAAAAATCCTTCAACTTTGTAACTCAAAGTTATTTGTAGCACTTAAAATAAAGGCTGTAGGTGTGCTGCAAATATACAAAAAGAATCCTGTATTTGAAGTGACTAGAAGAAAAATCCTTAACAACATTTTCTCACGGCAGTTTTCTTAGTTCAGGTCAGTTCACGTTAGTAAACACACAGTTACCACTTTTCTTAATAACGTTTTTCTCTATTTTTCGACAAAGGGGAACTTGAACGATTTTCATATTTTTTGCCCTAGTTGGTATTCTATTTGACCTGAAGCCATTCTAAGTGCACCTGCAATGGTTATTGGACATTCACCAATTTGTATCAAGAATACAATTTTCTGAGAAACCTATAATAAAGAAGTTTCTCATTTGTTGCACACTTAATCGACCACACTGTATACTGCTCTGCCACATATTATGTATTGGACCAAAGAAATTTATAACACTACTTTAAATTTCGAGATTAGGGTGTACTTAATAAATAAACAGCAGATATTGTTAATTAATTATTGTTTATAATATGGTATATACAGTATGTCCACGGATGGGGTTTACAAGAGGACAAATGGACTAAAAATTGAAAGATACGAAAAAAGTAACTCTTAATAAACGTTTTTGCTTGTCTAGAAAATACGATTCATCATAAGAAACTTCAATTTTTTTATACAGGGTGGGTAAAAACTGCAAAAATGTTATTTTGCTTAAGAGTAAACATACTTTATTTTGAAAGATACGAAAAAAAGTCACTCTTAATAAACGTTTTTGCTTGTCTAGAAAATACGATTTATCATACGAAACTTCATTTTTTTTATACAGGGTGGGTAAAAACTGCAAAAATGTTATTTTGCTTAAGAGTAAACATACTTTATTTTAATTATATAAGATACGAAAAAAATCCACTCTTAATAAACGTTTTTACATGAATAATGAATAGGTGATACTTGTTGTCAATGTCTTTATTTAATGAAGTAATTATAATAATAATAATAATAATAATACGAACATTTTTATTAACATGAAAAGAATACGATAACGATTTCATAATTCAAAAACTCCACCCCCATACTCGACACATTTTTCTAATTGCTTTCTCAAATAAGTGAAAGAATTTCTGATTTCTTCCTGAGATATCGATTGGACAGCCTGGATAATTCTACTCTTCAGCACTCCAATATCATTTGGTACTGCGGTAGCAAAAACAATTTGTTTTAAACGGCCCCATAAAACATCCGCCA
Source organism: Polydrusus tereticollis (assembly GCA_963920685.1). Lineage (NCBI taxonomy): Eukaryota > Metazoa > Arthropoda > Insecta > Coleoptera > Curculionidae > Polydrusus > Polydrusus tereticollis. The sequence goes on along the minus strand of OY987327.1, from coordinate 111,361,396 downwards.
AGGTTAAGTCGGGGCTTCTTGGGGGCCACAAAACTGGGCCATTCCTGCCAATCCACCTTGGACCAAATCTGCGGTCAAGCCATTCTCTAACCTCACGAGCGAAATGGGCTGGACAACCATCTTGCTGAAAATACATATTTTGTCGAAAATTTAATGGTAGATTTTCGAGTTCATCATTGAAAAATGTATCCAGCATTTCTAAATATGATAATCTATTGCACGTGTTATTAAAAAAATATGGCCTTATTATACCATGGATGGATATCGCGCACCACACGTTCACTTTTGTGAAATATTGTCTTCTCGTCATAATTCTGAATTCGGGATTTTCTAAAGACTAACGTGCTGGGTTGCAACGGTTCCATTGGTAGAAAATGTACTTTCATCAGACAACATGATACATTTATAAAAATCAACGTTTCCACTTAAAATTTTGTCTCCTATCCACAAGCAAAAATCAAGTCGTTTCGCGTCATCTCCCTCTTCCAATCTTTGACTTAAGTGCGGTTTATACGGATACAATTTATTTGCTTTAAGGATCTTCTGAATTTGACTTTTTTTCACAACTTCCAACTGAGTAAAACGATTTCTAAGGGGCGTCATAGGATTTTCTTCAACAGATTGAAGAACTAAGTAGAAGAACTGTAGCAGCATCATCATGGTCGTATTTCTTCTTTTTTTTTTGAGATCCAAAACCGAACCAGTTCTCTGGAACTTTTTTATTAACTTGCAGATTGTCATCCTAGTTATTGGGATTCCTACAAATTTCTCGGTAAATTGTTCCATGACGTAGCGGTATGAAACTTGACCATCCCCATAACATTGTATTATAAAAACTCTTTAAATAAATAATATTAATTAATTAAATAAAGACATTGACAAGAAGTACCTATCACCTTAAGTGTGTGTCATTATTATTTTAACTAGGTTCACCAGTCAGAGGTGTGCCAGCGAATACTCTTTGGGAAATAATTTTAACGTAGGTAAACCTTTTAATGAATTGTTCTACTTCGGTTTGTTGTGTAGAAAACACATTCATTAAGAGTGGATTTTTTCGTAGCTTTCAAAATAAAGTATGTGTACTCTTAAGCAAAATAACATTTTTGCAGTTTTTACCCACCCTGTATAAAAAAATTGAAGTTTCTTATGGTGAATCGTATTTTCTAGACAAGCAAAAACGTTTATTAAGAGTGACTTTTTTTCGTATCTTTCAATTTTTAGTCCATTTGTCCTCTTGTAAACCCCATCCGTGGACATACTGTATAGCGCAGGGTATTCCAGAAGCAGCAATATTTTGCCAATGTTATAAAAACATTCAAAAACTTCTAGTCATAGATCATTAAGTAAGTTCTTGTAACAAAAAATTATTTTAGGGGTAGGATGTACGTTATAACTTGTACTCTAAAGTCTAGATTTTTAGGGTATATTTTAGCTGTTTTCAGTACCTCATTTAATCGAGAATTTAGATCCAAATACACGCCAGTGGCAAATTAATGCGTGTTGCAAGGCTTATAATATCAGGTTTTTGCATAAACCCATGTTAATTTGGTACCTACTTGTGTATATTCCTGGCCTCGATACAAAATTATGTAGGTACTTTTTGTAAATCGCCCGCCTCAGAAATTTAGTTCTTAGTTCATCCACTGCTGGCGCAAACAATAGACCATTTCAGAACATATGATTTTGACAAGAAGTATAACCTAAACTTGTCACTTTGCCCCCCAGCAAATATGACCGTTGTCAAATATGTTATGGTAATTTCATGGCTTTGACATAAACTTTAACCTAAATTTGTCAAATTTGCCCCCAGCGACGTCATCCTTAAATGGTCAATTGTTTAACCAAAGTATGGTTGGTTGTCGCTCTATAGGGTATGTCTTGTGGTATGCATATGTCAATTAAATATCAATAATAGCGATACGTTTTACTCTGACTGGTAGCAATTAGTATCTATCTTTTTTATTTAGGTTTAGGAGAAAGTGTAAAATAGGTAAGTACTAATTGTTACTAAAAGGTGGCACTATTATTCATATTTAATTGGCGCATGCATATTGTTAAATTAAAATAATAAATATTTCAATTTTTTTAACTTCTGGCTAAATGCGGCTCGACAGACCGAGCCTTTTGTACACTGCCACTACCAATACTTAATAATACATACGTATCATTCTGCTCCTCTAATGGTGAAGATTTGCGTCGCCAGCTCTTATACAAAAAGGTTTTTTCAATACGCACAATATTTTGGAGGTTATTCAAGTTTGAATCAGTCATAGTACGCTCTCTACAGTAGTGTTTAAAAGTGAGTTAATGGCCAGTAAAGGCTTAAACTGAAGTATTAAAACTTAATTATCTTTACCTGCTTAAAGTGTGAAACTACCTTACTCAAAGCCAAGCAGCTTCCTTGGGGGTTGGGTTAGCTAGGAAAGAAATAACTAACACAACAACAATTTAAGACCACTTTATCATAATCAAAGTATTTTTGCAAGTGTTTTATATAAGCAACATAAGCGTATTTTTTTATTATCATAAGTATATAAACTGTAAATTTAGGAATTTTCAGTATTTATTTGGCCACTAGTTGTAAAACAATGCACTCCTGCTCTTTGTTCTTGATACAATTTTTTAAACCAACATTCCACCGAGTGAGGTGCTGCAGCTGAAGTACGCGTCAGTTATTTGCTTTAGGTTAACCAGAACAGCGCGAATTCGAAACGGGCTTTAGAGTTACTGGCACTAATTAGAAGGATATGTAGATCGGTATATTCATATACAGGGTCGTTGGTATGTATGGAAACGGTCGATTAGTTCTTAAAGTAAAAGAGGTAACAAAAATACTCAAGACAAAAGTTTTATGGTTTTCTAGAGTCTATTAGAATTAAAAAAAGATAAGTATACAGGATGAGTCAGAAAGCTGTACAAAAACAAAGTTACTTTTTTTTTAATGGAACACCCTATATCTTACAACATTTTTGGATTATACATAAATCTATAATTATTTGTTAATAAGGGCTTTAGAAGTATAAACTTAATAGTTTCCGAGATATCGACTTCTGAAAAATGACATTTTTGAACTTTGACAGCTTTTAGCCTTCTAACAGTACGCCATAGTGCAAAACGGCCTACATGTCCCTATCTTACTTTTTTATTATCTTTCCAAAAATACCAACTTCTGGTTAAACCGGAAGTGCTATATTTCCGACTTTTGAGTTACATTCGGTTTAACCGGAAGTTGAAACTATTAGAAAGATAAATAAAAACTAAGATAGGGACATGTAAGCCGTTTTACTCTAAGACGTACCGTTAGAAAGCTAGAAGCTGTCAAAATTCAAAAATGTCATTTTTTAAAAGTCGATATCTCGGAAACAATTTGGTTTAGACTTATAATGCACTTAATAAAAAATAATTGTAATTTTATGGAAAATCCAAAAATATTCTAAGATAGAGGGTGTTCCATTAAAAAAAAAACTAACTTTATTTCTCTACGGCTTTCTGACCCATCCTGTATACTTAGTTTTCTAAAATTCTTATGGACTATAAAAGACCCTAAAATTTTATCCGGAATATTTCTTGCTAGCTGTTGTGCTTTAAGAAATAATAGACCGTTTCCATACATACCAACGACACTAACAGATAGAAACTTTAAAACTAGGCTTAAAGAACATAAAACATTCATTTTAAAAAAACGAAATAAAACAGGAATAGCGGACCACTGTATAATAAATAACCACTCAATATCCAACACAATAAAACCGATATATACTCAACACAACGGTAGAAAACTCAACCTATTAGAAACATTAGCAATCAAAAAAGATTTAAAAAATCGATGTAATGTTGTTAACAATCAAATTGAAATACCTTCAGGTGCTAATCTAATACTTAATAGCCTAATAACTTAAGATAAATATGCAATAAACACTGTCAATAATAACGAACGAAAAAACCCATAATTATTTACACAATATCATTTTCTTTATTTTACTTTTAGATGTAAATACCTCTATTATCACACCTGTAATTTAGTTGTAAAACTTTCGCCAATACCTGTAAATTAAGGACCAAAATTACCCATCATCTATGAGTTTTTATTTTAATTACATGTAGAATTTATTATTGTCTTATGCCTTTGATAATGATCCGCAAGGGTTGAAACACGTGTCAGGAAACTGAATTAAATTGTGAAATATAACAAGTACGACTTTAATTTCTTCTACTATCAAATTATGGTCCAAAGAAGTTTAACACATTCAAGTAAATTTGATGCATTTATATAGTCATGGCAGTCAAAATGGAAAGAAAAATGGAAGGAAAATTTGTGTGTCTTTCGCATATGCCTGGACCTTACAGTGCTTTAGGGATTTTAAGATATCAGAAGTATAAATTTAATAATATAGAGTAGAGGCCCTAAATTAGATCCTTGAGGCACACCAGATAAAATTTTAATTTGTTCTGAGTAATTGTTTTTATAGACAATTTTTTGAAACCTGTTGTTAAAATATGATGCAATAAGATGTAAGGATGATTCTTCAAAGCCATAATATTTTAACTTTGCCAGCATGAGTGAATGATTAAAGGTATTAAAAGCTTTTGAAAAATCTAGAAGAACAAACGCTGTGTTTAGTTTTTTATCAATTGCTGCCATTATATCATCTGTGATGTTAACAAGAGCGACAGAGGTGCTAAAGTCTTTTCTAAAGCCACATTGGCTATCTGGTATTATTTTGTTTGTAACACAGTATTGAAATAATTGACCATATAAGACTTTTTCAAAAATTTTAGAAAGTAGCGGTAATATACTTAAGATTCGGAGATCGTTAAAAGTTATAGGATTGTTAGATTTAGGCAATGGTTTGCCAACAGAAATTTTCCACTGATCTGGAAATAATAAAGCCTCTAGAGAACAATTGATGATATGTGATTTACGTGCATCTATACCAGCAGTATTAGAAGTGATTGAGTGAATTATTTTGTGAATATGGTATTTCAGTCATTCAAAAAGAAAATAATAGGTCATTATTAAAAATGCTATCATTGTAAAAATTCTCCTTAGGACCACAATCTGAGGCAGTCTGCAGATACCTACCAAAAATGATATCAAGTTTTGGACTTATCTTAATGTTTACATTAGATTAATCAATTCTTATTTGCCAATAAGATCTCCTTATTTCTCAGTAAATCTACAAAATAGCCAGGTTAGTAAAGGCGCGTGCTGCATAAGTGGAAACGTCTCGACTGGCACAAATCGATCTGCATAAAATATCGATCGGCAAGACCGAAGACTAACCAACAAAAGTCGGTCTGGCTCAAAGAAAGCCGAACCGAACGTTGTGGTGGAAACGCAATACCGATTAGCTTGGTGGCGCTTTAAACTTTGGTGCAATATTTCATGACGATGATGTCCTCCATAAAAGCGCGTTTCCATTAATTCGGCTTTGCCCATCGGCCGAGTTTACCTAATGATAGTTAATTCGATGAGACTGCAGTATGGTGAATATCACAGATTATGCCAGGAACTAGAAATATATCCCGAAAGATATTTTTTGTACTTTCGTATGCGAGGTGCTAGGCGTCATTGAAAAATCACTTAAAAATAAAGAGTTCACTCTAGGAACTTTCCATTGAAGAAGCCTTTAATAATGTCACGACCGAGGCAGTGTGCGATGCCCTAACAGAATCAGGGGTTGACATGTTGGATTTATAAGATGTTAAAAGGCCGCCAAATCTATTCCAGTTTGGGTAGCAGTGAGATGGTCAGATCTATCGGAAGAGGCGTAATGCTGTCACCAACACTGAGTAATAGTTTTGAATAAAACTCTTCTAACATTAAAAGGGACTGGAATGAAAGTGGTTGCATATGCTGGCGATTTAGTTATACTGGTGTCAGGCAAATTTCTAAACACCATCAGCGATCTAACAGGAACACCGCTGCACAATCTTCAGTTTGGGCCTCGAAATCTGGCTTGCAAAGTAACCAATAAAAAACCGAGCTAGTTTTATTCACACGCACAAGGGCGATCGAGAACTTCAGGCTCCCAGTCCTGGAAAACAGTACTTTAGTGCGGAAATAAAGAGCAAAGTATCTGGGACTGATACTTGACTCTAAGCTAAACTGGGGCATGAACTTACAAGAACGAGTCAAAAAGGCGTCAGTTGCGTGCTATGCCTGCAAAAAATCCATTGGTAAAAGTGGGGATTGAAACCCCATATATAATACATTGAATTTATACGGCCGTTGTAAGACCTATACTAACCTACGGGGTCCTGGTCTGGTGGACTGCTTTGGAAAAAGCAGTACACACAAAGAAACTAATGAAGATACAACGGGTAGGTTGTTTAGGAGTAACTGGTGCCCTTCACTCCACACCGACGGCGGCTTTAGAAGTGATGTTACATATGCTGCCCATGGGACATTTATGGAAAAAGTATGGCTGCAAAAAGTGATCTACGACTAAAAGAGTCGAAATGCTGGAACGACACCAACTACGGGCACAGCAGTATACTAAGGACACCAGTCCAAAATTTGCGAATGCCCACTGATTACATCGTCCAGTGGCGTGCAGTGACGTTGTAAACAGGGTAGGCAAAAAAGATAAAGTAAAATTTATTACTTAGGAAATGTCTTTTTAGGTTTCGAATTAAACAGATTATATAAATCAGTTCAATACGACGGGTCTTTCTTTACAAATGCATTTAACACGTCATCATAAAAAATATAAGTATGTACTTGTAAAATATACGAGACAATTAATTGTGAATTAATTAAACTCTATTAATAAACAAGATAAAAATATTATAAACAACAAACCCGTAAAAGCCCTGTAACCTGCGACACGACACCTGACACACTGACGAATTACGCTGAGACATCTTCCAATCGCTCGATCTCGTTTTAACACACGACGCTTCATCCGTGCCTTAAACTTCGTACTTTAATCAGAATTGTAGGTGCTGCCTTTAAATGAAGCTAAAGCGTCCATGCAAAGATTTAAAACACCTTCGCCGTGGTCATATGGGCCACCTACATGGGAAATATTAATGCTGATTTCAGTAGTTTCGATCGCTTAAAATGCCTTTATTGTGTTGGATGATTGATGTTTTCTTTATGTTATATTTAGTAGAACATTCCTTGATATGAATATATTTATACAATATATTGTTTTAAGAAAAAGCAGATAAGGAAAACGCATAATAATATGGAATTCTGTAAAAATTAAATTGAGACATTTTTAAATTATTTCCTTGGGATTTTACGTTTTCGCCAGGGTAGGCAATGCCTTTTTGCCTACATTGTCTGCACGCCACTGACATCGTCCTATTAACAGACTTCGGAGAGGGTTTTTCTGTGCTCATTCCGACTAGGGAAGAGTGGGAGGGCAATCAATTCACAATGGAGACGGATGACTCGGATGTTCACAGACGTTTCAAAAATGGACATCGGAGTGGGAGCTGGTATGTTCTCTGAGAGCATGAAAATACAGAGGTCATATAGACTTCCGGACTACTGCAGCATTTTTTATGCGGAAGTTATGGCAGTAAATAAAGCAGTAAAAGTTTTGCAAAAACATCCAGACTTGAGAGCAGCTGCGTGAATAGCTATCTATATAGTTAGTCAAGCAGCGATAAAAACCAATAAGGCGATGTCGCAACAATCGCCGCATACTTGGTGCCCAGCATCGAGTCACTCTGTGTTGGGTTCCTGGTCATCACAACATTGATGGAAGGATAAATGAGTCTGCTGATGCGCTCATCAGGGAGGGTGCGGGCATGGTCACCGATCTAGCAGAGAATACCGTGGCTAGACCACGGGGATCGGTCAAAGAGGAGATAGATCGCATAGCCAAACAACTTGCAATAAGCAGATGGACAGAGCTAACAACCTGCAGTTTCTTCAAACTATTGTAGTCCCTACTTAATAACAGCGTTATTACAACACAGTCGGAAGGACCTACCGCACACTGCCTTTTCGGTAGACATGCTGAACGTATACAAATAGCAGCTAACGACTTCTGCAGAAGTTGCAGAGACGAAGAAGAGGAGGAAAGTATTCAACATTTCTTGTGTGAATGCCCTGGCCTTGCAAGACGAAGGTTTAATGCCTTGGGCGAACCATTCTTCAATAATCTGGAGGAAGTAAGCAGCTTACAACTGGGTCTTACTAGGTTTATTAACAGTAGTGGCTGGTTCGAGTGAGCTGCCAAGATTCTTTTGCGTTGTATGTCGCACTAGCCATCAGGGAGCTGATGCTGATAGGTTCCGCGGAACATGGGTGGTATCACAACGGTCCTTATAGGACTACGTGAGACTGTCTGGATACACCAGAAGTCTGCCACTATAACCTAACCTTCGTATGAAGATATATCAATTTGAGAAATTGCACAGCATCCTGAAAGATACAAAAGCTAAAGGAAATACCCATTACAGTATCCGGCGCCGCACCGCATTCGGCCGCACGCAACTTACTAGGTGGAAGGCTCGTAAGCCATCATGTTTAATCAAATTTTTGTCCTGTTTTGGCACTCAAATTGCCTATAAATAGCCGACAATTTTAGTTTACATTCAGTCATTCACGGGGGTCCAAAGTAATAAGATCAAATTAGCTGCAGTCATCATATGACGTCATAACTCGAGGTGATGAGTTATTTTCACAAGATTTAATTGTAAATACGTAGTTTCAGTGGAAAGTTCCTAAAGCATAAACTGGGACTTTCTTGGGTGTTGTCCAAATATTTATCGGACCAATAAAATAAGTGTTAAAGTTACGAAGTTGTTTAATTCTGTGTTTTTAAGTTGAATAAATACTTAGACATAAAAAGTGTTATTAGTCAGATATTATAAAGGGTCAGAATAAGACCATTGTAATATACAGAGTTAGGAAAAAGTTTTAAAACATTTTATTTACGTATTTAACAAGGCTGTTGTGATTTAGACACATGGCCTTAAATTACGCAGCAGTCTTTGACAGAATGCAAGACGTGCTGCTGCCTTCTTCGCCGAGCGGCTTCCTGGAGGCCTGGATCAATGATGCCATGGCCGCATACTCGCCCAATAGTCATACAGAACTCCAGGAAGTTCGCTACGACTTTTCCGACAACGTTACGGAGGTGGCGAAGGGCCCAGACCGAGATGCCACGTCTGCACCTGGTGTCCAGGACCTGTTAGGGTTCTCTAAACCTCCGCCCGACTGCCGGCCGAGTGGCAAGGAAGTGGCAAGCGACCCAAACCCCGTGGGTGACTCACCGCAGGCAATAACAACTAAGCCTGAAGAAGAGGATCTCTGGTCGTGGTGTGAAGATGTACAGCCGTGGGGAATGCTGGGTGAAAACGAAGCTAAAGAAGTATATATTGAACTGGCAGATCGCCAGCGAATTTTAAACTGGAGTGCACATGCGTCGGAGCTACCTGGGAACGTAGACGCATCTGTTCGCTTCATGGCGCCCGAGCAAAAGACCGTTAAAGGCAAGGAAGACTTAAAGCCCTTCGATGCGCCTAGGTCGAAGACCCAATTAACATCAAAAGAGGAAATAAAGAAATGTGACGTGCCTGAAGTGGTGTCCCATCAAACAGGAGTAGATGCGGAGACAGTCTTGTGGCTACATGGCAAGTTGGAGGAGGAGGCCCCAGGAGATGGGCGGTGGATAACCGCACTCCTAGGGATCGTGGGGGCGCAAGCAAGCGACCCGGTTGCCAGGGACCTACGGAACGCAATCAAGGAAGATGCGAGGGTGCCGCTGGTAGATCGGTTCGGCGTTGTGGGGCGTCAAGGAGACGACGGAGTGGCGGTGTGGTGTCCGAGGAACCACAGGAAGAATATCCTCAACTTGGCTCATGGAATACGCCACAATACTAGACAAGGAATGAAAGAGATTATCAAGAAGTGGTTATGGTGGCCGTCGATAGAAAAGGATGTGGACACGCACTTTAGACAATGTTTGTGTTGTCAGCATTTCAAAGAAGATGACCTGTGCCACGGAATGTTAAAACCGTGGGGCACAGTTTTAATAACAATAATTGAAGATTTACCAAAGACCAGACACAGCAGATTTACAGCACTCTACTGTGCAGTTGATGTATTTAGTGGCTTTGTAGAAGCAAGACCACATAGAAGTATTCACCCAGCTTCGCTGATAGAATTTATACAAGCCGAAGTGATTAGCAGATGGGGAACACCCACTTTGTTGATGCTAGCGCCGGATGTGGCGAAGTATAGAGAAAGGATAGCCCATGTAACCAACATAACAACGGTTGGCACGGCAGAGAAATCAATGATGTCTACGATGATACCATTTGAGAAAATGAAGACACGAATTTTAATGATGACCAGAGACGAATGGCCTCTACAGTTGCAGTCCTTGCTGAACCAAGCTAGGAGCCGCAGAGACGAGTTCAACGGAGCCACAGCCAGAGAAATGGTGATGAACATCAAGACGATCCTCCAGACCCGAACGTTCTAAAGCGTAGCATAGAGTAGAAATGGAGCTACGGCCAGAGGGATGGCGATCAACACCGGGAGAATCCTCAAGAAACAGATGAAGAAAAGTGAATTTTAGATAAGTAGGAATCGTAACTGTAAATATTTGTTGTTGTTGTTTATTTGACGACAACTAATTTGATCTCTTCAGGGGGGTGGTGTTTTGGCACTCAAATTGCCTATAAATAGCCGACAATTTTAGTTTACATTCAGTCATTCACGGGGGTCCAAAGTAATAAGATCAAATTAGCTGCAGTCATCATATGACGTCATAACTCGAGGTGATGAGTTATTTTCACAAGATTTAATTGTAAATACGTAGTTTCAGTGGAAAGTTCCTAAAGCATAAACTGGGACTTTCTTGGGTGTTGTCCAAATATTTATCGGACCAATAAAATAAGTGTTAAAGTTACGAAGTTGTTTAATTCTGTGTTTTTAAGTTGAATAAATACTTAGACATAAAAAGTGTTATTAGTCAGATATTATAAAGGGTCAGAATAAGACCATTGTAATATACAGAGTTAGGAAAAAGTTTTAAAACATTTTATTTACGTATTTAACAAGGCTGTTGTGATTTAGACACATGGCCTTAAATTACGCAGCAGTCTTTGACAGAATGCAAGACGTGCTGCTGCCTTCTTCGCCGAGCGGCTTCCTGGAGGCCTGGATCAATGATGCCATGGCCGCATACTCGCCCAATAGTCATACAGAACTCCAGGAAGTTCGCTACGACTTTTCCGACAACGTTACGGAGGTGGCGAAGGGCCCAGACCGAGATGCCACGTCTGCACCTGGTGTCCAGGACCTGTTAGGGTTCTCTAAACCTCCGCCCGACTGCCGGCCGAGTGGCAAGGAAGTGGCAAGCGACCCAAACCCCGTGGGTGACTCACCGCAGGCAATAACAACTAAGCCTGAAGAAGAGGATCTCTGGTCGTGGTGTGAAGATGTACAGCCGTGGGGAATGCTGGGTGAAAACGAAGCTAAAGAAGTATATATTGAACTGGCAGATCGCCAGCGAATTTTAAACTGGAGTGCACATGCGTCGGAGCTACCTGGGAACGTAGACGCATCTGTTCGCTTCAGTCCCAACGCGTCTCACCGCTCCGTCGATACAGCACGCGGCTCCGTACTCGGTGGAATGTTGGCTTTATTGTTTTTAAAAATAATTAAAATACTTTATTTATTAAATTAGTTTTTTGCCAGTTAATCTTAGTGTAGCTTACTTTGGCCCGTTCACAGAGCACAAAATATCCAGAGTTCATAACCCGTCCAGAACCGCGCATTCGCAGATAAAAATTGACAATTTGGTTGTACGAACGAAGCTAATAACGCACTATTTGCTTGACGTTTTACTGATATTCAAAGTTTATAATTTTCCTTCTGAAATAATTACGTTCGCAAACGTGTTTATATTTTGTGTGTGTATGTAAAAAAACTGTCCAAACCTTTTTTTTTTAATACATTTTTGATTGTAAAAGACCAAGTAGAAATAAATACGACAGGCTTGTCTAACCTCACAAATTACAATGTTTGTTTCAGGTATACGCCATGAAAAGGCTTAGCAAAGCTGATTTAATTAAAAGATCGGACTCTGCATTTTTCTGGGAAGAAAGACATATCATGGCACATGCTAGATCCGAATGGATTGTGCAGCTTCACTTCGCTTTCCAAGACGCCAAACATCTTTATATGGTGATGGATTATATGCCAGGTGGAGATATTGTCAATTTGATGTCAAATTATGAGATTCCTGAAACCTGGGCCAAGTTCTACACAATGGAGGTAAATACATAAAGATATATTCCAAAATTATAACTGTGGCGGATAATATTATTTATTATTATTTTTTCTTTACAATAATGATATAGCAACAATAATTAAGACTTGCTCAATACACTTATTTGCTGACGACACTTTAACATAGTTTTTCAAAAAAATTACATCACTAAATAAACAACATTATATTGGAATTGAGTCGGTTATAAAAACTCACTTAAATTAATTAAACATTAAAAAAGCAAAGTGTATCTTTCAAAATGAATTCCATCAAGGTAATCATGTAAAAATAGCACAATGACACATATAAATATGTATATATTATGTGAGAAACTTGGCTTCCTAGACACTTGCTGAGACCTTATACAATAAGGATTGACCAAATTATGTTAAAACAGCTATTCTCTGGGCTATATGCCCCAACGAGCGCTGAATTATAAAGCAAAATTTTGACTAACACTGTTAGTACTAAAATATAAACTCAGATTGCAGAAGTGGCTAGAGAACAAAATTTCTCACATATACAGGGTCTTTGGTATGTATGGAAACGGTCGATTATTTCTTAAAGTAAAACAGTCGGCAAAAATATTTTAGATAAAAGTTTTAGGGTTTTTTAAGGTGTATTAGAATAAAAAAAAAATAAGTATACAGGCTGAGTCAGAAAGCCGTAGAGAAATAAAGTTACTTTTTTTAAATAGAACACCCTATATCTTCGAATATTTTTGGATTTTACATAAAATAACAATTATTTTTCAATCCGTGCATTATAAGTCTAAACTTAATAGTTTTCGAGATATCGACTTTTGAAATATGACATTTTTGAACATTGACAGCTTCTAGCTTTCTGACGGTACCTTTTAGAACAAAACGGCTTACGTGTCCCTATCTTATTTTTTTATGATCTTCCCAAAAACATCAACTTTCGGTTAAACCGGATGTAACTCAAAAGCCGGATACAGTACTTCCGGTTTAACCGGAAGTTGATGTTTTTGGGAAGATCATAAAAAAGTAAGATAGGGTCATGTAAGATGTTTTACACTAAAACGTACCGTTAGAAAGCTAGAAACTGTCAAAGTTGAAAATTGTCATTTTTTAAAAGTCAATATCTCGGAAACTATTAGGTTTAGACTTATAATGCACTTATTAAAAAATAATTGTTATTTCATGCTAAATCCAAAAATATTCGAAGATATAGGGTGTTCCTTTTAAAAAAAGGTAACTTTGCTTCCCTACGAGTTTCTGACTCATCCTGTATACTTATTTCTTTAAAATTCTAATACACCTTAAAGAACCCTAAAACTTTTATCTAAAATATTTTTTGCTAACTGGATTACTTTATGAAATAATCGACCGTTTCCATACATACCAACGACCCTGTATACATATTTAGACTAGCGAATATTGGGGAGTGCAACAAATGGAAGAACACTCTTTAAAGTTATTCCAAGCTTTCAGAAATCATTTATTTTATTTCCATCCTCAGGGAGAAACTTTCTTGAGATTGTTCATAAAGAATTAAAGATGTTCGTATAAAGTAAGACACATGTGAGAAAATTATGTCACATAAAAATTGTTGCACGCATGACATGGTTTCCCGCGTAATATTCTTATAGACTTTGAATTATATAACAATTTTTTCAAAATGAAATCAGTTAAATTCGATTTTTATTTTAAATTGTGTGTTTCTTCGTCCAATTTTTTCAATTTATTTTTCAATTTATTTATTAATTATGTTTACAATTCTAATCAACTAAGACCTAATTTAGGATGTACAATGAACTATCAAGTTTGTGCGTACAGCCCAAAAAGAAAAAAGAAAAAAATAAAAATATTTAGTTACACAGTGAAGGCATTATATAAATTGAAATTTAAAGTTACGTATGTAAATTTAAGAAGTAACAAATCAATAGTAAATAATAAAACCTTTAAAAAATTTTCAAAAATAAGATATTTTCTATAGGGTACCTACACTATAATTTCAATATAATGATAATATGTAGAATAAATGAATAAATGAATGAATACTCGTGGTCATCTTATAATATTTAATAAGTTTAAGTCAAAAGTCAGTAACCAAGGTGTTATTTTATTTTTAATTCTTTTATATGGTTTGTTTTTTAATGAGTTTGGCAATAAATTAAACAATTTAGGTGCCATATACATTACGCTATGTTGAGCTGAATTATGAGAAGTTTTTGGAATAGTTAATGTGTTGTTAGTTTGTAATCTTGTGACTTGGTTGTGACTTACAGGTATTTTGACTATTTTATTATTTGACAAGTATCTTATCATTGATTTTATGTACAATTTCCTAATTTGCAAAACCTTTGCTTCCTGAAAGAGTTCTTGAGTGGGATAGTGTTTATTTTTGAATAGAATAATCTTCAAAATTCTCTTTTGTGCTATTTGCAGGTTGTTAAAAATGCGGTTATAAGCAGCTCCCCATATAATTATACCATAGGTAATAAGTGTTTCTACGAGAGCTTTGTATATATTGAGAGTTGCTTTTTTGTTGAGGGAACCTCTTAATATGTAAAATTTGTGGTATAATTTTCGAATTTTTGTAGTTATGTAGTCAGCGTGGCCTGTCCATTTTAAATGCTTATCCACAATTACTCCTAAGTATTTAATTTTATCTACAGTTTTAATATAAATTTCGCAGTTACAGTTGTTTTTATTTGAACAGTTATATTTGTGTATTGTTAAATATTCTATGTTAGGCGAACATCTTTTTGTCATGGAAAAACACATCACATGGGATTTTGCAGTATTTAATGTTAACAGATTTTGATCAAACCATGCTTTTACCAAGGTTAATGACTCTTCCATTAATTCTTGCGTTTTTCTCCATGTATTGCTTTTAACCATTATGGCAGTGTCATCTGCATAGCAGACCACGGTTCCTTCGGGCAATGTTTCCATCATATTGTTGATATATATGCAAAACAGTACTGGACCCAGAACTGTACCCTGTGGCACACCACACTCAACCGGACATGAGTCACTGAGAATATTACCAATTTTTACTTTTTGTATTCTTTCTGTGAGATATGACTCAAATAGCTTATGAGGTATACCTCTGATGCCAATTTCAAAAAGTCTATTTAGGAGAATGCGGTGTGACACAGTATCAAATGCTTTAGCCAGGTCTAAAAATGCCACCATACTCTTTTCATTTTTATTAAACCCACCGGTCACGTGCTCCGCTACCAATTGAACTGCATCTTCAGTACAGCATGATTCTTTAAATCCAAATTGAAATTTCGATAGTGCATTAATTGTTTTTAAATATTCGTTTAGTCGAAGTTTAATACATTTTTCGATTATTTTACTTATATTACTAGTAAGAGCAATGGGTCGGTAGTTACCCATTTCCTTTTTTGACCCTGTTTTGTACAATGGAATAATAATCGCTTCTTTTAGAATATTTGGAAATACGCCGGTAACAATCACAGTATTAATTATATGAAGAAGGGGAGTCAGTAAATATTGATGTAAGTTTTTAATAGTCCTGTTTGTAATTTTATCCGCTCCGCCAGCAGCATCTGTTTTAAGTGTGCCAATTTGATTGATAAGTTCTATCGTCTTTATAGGCTGAATAAACATACTATTTGTAGGTGTTTTTACTGTATTTGGGGTTACGTGTTTTATGGGTTTTATGTTTGCAGCTAGTCTGGATCCTATTGAACTAAAGTATTTGTTAAATTGATCTGATATGTCTTTTCCCTGATTTATTTCTATATTTCTGTTGTTTATGATACTCTTTATTTGTGTTTTAGTGTTTGTTTCATTTGTTGCTAATTTTATAGTTTCCCACGTTTTTTTAGGGTTGTTTTTATGTTTACCAAAAAGTTGTCTATAATATGTTTCTCTGGCTGTATTAAGTAATTTGGTTAATTTTTTGCGGTAATTAGTGTATTCACCTAAGATTATATCATTACCTACATTTTTACTGACTTCCCTTTTAAGACAATCTCTATGTCTTATGGAGATCAGTAGACCTTGAGTAATCCATGCTTTCTTGCGCCTTTTTTTACATTTGATATACTTACACTGAGTGGACTTTTCGGTATATTTTTGCAAAGTGCTTATAAATTTCTCTGCACACGTGTTTGCACATTTATTATTTAACACACTATCCCACGTTTCTTTTTCAAGATAATCCCTAATTTTTTGCTCCTTTAAAATATTTATAAATTTGCCATTATTTGCATCATCATTTGAGACTGTTTCCAGAGGTAGGTTTAATAAAATTGGATAGTGATCCGTCATCCCGCAACTGAGTACGACAGAATGTAGTTCCTTGTTTATATTGGTTTTATTCGCCCTTAGAAAATAATGATCCAAATATGTGGCACTTTCTTTATCTACTCTTGTTGCTTCATCTATTAGACTACAATAACCTTTTTCATATAACAGATCTAAATAGGCATTCAATTGCTCAACCTTTCTGTGCTGTTTCATATTTTTTGTTTTGTTTAATATAAGATTTATATTTATGTCCCCACAGAAGATTTCAAAGTCACAGTTAAATTCGTGGTTCTCAAGTACATTGGACAGATCATTTAAAAAATCATCTGTATCGTAAGATGGTGAGCGATAAATGCCTAGTAGACCAATCATACAATTGTTTTTTGATAGTGTTATTCTCAAAAATTTTGAATTATTCACTTTTAGTATATTTGATTCTATAAGCAAATTATTCTTTACATAAACAGCAAACCCATCACATTTATTTCTGACACTTTCATTAAATATCAATTCATAATTAGTTAAATTAAAATTGTTTAGATTTTCAATGCGGTGAGTTTCCGAAAGAGCTATTATGTCGAACTCCTTATTTAAATATTCTAGGTAGGCTATTAAATCATTAAAGTTCTTTGTAATGCCACAAATATTAAAGTGTATAATATTCAAACTACTCTTAGGCTCATCAAAAAAATGAACCTCACTAAGCTGGTTACAAAAAATACTTTTATATTGCATATAGTCATCTAGTAAATCACGCTCGGCCATAAAAAACAATAAGAATTTTTCCTGTACCTACAGTTATTGGTAAGATTAACCTCCCTGTACTCTGTTTTCTACTAATTTTTCAATTTGTGAGATCAACTTCAACCGAACTTTTTCAGAGCTATCTGCTTTTCTGTAAAATACCTTGCCGTCTCTACACCATACATACTTGTACCCATGGTTTTTAAGTTCACGTGCTTTAGTAAATAGAGCTTTTGTTTCCCTTGATAGGTCTTCATTGATAAAAATGTTTCTTGTTTCACCATCCAAACCTAATTGATTGGAGTTTTTGTCCCTGAGTTCTTTCCTTTTCTGAAGTACTTCATCCCTTAATTCTTTTGAGGAAAATTTAACCATTACCGGTTTAAGAGGTTTTTCACTAGGTAACATTTTGATTATAAATTCACTGTCCTTGACCTGCGCATTTATTGCTTTAATTAGAGTTTGAAAATCTTTTTTAATTGTAGATTCCTGCTTGCTTAATCCCATGATTATGAGATTTTGCTGTCTATCTTCATCCAATTTCTTATTTTGTAGCTGTGTAAGTTCTGTTTCTAGCTGTATCACTTTATCACTTAGTTTTTCTTGTTCTCTTCTTAACTTTTTGTTTTCTGCGCTGAGATCTTTTACTGTGGTACGAAGATCTTCGACAAGTTTATTACTATATTGTAGAGCAGCTTCTATTTCTTCTATTTTTTTCGAAATGTGTAGGAGCATTTCTTTAGTTCTGGGAGTCTTTCTGGAACTTTCACTGGCATTTGTGGATTGTCGATTTAGGCTTTTCTTTGGTTTGTAGTAGAAAGAAGAGCGGCGACTTTCTGGTTTCATATACAATGGTTTTAATAGTATCTCCAGATGTCGGCTTTAATTGCAATTGACTTTGATTTTCAACACATTATCTTCTCACATGTCTCTTATTTTATACGAACATCTTTATGAACAATCTCAAGAAAGTTTCTCCCTGAGGATGGAAATGAAATAAATGATTTCCGAAAGCTTGGAATAACTTTAAAGAGTATTCTTTCATTTGTTGCACTCCCCAATATTCGCTAGTCTATTTCTCAACTAGTCAGCAACGACAGCCCTCTAGACATATTTATATGTCATATTATGATTACCACTTGCCAAGTAGTATTCATTTATTTGCTAAAAATAGGCATTTAAATTATAGAGAGTGTGAACAAAATTAAATATTGTGGGTTTATTGTTAATGATGGTCTGAGTTTTAGATATTATATGTTATTGATAAGGTAACAAAAATGATCAATTTTCTCTCTAGAGTTGGGGAAAGAAGGGACAAACCACACCAATAAGAAATTTGCTGGATACATTGAACTGGCGAGGTGTTAAGAATTTTTTTAAATATCAAACCGTGATTATCATAATATTTAAAATTTGAAATGGGATGCCACCCGATTATTTAACTGAAAAGCTTGTTACTAACGGGTCACTTCATTCATATCCAACAAGAAACGAACATATTTTTCATGTCACAACAAATAATTGAAGTAGCTCCGAAAATTCGGTTTACCATAAAGGTTTAACTGCTTTCAAGAAATATAGTGAACCATCACAGATTTAAAATCAAATTAAAACAATACTTTAAGGAAGAATGATTCAATTGAATAAATTGTAAACAATGGAGGAGTTAATTAATGCTATTTAATATTATTGTGAATCAAAACTATACAGAGTGGCAAAAAAGTCGCGCACAATGCCTGTAACTTTTGAATTACCTCGTATACGAAAAAGTGACCTTTATGAAAGTTGGTCAGTAAATTATTTCCCACATTTCTACCTGCATGGATTTTTCTGTCATTTCTGGTTTGGTTGCCATAGAGATTAACTTACCTTTTTTAAATTGAATACTCTGCATATAATTGCATATTTGGATTCTACTGGAAAAACTCTGAATTCTTTGTATTTCATATTTTCACCTATCTGCAAGCGTTTCCGAGATAATGACAGCTCAAAAATGAAAAACATCCTAATTATAATTATTCCTACCTAACACCCACCAGTTGAGTCAAGGTGTTTTCATGACAGCGACCTAAGAGGTGTCAATTTTGAGTTCCTGTTTAATTTTCTGTTGTCTGATTTCTAATTTGTTTACACTATGGTTCATCTGAATGAGAAACGAGTTGAAATTTTAATAATGAGCGGTTACGGATATATGAAGAGATCGCAAGATCAGGTTTGTCAAATTTTCATTGAATTATATCCAAATAGGCTTCCACTAAATCAGTCATCGGTGTGTCGAGTCAATATTTTTAGAGATCTAATAGCAAGTTTTAGTCTTACTCAAATGATCTCAGAACCAACAAGAATTACAGCAACATCCGCAACATTACTTGATAACATCTTCATAAATTTTAAAAACGCCTCAATGGGTGAAGTAATAACAACCTCTCTGTCTGACCATGAGGGACAGGTTCTGTCAGTTCCGGGACTCGTATATTGGGGGGGGGGGGGGGAAACCGGATGCTTAAAAAGATAATTTTCTGTAGTAATATATTAAGGGATAGGGAAATTATCGAAAATCATCCCGAAGATTTTTTGCCGTGGAAATCGTTCGAGGGCTTGCCCGAGAGCGATTTCCTAATGGCAAAAAATCTGAGAATGATTTTATGATTATTTCCCAATCCCGAAATGTATTTTGAAGATTATTTACCAAATAAAAAACTAACGATTTCTGACGGGTGAGATTTTCACTTTTGACAAGGGTGATTTTCACCGGAGAGCGGGAGATTACTAACGATTTCTGACGGGTGAGATTTTTCACTTTTGACAAGGGTGATTTTCACCGGAGAGCGGGAGATTATCGCTGAATAATCAGGTGAAAATCAACCCGCTTTTATAATGGATGAGGTAAATAATCTCAAAAACAAAATTAAAATCCTTCAATGAACAAATACAGCAGGTAAGTTGGGATGGTGTTTTATCCACTATGGATGTAGATGTATCTTATGCTAAGTTTCAAAATATTTTTGGGCAAATTATGAATGTCGTCTTTCCCATCAAAAATTTTAAAAAAAGGAAAATAAAATCCAGATCCTGGATAACCAAAGGTATTAAAAACTCTTCCAAAAATAAAAGAATCTTATACAGGAAAAGATTTATCTCCCAAAACAACTTTGAAAAGTATAAACAATATTGTAGGGTCTATAAGGGGGTTATTACTTAAGCCAAAAAGTTATCAGATAAGAACTATCTAACCCAAGCTGAAAAGCCAAGCAAAGCCGTCTGGGATCTAGTAACCAAATACACTGGTCGTTCTCATAAATTTAACCCATCTGCAATCCAATGCTTAAAAGAGAGTGATACACTCAAAACAAAATGTGAACGTGAAATATTAAATTTAATAAATAATTTTTACATAAACGCGAGCCCTGACCTTAAAATAAATCACAACATTGCTCTACATAATATTCAGCCTTTTAACAAAACTCTTTTTCTGCATCCGACATACACTAATGAAGTAATAAATGTCATAAACAACATCAAAAACAAATCATCGGTTGGTGACGACGAAGTACCTATTTGTCTAATAAAATCCGTGTCTAAAGAGATTGCAGAGCCTTTATGTCACATTATAAACTTAACTTTAAAAAACGGCATATTTCCGGAGAGGTTAAAAATAGCAAAGATTATTCCAGTTCATAAAAAAGGTAATAAAGCGGAAATTAAAAATTATAGACCAATCGCGCTATTAAACAACTTTAGCAAGATTTTTGAAAATATTATTTATGAAAGAATAATCGTCTTCTTGGAAAGTAAAAATTTGCTTTCAAATTATCAAAATGGATTTAGAAGAAACAAATCAACTATAAGAGCAGTTTATCAAGCTCTAGATAAAATTGTAAACTCCCTAAATAAAGGAAAGGATACTGTGGCTGTATGCTTAGACTTGTCGAAGGCTTTCGACAGTGTTGATCACGACCTCCTTATTATGAAAATGGAGAAGTATGGAGTCCGCGGGATCTCGGCTCAATTATTTCGATCTTATCTCTCAAATCGGAAACAATACGTGTTTGGAACGACAGCGGATGGTCAAAGCTTTAAATCAAAACAGCAAGTCGTTAAGAGGGGAGTTCCTTAGGGCTCCATACTTGGCCCACTGTTATACATAATTTATACGAACGAGCTCTCCGAGGTCGTGGGAAACACTGTTCGATTTGCGGACGACACTTCAATAGTAATGACAGAAGAGAGGGATGGAGATATATCAAACAAAATTTTTGATAGCCTATCCGTACTTGAAAACTGGTTCACATCACACAACTTACTGCTAAATGTTGACAAGACAAAGCTTATTAAATTTCAGTATCACAGAGCGCAGGAGACACATGTTTTCTACGGTAGCGCTAATGTCATTACATCTGTAAAATCGGCGTGTTTCTTAGGGGTTGAGATAGACCACCGATTAGATTGAAACCAGCACATAGAAACTCTAGCGGGCAAGATATCATCTTATTGCTACGCTCTAAAAGTCATTGCCATCAATATTGACATTAATGCGGCAAAAATTGTCTATCATGCATATGTGCACTCTCGGTTGAGGTACGGTATTATTTTCTGGGGGGGTAGCGCGGAGATTGCTAGAATATCTGTCCTTCAAAAACGGTGTATCAGGAATATTTTCAACATGAACATAATTGAAACATGTAAAACTAAATTCATAGAGAATCGCATAATGACAGTGGTGTCAACACAAGAAATAAAACAAACTTAAAGAATACAAAATGTAACTTTAGCTATATTCAAAGAAACGTACAATTCAATTTAATAAAAATTTACAATAAAGTTCCTCATGAAATGAGAGAATTAAATAATACATTATTCAAAAATAAAATAAAATCGGTACTTATTAGAAAGGCCTATTACACTATGAGTGAATATGTTGACGATAGTACGGCGTGGCAGTAAGCTGCTTCCTCTACCACTTAACGCATAATGCTGCTTACTGGTATTAGGGATAAAGACAATTCGCGCCATAATTTTATTTTCTGTTCTTGTTTTTTTTTTTTTTAACTTTTCTTCATGCATGTATTTAATTGTCGATTTTAAAACCAGTTAGTCTTACTTAAGTGTGAAGTGTTTTATTTTTCTTTCTTTGTAATTTTCTTGACATATCCTACGCCCTTGGGCTTTCAGGGCATAAATCTGTGTGAGGAATAATTTACTGAACAATTTTCATAAAGGTCACTTTTTCCTATACGAGGTTATTCAAAAGTTACAGGCATTATGCGCGACTTCTTTGCCACTCTGTATGATTAATCTTTTAAATAAATAAGATTGCCCCTAACAAGCACGTCTTCGGGGAACTTATGAATAAGTTTATTGAAGAATAACATATCAACATATTTGTTATATTAAAGTATCAGCCCGCAATATGTTTGGACATTAGTGTTATGTATGGAATGGTATGGATGGTTATGAATATATGAATGTTAAATAAGGTATTATTGATGTGATTATGTGACTTTATGTTCCATACATTTTTGACATTTTCTCCCTGTAAATTTGTATTTGTATGCTTGTTTTTCTTTTTTGCTATGGCATCTTTATGCACATTTAACCATTATTTTGTAAAAATATTTTATACAGTGTATAGTGCTATATAAAGGATTATTATAATCTTACCATGCTTTAATGTTTTGTTTTTAGGTTGTACTTGCGTTGGACGTTATTCATTCTATGGGTTTTGTACACAGGGACGTGAAGCCTGATAACATGTTATTGGACAAATATGGTCACCTAAAGCTGGCCGACTTCGGTACGTGCATGAGAATGGATTCAGATGGTCTGGTGAGATCTAACAATGTTGTTGGAACACCCGATTATATTTCCCCAGAGGTGTTGCAAAGTCATGGAAAAGGTCAGTAAAAAAAATAGGAATATATTCTCCATTCCGCCGGTCGTTAATCAAAGTGTCAAATACTTCGTATGCCAACTAGCCATATGGCCTTGTCCAACGAGCCGCGCAGAAGCTGATCTAGCTACCCCGCACGGTTGAATGGAGGTTTGTAAATGAGCAGGCGTTTATTTCTGGATCTGGCATTTGCGCATTTTTATTAGTGTTTGGCTTTAATACCCGTAATATTTTTAATATTTGAGAAGTTTATTGGTTTTCATAAGGGTTTTATCCTTAGTTATATGTTTAAGCAGTGCAGAGCGTTTGTCGGCAATAGCGCCAGTGAAACCAGACCTATAGTATAATTCATTTATAGATCCCCAGGATATAAATAATAAATGCATGTAAAGGGCACAAGAACACGATGCACTAGTACCGGCCCCGAACGGTCACTTAACTAATTTACAATGCAGCAATCAATTGCTAAGTTTAAATTTTAATTGATAGGCTGAAAATGATCGTTCGGGTGCCTGTTGTTTATATCGTTGGAATCTGTAAATTAATTTCAGTATAGGCAAGGCGCGAAATGAGATTCTCGGTTAAGCAGGCTCATTAGGGCGACAAAGGCTTCAAATTGATGCTGCAGTATTTGTTTAGAAGTTTATTATTTTGCTTAGTGGTGATGAACTATCGATAAATATACATAGTTTTTTCGGTCGATAGTCGACCTAAGCGAACATCGCTAGAGAAAAGTTAACCTAGGATTAAAGCTGGATTTACATACTCGCGCTGGCGTTGGCACCAGCGTTTACCAACAATTAACATAACCTAACATTTTAGTTTGTACTCGTCCTGGTGGTGTTTTCTCTAGTCTAGTTACTAGAACAACATTTTTTTTCAGTTTCAATCTTTAGGTCACTAATTCTGCAATAACTCTAAATTCTCAATTAACTCCTAACTAATTCTGCAATAACCAAACTACAAACTAAACCAAACTACCAAAGAAGACAACACGTCATTACCAGCTGATGAATGTCACAAATCATGTAATGCAAATGCATTGGTTCGTCGCGGTGCAACCATAGACATCGTAACTATTAGACCCAACAATAACAAATAAACTTGTCATCAATCATCAATGTATTCCAGTCTAAAGTAAATCAACATGCCAGCTGCTTCCCTCCACTTGGTTTGTCAGACTTACGCCACAGAAAACGTAGTTTTCTGGGCTACGCTGTTAAAAGTATTAACTTCTATGATTAACTAGAATAACATGATGTGGGAAATTTATAACATTGCCTAAAACCTCGTAAAAAATCTGCAGTATGGCAACGCAGCAATAAAGGATCCGCCCAGATCCCATCATTTTCGTGGCCATCCGCATCGACTCGGCAATACTCGGCATAACGGATGTTCCATTTATTTGTGACAGCGTTTTGTCACATGCATATGTTAAGGCTTCCACACACCGTCGCAGCCACGACCACGGTGACGGTGGCGGCCAATCTGAACACGTAGAAATAAATTAATTAATTCATACCAAGCGCGGGCAGGTTTAGATCAAGCAGCCTCAGAGCAGACAACTGCAGCGATCTGATCTGCGGTGGCGGTCAATCGCAACCTGTCGAGTTTGGCGGCGAGAAGTGACAGTAGTAATGGTGAATAATATGATAAAATTGTTAATGGATAAGTTAAATTATATCCATAATGTATACTTTATGATTTAAGATATCCAAATTACAAAAATATAAATTCTAAAAACAAAGTGTATATTGTGATCATTTTCATCACAAGTATTATAAATATATGTTAATAATATAATATCTCTATCTACATATGTCAATAGAGTGTTTGTAGCTCAAAAGCGAGTAATTAGGATTATGCTTGGGATGCATTACAGAGAATCGTGCAGGGGAAAGTTCAGCACTAATTATTTATGCTTGTGCTGTATATGTAAGATCCAACTTCGATGTTTGTTAGAAATGGTGATGTCTTTGGTAACGTTACGACTAGGGGTATAAATAACTTAAGGGTGCCTGTTCATCAAACAGCTCTTTTTCATAAAAGTCCCCTCATGGGCTGTATAAAGGTATATAATTCTTTGCCCACGACTATTAAGTATATTCAGAGTATTGAACGATTTAAGCATAGTATGAAAAAAAATTTAATTGAAATAAATTTTATTCCATAAGCGATATTCTTTAATTTTATATGTATATATGTATATTTTTCTTTTTTTTTGTTATTATTAATAATGTTTATTGTGTATGTTTAGTGCTTTATACTGACTGATTTTTGGATTTTTGGATACTGTTTTTCACTAATTTTACCGTTTGTTTTTATATGAATTTGGCGTTGTCGATGTTCAATTATGAATGTTTACATCACAATAAAGTATTATTATTATTATTATATGTTTTGTCTCGGTCTAGCACGTTACTTTGAATTCTAGACGTATTGCGCAACCCCGGAGACGTTCTATTATGTTTTTATTAACTTTTAAGACTATTATATATAAAATAAATCGGCCCTTTTGCGACTTTGCCTTTTTTACAGTCCAAGATGGCTTTGATATCAGTTGTTTATTGACAGAAGGCGCCGTTCACCTACTTCTGAAATATTATGTACTACCTATATTTTTTCCAGAACTAATTTGAAATTATTTATATATTTTAGGAATCTATGGAAGAGAATGTGACTGGTGGTCTGTTGGAATATTTGTTTACGAAATGCTGGTAGGCGAAACTCCGTTCTTCGCGGACAGTTTGCTTGGTACTTATAACAAGATCATGTATCACGAGAGTAACTTGATTTTCCCTGATGAAGTAGAAATATCGAACGAGGCAAAATCTCTAATACAGGGTCTACTGTGTGATAGAACTAAACGTTTAGGTAGAAATAGTGTAGACGAAATTAAGAACCATCCGTTTTTCATTAATTGCGAAGGTTGGACGTTTGACAATTTACGCGATGCGGCTCCCCCTGTTGTTCCTGAGTTGGCAGGTGACGATGATACTAGGAATTTTGATGACTACGAGAAAGATGAGACACCAGAGGAGGTAAGCACATTTAAAAATCTGTTTAATTTGATAATTAAATGCAAATGATTTTTACTACTAGAAGAAGTCATACGCGGATATTGGAATGCCGACGTTCCTTTCTTTCCTTTGGAGAAACAAGGGTTTTTGACAAATCAATTATTTAAATTTGCAATGTGTTTTTAGTGAACTAAAATGTTATAAATGTATAGACAATGGTGAAATACTGCAAAAATACGCTTAGAAAGTGCCAGGAAAGACCTTTTTTGAAGTCGACGTTGAAAAGGTTAATATTACTCCATATGCGCCGGTCTATGTTTTATTTGAAATTTTTCTATGACCTCTTGGCATCCAGCCAATTTTTGTTCTGGGTTTTTGGTTGCTTCGTCTGAAGGTAGGTGCCCACTTGCATGTGCGTCGAGACTGGTCCTCTGCCTATCTCCCTTACACTTATTCTTCTTATCTGGTAAATAGAGGGATGAGGGTTATAAAGGTTTATAAGGAATCAAGGAAATTGGGAGTTATCATTTAGCTTAAGCGTTGTTCTTATTTATTTTTTAAACGTCATGCAAATTTTTAATCTTTAATGTTACATGCAATAAGCAATTCTATTTTACTATGGGTTTTTTGTTCAGTTCACAAGTTCCTACTCTACAATACTATACTATGCAAAACTGACAGTTGTCAGTTAAGTTAGTAGTTGGTCAGAGGTTATAATTTAATGCCGATTTTGTCTGTAATTTTCATCAAGGAGAGAGCAGCTTCACCCGTGGGATTTCTTAGTATGTTTAAAATATGGATAAGGGTTTTTATATGGAGAGCCAGATATGTGTATAGGTTTTTGTGTTTTGGTCGTTATCGCAACCCAGGAGTATGTGATTCAGGTCTCCATACTCTCCCCATGAGCATTTTGGTTCGTCCTTTAGGTTTAGTTTGTGTAAGTGGGCCGTAACTGCAGCAGTGTGAGGATCTATTCTGCACAGAAATTAACTTCCTCTTGGTGTACTGGTATTTATATATTATATCCAAAAAAATCCCACCTATCCCCATCCAATAAGCTACTCATCTATCGACAAATTATTAGAACTTACGGAGCCTCTGTATGGTGTAGTGTTTCAAACACTCCGCTGCTGAGGTTTGAGAATAAGGTCCTCCGGTGTGTGACGGCATCTGACAGATACGTCATGATCGCAGAACACATACGTGACATATCAAACGACTTTTACACATACCAACTACAATACTCACCACTGACAAGAAATATAACAGACAGACGAGCAGACAATAACGCAAACAATAAACATAAACCGCTTTATCACAGACTCCCCCCATCTACAATCTCCTACTGGTTAATGAAAATCAAAATCGACGGTAAAAAGATAAACAAACAAAAAATGACAGAATAACATTTCACAGCTTCATTATTTAATAAATAATTTTTTTCACATGAGTAGACGAACATACAACAGACAATCAAATTATTTTAACATGACATAATAACAAACAAAGTGCATTCCTGTGCTGGGAGCTCCCTGATTTCGCACTGAGATCGGAGAGAGCCCAGTATAGGGGTGCACGCCCACAAACAATGACAACGCCAGTGGGAGGAGACTCGACACTGGACTACCCAACAAACATTTTAAGTTAAATTTACCTTTATTCGATCTATAAAAGTTCAAATATTTTGCATGACCAATTATATATAGGGATAATTTACCTACATTTGTTTTCCTATTGCCCAATGTGGGGAACGAAACTAAAGTAATTTGAAGGTAGAAAATAGGTTAGATATTTCCGTCCAATAAGTTAAAACGAAGTGAAATAAATATAGACCTATTTTACGTCTAAATGTGGAAAGTGAGACCAACCTTTTGACCTAAATATAACCTAAATAGGAGCAATAAGACACTAGACAAAAATAAGAGAAAACATATTATATCTGGCTTTAGAAAGAAAATACAACAACTTATGCCAACACTTCCAACAGGACAAAATAAATTATAAAATGGAGTTCGACTTAAGTAGATATTTGGAATGGCCGCTTATTATAACTTCAACAATAAAGTGATATAATTAAGTTTTATCATTTTTCTGAACCGAAATTTGGATGCGAAAGGAATGTGTTTGTGAATTATGGTGATGATACTTCGAAAAACAAAACGCGCCCTTAAAATATGCGTTTTTCTATGTATTAATACGACAACTTTAAATATTTGTACCATTAACCTAAAAACAGAGTGTCTTTATTATAAACATTATATGTACCTAAAGTTTTAAAAAGTAGTCTAATGGATTTTCCACTTACCTTATTGATTTTCCATTTACCTTGTGTAATTCTTAAAATTTTAATTATTGTTTTTTTATAGTTGTCGATAAACAGGAATACTACTAATTATTAAATATGGCCGTTTTTATATTTTTAACCTTAAAGCTATTTTTCCTTTTATTATTGACTTTGAAAACATATTTTCCTGGTCCGAGGTTAAATTGGCAATTATTTATCGAATTTAAAGTTAAATCGCCCCTAAATAAGACATTTCTAGTTATCAGTCAAAGTTAAATTTAGGGCAATTTGTAGGATCCGCGCTACCCAATACCGGAACCGATCTGTTCGATTTGAATTTCGAGTAGTGTAGTATCGTCCTGAGTAGTCTGGACCATTGCAGCCTTTGTCTGATATGAACCTGATTCGTTTTCACTGTCTCTCTCTAATAATATTTTGATCGTTAAACGATTTGATTCCGTTTTAACATTATCTTAATTCATCTAATAACAAAAGTTGATCATGGAGTGTTTCAAATTCGATATTTGATTCTTTTGGATCTAAAGAAATAAATTCGTCTTGGTCGTCTTCTACTTTCGACCCTATTTCACACTCCTTAGGGATAGCCGTGTCTATGGAACTTATTGATGTAATTTCAGGCTGAAAATCATTGCTGCAACTCGCATTAATATGATTTTTCTTGATGATCCTGTAATATTGTGTAGTATGTCTGTATGCTTTTATTTTCTTATTAATCGAATTTTGTGTTGGCATTGCAAATGTTACCCCGCTACGCCCTTTAAGAAAGAAACTACAGACACAACTGAAAACATAAACAAATGTCGTTAAAGGTATATAAAGGGAACATGTGACTTGAAGGTAATTTGTAATATGTAATCTACGAACTCAATCAGGACAACTTTTCTAACAGGTTAATTGTACAAGCAATGTTAGCCTTTGCGGTTAATCAGAAAGTTATGAAGTAGCTCAATTTTTAACCACAAAAGGTCTATAACTTTGGAAACAATTTATATGGCAAAATTATCCAAAATATTACTCGTTTCTAAAACTACATGGTCAGTAAATTATTTGGACTTTTTTTAGGCAATAATTAGGTAATGTTTACCTAGCGTAATAGCCAAAAAAATCCTTAATTATGAATACATATATTAAGTAACAATTAAGTAAATTATGACTTAATCATGACTTAATCATATTCCTTATTAGGATTAAATATTTTTAATGTCTCGAAGAGGTAATTTATTTGTAATTTTTAACTAGGTAAATTAAACTAAAAGTAGATTTCCCTATAACAAATAATTTGAGTTGTAGATATCCAAATCTTGACTTATATATTAGAGTTCGAATCTTTTGTGACTTTTAAGAAAACATTTAAGGCAAAAATTAGCAAATATTTGGCAATTTAGGATTATTTTCCTTCCGTTCTGGTCTACATTACTTAATATGTTTGTTGGGTACACACTAGACACGCCCACCGAATAAGAAGCCTCTCTCCGCCGTGCATGGCGGTTGAATGGTCATTTCCACTGCATTGCGATTGTCTGCTGCGGGCGGGCACAAAATTTCAGTACCTAAATTAATTTTACTGGGTTTTTTGAGCTTTTCCCAGAATGCTTGTCATTGGTTTTCCAAGTCAATTTCCAAAATTTTGACATCTGTTCTATTTCTGATTGCTCCTACAATTTCATTTCTAGTAATGATATGATCATTTCTAGCTTGGATTCCTATTCTTTGGAGTTTTTGTAGTTCACTTTTTGCGTCCGTTACTATTAGAATATTATTTGCTAGGTTTTTACTTGTCTGTATTGCAGCTTTGATTGCCAGGATCTCTGCGCTGTGTGCTACCGTTTGCTTCGCATTTAGAAACTCTAAACTTTTTTCGTCTTAATATACAGGGTGTCCCACTAAGGTCGGCAAGGTGCGATATTATGGAAGCCATAAACCTTACGACTTCGGGAAAAAAAATGTATCGACTAAGTCGACCAAAAGAATTTGTTGGAGAGTTTCCAAAATGACCGCTAGGGGCACAATTACTAGGATATAACTAAAAAGTCAAATTTTATCAGATAATCGCTATGTAAAGGTACTATTTTAATAACGAAACTAAAAAGCTCGTTAATTTTTACGGAAACTCGTTTCTAAGACTTTTTTTGTATCTTCGAAAATATGGGCGGAGGAACCTTGTGGAAAAAAAACCTTTTTTAATTGCTGTATCTTCCACATGCTGTTCCCGAATTTAATCAGCTTAGGCTCGTTTAATAGACACTTTTACACTTACTAAAATACCTACTTTGGTCGTGGTCGCTAGTGCATACCAATTTTTTTTCCGCCGTCAGGCTTATGACTTCCATAATATCGTACCTTGCCGACCTTACAATATTTTTACTTAAATATATATTTCATACTAATCACAAAAATGAAGGAAAAAATTAATAAAAAATATGTCTGTTTTTGGCAATACTAAGTGTTTTAAGTTATTTTTTGGTTTTAACAGAAATGTTTACAAATGCAATTTAAAAGGGTGACCCCATGAATTTCTAAAACTTACAAATTTTCATAATTATGTAATTTTTAATATTTTATTATTTTTAGTACGCCCTTGTTACGGATAGCAAACATTGTTTACCTCATGTAGTAGGTATTCAGTAGTTTTTTTTTATGTATTATTTTAATGTCGGTTGTAAACAAACTTTGTATTCAAGTATAGAAATAGAAATTACTTCTTCTAGTAATGAAAGTTTGATTAAATATTTAAGGTTGCATGTAACATCAAAATCAAAGAAAGTGTTAACACACACGAGACTCTGTTTTGTTATTGAATTTTGAGCAAATTTTATCCTGATAAAAGTTGTTGGATCCAAAACTCTTAATATTGTCACGTGGGGACATAGCTCAGAATTTTATAAATTTAGTAAAGCTAATTAATTTAATTAATAATCTTAAGAAAGTTGGTTTCAGGGTTCCTAACCATTTAGTTGAAACATCTATGTTTTTCTTTAATAATCAAATAGCAAGAAGGCATAAGTGGATACAAGATAATTATAAATTGGTTATTACAGTAAAATCTCTCAATAGCGACAACCTTTGGGGAATCAATTGTTGGTCGGTTAACAGGGGTGGTCGGTTAATAGAGAAAAATTAAAAAAACTGGTCTGCATTTTACAGTGTTTGTTTAGTAATAAGTATCTACATACTCTGAACAGCAATATTAACGCACCACTAAAAATTCCCAACAATTTTGATGTTATTGTTCTAAACCTATTGTCCGATTTAAATGATTTTTTTGCACATGATAGGTTTATCCTTAAGAAATATTACTGTACTCGCAATTTTTGTTAGGAAGTTAATTTTCATGGTATACCGGGTGTAACAAACATGTTGTGTTTTTTTCCCAAAATTTGAAACACCCTGTGGAATATTCTAGGATTCGTACAATATTGCATAGTAATTCTAACGTGAGCCACGTGTTTTCTCAACGTTTTGTTTTTTGATTCAATTAGTTGTATTCAATATTAATGAAGATAGACACTTTTTTAAATCCGCTTGTTTTTAAATTATAAATCACACTTTTATGGATACCTTGATTAACAAACATAAGTAGGCTATGTGAGCAAATGTCAAAGTAATTGTCAGCAGGGTTTGTATTTTGAAAATTATTTCAATTTGATTTAAGTATATTAATGAAGATAGACGATTTTATATTCCAGTATACATTTCTATTAGAAAATCATAAGAAGTAACTTTAAAAAAATGGCTCTAACAAAAAATAACAAATAAACAGATTAATAATTATGTTATAAAAATAATGATTAATTAGTAGCGTGTGTTTCCGCCTCTACTTCTAATAACGGCTGCACATCGGCGTGGCATACTCATAATTAGGTTTTCAATTCGATTTTGTTCAATTTCATTCCAAATTTCAACAACTATCCTTTCTTTGTCTCGCAAGGTTGCTGGGGGAGGCTGACGACGTCTTAATTTTCTGCCAATAACGTCCCACATACGCTCGATTGCATGGGTTAAGATCTGGACTACGCGATGGCCAATGGAGAATTTGAATATTTACCTGTGGCAAATATTCAGTTACAATACGCGCTACGTGTGGTCTCGCATTGTTGTGCATTAACAAAAAGTTATTGCCGATATAAGGAGCAAAAGGTACAACGTGCTCAGATAAAATATCAGAAATATACCTTTCGCTGTTTAACGAACCTCCACGTAGAGGAATAAAATATGTCCGCGCTGTTAAGGAAATTTCTCCCCAAACCATCACAGAGCCTCCATTAAATAAAGTTGTTTCGTCGGTCGGAGCTATACAGGCAAAACCTAGATTCGTCCGTAAACAAAACATGCCGCCAGTCCTCAATAGTCCAGTTTACAAGCTGCGTAGCGAATTGTAATCTAGCTCTACGGTGATCTGCGTTTAATGCGGGGCCTGTCGCTGGTACTCTAATATGCAAGTGCTCGGTAAGACGTCTCACAGTATCAATGCTCGGCTGGATGTTATGAACGGCACTAAGTTCGATTAAAATATTTCTCGACGTGGTAAATCGTTCTCTTAAAGCACGTAAACGAGTGAAACGATCTTGAGCCACTGTAGTGACTCGAGGCCTGCCTTGCCCAGGACGTCTATGGTAGCCATTGGTATCTCTGAAGCGTTGATCGACACGGGATATTGTAGTATGAGTAACTCTCAACTTCAAATCAATGGCATGGTAGGTCATTCCTTCGCCATGTAAAGTCACTGCTTGAACACACTCGTCACGGGTCAAATTTCTTGTAACGCGCTCCATTTTCACCCAACAGCCAAAAATCTAAATTTATTAACTTACTCGATTTCAAACAATACTTAAATTAAACTGAAATAATTTTCAAAATACAAACCCTGTTGACAATTACTTTGACATTTGCTCACATAGCCAGCCTACTTATGTTTGTTAATCAAGGTATCCATAAAAGTGTGATTTATGATTAAAAAACAAGCGGATTTAAAAAAGTGTCTATCTTCATTAATATTGAACACAACTAATTGAATCAAAAAACAAAACGTTGAGAAAACACGTGGCTCACGTTAGAATTACTATGCAATATTGTACGAATCCTAGAATATTCCACAGGGTGTTTCAAATTTTGGGAAAAAACACAACATGTTTGTTACACCCGGTATATCATGAAAATTAACTTCCTAACAAAAATTGCGAGTACAGTAATATTCCTAAAGGATAAACCTATCATGTGCAAAAAAAACATCATTTAAATCGGACAATAGGTTTAGAAGATATTAACATCAAAATTGTTGGAAATTTTTAGTGGTGCGTTAATATTGCTGTTCAGTGTATATGTAAATAATTTTAAATATTTTTGTTTAAATTTATCAGAACTAAAATTAAATGAGTTGAAGCCAATTTACCAATATGTATATACTGCACGTGCATAGGAACATATATATCATACAATGTACTATGTACCGTAAATAATCAGAAATCAATGATTGCTTCATATTGATAGTCAATCATCAGATATCAGACTCAATAACTCCTACAGTACAAGGACAAAGTCATTTATTTCTTACAGCGTTAAAGAATTTAAATGTAATAAAAACTATGTATACGTATAAAATAACAAAAAAAAATGGGGTAAAATAAAGATGCAGAGTATTTTATCGATCAAAATATTCAGATAAGCCCGACAAAAGATGAAACCAATGTATGGAACCGAAGAAACTGTAGGAATATAGGAAACAAATAATCAGCTACCGTATTATAAGTAGGGGTGGGGATTATCAAAAGTCATAATCGATTATGTCGATTTAATCGAAAAATCGATCAATCGATTGTTGGATATTTCGATTAGTCGTTTCGTTGATATATTTATATCTATTAACCGAAAAATCGTTATTAATCGATTATTTTGCCCACCTCTACTTTAGACCATTGTTATTTAAGTATTTAAAACCTGTGTTTAGGCAAATAATGCGTTAATATGGCTAAAAACCTATATAAGACTACTATAAGTATGATTTTAAAAATAACTACTTTGTAGATGTTTTACTATAGTTTTTCTTAGTTAAAAAGATTTGCAATGCCAGTTTTACATTCTGTCTTTTCATGCTAGATGGATACAAAAATTTTAAATTTAAAGACGAGCCAAATTTTAGTAACCTGTTGTGCTCCAGACAAGGCTCCAAGTCATGCATTCGTTTAAGACACGCAAAAATTGCAACTTTGTTCTCGCCAGTAAAAAAGTCGGGAAATGTAAATGTCTGTGCAGGTTTTTAAGTTAAGCCAGGCATTGTATATAAGGAGATGGACAGAATCAAGCAAGTAAAATAAAGGTCTATTAGCATTGAAAGGATGTGGGTACACCATACCAAGTTCCTTGTTTGGTAAAAAATTTGACATAGCTTTTCCATTAATTGCATTATTGTCACTGAGGACACAAAAAACTTTATAGCTAAACTATACGAAATATTATTGTTTTAAGAAAATGGAAAAGCAATTCATGGTACATTTTAGATATAGGGGCAATGTGAACAACTTTTTTCAAATTTGAATAAATGCTGGTAATCATGAACGTATATGCAGTTGTTACTAATAATTCATGATTATTTACTAAGGCCCTCACCACATTTCCCCCTTTATACTCTAAATAAGGGTTAATATGAATTTCATCCATTAGCAGAGAAACATATTTGTCTTGATCATTTAAATTTTTAAAAATATTTTGTACATAAACCAAAAGAATGTGTTTTTCATCAACATGGGGATTGGTTAAAAAGTTATTACAGACACTCTTGATGGTTGTGGTGGTGGGGTAAAATGATTGGCCAGTGATTTCTTACATATCTGTAGGCATGAGGACTAATTGTGTATACATACTGAACTAACTTGAACAAAATACCATAGTTGTAGTGGACTATCTGTATTATTCTTTTGACAGAGTTCTTAATTTTCATTTTTCGGAGATAAATTGCAGTTCTTGTGCTAAACTATCATCGTCTACTTTTAGGTTTTTTAACAAATCCGACACAATGTTAAAAATTTTATTAATTTTTGACCTATCAGTATTATTGGTTCTGTTGTCATATTTGGGATCTTGGTCAGGATTGAGGATATTCTCAGAGGTATTGTCTGGTTCCAAATCCAAACGAAGAATATTATTCAGTAAATTTCGCAATTCGTCTAAACAACTTGACAAGAAGCGCGTTATGTGTTTATTAATTTGTACACTTACTGGTTGTCCATATGAATATGTACTTATTTCTAAATTATTATTTATTTGAACAGTCCACGTAATTGAAGACCCCGGAGAATACTTAATTTAAAAAAGAGTTTTAGAAGATTTTTCATCAGTAGTTTTTCCTTGCCTTTAAACAAAACATTTTAAACAAATTATTAAATCCTTTGAAAGTTTCATAATTAGTAAGTTCTGCATGTGTGTTAAAATTTCTCGCTTTCGTCACTTTTTGGAAAATGGAACGCGCACTCTTGGTTTATTTAGGTAGTTACCTTTACAACCGACAACACAACATTTATTTGTCATTTTAAAACATTATTTAAACCGCTAATGCACAGTATTTTACACTAAAACAAAGAAATCTCTCGAGATATTATGTTGGCACGGTTCGCACGAAAAAAATGATTTATGACACTATTTAAACCGATAATGCACTAATTTTTGCATTAAAACACAAATAAATCTCTCTAGGGAGATTATGTTGACACGATTCCACGAAAAAAATTATTTAGGACACTGTTTATACTGTTTAAAACCGATAGTACACTGTACTTTTACTTCTAAACACAAACAAATTGTCGATTTGCAGAAAAAATCGCGCAAATTCCCAAAGTAATATTGACAGATGGCGCGACGTTGCCAGTTCGCCTTTAGCGTTTCGCCTAACTACTTCACGTTTTCTAAATTTTTAATTGATATTGGTATTTTCTTACTTAACTCCAAATAAATCTTAATTAAATACTGTTGTGAAATTATAATTAGACTGTGAATAACTAAGTAAACGTAGTTATAAACAAATTCCGTAGAGAAAACCTATTTCAAAGCGCATCCTACCTAACTAGGAATTATGGATACACTTGTCCTTGCATTGTAGGAGTTGTCGGCAGACTGCTTTCTATCTCACTGAGCCTGAAGGATCGAATGTTTTTATTTATTGTAACTGCTTCAGACAATAATAAATAATCGACAGCGACAGTTATTTCTTAATAACCGATTATTTTTCACCAAATCGCTAGAAGGAAGTAGAGTTTTGACATTTGAAAGGGAATGAGGTTTGATTTTAAGTTTTTACGCTGTTAAATGACGTTTGAATTGGAAAAAGTGTTTATGTTAAAGAAAATAGAGCAATCCAAATAATTGTATGCATTTTGTTATAATTTGGTTTCAGACGACCGCTTCTACAACAGCTTCATTAAAATATATTATATAACTTATATATTTCTCCGTAAATTACAATCTTAAATTAGGATTCCAACCACAATACTGATGCACGCTAGCGGCGCTAGTGGAAACCTTGTACGTAACCTATATGCTTTTTGCGAATAATTACTAGATTTCATCGACATAAAAAGGGAAGAAGTTTTCATAGGAAAACAATGACAATATCGACAAACACAGAAATAAAGCTGAGTTTTTGACAAATTTTTTGGTATAATGACGTCACGCGTTGTGATTGACGTGACACAAATTAAAAAGTACGATTTGAATTTAATAAAATACTGTCATTCAGCGATTATTTTAAATAATATAACTGTATTTGTATGTTCTCATAATCTTATTCACCTTTTCACAAATTTATTTCTTTTTTTCACTAAAAAAAAATAATTATATTTGAACTTAATATATTTCCTATTTTGGCAACCATGCTAGAATGAGGATAAAGAGGATATGTTTGAGGAGGTAAGTTAAGGGTAGGTGTAGGTTACTTTAATGTTAAAATTGCACAGATAATCGAAATTTCTGCATAACTGATAGTCAACTCCCATATAGGAATGTTAAAAATGAACTATGCTTTGCTTATTATTAGGAATAATGGTCGCATTTATTCGTTTCTATTCTCATTCCTTTCTTTTATATTATAACATTCTAAGTTTAAATATAATTTTTTATTCTTCAGGTGTTCCCCGTGCCAAACACCTTTGTTGGTAACCATCTACCCTTCATAGGGTTCACCTACAACTCAGACTATCAGCTGTTGTCAAGCGATGTCGTAGATAACAAAACCACCAATCATATTTATAATGATAGAGACAACAAAGCTCAAGTAACTAAGTTAGAGGCATTATTAGAACACGAGAAAAGTAATGTAGAGACTTTAGAAGCAAAACAACGAATACTAATAGCTCAACTCGATGCATTAGCTCAACGCGAAGGCGATTTTCGTGATGAAATATCCAAGTATGAAAAAGAAATTACATTAATCAAGCATAGTTGTAAGGAATTGCAGAGAAAGGCGGAGTGTGAAGGTGACTTAAGAAAAAATACCGAGAAAATGCTTTCAGATCTAAAGCATAAGTTTGAAGAGGAACAGAGTAGAAGGACTAAAGAAATGAATAATAACCAACAACATAACGATAAGATTCACACGCTCGAAAAGCAAATAGGAGAAATGCAGGAGAAACTTAAAGTTGAAACTGAAAACTGTCAGAGATTACGTAAGCAAGGTACAGAGCTCACGATGGCCAGATCCAACTCTGAGTTAAAGGTGAGTGAGTTACAGACAATGTTGCAGAATTTACAAGCTCAAAAAGATTCGCTGGAGAACGAAGTTGCATCGTTGCACGAACAACTTACTCAAGAAAGAAACATGTTGGCTCAAGCATCTGACAATCAATTAATGCTAGAGAATAAGTTATCGTCGCTAAATAAGGAATTGGATAATGTAAAGCAAAAGGAAGTGAAAACGGCAGCGGATAATTCACAGCTGAGTGAAACGGTGTCGTTTTTGGAGAAAGAAAATGCCGGGTTGACTGCTGAATTAAAAACTGCTCAAACTCGATATCAGCAGGAAGTTAAGGCCCATGAAGAAACTGAGAAGAGTCATATGCATAATAAGGAAGAAGCTAATTTGGAAGTTGTCAAAGGTAATTATTTTTTTATTTATTGTAATCTAAAAAACATATTGACGATTATTTCTTTTTAATGCAGAACTTATGGAGAAAATTATAACTGGTAATTTAAATAGGTACAGTCGAACTTTGATAACTCGAACCATGGCTTGCCACAAAAAAGTTCCAAGTTGTAAATACTTCGGGTTATTACGTAAAATACATACAACAATGTATATATTATTTATGTCTGTCCTATACAGGGTGTTATTTAAGTACGTAACCAAACTTCAAGGGTTAATAATTCTTTGAGTGATTCTAAGACGAAAAGTTTATATAAACATATGTCCGGTAATGATTTGTTTTCAAGATACAGGGTGTTAAACTTAAAAAAAAAATTGTTTTTTCGTAAATATGTTAATAAACCTTTAGCCGATTTTGTTGAAAATTGGCAGTGTTATTTAGGGTAGCAAGGGGCTAATTCAGCCCTAACTAGATTAAAATTTTTAGGTCCAGTGGCGTCCCGGGAGCCACCTTAACGAAGATTTTTGACAAGAAAAATATGCGCCACTGATTTTTTTGCAATTCTTGCATTTTTTCGCAATGAGCGACTAAAACTACAACTTTTTTATTTTTATAATTTTTTTCGTATCTTGCTTTGTTTTTGAGAAAAAACATAAAATCACTTTATTGCATGTCCCTGGGACAACATAAAAAAAAAATGGTTATTTACGGGGTGTTGAAATATTCAAAAAAAATCCCAAGTAACAAGAAGACGCAAACTAATATAACGCTGACATTTGATGACAGTTTTTAATGAATACAAATGAATTGTTCGTCTTATTTTGCCAGTAGTATGCCCAGTGGTAATGCCGGAAATTAAAAAAACAAACGAGCAAGGAAAACGCTTTATTAAAATCACACTCAAACAAATGTTACGCTATTTTCTGTAACATTTAACAATAAGTAACACGAAACTTACAATAGTTGCTGAAAATGTCCTCCTTCAACTTCAATGCAAGCATTACCTCGTCTTAACATCGATTGCCGAACACGTTGAAATATTCCCGGCGTATATCTTATTTATTTATTTACAAACTCTACAGTAGATCCAATTACAGAGTAGGATAGTTGACAGAGACAGTATAACAAAACTAAAATATTGTATTTAACATATTCTTAAGCTTAACGTAACTAATATTAATCAAATCACATTTATTTTGAATTTGATTATACAGCATGCACATTTGTGTAATAGGTGAATTCTTATAGTAATTTGTACGGGCGGTATCAACATACAATGTCAGAGGACGTCTTGTTCTATAGGACGGCACATAAAAATTCAAATAAGACAATAGTGTGGAATCGTTAACTAAGTTATGTACTAGCTTGTGTAAAAAAAGAACAGATGCCATTTTTCTGCGATCCTCTAAGGTCCTAAGATTGTACTTTTTCATAATATCCGTTTTGGGTATATGCATTTGATAAACTCCAGTTGCTTTATAATGAATATATCTTAGAAACTTATTTTGGATCCTTTCTATGCTATATTTATGATTGTCATACTATGGACTCCATACAATTGAGCAATATTCTAAAACACTTCTTACATACGCAATATAGAGAACTCTTATACATTTCATATTTGTGAATAGTCTGCAATTTCTGACTACAAAACCATACATTCTAGAGGATTTTTTTGTTATTTCAGCGACATGAGTTTTAAAAGTTAATTCAGAATCGAAAATGACTCCTAGATCCCGCATCTCCGTAACCGGGGCCAATGTCGTGCCATCAATTAAATATTCATAATTTATTATGATTTTTTTCCTGCTGTAGCTAAGAACATAACACTTACTTATATTAAAATACAACCGATTTTTAATTGTCCACTGATATAGTTTATTTAAATCTTCCTGGAGACTTTGACAATCATTGGCATCTTTGACCCTTATATAAAGTTTTAAGTCATCGGCAAACATTAATACATTGGATTGACTTATTTCTTTAACTAGACTGTTGATGTATAAAAGAAATAACAATGGCCCAAGGTTATCTGATCACATGAAACCTGTATCCATTGGATTAATTCTTCTTTAGTGTTGACTGGAGTTTTATGCTACTATGCTAAAGTGAGGTGGGGCCCCATCGTGCATGAGCCACATTGCGCCTCTTACTGGCAGTGGAACATTTTCTAATAGTTCAGGTAATACAAATTCCAAAAAATGATCTCGGTGGTTAAAAATGTGGTCCGATGAGATAATCACCCACAATACCAATCCAAACATTCACGGAAAATTGTTGATAATTATTTTCTATAACCGCATGGGGATTTTCTTCAGCCCAGATATGATCGTTATGATATATGTATATTTATTTGAGTAAAAATGCGTTACAGTTGCGTAGGTAAAAATATAACTTTAATACGTATCCGTAAGTATAATTTGGCAAAAGAACACAATTAATTGTGATGCAGCGGAATTCCTATGCTGATAAGTAAAGGGCGGAATATATGCACTTAAATATAGCCAAAATCTGCGCATATAGATGCCTTGTTTGCCTTTAAAATATGCAGTTATATGCTTTTTTGGCCAAATATGCATACTGGTATGCAATATTTCTTAATTATTATAGTGACATAGGGTAAAGAAAGACCATAGGTTCTTAAAAAAGATGTTTATTTAAAAAAACAATAAAAGTAAACAATTCTTTAACCTGAAATTGTATAAAAGGCATTTATTACTAAATATTTTTCAAAATTTTCAACTAAAAAGGATGGTCTTCTATCAGTAAAAATATGTTTATACAAAGAGAAGCTTATTTTAACTTCTGATGATGTAATCGGACAATACTGCAACTTAGGTAGTAAAGTATAAGGTCAAGATACAACTCCGTTGAATGGTTTACCTTAATAAATGCTTTTTACTGCAGTTAAGTGTTTAAATCCTTCATTCCCTTTTACATTTACATTCAATCTGTTCCTTACTTGACCTCTTACTTTACCGGGGATGTTGTTACATTTAGCGAAAAAAGTTTCAACAATACTATTGAGTCTCTTAAACTTAAATTTCTACTCTAACGAGGATATTATGTTCTGTATAAAACTGGAATTAACCTTAATAAAAAGAAGATCTTTAACTACACTTGCAATTTTTAACAACTCTTTACTTTGCACAACACACTGCGAATCGTCATCTAAATCCAAAATTAGTTCTTTAATGGCTTCGAAATGTACTGCGTAGAATATTGCGGCTTTAATCCATGTTCCCCACCGGGTAATTACAGGCTCTGGAGGTAAACCAACTCCTGGTAATCTCTCCTTATACATCTGCACTCTTAGAGGTGCTTTTAGAAACACTTTTTTTACATTTGAAATTAATTTATTTACTAAAGGATATTCACTTCTGACGGTTTATGCGACTCGGTTTATTCCATTTAAAAGACAAGTCACATGTACCATATTGGGGTAAAAGATTCTTAAGTTTAAGACAAAAGCACAAAGAACTTCTCATCTGGGACTGGATTTGGTGAGAAAAAGGTCGATAGGGACTGCTGAATAAATCGGGATGCGGTCACATTATTAGTTTTGTCTAGCTGCTTAGAAGCTATTAAATATGGGGTTGTTGCTTTATCTTCTTAAAGTGCTCCAGTCATAAGATGTGCGACATATCTGCCACAAGCATATGTGTTTTCATCAACAATAATGTACAAATTTTGATCACCCAGTGAAGCTCTAATTTCTTCTAGAACGGTTTCGTATACTGAATGGACATTATTTTTTCTAAGCGCGGATTCGTCAGGAATGATTTGTTGACAATATTTTTGCAAAAATCCTCTAAATTGCGGATTTTGCAATTTTTTAAGGGTATGTTTGCTGCGACCAAAGCCTTGCATAAGTCTTCTTAAAAAATTTCCTTTTCAGATTTCGATTTTGCTCCAACATTTTGAAATGCGTTTTTTACACTCAGCTGAACTGGCTCAGATTTCATTTTTTGTAACTTTGATTTATGCAGCGGTGTTTTCAAATGTTGATCAATTTGGAACTTTTTTTCACAATCAATAATTTTTGCACATGCTTTACAGAAGACTTTTTCTCCACTAAACTCTAACTCTGGGAAGTTTTTAATCCCGGAAACCCCCAATAAATACCTTTTGTATAACCAGAATATAAATATTAATTATTATATAATTATCTTCAGATTGAAAATCCCTAAAACAAGTGCCGGACTGGAACTATGAGCGTAAAAGTTTTCATGACCGGGCGTTTTTAATTTTTTGATATCGCCGAAAACATAAAAATATGCTCATAAAATAATAATTTGGGAAGAATATGCATTTTATTATAAAATTGACAAAATATGCAAAAAATTAATATATATGCACTTTCCATATATTCCGCTCATTACTGATAAGTATACATACAAAAAAGTCAGTTATTTGTGACTGACGAGAGGATTTTGTATTTTTATTTTCAACAAAAGAGTCAATGTTATTTAGACCATTATACAGAAAATCGGTTGTATGCTCACTGGGTTTCATTATACGAACGAAAAACGCTCAACGCATTGAAACCAACTCGTTTGAAGGTGGTCGCTGCAAATCATCCTCTATATCAGTGTTTCTCAACCTATTGTAGAGTGATGAATCCTGGAGCACTTATATTTTTTTTTTGAGGAACCCCTTAGCA
This sequence comes from Polydrusus tereticollis, assembly GCA_963920685.1. NCBI lineage: Eukaryota > Metazoa > Arthropoda > Insecta > Coleoptera > Curculionidae > Polydrusus > Polydrusus tereticollis. The sequence continues at coordinate 111,318,212 of OY987327.1, read as the reverse complement.
CTAAAATATGAGATATTCCATTTTTCATCAGAACAACATCATGCTACTTTTAGCTTAGGTATTTTTTATTAAATAATATTTCATCTAAGCAAGCTTAATGGGATGGCTAAGGTTGTTTTCGTGACACAAGTTTGTCAAAATCAGGTTTAATGTTCGAAAGGTGTATCCACATCTCTAGTTCAGAATTAAGTTTTTTTTTTTTGGTCAGTCTTTGTAAGAGCATACTTAGAAAATCTTCCTTCACAACGGTAAGTTGTAGCAAATGGTAGTAGTTTTTTTGCAGCACAATTGGCAATTTCTTGTTAATCAATTATTGGGCCCAAAACTCGTAACAAAGTAGCCGAGTTAAAAGTAGTTTTTAGGTTCCCACCAGCTGCTGTAGCAATTGATAAAAAATTCTCGATTGTGACTGAGAATGGATTGCGAAGCCGGCTTAGATCCTCTTGTCGTGTTGGAAAATATTCATTGAATGAAGTTTGTAAATGGAAATTCCGGCGCTTTTAAGCAGATTTAGGGGATCCCGAATGTTCTAGTAGGCGTTCGACATCGAGCTTGCTCGCGAGATTTATTTTTAGCGTGAAGAGCGGCTGATACCGGGGACGTTGCCGGATTGAGTCTAATATCTCGTTACAATATTCAAATATTGATTGAATATACTTATGCGTTTTTAATACGAAACAGCTACGTATAGAATAGAAATGAGACAGGAAATAAATCACTAGGGAGAGTTCTATGAATATTTTTTCATATTTTTTTGTGGGGTGATCCTATTTACTACTATTTGTTTTATTGACCTCTGACTCGGAACCCCAAACCCCCCTCTGTGGAACCCTGGGATTCCACAGAACCCAAGTTGAGAAACTGCTGTATATTATCACTTTGGCTGCCATCATTATGTCGAGCTGTACAGATTCGGATTCAAATTTGACAGATATTTCTGTTCCACTTAGTACCAATTAATAAAGCATATACAAGAACTTAAGTAGCGTAGAAACTAAACTGCTTGCATCGTTATTCTATCAAACGAGCAAAAAAACACGTAGTTAGGAGATTGATTTCGATAGAATTCGACAGAATTCGACTTGTGGACAGCGGCGCCGAATATTCTGCTCGAGTTATCAAGATATTCGAGTATTAGGAGTTCAAAAGTTATTGAGTACAAATTACACATTATTCTCACTCTTGACTTTATCTCCAACCAATTTGCTTTGAGTTATCAAAAATTTGAATTATCAAAGTTCGACTTATTGGAGTTTGACTGTATTTTCTTTTTTCTATAAATGGTGAGTTTTTGCTAAAATTAATTTTTTTTTGGTTTCTGTAAAAGAATAGTCTTTAAATCATTACAAATATTAAATGTTCATATTGATCTTATCAAAAACTCTTTACCCGTAAATTAGAAAGTTGGTTGATGTAAATAAGCTGTATTAATTACCTACACATTATTATTACCTTGATTTTAAAAGTATTACTGTACTACACATAAAAATTTAATATTTTTTAAATACACTCATGTGCAAAGAAAACGGTCATTATAAAATTTTGATTAGTTTTAAGGCTTGATAACTTTTTTATTTTTAGTCCGATTTGAGTGTTGTTTTTTTTTTTATAGAATTGTAGGTACAACCATCGACTTTAACGTGTCTTTTACGAATCTTAAGTAACGTTGGTTATTCCGCATATTATACAAGGATAATCGAAATGTGGTTTTTTTCTCTAATTTCAAAACACCCTGTGGAATAACCAAGTAACAAAATTGTTTCAAAATACCAGTTTTCACTTAGGGTCATCTATTCTTTACATTTCGTTTTTTGGTTCATGTCAATACCTGCATTCAGTCTCACACAAATGCAAAATGATCTTGGTTATCAATAATTTAGATTTTTTCGTAATTTCATTATTGTTGGAACGAAAATAAAATGTTTGATCTGCCAAGATAAACAAAAGATTATCAGGACGCGGAAAAAACTATTGTACTAATCAATATTTAATTACAAATTAATTTAGGAACAAGCTTGTATAATATTAAAAAAAATACATGATGATTCTCGGAAAACAAACTTATTAACTACCAACTAATTCGAACTTAAATATGCATCAATACTTTGTATTGCCTCCTCTAGCCCTAATTACTGCCTGGACACGTCGGTTCATATCATCGATGAGCCCGCGAATGTCGCCTTGCGGAATATTCCTCCATTCTTCCTGAAATGCCGCACGGAGCTTGTTTAATGTCGCTGGTACCACTACTCGACTTCTAACGCGTCTTCCGAGCATGTCACACACATGCTCTATGAGGTTTAAATCTGGAGAACATGCTGGCCAGTTCATTTTCTCAATCTCAATTTCTACCAAATATTCAGTGACGCACATTGCGGAATGTGGTCGGGCATTATCTTTCATCAAGATAAAACCATCGTCGATAAATGGAGCAAAAGGAACTACATAATTTATTTCTGCCTGTTTCCCTAAAGCGTTTAACTACTCTTTCAATGGTAGAGCGGCTGGTGTTAAGTAATCTGGCCACATACCCATAATTTCGCCCGTCATCCACTAAAGCTACAGTTTTTGCACAATTTTTAGCACTTAAAACCATTGCAAATAGACAAATTTACTGTCAAACTGACAATAAAGTTTCAAACAACGAAAGGCACAGCCACCTTGTAAAAAAAATTCTGAATTTATATTGCATTGAAAATTATGTAAAAATTTAAACTATTGATAACCAAGATCATTTTGCATTTGTGTGAGACTGAATTTATGTATTGACATGAACCAAAAAACAAAATGTAAAGAATAGATGATCTTAAATGAAAACTGGTTTTTTAAAATAATTTTGCTACTTGGTTATTCCACAGAGTGTTTTGAAATTAGAGAAAAAACAACATTTTGATTATCCTTGTATAATATGCGGAATAACCAACGTTACTTAAGATTGGTAAAGGACACGTTAAAGTCAATAGTTGTACCTACAATTCTATAAAAAAATCACTCAAATCGGACCAAAAATAAAAAAGTTATCAAGCCTAAAACTTAATCAAAATTTTGGAATGACCGTTTTCTGTGCACATGAGTGTATATTACAGCAAAATTCAAATAAAACAGTGCAATACACAGTATCACAATAAACAAATAATTCAAATTGAAAATTATACCAGATTAAAATTGTACTGACAACAAATCACCTGGGTACTACTACCTTGTCGCAACAGATACACAAAGCGATTATAGGGTGACATTAAAGAAATCTAGGTTTTTAAGCTGATTTGCCAATTTTACCATTCTAGAAATAAAGGAGCTAGATCCAAAATTAGTCATATAGATTTATTTAATTGAAATTGTAATAGTCCTTTTTATTTAACGTTTTGAGATTACATCATTAAAATGAAACAATAATCTGTTCAAAACCAATATTACTCAGCAAAATGAAATCTAAAAAAACCTGAGTCTACTGAGTCTGCCATTCATTTAGGTACAGTTTTAAACATATTCGAAATTAGGAGGTGCGATGAGTATACTTTCAAAATTTACATGCATTTTAGTAATTCAAAAGATTTTAAAAAATATATAATAATACATTTTTTTTTTAAATTACAAAATACTCACACCTAATAACTAACCCGAATTTTCAAAAATTATACAGGGTGTTAATGTGATCATGTTACTGACAAACTTCTAGGGTTGATAGAACTCAGGAAAAAAAATTGAACATGGGTCGGGAAACGCTTCCTCAGGGAGTTAGAGCCCTTTAAAGATGACTTCATAAACTAGTTTTCGTTTTGTAGCTCCGGAACTACTTCAGCTATCGCAACCAATTTTGGGACATAAATTACTGTTAGTGAGTTCATCTATTTCAGCCTATTGAACAATGTTAACTTTAACTAGAAGCGTCCGAACCGGTGGGTATTAGGGTAAATTTGACCCGATTCCTCTAAGGCTTCAATTTCTTGCTGTTTTGACATCAGATTGTGATGTTCCTATGCCTTTAACATAAAAAGGGTACACTCTGTAAAAGTCGTTAAATGTCACCGTGTCTTCGGAAATTGGCTGAAAACAAGTTAAGATACAGAAATTAATTATTGAAGTCTTAAAGAAATTAGGTCAAAAAAACAGTGAGGTTCAGTACAGATATCAAGAGATAAATTAATCACCGTTATTATTATGGTACGTAGTACAAAAAGATACTTAAAATAGTAGTTGCTGAAAATGCCTACCACCACGCTGGATACATTTATTGCACCAACGCAGCATATTTAAGTTGACGTGCTTAAAAACTTTAGGCATGGTTTAGATTACTTCAGCCGCAGCGGAAATTCTAGCCAGCAAATCTTCTGACTCGACTGGAGTTTCATAAACGAGACTTTCATATACCCCCAAAGAAAAAAAACGGCGACATGCTATTAATTTATGGGGAAGTTCGATGTAATGGCAGAGCCGCTTCTCGACTATATGAAGAGCGGTTTCCTGAAAGGTGAATCCCAGCTGTTTGAAAGGGTCAATCAACGGCTAAGGGAAACTGAGCCCGTAAAGTAAGACGGTTGGACAATTGCGCGCGAAGGACCATGCAAACCCTGGATTTTGAGGAAGAGGTGTTTCGGCGATTTGAAAATAATCCTTAGTACCCGAGCAGCCGCAGATGCCATGCATGTAAATCATGTCAGTGTATGGGAGGTTGCTCATAAACAGCCACCCCTACCATCTTCAAAAAATGCCAGCATTGGGACCAAATGATTTCATGCCCCGCGTAGAATTTTGCCAGTGGTTTCTTGATCGGTGTACAGAAGAACCTCAACTTCCAAAATATGTACTTTTTACTGACAAGGCTGTGTTTAGAAAAGAATGCATTTTTAATTCGCGAAATAGTCATGTGTGGGATGAGGACAACCCTCATGGTGTTCACATAAGGGGGTATCAACATAGGTTCTCGGTGAACATGGGGGCCGGCATTGTTGGAGAACGATTAATTGGACCGATCATGTTGCCTCCTCGTTTAACCGGTACTATTTATTTTAATTCTTTAAGAAATGTGTTGCCAGAATTGTTACATGATCTGCCCCTAAATATACGACAGAACTTTTGGTTCCAACATAATGGAGCGCCAGCTCATTTTTCACTTCTTGTCTGCGAGCACCTAAATTGGATTGGCTGCAGAGGCACTGTCACCTGACCAGCGCGCCCCCCAGATCTAACACCTTTACATTTTTTTCTTTGGGGGTATATGAAAGTCTCGTTTATGAAACTCCAGTCGAGTCAGAAAAAGATTTGCTGGCTAGAATTTCCACTGCGGCTGAAGTAATCCAAACCATGCCTGAAGTTTTTAACCACGTCAACTTAAATATGCTGCGTTGGTGGAATAATTGTATCGAGCGTGGTGGTAGGCATAGAATTTTCAGCAACTACTATTTTAAGTTTCTTTTTGTACTACCTACCATAATAATAACGCTGGTTAATTTATCTCTTGATATCTGTTCTAAACCTCATAGCCCTTTTTACCTAATTTCTCTATGACTTCAATAATTGATTTCTGTATCTTAACTTGTTTTCAGCCTATTTCCTGAAAGAAGAAACGGTGACATTTAGCGACTTTTACAGAGAGTATCCTTTTTATGTAAAAGGCATAGGAAAATGATAATCTGATAGCAAAACGGCAATAAATTGAAGCCTTAGAGAAATCGGGTCAAATTTACCCTACTACCCCCCTGGTTCGCACATCCCTAAATTAAAGTAAACATTGTCCAATAGGCTCAAATAGATAAACTTACTGACAGTAATTTATGTCCCAAGATTGGTTGCGGTAGCTGAAGTAGTTCCGGAGCTACAAAACGAAAACTAGTTTATGAAGGCTATGTTTAGAGGGCTCTAGCCCTGAGGGAGCGTTTCCGGAACCATATTAATTTTTTTTCTGTATTTTATCTACCCTAGAAGTTTATAACATGATCACATTAATACCCTGTATAAATATATTTAGGTAAAGTAATTTAAAACAGAAATGAAAAAAATTGACCACGTGTAACTGTAATTAATAATAAATAAAACCCTACATTTTGGGTGAATGTCAGATTCTTTGCGAAAATATTACTAAAAATACAATAAACAAACACAAATTGCGACAAGAGTATATAAGTATATAAGACACTAAAAATATAGGCATCAGGTTTGGTATATTTCCCCAATGGAAATTTTAATCAACGACCTTTTTGAGCCACTCCTAAATTATTTAGAATTTTGCACAGCATGCCTAGAAAGATTACAGAAGTTTATTTTACTTTTGAACAGTTTAATACTTCTTAATCCACATTGCTTGTACGATAGATACATTCTTTAAGAATTAATATTACTCTTTTCTTTTGCACACACATCACTTACAGAACATCATAGATGAATCTACAAATGCTCATTTACATTGTATACTATTTATTTTTCAGATTGCAATAATTGCAATTGTCAGTAATTTTCAAAAATATCATTTTAGCATTACAAACCAAGCTTAATGAAGAAAAGAATGCTAGGCAGAAAGCAGATTTAAATTCTCAAGAAAAGGAAAGGCAAATATCCATGCTCTCGGTGGACTACCGTCAAATTCAACAGAGGCTGCAAAAGTTAGAGGGTGAATATCGACAGGAAGTCGAAAAAGGAAAAGTGTTTTATTCTCAAGTAGAGCAAGAGCAACAGAAGAAAACAATACTACAATCGGAAATTGCTCAACAATCGAATGAATTAATAAAGTTAAAAGTAAAGGAGTCTCAGTTGGCGGCGGATTTACAGAAGATACAGGTAAATCCCATATTATTACATACCTATTATATCCTGTTGTTGATATAATATTAATTTATTTGTTATAGTTTGAGTACTATATCTTCAATTAAAATTTTCAAAAATCCACTTAAAATATGAGTATTTGAACAAATTAGTAAAATTTTACTTTTTCTATTGCACATGACTTCCCTGACAAAATTAGAACATTGTATTACCTTTTGTTTTTTTAGTCATTTTTGTAAATCTTTATAGCTATAACAAAGGATGGTCTCCAATAGTTTGTAACCTGTATGTTAGTCTTTAGGAATCGATAAGAGATATTTATCTTTCTATCTTATTTGTAATTCTTTTGTTGACAAATCAATATGAAGTTTAATAATCTACGTATATTTTTATTATCTTGTGGATGTGTGAACAGCTTTTAATTTTTTTTTTTCGTTGTTAGAGTGAAATTATTACCCCACTGCAGATTTATTTTTCCAGTTACTAAACGTATATCTGTTATTATAAAGAATTTAATTTCGACATTAGGCTTCACTCCCAAGCAAACACAGGAACACAAAAAAATATTATATATTATATTTACTTTGCTCATATTATTTTCCAATGCATGATAAAATTTAATTATATTGATCCTTAAAATAATTTATGAAAACTTCTTTTATTATTTTGGAGATTTATTATATAATAGCATTAATACACAAAAGTAAAATATATTACTTTTTTGTGTGACCCCCCCCACAAAACCAGGTTCTGGATCCGCTCCTGTTCACGCCTAAATAAATCAGCAAATAACATAAAAAAACAAATTAGTATTTCGTACGTAACGTGTATTTTAAAAAAATCAACATTATAATTCACAAAAAACAAGCTAACAATAAGACATAAATAATATAAATATGCTCATATTAATAAACGAGGAGTACTGACAACAAAAGTTGATCAAAACTTATGATGGGGTCATCGTGAGGTAATTAAAAGTATTAAAAATAACCAAAAATATCATATATGGGATAAAACACCCAGCTAGAGCTTCGGATTCCAAGTATAAGGGAAGTATGAACCAAGAAATTACATGTGTTAAGAATAAATTTGAAGCCAGGATGTTATACCCCATTCCTGATATTTATAATAATTTGCTTTAAATACTTTTAAAATTAAATCTAAACTTAAATGCTTATAAACCCAGGATATTATGTATTAGTTATTATTTAAAACTTTTAATTATACAGAGTGGCAAAAAAATCGCGCATAATGCCTGTAACTTTCGAATTAACTCGTATATAAAAAAGTGACCTCTATGAAAGTCGTTCAGTAAATTATTCCCCACATTTCTACCTGCATGAATTTTTTCTGTCATTTCTGGTTTGGTTGCCATAGGGACTAACTTACTTTTTTTAAATGGAATTCCCTGCATATGATTGCATATGATTGCATATTTGGATTCTACTGGGAAAGCTCTGAGTTTTTTGTGTTTCAAATTTTCACCTATCTGCAAGCGTTTCCGAGATAATGACAGCTCCAAAATGAAAAACTTCCTAATTATAATTATTCCTACCTAATACCCACCGGTTGAGTCAAGGTGTTTTCATGACAGCGACCTAAGAGGTGTCAACTTTGAGTTCTTGTTTAATTTTCTGTAGTCTGATTTCTATATTGTTTAAACTATGGTTCATCTGATTGAGAAACAACGAGTTGAAATTTTAATAATGAGCGGTTACGGAAATATGAAGAGATCGCAAGATCAGGTTTGTCAACTTTTCAATGAATGTCAACGGTGTGTCGAGTGGTAAAGAAATTTAGAGAAACAGGGAGTGTTAGGAAAGCCGCTAGATCAGGTCGACCTAAAACAGCAACCGGGGGAGACAAAGCTTTGGATATCATGCTCTCAATACATGAAGATCCAACACGATCACCCAGGCCAATGGCAATGGATTTTAATGTCTCGTCAGTCAGTGAAGAATTTGTTTAAGCAAGAGAGGTTACATCCCCACAAGATAAAGTTGGTGCACGAGTTAAACGAGGACGATTTTGATAGAAGAGCTGAATTTTGTGAGCTGATGATGGATAGATGCAATAATGATAATAACTTTGCAACAAATATAATTTTCTCGGATGAAGCTACTTTCCATTTAAATGGCATTGTTAATAGACACAATTATCGTTATTGGTCTGCTGAGAATACTCACTGATTCCAGGAAAGTCATACTCAGAGGCCCGAAAAAGTTAAATGTTTGGGGGGGCATAGTTGGTAAACATATTGTGGGACCTTTTTTCATAGATGGTAATTTGAATGGCGAGATATATCTGAACCTCCGCAGGAATCACATAATTCCTTCTTGCAAGATGATTTTACAGGGTGTAAATAATGGCATAAACGAACAGGTATGGTTCTACCAAGATGCGGCAAATGTTAGACAATACATAAGCGAACAATTTCCAGGACGTTGGATAGGCAGAAGAGGTGCTATTGACTGGCCAGCGCGATCCCCGGACTTAACCCTGATCGACTTCTTTTTGTGTTGACATTTAAAGAACAAAGTCTACGATAACTGTCCAAATGATTTAGAATCTTTACAAGTCAGAAATTAGTGCGGAAATTCGGGCCATTTCAGAGGACTTCCTTTTAAAGGCTGTAGACGGGTTCAGCGATCGACTGGCGTTCTGCTTAACAGAAAATGGTGGTCATTTTGAACACCTGATTCACTGAAAAGGTTTCACTTGTTTATTATTCCTATGTTAAGTAATAATAATAATAATATTATTATTATTAATATTATTATTATGTTAAGTTGTTGAATTTTCTAGGCTGTTTATTTTGTTATTATAAACTTTGTTACAATTTTAAATAAATAAAAATTTGAAATACAAAAAATTCAGAGTTTTCCTAGTATAATCCAAATATGCAATCACATGCAGGGTGTTCCATTTAAAAAAAGTTAGTTAGTCTCTATGGCAACCAAACCAGAAATGGCAGAAAAAATTCATGCAGGTAGAAATGTGGGGAATAATTTACTGAACAACTTTTATAAAGGTCACTTTTTCGTATACGCGGTAATTCAAAAGTTACAGGCATTATGCGTGACTTTTTTGCCATTCCGGGTATTTAAATCTAGAACAAAAAAAAAATCATTCAGGATAAATATTCATATCTTCATATTCGGAATTGTGTGAAGAATCTTCGGAGAAGGTTTAATGTTCATAACATTTTTATTGGAACACTTCAATAACCTTCTCTGTATGATTGATATAGATTTTCCAGTGTTGTGGTAGTATCTCAGTAACAATTTTTTTCCAAGTAGCCAAAACTTCTATAGGTGAACTTTTTGTACTATTATTTTCTCGTCGTATTTTCTTTTCGCTTCAATTAGACTAAAATGGCAATGGTATGGCGGCAGGCGTAAAACTTGATGCCCTATGTGCATATAATGATATAATTTTTCAGGATTCTTGGTTCTACAAACAATTTCCCATATATTTTGTTTAAATAAATTTCGGTCTACCTTAGTGCTTTTATTTAAAACCCGTTTTCGTGTCCCAACTTTTTCAAGGACTTTCTTCTTCCAATCGGCGGTCATAGCTGACATTATCCATGATTATAATTGATCAATTATCATCCATTTTCTCCAAATTTGGAATTAATTTTGATTTAACCAATTTTCAGAAATTTCGGTGTTGATATTATCGTGATAGTCGCCAGTTGTTTTATTACATTTCAAACTTAACGATTTATTATCGACAAAACCATTCTAATTTCCAGCGTGGGCTGCTACGAATCTTGAACCGCTTCCCGCACTGCACTGGGTGAATTTCCATCCATCTTGCCTGCTCCTTCTCACTACTTTTGCTGAATACCCAAATTTCATCCAAATAGACCAGTTGAAAAGGTTTTCTAATTTTGATGTTTTGTAAGAATGTAAAAATGACAGCCTCTTAAATCTTATATCAGGAATTAAACAGACGAGAGTTGTAACACGTGGCTACATCTCGTGGCAACCACACGCGTCAACCCAACCGGGACAACGAGAATCCATATAGGTTCAAACGGTGGTAAGGCGGCCTATCGCGGTCAAACTACGTTGGGTGGCGCTGGAAGCCAATGTGTCGGTTTAGCAACCGAAAGCTAAATATCAAAAAACAACAAACTTAAAATAAGTTCGTGTACAGAGTTGTCCCTTATCCTTCTGTCAGACCTAATCCCGTACGAAAAGGTAAGGAACCTCGAAGTGCTTTCGGCACAGAAATGCAATTAAACAGACGAGAGTTGCAGCACGTGGCTACATCTCGTGGCAACCACACGCATCTGTTGACGAGCTTATTTTAAGTTTGTTGTTTTTTAATATTTGCTAAACCGACACATTGGCTTCCAGCGCCACTCAACGTAGTTTGCCCGCGATGGGCCGCCTTGCCATCGTTTAAACCTATATGGATTCTCGCTGTCCTGGTTGGGTTGATGCGTGTGGTTGCCACGTGCTGCAACTGTCGCCTGTTTAATTGCATTTCTGTGTCAAAAGCACTTTGAGGTCCCTTACCTTTTCGTTAGACGCAGAGCCTTGCCGATGAGCTGTAGACAGCGAAACGCGTCCAAGGATTGGGTCTGACGGATGGATAAGGGACAACTCTGTACAGCAACTTACTTTAAGTTCGTTGTTTTTTATATCAGGAAGTTCCACTAAAAAGTTGTTATTATTTCCTTGTTTAAATTCAAAGCTTTGGAACGATTTAGCTACGCTAAAGTGACCTGATTTGTGTTCTTTTGCAAAAACTTCATTCCCCCCCAATTTCTCCTAAAGTGATTTTTTAACCGAACCAGCGGGATCACTTGGATTGATTTAGGTTCAGTTGCCTGCTTTGCTGTTGAACCTGGAGAGGTTACAATGTTAATATGCGACATTTTTTTAGAAACAAAGCTATATTAGTGTGTGGCCTTGATTCACTTAACTGATTTTTTGAAATCGAATCGATGCAATTCAAGTTTTCAATAGAATACGGTTAAGGCCGATTTATAAAACTTTTCGTCGCTGTTCCCGCTCGTCGCCGCCGTTCCCGTCGCAATTTAACCTAAGGGGAAACAGCGTATACGTTCAGAAAAGCCGCCACCGCTCCCGTTGGTAGTTCTGAATTGGCCAATTTTTAAATCGCGTCGTTCCCGCTGACCTTGGTCGTTCGTCGTTCCCACTTCTGGCCAATGGGAAGAAAGAAATTTTCGACCATATGGTTTGAAGTTTTGAAGGAAGCGATTTTAGGGTTAGAGTACTTAGAGTGTTTTTCTGTTTTGTGGATTTTACTACAAAAAGAACATTAATATCATATAATAAGGTCCTTACATCACGCTTTTTAAAAGAAAATACAATTCTTTACTTTGTTTTTCTAACCTCAAACCTTCTTTTGTTATTGCGGGGCAGTTTGCAGTTCGACTTTTTTATAAATACCTATCCAACGGCGGCGACGAGCAGGAGCAGTGACAACGAACGGGAACAGCGACGGAAAGTTTTATAAATCGACCTTTATGATAACGAACGTTTGTGGAATGGCATGCACGTTACTGTCATGGTCAATTTGACATAACCAGCTAAATATTGATTTAATTGTTAGTATCGATTAAACTACGACAGCCTGTTTTTTGGTAATTTTTGTCTTGTTTGGGTAATAATTTCACAATGCACCGTTCCTCCATTTTAGGAATCTAAGAAAGTGTTAGAAGAGGAAATATTTAGAGTAAAAAGAAATTGGCAAATGGACCAACTGCAGATGAAAGAACTTCAAGATTCCTTGGAAACCGAACAGTATTTTGCTACTCTATATAAAACCCAAACTCAAGAACTTAAGGAGGAGGTCGACGAAAAAAATCGCATAAATAAGGAATTTGAGGAGGAGTGTGCTTCCTTGAAGCACCAGTGCCAACTTGCTCTTGCTCGTGCTGATTCAGAAGCTTTGGCACGTTCAATCGCCGAAGAAACTGTGGCCGATTTGGAGAAGGAAAAGACTATGAAAGAATTAGAGTTAAAAGATTTACTGTGCAAACATAGAAATGACGTAAATACCAAAGAAGCAGCTATAAATTCTCTTAAAGATCGTGAAATGGATATTAAGAGGCTTAACGAGCAGCTACAGAAAGAAAAGGAGGATATGTCGAGGCAGCTTATGCAATTGCAAGAAGAATTTAACAGGTAGGTTGAAAAGTACAATTTATATAAAATATATTGAAATTCTTATGTCAGGCCATTTCTTTTCACTTTTGCTCTTCTGTTGGATTTTACAATGCTTGTCGATTACTTTTTATCATCATGATCATGAAACACGGGCATTCGCACACTTGATTAATTAAGAATTCGTTATTAAATAAGAACATGTAGTAGATAGGCGTTTACAGGGCACTCACACGATGGAAAGGTTTATAGCGGTTGCGTCCCGACATGTTTTTGAACGGTCGAGACGTATCTGTCGACGGCGAACCGTTGTATGCTCGAGACGATCCGCTTCAATTGAATCATTGCCATTCTAAGGGTAAAAACATAGTGGAGTAGTTCATCTCGCCGCGACGCTCGCCTTACTGCGAATAATAAACAATACCACAGAAACGACTGAACATAAACATACTGGAGTAGTGCGCCTAGCCTCGCACCTCGCCGCGCATCTCGCCGTGACTCGATGAACAAAATGATTTGTTTTTGAAAGGCGGCTGCCTGAAACTAGCTCCGTGATTGGTTCGTTCCGTCGGCGTCATTCGTTCGTCGCCGCACCGTAGGTCGATGTCAGTCTTTTAATATTTTTACGTCAGACAGTAACAGTGACTTTCCAAATAGGGCTTTAAAATGGTGGTTATTACTCTTCAAAAAGGAAAATCGGAGATGGAATGTGCACCCAGTAAATAAAGAACGCACTAAACTTGGTGAATTCCTTACCTTAAATCCATCGCGCTCAAATATTTATATTAAATTTGTTGTTGTTAACATCAATTATTTGATTCGAGTAATTCACTGTGTATTATTTTATAGTAGAGTGCGTGTTTCTAGCAGAGATGATAAAGTAGCAAATGTATGATTTATAATAATAATAATAATAATAATAATAATAATCTTTATTTCAAATTTGGTTGAAATACAACAAAAAGAAATGACGTCACAAATATACAGTTGTATGGCTACAGCAATAAATTCATTATTCACTATTCAATACCTCATATTTTACATGTTAAAATAGTCATCCATGCCATAAGGTTCTAAGTTAATCAACATTTTTTTAATTTCAGTTTTAAATGCCCTTTGACTTGTTATTCTTTTTATTTGTAAAGGTAACCTATTATAACACTTAATACTCATATATTCTGGGCTTTTTTCACTTAGTTGAAGGCGATGCATGGGATAAGAGAGATACTCAGCTCTAGTATTGTAACTGTGATCACCAAGTTGTTCAAATAACGTTTTATTTCTGTACAAAAACATAAGACATTCAAAAATGTATAGTGCATACACAGTCATTATTCCCATTTGTTTGAATACCGTTCTACATGACTGACTAACCTCCAGTTTTTTAACAATCCGTATAAGACGCTTTTGTGCAACAAATGTTGATTGAATGTTTCCATCACTACCCCAAAAAATTATCCCGTATTTTAAAATTGACTCGAAGTTGGCATAATACATTATTTTCAAAGTTTTCTCGTTCATATATTTACCCACCACCCTGATCCCATAGCAGACAGACGACAGTTTTTTTTGTAACTGACTTATATGGACTGACCAGTCTAAATTTTCGTTAATATATAATCCTAGAAACTTTGTATTTTCAGACACAGATACTCTATTACCTATTAAGTCTAAGTAGTTAATATTCTGCATTTTTGATTGTTTTGTTTTAAAAAATATAATATTTGTTTTATCAGTGTTAAGAATTAATTTATTTTCTGTGAACCAATTAGAGACTGAGGTAAGGAGATTTTTACTATCTATTAGGAGTTGACACATAGTTTTATTTCCTATTAGTAGGTTGGTATCATCCGCATAACTAATTATAGTTTGACAGGGTCTGTCTGCTACAGAATAAAGGTCGTTAACAAATATTACAAACATAATAGGTCCGAGTATGCTACCTTGGGCTATTCCATGGTTATTATTTAATATTTTCGATTTATGTAATTGGCCGCTTTTATTTATACCCACTATTTGATTCCTTTCATGAAGATAAGATGTCAGCCACTTCAATGCATGCCCTCTTATCCCATACATTTCCATTTTTTTCACCAATATTTCCCTGTCCAGACAGTCGTAGGCTTTAGACAAATCCAGAAATATTCCAAGAGCGACTTCACCACTTTCAAAACATTTCAAAACTGCTTTAACAAATTGATAATGAGCTGTTTGCGTGGATTTTCCTTTTAAGAAGCCGTGCTGGCTACTATTAAACAAGTTACAGTCACTCATGAATCTGATCAACCTCTTGGACATAGCCAGCTCAAATAATTTAGAAAACCCAGGCAAAAGACTTATAGGCCTATAGCTGTCCATTTTTTGAGGATCTCCCTTTTTATATAACGGTTTGATCAAAGCCATTTTCAAATTGGTTGGAAATATACCATTTTTAAATGATCCATTAATTAAATAACATAGTATTTTTTTTTACAACAATAATAGAGCTTTTTATAATGCTTGTCGGTATTTCATCTATGCCGCTGCTATGTTTATTCTTGATCTGCTCAGCCAACTCACAAATTTCCCCAACATTAACAGGTGCCAAGAACATTGATTGATTGTTGCCCAGAATATTACCGATATATGGTAAAGATTTTACATTTTTCAAAATATTTGGTATTATAGAGATTAAAAATTCATTATATTTATTGGCTATCACATCAGCTCTTCCCTCCAATCTTACCTCATTATTATGTGACATTTTACCAGTGATTTCTTTGTTGATAGTCCACATGCATTTCATTTTATTATCTGAGTATTTAATTCTATTTTCATAGGTTTTAATTCGATTGTTTTTCAGAATGCTATCATATTCTTTTTTAGTTTTTACATAATTTACTTTAATTATTGCTACATTAACATCCCTGGTTCCTAGGCGCTTTTACATTAGACCAAATATAATTAACGCGGAAGTTCAAATGAAAATCGGGAGTTTGTGGATGTTGTTTCGAAGGCGGGAGGGTATCATATGAGAAATTGGGAGGTCTAGCAGTCCTACAGAACGAACCAAACGCGGAGTAATAAACAATATTTAAATAGAAGTAATATATTTATTTATTCGCTTACAATATCTGATGAATCAGAATCGTCACCTAAATTAATAATTATTGGTTCAACCGCTCTCTCCATTAGATGGTCGGTTCTCCACATTTTTTCTTCCTCCTTTTGAACATGTTCAATTGCCTTTTTACATTTTGGATCGCATTATGAAAAAGCCCCTTCACATCTGCAATTTTAAATGTTGTATTTTTTTTGGCTATTTCATTTTTAATTTGTGCCTAGATTAACTCGATAGGGTTAAATGCGCAGTGATAAGGAGGCAAGCGTAAAATACTACGATTCGTGGATTTGGCCAATTCGTCAAGCACCTTTATTTTTTTTAACCAGAATTAATAATTCTGCCTTGACCATATCTTCCTCAAATGCAATATTATGCCTTCTTAGCCATTCTTGTATTTCGCTCTTTCTTGTTCCGGTGTTTGGAGCTTTATCAATACGACTACTGTGGTATGAAGCATTATCCACAACAATGACAGCTTTATTCCCTAGATTGCTTACAATATTTTAAAACCAATTTTCAAATAAATCGGCGTTCATGTCTGCGTGGTAGTCACCCATCTGCTTTGACTCGAATACCTATAAGCCGCCTTCCACGAAGCCGTCATCTGACCCAATATGTAAAATAATCAGGCGCTTTCTTTTGCCTGAAGGATTTTTAATCCTGTCGAAAGACCTTCCAGGAAGGCTTGCCTGGGGTGGATTATGGAAGCATCGACCCACACCTTATTAATAGTGTGTCCCGCATTGATCCAGGTCTCGCCTAAGTAATAGATCTTCGTACCTTCCTGCCTTATTTGCCGGATTTCGCGTAAGTACCTACGTCTCCAGTTTATAATTTCATCTTTTTCCTTCAATTACTATTTCTCTGTCTCCCTGCAAAACTAAAATGAATATTATTACTAAATGTTATTTCTTTATAAATAAAAAGTTAGTGACCAGTAAAGACCTGATTTTATGCATTTTGCATATTTATGCATTTTTGGGTGGGTATTTCTGGCCACCCTGTAAACTGTAAATAATGTAGCTATTGAACCTGCCTTAGTTCCGAAATTAAAATTTTGCCCTATAACTTCAGTAGATGTAGAAAGATCGTTTCCTTTTTACAAACATGTCCTTAGTGATAGACGCCACAATTTTTTAGTTCAAAACCTTAAAAGCACACATAATAACTGGTGCGTTTTATAATTTTTTAAATTAATATCAGTATAAGTTTGATTTAATAAAGTATATTATAACTTGAATTTATCTTTATTCGATACTAAAGGAAAATTTAATTTAGAAAATCAAAATTTAGCTGTTTTGTTACCGCATATTTACGTCTTTTTGCATATATCCTGCATAAATTTTAAAAAATATGTGCATATAATATATGCGCATATTCTTAAGGTTTTTGGTTGCATATAATCCGTTCATGTAACATGTTTTAATAGTTTAAGCAATGACATTTCGTTTGCCAAATCTTATTCACTTTTTGTCAAAAAATGTAAAAACTACCTGAATATATTATTAATTAGTTAATTAATAATTAGTACCTACGACTTACTAACTACTTAAACTTACCGAAAATTAATCTCCTTTACCAGTTTAGACATTTTTGTTCTTTTATAATTTCGAAAGTTATCATCGTTATTTATTGCTGACAATATTTTATCTAAGGTCGGCGGTTCATTTCTGAAAAAGAAATAATGGATTTTCCGACGTATTGATGCCTTGGTTTCTTGTGAAATATTGTCTAGAACTCCTCTAACTCTATGGTATTCTTTAGGAGCAGAAAGACCATTGTCCGTTTTGTATTCTGCTAGAACTTTGTAAACACTGCTAATGGATGCTCTTACAAACAAAGAAATATGTAGTTTTTTTTGTCATATAATAATACATATTAGGCACTACACTTATTGTAACGTTACATTGTAAACTTTATCTTAATACCAAATCATTACCTGAAGCTCTTGAAACAAAGTTCACGCGTTCCGCTTCACTTCCATTTGGCTGGCTTTCCCGGCAAGTTTTATAAATGTTTAGCATACTCTCTTTTTCAGAAACGGACAAAGATGGTTTTATGCGTTTCTTTGGTGGAGATTGTCCAAGTAATTGTCCCTCGTTCATAGTGAAGGTTACTTATTTAATATATCGATTTTATACAAAGCACTATACACACTATAAAAATACAAAACAATAAAAAATCCATATGTTTTGAAAAGGTAATGGGCCATACAAATTTTGTAAATATTTTCAATAATGCGGTGTTGCCGCTTCTACAAGAAGTCAGTGTGGACGATGGCAGATGCAGATTTCGAGCGACATCTCGTGTCAATCAAATGCATCACCTGGCCCGTCTAACAAAAATCAGTCAGAAATGGAGAGGGAAACTTCTGCAAACACCAGACGGGCCGGCCAGTATTGCAGAAGTCGCCGCCAAGCGCGCAGCATTAAAAGCCATTTCGGTTTACGGACCGATTTGCCACGAGATGTCGCTCGAAAGCTGCATCTGCCATCGTCCATCCATATTTTAGGGTCAAGTAGATTCTCCGGTGTTGCTTCCTTTCGTCGGATTCTATAGCCGCACTGACGAGCCGTTCTACGGTGAATCGCGTCTGGGAGTGAATCCGGCGAAAGGAGGCAACTAACCTTTAGATTTTTAGAAGTCAGTGTGTCATGCAGTGTCATGTGTCACGTTGCTGATATTATTATTATTGGAATTGGTCTCTGAGATTAACTGATGTTAATCTAAAATTTAACTACATGATTTATTATCAAAATTTAATATATCAAAACCTCGTGACTTCGTCATTTTTACCAATTTTAACATATACATATTCTTGAAACTCAAAGAAATTGCACTCCTCACAACAGTGGTATTCCCCTTAACCACTCTGTTTAACCTTTTAGGGAGTCTGGCAACAACGAAGAAATTGAAAAATTATTAGTTAAACTAAAGACTGAACGCTTGTTGAAACAACAAGCCGTTAACAAATTACATGAAATCATGAACAGAAGAGACCTCAAGGAAAAACCTGGAAAAACTAAGGTTTCCAGCGTGGATTTGAGAAGAAAGGAAAAGGACCTCAAAAAATTGCAGCAAGAGTTAAGTCAAGAGAAGGACAAGTATAATCAGATGATTAGCACCTACCAGAAAAATATTCAAGATTTGAACGTAAGTTTAATTTAATGCTATTAATATTTGTCCATACTTCTGATTTATATATTTTCCGCACTTTGCTGTTATTATTAATCTTACATTAAATTGACACAGTTTAAATGCATTTATTAAAAAAGTAATAATTGACTTACTGACCAGTATACTCCAGGACAATGAACGGTCAAATACATTTTGGCGTAACCATGATGTTAATAATGTTTTAGATCCAATGCAACGAGGAAGCGGCATCCAAGCAACGGCTTCAGATGGAACTAGATAGTAAAGATGCGGAAATAGAACACTTGCAGCTGAAACTAGCTGCATTAAATAGTGAAACTGCATCACTTAGTTCAGCGGATAATGAAGGTAAGAACGTTAAAACATCGCAACGAAAAGTTGCTGTGATTTTGTATATTATACTAGTAAGAGCGGTGGTGATGGGTATTGATCAACTTTTGAACAATCAGAATTGTTTTTTGTGTTGCGTTGGTTGTTTACCTATTTCTGTTAAGGATTACTATGGCGTCTTAATCATCATCAAGAATACTATCTCTTTCTAACCTCAAATATATTTACTCGTGAATCAGTTTTCTTCCAAATACAAGTATACAGTGTGTCCAAGATAAGAATGGGATAGCATTGGAATCTTGGAAACGGTAGGAATTACAATGTTGGTTAAATTAGGAAAAAGTTGCACAATTTAAATACCTTTTACATGGTGTTTGCAAAATTAAACTATCTTTAACCGATTTCGATATTTAAAAAAAAAATTATTTTTTGCTTTATTAATTTTTATTTATTTGTTGCATTATTTTAACAGACATAAAAAAATTAAAAATACTTTTTCATTGTCACTTTTTAAGCTGAACAAGATAGCGTTTACAGATTTTCAGTACGACGTTTCGTTTTCAATAAAACATCCTCAACTTTCTTTTTTTAAATACGGTCCTGTTTTTTTTTTAATCGAAGGCTATTTTGAACTCTAAAATAACTGATGTACCACTTGCATTGGTTTAAACATATTTTCAGCTTTTTAGCTATCGTTTAAAAATATTCAAGAAAAATCTCCATAGTTCGGCACTGAATGCTCGAAAAACATTTATTAACATAATACCAAATTAGAACTTAATTACAAACAGTGTTCAAACAAATGGCCATTATTTTCTAAGCATAGGTAATATTGTCTCTAACCTGAACTAACTGTGGAATTCAAAACATTGTTAAGTACATCTGGGGCAATCGTTTGAAATGCTTCTAAAACCAGTTGACGCAATTCTTCCTCCGTTTGAAAATTACGTTGGTGCACATAGTTTTTGATTGTACCCCCAGAGATAAAAGTCCAAAGGAGTTAGATCAGGCGATCTTGCAGGCCAAGAAACAGCTGAACGCGTACCTATCCATCTGTCAGGAAATCTGTCTGTTAAATATTCTTGGACAATTCTCGAATTATGAGCGGGGGCCCCATCTTGGTGGAACCAAAAGTTATTGATTTCTGCTAGTGGTAAGTTGTTATCGAACCATTCTTCCAAATTATGCTGCAGTAAATTTTGATACCGCTCCGAATTTAGTGTTCCGTGGTAAAAATTTGGCCCAATTATCTTTGTTCCCAAAATTCCTACCCACATGTTGAAACCAAAACGATGTTGGTGTCTAGCCATTTTGTACAACCGTGGATTTTCTGTGGACCAATAATGCGTATTTTTTCTGTTACAGATTCCGTTGTTGGTTATCATACTTTCATCTATTGACGAAATTTTCGTCGTTTTGACATTGCCTAGTGTACAGGGACATTTTTTTAAGTGTCTCACCGGATTGGTGATTTTCCTGCTGACTATAATAAAAAACAAATTGCATATTTCTCAATGATTTTCGATAAGGAAGCCGAATTTAATGTCAAAAAATACATAGATTTACAAATTTGACAGATAAGACGCCATTTTGAATTTTCTTAAATTGCAACCCCCATAAATAGCCACAGGATTAAATTGCATTTGGCGATCCGATTCTAAAACTATATAGTTGTTGATACTTATTTTCAGCCGTTTCGGAAATACGGGGGATCCTAATTTGCCTCCATCGATTTTGTCTTTTAAGTGTCTCACCCCTTTAATAAATAGACCTTCTAAGCTGAACACCTTAGTTTTTTTTACAGTGACATAATTTCCCGTGAGCAAGCGATCTACGCTATAGTCAAATCCGACAGATGTCAAAAAGTGACAGATACGACGCCATTTTGAATTTTCTTAAATGGCAACTCCCATAAATAACCACACAATTGAATTGAATTTAGCGATCCTATTCTAAAACTATCTAGTTGTTGACACTTATTTTCAGCCGTTACGGAAATACGGGGGTTCCTAATTTGCCTCCATCGATTTTGTCTTTTAAGTGTCTCAACCCTTTTAATAAATAGACCTTCTAAGCTGAACACGTTAGTTTTTTTCACAGTGACATAATTTTCCATGAGCAAGCGATCTGCGTTATAGTCAAATCCGACAGATGTCTAAAAGTGACAGATACCACGCCATTTTGAATTTTTTTAAACTGTATATAAGAATGGGACTAGTTAACTACTTCCAATATATACCCTCATTTACTTTTGGATTCTTATTTCTTTTCAACTATAACAATCTTTGTCTAGTCTTGATTAGAATCTTTATAACATCGGATCCGATGATCCGCGAGGGATATGATCCTTAGGGCTTAGTCTCTTACTGTGCCCACTAACGAAGACTGAGAAATTTGTAATATTACCGGATTAGGTTCGGTTGCAGAACAAATCTTTCCGTGTGATGTGCAGAAATCTGTCGCTTTTTGAAGAAATCGGTCCCTGATGTTAGATTCGCCGATCCTTTGAACATGCTGAAAAGAGCTGCGGTTTTTTAGAGTGTAACTAACATGGACCCTGCTGAGTTTTGATAAAGTTATTAGCAGAAAAACAATTAGCAGACCTGCAGCCCTATGATCAAACACACAAGTTAACTTTTAACGTACCGTTTCCATGACAAGAACCGAAAAAAGCCTACTTGTTAATTTTTCACTGTGGTTAAAAACAGTTAATTTTGAAGTTAGCGTCTAGAGTTAACTTGTGTGTTTGATCATAGGGCTGATTATCCTCGAGTATGCTCCAACACACACGATCGTATGTTTTAACGGACTTCTTTTGAAAAGGGTGGATCTTTTAAAAATTTTGCTTGCCCGCCTATATATTCCAAGTCCAAAATTTCTGTCAGTGACTCATTACTGGCATATAGACAGCTCCAGGTTGTGCGAGGTAAGGGGAATGAATTCCAGTGGCGCGTGCATTTCAAAAAATAATAAACAATAAAATTTCGTCGGAACGTCATATAATTTTTTATAAATTCAATTGATTTCATTAACCCTTAAAACCTGATCCTATAAGACAACGATCTTTTCCACTAGGATTTCTTAGTCTTTGCGAAATCCATCCATTAATGCCTGCCTTTAACTTTATAATATTTAGATCTTGTCATACCTTCTCAAGTTCGTTTGAAAACTCTTAATGATATTTTAGGTAAAGATGTGTCCTTCTTAATTTCAGCCATCATTAGTTTTTTATTGTGGATATTTCTTTTAGGGAAAAAAATCCATGGATTTTGCGATGAATGTCGTATTTTGTGGCATCATACGCATAGTTTAATAACTATAAATTTATCTATCGATAAATTTTTATTATTATTATTATTATTATTTCTATTATGTCTTTATTGTAATTGAAGAAAAAAAAATTACAAAAGGCGTAACCTGAACTAACGTGAAGTACCAATATAAATGTACAATTAATGTGCAATAACACGTAATTTAAATAATTGAAAAAATAAAAGTTAACTATAGCTGGCAAGGTGGAGGGCACTGAGGGGCAGCAACATATATGTTGACTTTTTATTGTGTATCGGAACATATATGTCTGATAACAGGACGAATTGTATTTTTAAATAAATTAGTTGGAGCAGATTTTAAACGAACGGGAACTTTGTTGTAGATTAAGGAGACTTGATAACTGGATGATTTTTCGAACAGAGTGATTTTGTGCAACGGAGGAGTAATAGTAGATTAATGCCAAAGGTCCAAGGCATGAGAGTCATATCTAAATTTTATTTTTTGATATAAATAATCCGGGCATTTTTTAACGATTATTTTATTAAACATTATTAAGCTATGAAACATTCTCTCATGTTAAGCCATCCTATTTCTCTCATTGTAGCACTTACCCCTCTATCATACTTTCTTATTCCACCTATCATACGTATACAGCAGTTTTGAATCATCTGAATACGTCTCGAATCCCTCTGCAAGGGGCCGTACAATGCATCACAAAAAGTACGTTGAGATGAGACCAGGTTTATCACATAACGATTTTCTGAGACCAGGATTTAGAAGGTGCCTTTGGTAGTATATATGATTTAAATTGTCTTTTTATACAGTTATTAACATGCTCAGTAAACCTCAGGTTTACGTCAAGTAGCAGTCCAAGGTTTCTAGCAATGGTTGAACAGGATAAGGTTTGACCACCAAGAACAACGCGAAACATGTTTCGACGTTGCTTCCTGCTCTAAGCAGGACCAATCAGAAGTAACTGACACTTTTTAGAATTTACTTCGAGACAATGTTGCATAGAGATTTTTAGCAGATGATCTAGGTCAGCTGTCAATAGCCTCAAGAATGTTTTCAGGGCGAAAGGATAAGTACATCTGGGTATCATTTGCATACATCTACGCAGCGACGTATCCCAAATTACCGATAAGTTGAGAGGTGTATAGAGTGAAAAATAATATTAAAAACACAAATTAATCAAGCAGTGCGAGAACACTGCCGGCACGCCTATTTTCAAATCTTTGAACTGTGAATTTAGCCTCTGTGTGTTGCCACTTTATTTTCCTCGCAATCAGAATCCCAGTTTTGGAATCGCCGTGCTATTTTAAATGAATTTAACTTATTGCGGCTTGTGTCACAACGTCGCCTCTTAAGTTCACTGTAATTGTAGCGGCAAATTTTATTATACGCATAAAAATACATTTACTTGTACAATATTTTTATTCTGCCGCTTCCTAGATTTGGTGATTAGTATTAAATGAGTCACTGACAGACTTTGTGGACTTTTGGATTAGATTAAAAATTTTAACGTCAAGTTATATTATTAGTGGCCGTGTTAGCAATGTTTTAATGTTTTCTGATGATTTTATTGCTGCTAATCAGTTTATTTTTAAAGATCATTCATGTATTTAAATTACTTCTGGTATTTTAGGTGATGAAATAAATTCCGATTACGTTTTTGAGGGCTGGCTCTCTATTCCTTCAAAGCAAAATATCAGGCGGCATGGTTGGAAGAAACAGTATGTGGTCGTTTCTAGTAGGAAGATCATATTTTACAACTCTGAAAATGATAAACAAAATACTGATCCTGTGATTGTACTCGACTTATGGTAAGAAAAACATGTTTTATACACAATTAATTATTTTTTCCAAAGATTCAATAATTGCCTAAGAACTTATTTCGGTTAAATCGTTCTTTGTAACGATCATCATTTTGATCATAAGGCTCGATCCACACTATCGTGCCGCTGTTGCTCCAATATCGATACATCTTGGAGAATATTTTATCGGAGCAAGATCGGACTGGTCATGACCTGGCCCGATAGTGTGAATGAGTTTTCGATTCCACTCCACTCCGTTACCGCTCAGTTGACCTTACCTTAATTTTTTTAAACAGACGAGAGTTGCAGCACGTGACATTACTGTTTATTTACACTTCTTTGTTCTGTTATAGCACTTTGAGGTCCCTTTCTTTTCGTCAGACTCGGAACCTTGCTGATGAGCCGTTAAACGGCGAAGCGCGTTCAAGGATTGGATCTGACGGAAAGGATGAGGGACAACTCTATACAGCTTGACACATAGTTGGATGAAATACAGGGTGTTTCCTAAGTAATCTAAAATATTTCAAGTAGCTATTGATGGGGCGAGGGGTTCTGACCTGCTTTCACATTTCCTGTATCCGACAGTATACGGATGGAATATTGCCTGATTTAATGAAACACATTATTACTTTAACATTTTTCTTTTATTCCACGATTTGGTAATTTTTGATGTTTACATCAATTTAACCTTGTGTTATTTTCAGAGTAACAACTTATTATGTCCATGTTGACACGTAAGACACCTTTCAACTGAGGCCAATTTAAATACCCTTGATATATAGTTCCATTTAGCTTAGACAATCGAATCAACACGTATTTTTGTATTATCATTTCTGAGAACTAAACTACAACATATTTCTTTGACTAAGATGCCAGAATAACTAATCACTGCCGTCGGGAAACTGCAACTCTCGTACCTTTATGAAATAATTATGATATGTCAACTAAACCACTGTAGTTAAAAGTTTATTACCACGCGGTGACAATTCGCCCAACAGTGCATCAGATCTAGGCCAAGTGCAAGCAATCGTCAGCGCGTTTTTACTATAAATACGCGGGTCGAAACCAAGCCAGGTACCGGTGTTCATAGCCTGGTCATTTCCTCAACATCTATAGGTACTCGCATTTGGCTCTTGCTATAACCTCCCTTAACCCAGGTACTCGCATTTGGCTCTCATTACGAGGATGCTGCGTACCGCCTGACTCTAACCTCCCTTAACCCAGGTACTCGCATTTGGTTCTTGTTACATGGGTGCTGCGTTTTGCCTAACTCCCTAACCTCCCCTAACCCAGGTACACGCATTTGACCCCTATTGGAATTGCCGCGTACCACTTACTTCCTTAAGAACTTCCCCCTGTTCGACGACCCTTCAGACACCATCAATATACGCTGGTTAGAGCTCCGACGTGACGCCCCGTAGTATGCTGGTCTACCTCCTATGGTAATGTGTAAATCTCGAAGATAAATATCATTACCATACCCACAGATTCGTGACAATATGCAAACTCGTTGCATACCTAACGCACACGACGTAATTACCCTTTTTGGCCGAAAGAAAACCTTTTAGAAGAATATCACTTTACTGTGATCGAACTAGAGTAGATAGTTAGCACAATTCTGGGACCAGGATCACTGAGCACTATCCCCTTACCAGTAGACCCTCCCTCTAAATCGCCCATACGCATGCCCCTTCACTTTCAGACCACTCTTCCCGCAACTCTCTATTAAATACAGTAATCAATGACCCATCATTCAGTAGCGGTCTCGATTTACGTTAAGCTCATTTAATGTTGTAACTAGATGTGTGTAGAAAAATAATTTTTAATAGTAAATCAAGTGTTTGTATACAATATTGTGGATACTGTTACCTACCACTAAATCTTCCCTCTATACTAACCCCCAACCAATAAATTGAATTAGTTAATAACAAAAAAAACATCATATCTGCTTCAGTTCCAGTTGACACCTCTTGGGACGAGAAATCTTCTGAAACATACGATCCTATAGACTACGTCAAAAATAATTTAATTCTTAGGCAATCACCCCCCAAACCTAGAAAAATAAATTTCGAGAAGCAGAGAGGCAGCGATTTCAAAAACTACTAACCAAAGTGAAGCAACAAACAAAGTTTAAAAAACATGAACTGTGTTACGATCATTTATTTATTTATTTATTTAGCCTTTGTTTCCAACAGGTTACTGAGAGCCTACTTAAAGGAAATTCTAAATATATATAAATACTATGCTTAATAATACCTAAACCATGAATTAATAATTGTTGTGGTTAAATTAGTAATTATACAATGACAATGATACAAATAATCAATTAGAAATATAATTTATATATAGTGCATCATTATCAGATCGTGCACAATCAATTATTAAAACTCAACAGAGCGTTAACTATAGTCGCAAGAGGGTCAGCATTAATGTCACATGTATTACATACCCGGTTGAACACACTGCACATAAAATAGAGAGGATATTGCCTAAAAACATTAGACCTAGCTGTACTGAGATAAAAAGTCGGAGTGACCCTCGCCCCCAAACGCGGAACTCGAAAACAAATATCTCCGAGGAGAGAAGCACAATCAACACTGAAATTCAACAGCTCATACAGAAACCGGACCGATTGAACCTCCCTTCTACCAGAAACACTGATATACCGTGTTAGGCATAAAAAGCTTAATAAATTGTATTTACGTATCTTCAAACGTTTTTTTTTATTATCAATTTAAGATAACTTGTATTGTTCAATTTACAGTAAAGTATTTCACGTACGTTCGGTTACCCAAGGAGACGTAATACGCGCCGATTCCAAGGACATCCCCCGCATCTTCCAGCTGCTCTACCTGGGCGAGGGCGAGGCTCGCAAAACCACAGAGGAACCCAACAATATGCTCGACACTTCGTCAGTTCGGAGTTTTGAAGATAAACATCCTGGTTTTGTGGCGCACAAGGGCCACGAGTTCCTGAATATATCCTACCATATGCCGACCGCATGCGAGGTGTGTCCCAAGCAGATTTGGCACATGTTTAGGCCGCCTCCCGCACTGGAATGCCGTAGTAAGTACATTTAAAACGTCGATTTATAGTGTGATATGCTTAACCCTTGTTCTGCAGTTCTGCTTTGTGATCTCGCAATACCTTGCACTAACCTGAATTTTTCGAAAAAAGTTGTAAAATTTTGTTTTTGTGATGTCCCACGTGTCGGAAGGTTGCCGACGTCTTTTACCTGTAAATACTGACTAACTTAGACAACTACAAAAGATCGTAGTCAAAAAGCTAATTGGAATTTTTCCCTTTATCAGTTTATAAAAATGAAAGTTCATGCTCTTTTTGTACAGACTATTATCTATTTAATTATTTTTGCTCAAAATCTACACCGGAAACAAAGCAAACTTTATCATAAAAACAAAATTCCAATATTTATATGAACGACAGCACACAATCATAATTTTATACCGGATGTCCCACAGTATTTTGACACATTTTAAATGCTTATAAGTTATGCAGATTTTGAGTTGCGGTTTTCACAGAGGAGTTCACATTGCTCTGAAGTTTTTTTTTTGGTAGATTGGATATATTTGAAATCATACAGGGAGAGATACAAAGTAAAAATGCTTTTTTTCAGGGATAGGACAACTTCATTATTTCAAATGGAACACCCTTTTTTAAGTAGGATGAAAATTTTATCTTTTACCAAAAAATAAAAATAAAAATACCTACTAGTATACCTTTATTTACAAAACTTTTACCAATATTTAGTTTTTAATGTACAGGGTCTCCATTTTTTTATGGTTTTACGGGGTATCTTCATTATTAGTAAAGATAGAAGGGTACGGTTTTAGCAGCACTGCGCTACTTTTTTATGAAACAAAAGATGCCGCAATCAGAATTTTTCTAGTCCTCCTTGTGTTTGATATACGGGATGTTTTTGAAAATTTTACATTTTGGGTTACCCTGTAGCTTATCGAAGCAAAAATCAATGTTCCTTTTGTAGTTTTTTACGTAGAATCTAGTGACATACTCAGATTTTTTCTACGTTCAATAGTTTCCGAGAAAAAACAAACTTGCTTTTTTTTGAATGGGTCGTCGTATATATTTTTTACTAATATAATTTAGTTTATAACAAGCTGCTCAGAAATAGAATATCTTTATAGTGTTTTTTTAATTTTAATATTAGGCACGAAAATTACGTTTTATAAAAAAATATACATTTCTTGTTAGTAGACCGTTACGGATATTTAAAAAAAACTACTACTGGTATGATAATTACTGCAGAAGAAATATATTTTGGACTCCTTAATCTAATTTTTGTATATTTTGTATATTTATTTACATACTTTTACATATTATCCTTAAATAATATATTTACATAATTGGTTTGGTATCAGTAGCAAAACTAAATAATAGACACCTAGGTGCGAAACACCCGTCTGTGTCGAGATCTAAAACTAGACTTATGTTTATAGTATTTTATATATTTTTTTTTTATTTACTTAAAATGTACCTCTATGTGACACACATTACTGAAATACGCGTACAATCCTCAATGATTAAATGACTCGATCAAACAATATTAAAAACTTTTCTATATTTCGGTATACATATTGAATACACCGTTTACTAAAGGTTTTTATGTTTGTTATTGATGTTATGTTCTTGGGGAGTAAATTAAATGATTTTGGTGCTATCCGTAAACTTTTTATTTGCATTTGTTAGATTTTTTGGCAATTCAAGTTTATTATTAGATTTAGTCCTTGTTTCAATATTGTGATCAACACGTTTTAGTTTCGACTTACATCGATATACAAAATCGCATATACAATTAATATATAAATTTCTAATATTTACAGTATCTTCCGAAAACAATAAGTTGGTGGGAAATCTTTTATTTTTTTTAAATATAATTTTAAGAATATATTTTTGTGTTATATTTAACTTATTAAGTATTGTGGAGTACGTACCACCTACCACCCCAAGTGGCGTACGTACCACCCCAAACAATTATCCCGTATCGTATTAGCGACTCCACAAAAGCTCTATAAACCATCACCAATGTTTTTTCATTTAGGAATTCTCTTAATATATAGAATTTGTGTATAAGCTTACGTGTTTTATTAGAAATATAGTTAATATGTTGGCCCCACTTTAAAAACTGGTCAACCAGTACACCAAGATATTTTGTGTGAGTTACCCCAGGAATTTTATCAGTACCGATAGTAATATCTGTAAAATTGGGCTTGCCAGCTCTTGTTAAAGAGAAGGCAATGTAATTTGTTTTATTTAAATTGAGTGATAGTTTATATGTTTCCAACCAATCCCTAACTAATCTAAAACCATTTATTGCGTTATTTTTAGCTTCTTCCCAATCTTTACCAGTAAATATTATAGCCGTGTCATCCGCGTAAGATATAACTGTACCACCTACATTTTCTGTTAAAAGAGCATTAAGATAGGTGATAAAGAGGATCGGACCCAGAACGGTTCCTTGAACACCAATTCTGATCACCTGCCTCTCACTTAATGTATTATTTACTTTAACCATTTGTGGTCTATCTTGTAGATAATTTTTTATTAAATTAAGCACAGTTCCTCTCAGGCCGTAATGTGACAACACAGTTAAAAGTTGGTTGTGTGGCACCGTATCAAAGGCTTTAGCAAGGTCAATGAATATCCTCAAGCATTTTGTACCTAGGTTTAGATTTTTTGTTACCTCCGAAGTGAATGCATACAGGGCGTCCCCAGTACTAGATCCCTCTAAAAAGCCGAATTGATTCTCTGATAGAACTTTATTTTTTGTAAGGAATGTTACTAGACGATGTTTCATGCATTTTTCAAATATCTTTGCAAAATGAGTTATTAAGCTGATAGGCCGATAATTTTTTTATTTTTGAATGCTCACCGCTTTTATAGATTGGACAAACTATAGATGTTTTGAAATTTTGTGGAACAATACCTGTTTTAAAGATGGTGTTTATGATATGTTTTAGTGGGATTAAAATGTTTTGGTGTGTCTTTTTAATTATATTTACCGTCACCCGATCAAAACCAGGAGAAATATTATTTTTTAATGGTGAAATATGTCTAATTATTTCATTATGGCATACTGGCCATAAATACATAGATTGTGCGATTGAATTCTTTAGATCACATGGCTTGCGTGGTGTAGGAATTTTCTTTTCCATTTCAATTCCGATGTTAATAAAGTAATTATTAATGTAGTTACTCATTTCATGATCATCAACAAAAGATTGCCCATTGTCATTCAATATCTCAATTTTATTACTTTTTTTTGTTATACTTTCGCAAGTGGCGTCTTTTATGATTTCATACATTTTTTTAATATTGTTTTTGTTTTTTGTGATTTCAGCCCGATAAAAATCATTTTTCTTGTTTAGAGATTAGTTTTTTCAAAGTGTTCCTGTATTGTTTATACTGATTTTCTAATGCTACACTATAATTTTTTAATAATTTTCTTTTTAATTTGTCTCTTCGTTTAATTGATATGATAAGACCATTAGTGATCCAGTTCTTAATTTTTTTGTGACGTTTTATTTCAATTGTGTACTTTTCCGTTCCCTGATTTATTATGTTACCATACAATGAAAGAAAAGAATTCGTGGAACTCTCTGGGGTTTGATCACTGGTTACAACTGTCCAGTCTTGTGCTTGTAGTAAGTTATTGATTTTATGTAGGTCAGTTCTTGTTTTTTCAATTGTAGTTAGTCTTTCGTTATTATTTTAGCAGTTATATTTCAGTAAAAATAATAACTATGCATAAATTGAGTGGTGTCTTACTACGTAAAACATTAGAAACAAAAGCTGAAAATTTATAGAACTTTTTCATAAATATTGCTCAAATTGTTCTCCATTATGCCTTAGACATGTTTCACACATAATTTTTATTCGCCTTAATGAATTTAAAATATTAGTATTTCTTGCATCTGTCTTGTAAATACCATATTTTATCTGAGGACTTGCCCTTGCTCTTAAAGCCGGAAAATTGTTCAAATCTTTTCTATTTAGTTGATTAATCAGTAGCTGCAATTTACTTTTAAAAGCGTTTATTGCGCTAATCATATTGGTAATATTTTTATCTTTTCCTTGTAGCTTCAAGTTAATGCTATTTAAATGGCAGCCATTTTTCGTTTTTAAGCATTTCTTATCATCTGTATCTCTTTCATCTAGAAAAGTTATTATTTTGGGTAGTAATTCTTAAAACCTTTCTAAAAACTTTCCGCGATTCAACCATCTTACGTCTAGTACGTAGAAGTAAGTCAGGGTGCTCGGCAGACTCGCTAGATTCCAATTGTACTTTAAAGACCCATCGTTGCAAGCTCTGGGCACGAATTTTCATATAGTAATGTTCACAACATCCTTTATATTTATGGTTTTTGAACGATCAAGGGGCCGCATTGGGGGCGAGCTGTTGAGGGAAAAACTCTATGTAATAAGTTCTTGTTACGGTGTTCATGCATGTGTATTTTGTGTGTGCTAAGGTAATCGCACTGTTAACTTCTTTATAAAGAAGTAAGTGTTATTACCAAAGACAAGGAATTTCGTTTCATTGCAAGGAGGGTCCCTGAAAGGGATTTAGCGTCAACATGTCGCGCGACAATACATCGAACGACAATTCACCGCCGACAATTCATCGCAGAGACAATTCATCGCTACGACAATTTATCGTGCGACAATTTATCGCCGTATTGTTATATATATATTGTAACAATTAAAACAGAAGATATATAGACTTATATTGGTTAAACAGCGCTAACACGGCATCTAATCCACCTTTTTGGTTCCAATTCGCCTTTTTCAAGTTCACCGGGGAATATTAATTCAGGAAACCTGAACTAACCCCTTAAGAGGATTAGGTAATTATAGTACAGATATGCCCGAAATAAACAGTACTGAAACTAAGTTGGCGGTGTTTTTATGCGTGCGCTGTCACACTCAAGTTAGCTAGTATAGACCTGTCAAGTAAACCTCAAAGAAGTAATTAGTAGGGCCTAATTGTTAAAAATGGTGTTAAGTACAGAGGAGAAAGTGTTTCTGGTAGAGCATTATTTTCGCTCATACGGAATGGGCCGACATAATGGTGCAAGTTTGCTATACGTGTCTGATCAATTCACACAACGTTCTCCAAGTAATGCTGTAATTTTGAAGGTTATTGAAAAGTTCAGAAATACGGGTATAGTGTATTGTGCCAACGAAAAGGAAACTCGGGGCGTCCCAGGACAGTTAACAACAACAATAACCATGAACGTGTTTTTGAGCAAATCTTACAAAATCCGAAAGCCAGCCAGGCAAGGACAGCGTTACAACTTGATTTAAAAAGAACTTCCTTTCAAAGAATCCTGAAGGAGCTGGGTGCATTGGCTAAAAATGCCGTTTTCAAACGGGCACCACAAACCATCGATGAATTAAAGGATGCCGTTAGAGTCTTCTTCGCAGCTCTGAGACAACCCTTATTCAATAACATGACCAGAAACTTAGAACATCGTTATGAAGTCTGTCTTGAACGAGGAGGTGCACACTTAGAACATATAATAAAGTGTCAATAATATGTATTTTTTAAATATATAATACGATTACAAGTTCAGTACTGTTTTTTTCGGGCAATACTGTATTAAGTAATTATAGTACTCAACATGACCCAAAATGAAAAATATAGAAATTATATCTGTAAAATCATTAACAGAAGAATTTGCGATGAATTGACGCGCGATGAAGTGTCGTAGCGATGAATTGTCGCGCGCTCAATTGTCGGCGATGAAAAGTCGCGCGGTGAAATGTCGTACGATGAATTGACGGGGTGAAAGGGGTGGTTCTTCGATGCAAATCAATGGAAAAAACTAAATTTATTCTCCCATCTGTAGTTTTGTGGTGCACCACTAATTAGCAGACAACGTATATTTGGAGTTTTTTTATATTGAAGTCTTAAAAATGCTGAGGATATTAATAATCATATTTTTGTATATCGCTATTTGCCATTGACAAAGTTAGTGTTGATGTATGTCCTTTTTTGAATTAATTTCTCTCAGTAACATGAAACTTCTCATAAGTGTACAGTTGTATACTCTTTTAAAGAATAAATTTGGATGCCATTGGAAGCGTTTTAATATATTTTACTATTTTAGTCTTATATTGTAAATAACGAACAAACTATTAGATCAAAATGTTACTTTGTGAAATTGTTTTAGGGTGTAGGATAAAAATTCACAAAGACCATCTGGAACGAAAGGAAGACAACGTCCCGCCTTGCAAGCTCCATTACGATCCTTCATATGCCAAAGAACTTCTGCTTCTAGCGTCCTCTAGCGAGGAGCAGAAACAGTGGGTATCCAGACTAAGTAGAAAAATCCAGAAGTGTGGATTCAAAGCGAATAACTCAAACTCCTCAGATTCAGCTAAAATATCGCCTAGGTGAGTGTACGGATCGCTTTGAGAGTTTGGGGTTTATGCTTACAATCCGAGACCAGTACGAATGCGTATAAGTATGCTCTATGCAAAATAAATGCCGATGTGCAACAGTAAAAGAGTATTCTATAATGAACGTGGGTATATTGGTAAATCAAAATTAATATTATCATGGCAGTCTCCAACTGATGAGCCATGAAGTGAGGAAAGCAACGTCAGAAGTGGGGTATTTATTTTATTTGAATGGGATTTACTTCCTAGAGAATAATTACGTTATAAACAACTATTTTAACACTTAGTTAGTTCTTTCGATAGGATTTATAAATCAGGATGAGCAATAACTAGTGCAAAATTGAAGATAAAAATGTATATGAAAAAACAAGTTAATTAAATAAATAATAACTCTTAGTTCAAAAATACTACCGGCAATAATGCCAAAAACTAATAAAAATGTGCAGAATGTCGGATCCAAAATACCCGTTTGTTTACAAACCGCGTGGCCAGATCAGCTACTTCACGGCTCGTCAGTTAAACATGGCTATAAATGCTTGTTGGCATACGAAGTATTTGATATTTCACTTGAAAGTGGCGAAATACAGTTTAAATGTTGTTGCCAGCTCGCCTTACATTTTTTTAATATGGGCAAATGTAAGCCAAGAATAAACTAAACTGTTTAAAAATAATTGCACATGCATCGGGATTACTTTTGGACAGAGTTTAGGTGATAGTTACCTAATTGACCAATATATTTTATGATTAAGATCATGTGACTAGTTAATTATGTTTTTCTGTATTGTGTAACTATTTCCTAAAGTACCTTCGCCTTACTGGCTCGTAGCTTTTTAGATGCTGCTCCTTAGAATCTGGCTAAGAAGATGGCACCAAGTACCGCTTTATTTTTTATATTGAGAAGTGGCACTGCGTACTTAACTAACACACTTATTAGTAAAACCACTTGATTTTTGTTTCTTCCTGAAAGTATGTGCCGTGTAAAAGAATAGCATAATTGATGTCGGGTTTCATTCAAAAAACCAAACAAAGCGGAAGTTAAGGTACTTGGAGTGGATACGGATTTTTCAGTTCAGTTCAGCCAAAAAATTAGACGAATTCGCAAAAAATATTTCATGTAAAAATTTAACGATTTTAATCAAACATTTAAAAAGTTATTCGAAATGTGGTTTATTTTCTTAAATGAAAGACGCTGTTTTTTCTTATCTCTATTTCTACTTAAAACGTATATAACACTTGTGATGCCCAAGATATTGCAATGTTGCCATGAAATTAAATAAGCTTATTGTTTCAAATAAAGTTAGGGCTGACCGATGACTATTGTTATCTTGACAAACTGTTTAATCTTTTACAAATACAACAGTTACTATACTTAATTAAAAACAATTTCCGTTGCACATCATACCCTTCGAGTAACGTCAGTTATCGGCAGTGTTGCCAGATTGTAAACAAAATATTCCAGTAAGGGAACAACGTAATCGACAGAGATATATTTGTTCACCTTTGTTGTTATTAAAAGAACAGTTTTTTCATGCTATTTATAAAAAAATCTGAAGTTTTTGTTGAAATATACACTTAGAACAACAGTATCAACACGAAAAACGTAAACAAAACGTAATACAGGCCAACGAACGAGCTGGCGCCACCGTACCGTTGACAGTTCTGTTGCCAAGTGTCGGCCCATTTTTTTTTTTTTATTTTAATTTTATTTGGCATTTGGCTGAAAAGCCATACAGCCAGTCTCACAGTAAAATTTTTTAATATCTCAAATAATATTAATATTCAGAAACAAATATTTGCTATAAGTGGGCATTAAAGAAGAATACCTTAAGTTTTAAATACATTCAATATCGCATGAAATTTCAATTTTTTTTTTATCAAATTTCATTCCTTTATGTTTTCTTACAGATTTACAATTATCAGCTGATTGATGACGCGCAACGGAAATTATTTTGCATTAACCATAGTATATTTTAAGGGCCGATATTAATAAAAGATACACATTTATTAGTAAACGATAACTTTTACTTATTTTGTATATCCCGAATTTATTTAGGGCTAGTACTTTTGGTCCTGATTAGCTTATTTAGTAGCCAATTATAGTAATTAGAGTTTTAAATGCAGTGGCGGCTCGTAGGTTGGCAGTTAGGGCTGTAGAAGTGGTGCAGGCGTAAAGATGGCACCACAGGCGAAAAATTTTGGAGACCACGCTCAAATTTTCTTTTTATCTACTATTCTAATACTTGCATTGCTATGATACATTTTTTAATTTCACGCCCATTTGGGCCAAATAGTCAATTTCTTGCATGGCAATCTGACATTTTGCAGGTGATAAGTGAAGGTTATGAATTCTCAATATTTCAAGGACAAGGCGAAGATGTTTTAAATGAGAAGTCAAATCAGAACTATAAATAATAATAAATAAATATCATCTAAATAGACTTTAACAAATTTACGTAAGTATCCTGCAAGTACTTCATGAGTCATTAATTTCTCCGGCTATAGGTTTCTTGGGCGCCAATTTTATTATAATAAAATTAAACGCTACACGCCCCAGCTTTATTCAGTTATTATAACCAAAAATTAAAAAAACTAATTACTACTTTCATTTCGTTGCGACACCGTCACTTTCTTTTTCTACCTTTTTCAAAAAAAAAAAAACCGGAAACGCGATACTTAAAATTGAAATTGTTGAAAATAAAATATTCTACAACAATATTGATATAATTATTTTGATAATATTTAGCACAGAAGAATTCACAGCAAAAAAACTTTTGGCACCTTTGACAGGCGTAGTAGAAATCGACACGTCGAGACGTCGTCTCGTTTTCTGGAGAGAGACTTTGTCGACTTCAGGCGATTATTTGTCAACACGGAGTCATATAGAAATAAAGCGATTAATAGAATTCTATGTGACACGGAGCTCCACTGCTGGTCTTCTACCAAATTAGTTAATTCAGTACCTAACGTACAGGGTGTCTTCTTTTCGACACTTTCGACGGGTATCTCCGTTATTAGTACATATAGAATGATGCGGTTTTCGCAAACCTTTGTCACTTTTTTGTTAAACAAACGATGCCCTAAACGGATTTATCATGGCGATCTTGGTTTTTAAGATACAGGGCGAAATTGAAAATAGTGCATTTTCAGACACCCCTTGTATTTCAGTTACCTTATACCCTATCAAAAACGTAAAAACAGGGTGTTATACAGTTTTTACGTAGAATTCAGTGGCGTACTTAGTATTTTTCCAGGTACCCCCATTTGTGAGAAATATACCAAAGTTATGTTTTTTTAAATGGAACGCCCTGTATATTTATTCATAGTTACATTCTGCTTACTGAGAGCTTTCCAAAAATATATAATAGTTGACACTTTGTTTTAACAGGACGGTTCAAATTTATATTTTTTAAATAACAAACTTTAAATCGGCAGTAGGCCTTGGATTGATTCTGTTTTAATAAAAATAATTTATTGACAGTCAATACACCATGAATATTACCTTATAGTTTAATTTCAAACTTTTTAAGTTTTCTAATACTTACAATAGTAAACAGGAATTTTTTCTTGTATATTAATGGAATAAACAAAAACATCTACTAGTAGGCCTAGACTTATTCAGGCTATAAAACAAAAGTTTCATAATGGCGTTTTTTATTAACGATGGCCCAAAAGTTGGAGAATTATGAAAAAAATACGATATGCTAAATAAGTTATCAGTAACTTTTCAAACTCTAATACCTAAATCCAATTCTGACAAGAGCTAAAGGCCATTATGAAACTTTTGTTTTATAGCCTGAATAAAGTCTAGGCCTACTAGTAGATGTTTTTGTTTATTCCATTAATATACAAGAAAAAATTCCTGTTTACTATTGTAAGTATTAGAAAACTTAAAAAGTTTGAAATTAAACTATAAGGTAATATTCATGGTGTATTGTATCGTCAATAAATTATTTTTATTAAAACAAAGTCCAAGGCCTACTGCCAATTTAAAGTTTGTTATTCAAGAAATATAAATTTGAACCGTCCTGTTAAAACAAAGTGTCAACTATTATATGTTTTTGAAAAGCTCTCAGTAAGCAGAACGCAACTATGAATAAATATACAGGGCGTTCCATTTAAAAAAACATAACTTTGGTATATTTCTCACAAATGGGGGTACCTGGAAAAATACTAAATACGCCACTGAATTCTACGTAAAAAACTGTATAACACCCTGTTTTTACATTTTCGATAGGGTATAAGATAACTGAAATACAAGGGGTGTCTGAAAATGCACCATTTTCAATTTCGCCCTGTATCTTATAAACCAAGATGGCCATGATAAATCCGTTTAGGGCATCGTTTGTTTAACAAAAAAGTGGCACAGGTTTGCGAAAACCGCATCATTCTATCTGTACTAATAACGGAGATACCCGTCGAAAGTGTCGAAAAGAAGACACCCTGTACAGTCTTTAGTGAAATAATATGCTTATTTTTTTAATGCAAACATTGCGATATCTCTTAAGCTACTTTGTATAGAAGGAGTGTTATGTATGTATAATTTTAGGCAAAATTAAAATTACAGTAAAAGCTGGGACATCTAGCCTAGTCAATTTACATTTAACAAATTTTTGTGAAGAAAATCACATGCTAATTGGAACTGTATTTTTATTGCTATCGATTGTTAATTTTCGCCGAAGTTCAAATTTTCAATTTTTCATCAAAACGTGAACAATTAGCTATAGTTATATGTCGATAGTCAATTAAATTTTACATCTGCTTTCATAAAATACCGGGTGTTGTATTTAAATTAAAATTTATTAACTTGTAATTATTTAGTCTTATTTTTTGAACCCCTTGCATAATTTTTCACAAGTGCGACAGAAACCTAAATCAATAAGTAGACTTCAATGTGAATTTGGTAAAAAAAAAGAAAACAGATGTTGAGACTTTATTTCTTGAATTTGTTACTGCATTTTTAGAAAATACCAAATATTTCATAAGATTTAAGTGAGGTAAACCTTAAGGAAACTCATTTTTATTTTGATCGTAGAAACTGAAAATGAAATAATATGCAGAGGGCATTCATCTTAAAAAAATACAACTTTGATACGTTTTGTGTCTTTGGGACACCTTCTATATTATGAAAATAATCTCATGAACCTGAACTTTTTATGAAGAATAACCTTTTTTCGGAAATTTATAAATAAATAAAATTATCATATTATGTCTAAAATAGCATTTCTTTACACCCTCCAATTGCCTTGACCTGAGCTATATAAAAATAGGTTGACAGTATTATTTTTTATTTTGTGATTTAACATGCAGTTTTTGGCTTTATATTACAATAATTACGCCATTGTGGTTGTATTGGGTGCCATTTCATGGTGAATTAATTCGTAGTTAGCATGGATTTTTTACTTCTTGATAATGTGATACATTGTTTAATTATATTTTAGATAGTATATAGTTGTATTTTAGAAATGTTAGCTCCGTTTAGAC
Source organism: Polydrusus tereticollis (assembly GCA_963920685.1). Taxonomy (NCBI): domain Eukaryota; kingdom Metazoa; phylum Arthropoda; class Insecta; order Coleoptera; family Curculionidae; genus Polydrusus; species Polydrusus tereticollis. The sequence goes on along the minus strand of OY987327.1, from coordinate 111,278,712 downwards.
CCGTAGTTTTAGGCGATATTTAAGCTTTTGCATGTGGCATTTGTTACAATTTGCACACATTTACTTATAAGTTATGGGGTTTCGTCACTTTCCTCCACCAAATATATTAGGAATAATCGTATTTGGACCTTCGTAAGTATGTACTTACTTTCTTAAATCGGGCAGCTAAATTCAGGGCTTTTGTGTTCAGCAGAAACATTCGCTGATATAAAAGGAAACCCTTTTAAGGACTAAATTTATTTGCTACCAAATATAAATTGTGAAAGTGTTTTAATACTCCACTTTTTTAATTTTTGTAATTTTTTATTCATTGCATTTTTAATATTAAAAAAACCTTAGATTATGCCCTTTTTATATAATTATATATATTTTTTTAAATATTGAGCAATGTTTAATTTTTACAGTTGCATATTACATCGCAGTACCTATATCAATTTAAATGCATTCCATTTTTGGTTTTTCTGCTGGGTGTTGTCCTTTAACAGTGTTTTTAACTGAAATGGCATAAAATGATGCTAGTTTTTTTTTAACTATATAAAAGGTGACAACCAATAGTTACTGATAATTAAATACTGATGAACGAGATAGATTATTCCTGCGGATTTAAATCTTTTGAGGGCATTAAAACCGAACATACTTAAATGTTGTTGTCATCACATTTTCTTCGCCGACTATTTTATATGTATAGGTAATAAAAACACTTCTCGTCGTCAAAATTAGCGAATAATATAAAATCTGACAAAGATTTGCTGTTGAATATTTTGCGAGCCAGCCATCCGATTTAGACGACCTTTTTTGTCAGTGTAAACTAAGGTCTTGGAAACTTTTTTAAAATCCTAATGTTAATCTGTAAAATAATTTTACTGCTATACATGGTATAATTAGTAGAAGCGATTTTGTTCCGTAATAAGTGTTAATAAGTGCCCTTTGACAGCAGATACACTATTATTTATTTTTATTTACAAGTGCTTTATTGGTTTCCGAAATAGCCATTGACCGTGGTCCTTCAGTCTATCATATGTACAATATACAGGGTGTTATTTAGTAAGTGTCCGATATTATATCTCAAAAATGAAGGGCTTGCGGACCCACGCTTATATGAACTTTTCACCTTATAAATAACTGAGGAATCGTCCTGTAAAATATCGGACACTTATTAAACAACACCGCCGCCCTGTATATATATGTTTATGTTTTAAGCTGGATTTATAAACTCTCGCCGGCGTCGGCATCTTAGACATGCATAGTGGTCATTTATAAACTTGGCGTTCGCGTTCGCAGTATTGAAAACAAAAAGAAAGAGTTAAATAAATGGATTTAGCAAGGCAGAAGAAGTTGGTGTCTTAGGGGTAGTAAAATTAAAATGACGATTGGCCGTTGACAGTTTGGCAGATGCCAATGATGACTTGACAGAAATGCTAAAATCCCATTGGTAATGACGCGGCGCTACGGATTTTCTATGAACGCTGGCGCTGGAAAGATAAAGATTGTTTATGTTGAACGCCAGCGCGAACGCCGACGAAGTTTATAAATCACTCTATTACGATTCACTTGTTTAACTCCCAGCGCCCACGTCAGCGCGAGCGCCGACGCCGGCTTCGAGTTTATAAATCCAGCTTTAGTTCCGTAAGGATGATAACAAATATAATGTATACACAGTGTGTAAAAAGTCCCGGACCGGTCAATTATTTAGAAATGGCGCATAATATAAAAAAAACTTCCGGTATAGAAGTTGTAGGCCTTAAGAAAATCTATAAAACTAGGACACCTGTAATTATACAGGGTGCCTCAAACAGTCATGGTAAACAAAACTTTGGTTTATTTAAATGGAATGACCCCTTTCCAATTACGTTTTCTGATTCCTCTAAACATTCTAAACAACAATTATGAAACATATCATATGGCTAAACCCATTAGTTTCAGAAATAATTTGAGTTAAAGGACATAAATACAACAGGTAAGATATTACCTACATTTTGCATTTTTACAAGCTGGTACCAGAATGTTTGGCGTTAAAACTGTAAAAAGACATAAAAATTGTACTAAATGTACCCACGCAAGTTTTGTCAAAAATTTAATAACAATTAAATTAAATACAAGCAGTAAAATAAATAACAAATTCACAAGAACAAAAATAAATTTAAGTAAGTCGTTATTTAATTAAATGTTGAAAATGTTCCCTCACACAGTTTGACAATGAGCTAGGTTATAATAAAATTTGTCGATGACGTTTTGTAACATTTCTTGGTTAATAGATTCACATTCTTCAATAATTCTTCTTCTCAATTCGTTCAGATCTGCAGGTTTTGTCACATACACTTTATTTTTTAGTTGTCCACAGAGAAAATAATCAAGGGGCGTTAAGTCTGGCGACCTAGCGGGCCATTCTATGGGACCCCTTCGCCCTATCCAGCGGTTAGGAAAAGTATTACTTAAGTAAACTCTTACAGCTCGCCCAAAATGAGGAGGAGCTGCGTTTACTTTCTGGGGGTGTTGAGTGTGTGTTTCTCTCATCCAATGTGGAATCAGCCCAGTAACGACAAATGTGTCATTCCTGTTTAACATAAATGTTGCCTCATCCGAAAAAACTATTTGATTAAAAAAAATTGTTATTTTCTTCCTGTTTTTGCATCATTACTTCGCAAAATTCCATTCTACGTTCGAAATCGTCTTCTGATAATTCCTTGACTAAAGTTATTTTATAGGGGTAAAAATTACTGTTTTTTAAAATAATTTCAACTGATTTAAAACATACATCAACTTGGGTAGCAGCTTTTCTCAATGACCAATGTGGATCCTAAACAAAATGAAGTAATATCTCTAATTTTTTTTCATCACTAGTTGCCGATTTTGGCCTTCCGGAACGAACTTTATTCTGCAACACCCGGTTTCCTCGAATCCTTGAACTGTTCTCACAACTGTAGATTTTGATATAGTCCGTGGGGTTGGAAAACTTATATTGAAAAATTGCTTTGTTTCGGTAAATAATCTTTGTCGGTCTCCAAAACCTCTGATCATTAATTCAGTTTTACGTTCCCTTTCGTTAAGAGACATTTTCAGAAATTAATATGACAGTGACTCAAAACATTCTGGTACCAGCTTGTAAAAATGCAAAATGTAGGTAATATCTTACTTATTGTATTCATGTCCTTTAATTTAAATTATTTCTTAAACTAATGGGTTTAGCCATATGACATGTTTCATAATTGTTGTTTAGAATATTTAGAGGAATCAGAAGACGTGATTAAAAAGGGGTTATTCCATTTAAACAAACCAAAGTTTTGTTTACCATGACTGGTTGAGTCCCTCTGTATAATTACAGGTGTCCTAGTTTTATAGATTTTTTTAAGACCTACAATTTTTATACCGGAAGTTTTTTTTATATTGTACGCCATTTTCTAAATAATTGACCGGTCCGGGACTTTTTACACACTGTGTATACATCCCTAAGTACTTTCAAGTATTTTAGGCTTGGCTCCCTAGGACATTTTAAGGAGAAAAGTTCCTATAAACATCAAATGCTTCAATTTTAAGATACAGGGTGTTAAAATTCTTAAAGAGAAAACGATTTTTGATAACAATTTAAAAACCTTTAAATATGAATTTTTTGAAATTTGCTTAATCTCAAAAGTGATTAAAGTGATACATTTTAGGACTATTTAAAACTTTTTAGTTTTGCCATGGGCATAGATACGGGCAAGTTTGTTGGGTTTTTATAGAGAATCGATGTTACGTCACTGCTCTTTTTTTTTAATTTTAGAACTTCTTAGATACTAACAACTAAAAATATATTAAAAATGTATCTTCTCTTTTCTTGATAGGATGAGCTGTTTTTGAGAAAAAGATAAAATTATGTTTTGTTGCACGCCGCTCCACCATTTCTAGTATTTACTTTTTCTTAAATTTTTAAAGTACTGCTAGGACTTAGTTGCTTTTTCTATCTTTTCTTCAATGCCTGAAATACATTAAAAGTTTTTATAAACCTTTTAAGGAATATTTATTACCGCTCTGTATTGTGACATTTTCCTAATATAAACTATTTTTTATACAGAACTTAAAAAGTATTAAAGGGACCGAATAACGAACAAGGAAAAATTAAATACACTGAATCATGTTCTCATAAAAATTAAAGGAACTGCTGAAAGTGACCACCGTTTGCAATAATGCATGCTTCTATTATTCTTTCCATGGAGTCACGTACACATAGAAATATGCCAGGGGTATGGCGAATTATCTCACATGAGTCCACTATACGATATCTTAGATTATAAATGTTCTCAAATGCTGTGGAGTAGATGTAGAGACTAATGTTTTTATATGTTCCCATAAAAAATAATCTAAGGGATTTAATTCTGGCGCCCTACGCGGCCACAGATGATTTGGTTCTACAGCTCCACGACTAATCCAGCGATTTTCATACACCCTATTTAAAAATTCTCGAGCAATCAAGCTAAAATGAGCTGAAGCCCCTTCGTGCATAAACGCAAGCGATACGTATTTCCGTCGAGTCTTGGAGGAAGAAAAAAGGGCCCTATAAGAAAGTCCCCAATAATACCTGCCCAAACGTTTAATGAAAGTAAATGCTGACGGAGAACTTACAGTACAGCATGAGGATTGTCTTTAGCCCATAGCTGATTGTTATGAACATTTTGAATCGCACTACGGAAAAAGTTGGCCTCGTCGGTGAAAATAATCAAGTTTAAAGACTCTGGATTTTTTGCTGCTTTTTGAAGTATTCATTGGCAAAAATTTACTCGTTTGGTAAAATCATCAGGTAATAATACTTGTACCCTCTGTATGTGGTATGGGCACAATTGCTGATCTTTTAAAATTCTTAAAACTGTTTGGTGACTTACGTGAAGTGTATTACCAATTGTTCTGGTACTTGATTCTGGTTGAATGGTTATTTCCCTTAGCACAGCGTTCTCTAGCTCAGGAGTTCTCACTGTCCTAGGCTTTACAGGAATATCGCCATATTTTGCAAAACCATCCGTGTCTTGAAGGCGCTGATGAACATTTGAAAATGTTTTGGCACCAGGAATTTGTCGATCCTCATAAATACAACGCTCTTCCAGTGCATGGCCATTAGCCAAGCCATATGCAAAATGCATGTCTGCCATTTCCATATTTGTATATTCAGGCATTGCAAACAATTAAATTTTAAATTTTTTGTTATTTTTAAGAAATTTCAATTCAGAATATTTAGAAGTAGTGTTAAATAAAAAAACATTTAAGCTGGATTCATAGTCGCCGTAACGTAAGCCGTAAGACGTAACGTTAAGCAGTAAGAAAAATAAACATATGATTATAAATACATGCATTCATAGTCGCCGTAACGTAAGCATAAGCCGTAAGCCGTAACACGAAATGGTTTATTTCCATTTCTTACGTCTTACGTCTTACGTTTCGGTCGGGCCAAATTGACAGTCGACGGGAGGGAGATTTCCTTTGTTTATTTTTGGTGATTTCATTTTATTGCCATTTTGCTTTTTGTCTAGCGAATTTTGCATTTTCCTTGTGTTTCTACAGTTAATATTATATATAAACAACGGTTAAAATGAGTAAGGTAGTTGAAGAACAACTTCTAATAGATATCCTATAACCTACAATTTCGAAATTTCTTACGTCTTAACTTTTGACTATGAATGGTATGTTTTCTCTTACGTCTTAACTCTTACGGCTTACGTCTTACGGCTTACGTTACGGCGACTATGAATCCAGCTTAAAGCCCAGCTACAAACTGTCAGAAATTAATTACGTTTTATTAACTAAAACCCCGTTTGTTCGTTTGTTGTGTTTAAAGTGTTAAAGGTCATAGCCTTCTTAATCAATAAAAGACAAATCTTCAAAGTAACTAACAAGTTTTTTACTGTATGATTAAATATTTAAACTAGAGCGGTACTAAATATTTCTTAACAGGTTTATAAAAACTTTAAATGTATTTCAGGCATTGAACAAATGACAGAAAAAGCAAATAAGTCCTAGCAGCACTTTCAAAATTTAAGTAAAAGTAAATACTACTAAATACCAGAAATGGCGGAGTGACGTGCAACAAAACATAATTTTAATTTTTTGTCAAAAACAGCTTATACTACGAAAAAAATAGAAGATACATTTTTTACGTATTTGTAGTTGTTAGTATCAACGAAATTCCAAAACTAAAAAAAAAGCAGCGGCGTAACATCGATTCTTTATAAAAACTTAACATGCTTACCCGTATCTACGCCCACGACAAAATCAAAAAGTTTTAAATTTAAATGTGCTAAAACTAAAAAGTGATACACTTTATAGTCCTAAAGTGTATCACTTTTTAGTTTTAGCACATTTAAAAAAAAATAGATTTTTAAAATATTATCAAAAATCGTTTTTCTCTTAAGAATTTTAACACCCTGTATCTTGAAATGGGGGCATTAGGGGTTTATAAGAACTTTTTTTCTTAGAATGTCGTAGGGAACCACCTCCTAAAATACTTGAACGTACTTAAGGACCACTCTGTATTTAGACAAGACTTATATAAATTATTAACCTGTTCATTAATTTCCAAAATAAATAAAACAAATAAGTAGCAGCAAGTTCCTGTTTGGGGTCTGTTTGCTAGAAACCATTCCCAAAACGTTGTCTCTGGATATTTGTGTAACTTCTGTGGTTCGTATTCTGCAGACCGTTCATAGTAACTTCTGGTTTTTATGTTTTTTTTTTGCAAATCTAACGTCTAATGTTTGTGTTCTATTGAATATCTGTTTGGATTATGCATTAGATTGTTTGGATCTCTGATTTTGATCAAGCTTTTTATGCAATTGTTTCTGCAGTTGACAAGTCCTTTATAGTGTTTTATAGATTTAAACAGCTTTATGCACATATACTAATAAACAAAAAGTATGTCAAATCTTGATAACACAATCTTTTAAAGGCTGTATCTTGTAAACTGTTGGACATATTTCATCCAGCATTTCAGATGTTTAAAGTTAATGGTAATTTTAGGAAACATCTGAACGCATCTTAAAGTTATTGCAGTAAAATGTTGTCGTTGGGAGATCAAAAAAATTAAAACGTCACGTTTGAAACTTATTTTAATTACAAAAACAAGACAACATAAAAACACAAAAAAGATTTTCCAATCAATAACAATATTTCCACCTCTTGCTGCGATCGCAGCCTGACAACGTCGTGGTATGCTCGAAATTAGCCGTTCAGTCTCTTGAGCAATTTGACGTCAAATTTCATTTAGCCTTTCTGCCAGCTTAATTAGAATGGAATGGAATAGAATAGAATAATTTATTGATAATAGTACACAGAGTGTTTAAGTTACGCTACGGGCTCCGTGGCGGCTAATTCACTATTTCAATGCCGACTAATGCCTACTTCTTGATGGTGGTTTTGCACTACACTAGCTACATGTGGCCTTGCATTATGATGCATAAGCATAAATTGTTCCCCACAAATAACGCATAGGGCAAATCTTTGGATTAACAATGTCTGTAATGTACCTTTGAGGTGTTAATATTTCACCATTTAACAGCACCAGTTTAGTTCGGTCCTCCCTTATTAGTTCACTCTACAGGAGGTTTCACTCTGCAAAAAAGTTCGTCAAGATCGAGTGTAATGTAATGTACATAGCAAAATATTTAACAGCAAACTTTTGTTACATTTCACAACATTCGCTAATTTTGACGGGAAGTGTACAATGGTAGCACAAATTCCTAAGACTCAAATGTGACTGGTAGTTTCTCTCCGGGTAACCGTTCCTGAAATAATTTAATGTTAATGTTTTATTGCGTACTTAAACTCGTTGCCATCTAGGCTTAGGACTGGTCTAAGAAATTTGGAGCAACAGCAATGTTGTTTAAAAAAACTCTTAAGTAAATGTTCAAAATGATCTCCGTTAATTAATTCGACGGAGAAAGTTGAATTGCACCCTTTCCATCATCTCTGCATCTCACCGAAAAATGTTTATTATTTAATTTTGTGTATGTGTGCATAATTCTTCTTCGGTGTTTGCATGTCTGGGGTATACCATATCTGTAAGAGTTTCCCCATATTAAGTAATCTAACGGCGTTAGATCCGGTGAACGGGGTGGCCAATTTGCAGGAGCAACATTTCTGCCGATCCATCGATTTTGAAATTTCCCATTTACCTGATTTCTAACAGTTAAAGTAACGTGTGGTGGTGCTTCGTCGTACATGACACACGTATTTGATCTAGTAGCCAGTGGAAGATCTTATAATAAATGTTCAGAAACTCCAACTTCCAAACCTAGGCATCGGGTACTCACACCAGGATCGTCTTAATCCTATTTTAAAATTTCTTCTTCAATCTTAGATGTCCTAATCATACGATCGAGTCCTTAATTAACAGTTTCTCGATTACGTCTTTCAGAAGCAGCTAATTGGATGTCTTTCTCTGTATACTCTCGCCGACTCCCTACCATTTTTTTGACAATAACTATTATGTAATACCATGTCGCTCATTTCTGCGTTAGGGTAAGGTACGGCTATTTAAATATCATTTAATTTTTTTATTGTTGTTGACCCATTGTCCTTTAAACTTTCCAACTTTTGGGGCCACTCCTAAGTCTGGATATACTATGAAGGACCAAAAAATTATGAAGCTTTAGAAGTGCTGGTGGTCGCGCCCTCTGCAAGGTACATCAAATCAGTTATTAGAACTGGATTTCGCATCCCAAAAACCCCTACTACCAAATTTCTGGTAAATTATACTTGCCAGGAAAAAGGTTTACAAAAATAATAACTGTCGCGGAAACTATCAACTTTTAGACTAAGGTAAGTTGGTTTAAATCGTCATTTTATGCTTAGGAATTTGTGCTAGTAATTTATACAGTCCTCTCATGTCATGATATTACGTGAATATTTTTAAAAAAAATTTGTAGTTTGTATATTTTGAAATACTGCGACAATTTTCAAGGGGCTTTATTTAGGACTTATCGTGTATGGGAAAATGATATACATAATTATAGGACATTTATTACGTGGTCTGTGATGTTAGGATTGCTTGCATACATACGTAGTTATGCTTTAGTCAAAGCAGAGAACGCACTTACACCTCGTGTTAACTGGTCACTTTGTGCATAAGCTAAATTAGCTACTTTAAGGAAACAGATCCATTAAAAGAGAAGATTGGTAAAAAAATTTCTTATGCGGATGGTTATTTAAAGAACCATTAATTGTTTAGGTTAGTTCAGGTTAGTTAATAACTAACGTCATCAGTAAATAGAAATAACAATTTACAATTTTGTGTCATAAAATCTATTAAAAATATCTTAGGTTTGAGATAATATTACCAGGGTCATGTTTCAAAAGTTTTTGAAAGACAAAAGCCGGATTATGGCGCGTTTATACGTATATGGATTATCTAATGCAAGTAAGCTCGCACGTAGAACTTGCGCAACAATCAAGAAATACTCATGTTTTTATATAATTGATTTGTGATGGGCTACATGCTTGGTGAAATGGATATTCCATGGTAGAGGAAATTAAAGTCTTACTTGTTACATTTCACAATTTAATTCAGTTTTCTGGCACGTGTTTCAACCCTTGCGGATCATTATCAAAGGAATATAAGACAATACTAAATTCTACATGTCATTAAAATAAAATTAGGAATTAGGAAGATGAAGTGATTTGACAACAGATGATGGGTTATTTTGGTCCTTAATTTACAGGTGTTGGCCAAAGGTACAACTAAATTACAGGTGTGATTATAGAGGTATTTACATCTAAGTAATTAAAAATTAATGATATTGTGTATATAATTATGGGTTTTTTTGTTCGTAATTATTGACATTGTTTATTGCATATTTATCCTAAGTTATTAGGCTATTAAGTATTAGATTGGCACCTGAAGGTATTTCAATTTGTTTATTAACAACATTACATCGATTTTTTAAGGCTTTTTTCATTGCTACTGTTTCTAATAGGTTGAGTTTTCTACCCTTGTGTTGAGTATACATCGGTTTTATTTTGTTGGATATTGAGTGGTTATTTATTATATAGTGGTCCGCTATTCCTGTTTTATTTTGTTGTTTTAAAATGGATGTTTTATGTTCTTTAATAAAAAATAACCTAGGTAAATACATAGCTAATTTAAAAATTGAAAATAAAGACAAATTAACACATAGCGGGGTCTACCAAATACAATGTGATGACTGTGATGCAATCTATATAGGTCAAACAGGTAGAAACTTTAAAACTAGGCTTAAAGAAGATACAACATCCATTTCAAAAAAAAAATAATAAAACAGGAATAGCCGACCACTGTATAATAAATAACCACTCAATATCCAACAAAATAAAGCCGATATATACTCAACACAAGGGTAGAAAACTAAACCTATTAGAAACAGTAGCAACCAAAAAAGCCTTAAAAAATCGATGTTATGTTGTTAATAATCAAATTGAAATACCTTCAGGTGCCAATCTAATACTTAATAGCCTAATAACTTAGGATAAATATGCAATAAACACTGTCAATAATTACGAACGAAAAAACCCATAAATATATACACAATATAATTTTCTTAATTTTATTACTTAGATGTAAATACCTCTATAATCACACCTGTAATTTAGTTGTACCTTTGGCCAATACCTGTAAATTAAGGACCAAAATAACCCATCATCTGTCAATTCACTTCATCTCCCTAATTTTATTTTATGACATGTAGAATTTAGTATTGTCTTATATTCCTTTGATAATGATCCGCAGACCGCAAGGGTTGAAACACGTGTCAGAGAACTGAATTAAATTGTGAAATATATCAAGTAAGACTTTAATTTCCTCTACTCATGTTTTTAATGAAATTTCATTGTTTGAGACTATCTTGACACTCTCCAAATGAATCGGATTAATTCGTTTACGGCTGCTAAAGCTTGAACATTTGTTAGTATCGGGAGTGTGTTAATCTCATCTCCATTTTTAATTGCGTCTTGCAGGGAAATTTCTTGAATTCTGGCATTGAACGGAATGGGATAAATACGCTGATGGGGTAATATGCGGGAACACAAAACGTGTTAGGCGTGATAAAATTGATGAAATATTGCTTTAATTGTTGGGACCGACATATTATGCCGAAAATCATATTACCAGTGATCGTCTTAAGCGGGTTAGTTAGTTAGTAGTATTGGTAAATGCAAGCGGACTAGTAGTTTGTAGCGGCCTTCTGGCTTTGACTAAATCGAATACTGGGCGGGGCACCGCTAGACTGGCCATAGGAAATGTCACGTAAATTTTGCTGCCCTCGAATATTGGCTCCCTTATTTATTTTACATTAAAATCATATTTGACTTTTTTGAAGGTCGTATGATGGACTCGCACACCAAATTTTATTATTTTATTAATTATTGATTTTAATTAATTAAGCCAATTAAAAGATATTTATTTATTTCGTTTATTTTTCGTACTTGCGTTTATTAAAATAGTGCAATCATTGTTTTTTCTTGAATACTTTAAAACATGTTGAAAGTAATGAAAAATAAAACGTCTGGTAACATTTTACATTATCATAATTAATTATTACTGGTGGTTTCATTAAGGTAAGTATCAGAGAAAATTTTAAGAATTTTACAGTTTTTCCTAAATAATTTTTAATTGGATTATTAGAAAATATTTAAATCTCGTGTGCGAGTCCATCATACAAGGACCTACAAGTGCAATTTTGATGTAAAATTAATAGGGTAACCAATATTTTGAGGGTAGCAATATTTACAGGGTATCCTATGGCCAGCCTGGCGGTGCACCACCCGGTATACAAATTATCTACTTTGACATATTTTGTTATTAAGGTTTTAAAGTAATGCAGTCTGGTCTTTTATTTGAATCACCAATCGTTTAAGTTATATACAGGGTGTTTCGGGAGGAAAGGGAAATATTTTAATGAGGTATTCTAGATGCCAATATAAGAAAAAAAGGGTCATATAAATGTGAGTCCGGAAATTCTTTCTTTTCGAGATACAAGTGTGTTGAATATTTAAAAGAAAAAGTTTTTTTTTCTTAATACACTCGAAGGCAAAATAATCGATCCACGCAAATTTTCGATGAAAATAAATCCCAAATAACTTTTTTTTATGTGATTATAAACGAATTTCAAAAAGAATATTGTAGATAAATTATTAGAGAATCGCTAACATTTTAAAAGCTTACTAAAAAATAGACGTACGTTTATAATATACAGGTTTAAACAAAAAGATGTTTTTTATCATAAGTTTAAGACACTGTGGAATGGCGAAACGGTATATTGTTCTAAGTTAAGTTTCAATAATCAAGTCACATCTATTCTTAACATTTTTGCTTTTGTTTCACCTCGATATCTTTATTTTTGTGGAAAATATGGATTTTTTAAAAAATCATTGCAATTTCTAATAATTTTTGTGACAGTTTTTATTTTTACCACAAATACGATTTTTTTAAAAGAAACAGTACAAACTTGTTTAACAAAATTTAGTTAATCCCCTATTAAACCATTATAAAACTTTAAACTCAAAGCACAAAAATGGCACGCGCGAATTAAATAAAAACACACTTAAAAATAACAATAAACAATAACAGTAACAGTAACAAATAACTCAGTAACGAGTGAGTGTTTCCTCTACGTGCTCGAATGACAGCCTCCATACGCCTTGGCATCTCTTCAATGAGGTTCCGTATACAATGATCTTGATCAATTTGCTGCCATTCCTCAATGAGTACTTTACTAAGCTCCTGTAAATTGGCTGGACCAAGTACCCCAGACCGTACTTTTCTGCCCAATGTGTCCCAGACATGTTCGATCGGGTTTAAGTTGGGCTGCGGGGCGGCCAATTTATTTTTGGGATTTCCACCTCATCTAAATATTCATTAACTGCTCTCGCAACATGCGGTCGAGCGTTATCATGCATTAGCATGAAATCGCCTCCCGCAAATGGAGATGTGGTTCTAAAACCTGACCAATATATCTATCCACTGTCATTGCTTCCCCCCTCCCCCTCCTCATCGACTATGTTGAGTTGCACGCCACCCCACACCATAACGGAGCCTCCGCCATAGCTTACCATAGGCGAAAAATGGTTCTCCTGTTCTTCTATAGATTCTTTGACGACCTTCCGGTGATTTTAAACAAAACAGAGATTCGTCGGCAAATAGAGTATTTTCCCACTCATCAATGCCCCAATTTTGATGTTCCCTAGCAAATCTAAGACGTTCAACCCTGTGGTTTCTTAGCAACTCGGGAGCGGCTGCAGGTCTCCTTGCGTGTAATCCATGTTAGATAACCTTCTTGTCGTTCTCTCGCTTACTTGGACCTGCCGTACGTCCTCCAATCTGTTTTTTTACCCCCACAGCAGTTCCTCTTTGGTCGCGTAGACCATTTAGTGCAATAAAGCGATCATCTCGTTCATTCGTACACCTCTTCCTACCACATTGACTCCTTCTACTGTACTCGCCATGCTGATTAAACCGATTTACAGCCCTTTGTACTTTACTTCTTGTGACGTTTAAAACTTTTGCCACGTAAAACTGTGACCGTCCATCCTGGATTAAAGCAATGGCTTTAACAACATCAGTCGGAGACATATCCGTTTTTAAAAGTAAGAAGACACCTCAGAAGTAACACACATTCATTTACAAAAAATAATTTAATAGGTTTTGAAAGCCGTAAATGACATGTCCAAGTATGGGATTATTCAACAAAACTGTCACTGTCATCCTCCATAGCAACTTTAGTTCTTCGTACAAAAAAAAAATTGGAAATTGCAATGTTTTTTTTAAAAAATCCATATTTTCCACAAAAATAAAGATATCAAGGTGAACCAAAAACAAAAATGTTAAGAACAGATGTGACTTGATCATTAGAATTTAGAACAACATACTGTTTCGCCACTCCACAGAGTGTCTTAAACTTATGGTAAAAAACATATTTTTGTTTAAACCTGTATATTATAAATGTACGTCTATTTTTTAGTAAATTTATAAATGTCAGCGATTCTCCATTAATTTATCTACAATATTCTTTAAAATTCGTTTAATTCCGACATCCAATAAAGAAGTTACTTGGAATTTAAATTCATTGAAAACTTGGGTGGATCGATTATTTTGCCTGTGAGTGTGTTTGAGACCGTTTTAGATATTATTTTGAATTTTAGTAGGTACTAACTAGGCATAAAACCACATTTTTTTCATACAAAATATCGTCACCCTAATTGTAAAACCTCTTAACTCCAAAAACTGAATTTTTACAGGGGAGTATAAAAACTGTTTTAATGTCTTGAAGGCAGAAATATAAATTTTTAAATTATTTCCTGAGGAATGGAGTTATGATTAAACTATGTTAAAAGTAAATTTAAGTCTATTTTGTTTTTTTATTGTAATTTACTGGAGTTAGGAGGTAATACTATGTAAAGAATAAAACAACCAGGAAGTTAAAAGTTTTTCCTTGGGACGATTTTATTTTCTTAATAACAAAATAAATAAACTTTTACATATCATGGAAACGCAGAAAAATATTTTACTGAAATCACAACTAAGTATTATTTATTAAAAAAAAAATTAATGAGTTAGTTTATTGATAAGGAATATTATCGTAATAGGCATGATAATCAAGATCTAAAGATTGTTTTAACGCTTGCAGATCTTTAAGCTTCCTTTGTTTAATTTTAAGTCTGTCTTTGTGCAATTGAGGCAAATCATTAAAGAGTACGGTTGAAAATTTTTTATTTTTTCTTGAAGGTAGTTCGGTCCATTGATCACTAAATCTTAACTTAAAAAATATTATTCCATTTGGATTGTATTGTAGGGCGCGTAGATCTGTAACTACTGAGTCGCCAGTTATTCTACCAGGACGAATAGAGCTATAAAACTGAATTTGATCGAAGTTTTTAAAAAATAAGTGATCCAAATACTTGACTTCGTAGGGACGAGGATTCTGACGTGCTTTTACACAAACAGCCACATGATCTGCAAGAACGTTGATTATTGTATTTTTAAGACTGCGTTCAATGCATGAATGCATGGAGTCTGCTTCCATTTGTGTATGGCCCTTTTCCAGAAATTTTTGTTCAATTACCACGTCATTTGTTACAGCAATATTAAGAAGAGCATTTGCTAAAATAGCGTTTCTATTTTGATATGTGCACCCGTCACTATACAAGATAACTTTTTTATTTTGAGTCAATGTTGGAATTAGTTTATTGGAAAAATCGGATAGAATTGAGGAAAATTCTTGTGCAGCAAGTGCTTCTTCTGTTTCGTTCCGTAGGTAACATGTCCCGTCTTTTGTTTTTAGATTATATAAAGTAAAATTATGAATTGCCAACTTCATTTTATAATACATTAACGCCACATTGGATTTCGGCGATAACAGTACTGACTGCATGTCCATAGTAAAAACATTGTCTTCATTTTTCTTGTCTTTTTCTTTTTCTTGCCTTGCTTCTTCTTTTTCTCCTGATGTAAAAAATATTTAGCCCCTTCGATATTTTGTACTTTGTAGGCCATACAAATATCGCACTCGTCCTTTTTGGGTCGAAATAGGCTTAGATTTTTTTCTTCAAACATCTGTGAAAATTTGGCTGAGTAAAGTGGCTTTTCATTTTTTGTCTTGCACCAGTTGCTCACGTAAAATTTAAAGAGTTCTTTTTTTGATTTCCACATAGGTTCTATATATTTTCTCTTTGACCGAGCCCTACAGTAATGTGACTCCATAGACGGAAGACTTGATAAGAAGTTCTCCAAACACTTTATTCGGGAAGCGAATGGCTGTTGTTTGACGGTGAATTATTGAGATGTATCTTGTTCCTGATATTTGATAGTCCTTTTTTGCATTACCTGCTGTGGTTGATTTTTCTTTCAGTTCAAGCAACTCCAGGATCTATAATACCTAATGTTCTGTGAAACATTTCTTTGCACACTCTAATTTTGCTTTCATTAACCTTTAAATAATATTCAATACTGTTACATCTTCTTGATAATTATGTTTTCGTCTTTCTATCTCTAGTTCGGCACACAGGTTTAATTAAAATAAGCATATTGCTGTGCATTTTTTTTCTTTCCAGGACAAGTTCCAAAAATAGGTAAATATTTGCTGCCTATCGTCATCAGAAACTAATCCACAATTAAATCAGATTTTTTATTCTTCAAACGACAGTCACATCTAGGTTGGATAACTCTCTGATTTTTTTGACGGTGTAGGACCACACTTTTTCTTCTTTCTTTCTTCCCATATAAGGTCTTCCTTTCTCTCTATTTGCTTTTTGCTCGTTGCTGTTCCAATGATTTGTTTTAACTTTATGCCTTTTGCGTCTAGTCCTTTTGGGTTTTTCCTCCTGCAAAACATTCTTCTGACAATCTCCACTACTTTCTGAGTCGCTGTAATTTACAAGCCTAATATTTTTGTTTGTAGTTTTAGAGTTCTCTTGTTTGTGCAAATCAGAAGAATCTGAGTCTGAAATCGTGTAATCTAGATTTCTCTTTTTATTTTCATGGCGCCAAAATCTTGGTTTGCTTAAAATGTGGAGTTGGGTGGTTTTACAATTAGGGTGACGATATTTGGTTACTTCCACCAGTTGCGCGGGCGCAACTTATATTTTGATATTTAAAAAAGAAAAATGATACGGCACTGTTTTTTCAAAATAAATTTTATTATCAGAACTACGCCTTATCAGTGAGCAAAAATCATTCCTGAACTTTTTTTCGTGTGACGACCGGTTTGCAATTAAAGAAATAAAGACATTTATTAACATGTCGCTATGAGCCTATCAGAGCCTGATAAAATTGCAACTATCTCCTAAACGACGCTAAAATCAAAAAAATATTAAAAAGTACTTTGTCTTAGACGTTGCACTTTTAACATAGGTAACTGTGCTATCAAAAAGAAAAAAAGCAGTAGTGTACATATTTTTTTGTTCCGCTTAAAAATTATTATAACACGCTGTATCTCAAAAATAAAGACCCACCTTTTTTTCTTATATTGACCTCTAGAATACCTCATTAAACGATTTCCTTTTACTCCTGAAACACCCTGTATAAAGCCGTACATGTATGCTATCATTTAGCAATACCAATTATTCATAATGTTGATGGTAGGTCAATATTTTTTTGGGTTGTCTGGATTTTGTAGTAAATTCATTCTTTCGGCGATATTTTGCCATACAAATGGTGTTACATTTAAAGGTGAGTTTTTAAAAATATGCATTGTTGATTTTTACATATAAATACAGCGTCTCGTTACATCGTTACATTCTATACAGGGTGTTTCAGATGTACGGTACGTAACTTAAGGGGGTGATTCTATATGATATTCTAAGAGGAAAAGTTCATATGAACATGTGTCCGGAGTTGCCTTGTTTTTGATATACAAGGTGTTAAAGTTTACAAAAAAAATAAAATTTTATAATTTTTTGAAATGCCTTTTCCGAATTTATGAAAATTTGGTACCGCTATTCATAATGATAAGGGGCTTAGTTAGCCCCAACTACATTAAATTTATTGAGCCCAGTGGGGTTCTGGGGAGCACCTTAACGAATATTGTTAACAAAAAAATGTATGCCACTGATTTTTTTCTAATTTTGATATTTTTTCGGATTTACCAACTAATAATACAACTTTTTTGTTCCTTCAATTGTTTTCGTATCTTGCTTCGTTTTCGAGACAAAAAATAAAAACCATTTTATTGCATGTACAAAAAAAATACCTATAATATAATGCAACAGTTAAGGGGCATATTCAGTGAACCGCGTGGTCCGACTTGGGAATTTGCCGCGAAGGAGGATAAGTCAGTGTTATTGAACAATCAGGCAACATGGCTATTCCTAGATTCGTCGCCGCACCGCGAGACATAATATAATTTACCGCTCCGAGCGGCGAGTGGCGGTCAGGACTGGCTAGATAAACCGCAGTGTTGCCAAATCGCTTTAGATAGTTCCGGTTTTAGGTATTTTTTCTCAAAAACTCGGTTTGACGTTTTTTCACATTAAAAAAAAGGTATAAAATTAATTGAAATTATAGATAGTTGAGGAAATACTTTCAAAAAAGACTGTATGGGAACATTTTCTCAGTTTCATCTATATTTATCGTTTTAAAAAAAATATTTTTTTTTTTAAATTCAAGACCATATAGTCATACAGCACCAAATTGCGATACTAAATTCAAAATTTTAACAAATTCTATTCAATAGTTTTCTTGTAGTTTGTCAAACCTTTTCACCTTAATGGAGGTCACTGATAAGAGCTCTTAATCCAAGCAAATGTTGAAAATGGCTGGTTTTCATCTAGTACAGGCGTCTTGTATACAAGAGCCTTTAGGCGACCCCATAAATCATAGTCTAAATGATTCAAGTTGGGACTGCGAGCTGGCCAACCTTGGAGACCTGCGCGTCCAATTCAGCAATTAGGAAAAGTGTTGTCGAGGTATTGACGAGCAACTAGGCTAAAATGAGCAGGGGCGCCGTCGTGCATGAACTACATATTAGTTCTTATTTGTAGGGGTACGTCTTTTAACAGAACGTCAAGTTCTTCAGATAGAAACTGTAGGAGTTTCCATTCAATCGAGGTGGTAAAAAGTATGGTCCAATAAGATCCCTGCCCATACATTCACCGAAAATTGTTGCTGAAAACGACCTTCTCTAATTTTATGAGGATTATCGGTTGCCCAAAAATGTTTGTTATGAAAATTCATAACGGCTTCTCTTGAAAAAGAGGCATCATCAGTAAATGAAATGTTCGGTAAAAAATTGTTGTTATATGCTACTGTATGCAGCAACCACCTACTAAAATCAAACATTGGCTGAAAATTACGGGGAAGCAGAGCTTGCACACGTTGAATATGGTATGGGTATAGTTGATAAAGATGCAAAACCCTCCAAACAGTTGATGCACTTGTTTGAAGTTGCACTGCTACCTTCCTGGCATTAGTTGAAGGATCATCTTCTAGCTCTCGAAGTATAGCCTCTTCTAACTCAGGCGTGGTTACTGTTGCAGGTCTGCCAGAAAGTTTCGTGCTACGTTTGAAACTCCCAGTGTCACTTAATCTTGCATGGAGCTGTCTAAATGTTTTGGCACATGGCAGTACTCCGTTTGGATAACGTTCCTGATAAATTCGCCGAGCTTCTTCAGCATTTTCATTTGCTAGGCCATAATTAAAATGCATTTGGGCCATTCCAGCGTTAGTAAATTGATTTTTGAATTGTTATTGACAAAACAGGTAAATTAGACATCAAAACTTACCTTTACCTTATATTTTAATTACCTTTGAAATACATAATATTATGTATTTTTTTTTACCGGGTGATTCATTAAGGGTGACGAGGTACCGTATCTCAGGAACTAATAGTCGTACGAGTTTAAAAAAAATCCCTTAAATGAAATCAGCCAAGAGAAATTGCTGGAAATATTTTTAAAATTCATATATCCACCGCTAGGGGGCGTAATTGCTTCGATCGTATAAAAAATGCAGTTTTCTTGAAAATTTTCCAAATAAGTTGAGAAAAAAAATACTACCACAGTAATACTTCTATAATTGTCCATCTTTTTGGTTTAACACTTTTTATTGTGGAACGTAAAATAAGGGCGGGAGGGGATAGTGAACTTTTCCTGACTAAAGTGCCTATAGATTTGGTTAAACTCAACGGAATTTTGCAAACTAGGTCTCGTTTAAGAAAGGAGGGTATATTGAACAAAATAAAAAACAACTACGTCATTCTGGTTCTTGCCGCCCTCGCTAGGGGGTGTGTTTTACAAAATTAACCGTTTTTTAAATTTTGCTCCGTAATCTTAAATGGAACAGTATGATTATTTTATTAGATTCGAAAAGTTGATTAAATTTGCAACAAAATACGTTTAAGCCGCTTGTCGATATCTTCATTCGTTTAAACGTTATCGCTTAAAGAATATTGCATTAACAAATTTATTAAAGAAGCAAAATAGATAATTCATAATCGAGCATGCCATGGAAAAAAAAAAGTTTAAAACTTCATTCTTATTTTAATTTAATCACAACAATAATGATATAACATAACAAACAAGAAAACAACAATTACAATTACAATATTGACATTATTAAGCAAACTCTACTATTAAAATTTTTTAACGTTTTAAATGTTCAAAGTGTCCACTGTTATTGGCCACGCATAAATTAAGTCTTTCAGTTGTGGATAATACACTAACTTCAATTTCGGCGACGGAGATGTTGCTAATGGCTTCCCGAATTCTGTTTTTCATATCATGAGGTGTTGTTGGACGGTTTTTATAAACTAGGTCTTTAAGCTTACCCCATAAATAAAAATCCAGTACCGTAAGGTTGGGAGACCTCGCTGGCCAAGGAAAAGAGCTGTTCCTACCTATCCATTTATCCCTAAACTGAAAATTTAAAATTTTTTGGATGTTTCGAGCATAATGGGCTGAGCATCCATCCTGTTGGAACCACTTGTTCATTCTGTCCTC
Organism: Polydrusus tereticollis; assembly: GCA_963920685.1. NCBI lineage: Eukaryota > Metazoa > Arthropoda > Insecta > Coleoptera > Curculionidae > Polydrusus > Polydrusus tereticollis. The sequence goes on along the minus strand of OY987327.1, from coordinate 111,258,288 downwards.
CAAAGAAACATCTTCTAACAGTATAGGTAACTCATCTTCCAAAAATTGTAGATAATTTACGCCATTTAAATGCTGATCAAAAAAATATGGCCCAATAATTCTTCCACCCAAAATCCCGCACCACACATTTACACTCCATCGAATTTGAAATTGAACTTCCCTTAACCAGTGAGGATTTGTTTGTGACCAATAGTGCATGTTGTGAGTATTAACTTTCCCTGAACTGGAAAAAGTAGCCTCGTCAGTCCACCATATTTGGGATAGGAAAATTCTGTTTCCGTTCACCATCCCCAATAGCCAATAACAAAAGTCCAGTCGATGGTCCAAATCGGCTGGCTTTAATTGTTCATGTAACATTACATGGTACGGATGTAATTTATGTTCTTTTAATATACGTTGATTTAAGGAATATGTCAATCTTAGATATCTTACCAAATCTCGAATGCTTAAATGAGGGTCGGCAGTAATATAAACTAACACATTTATTATATTCGTTTCTTGCTCTCCGTACTCTATTTGGAGTTGCGACTGGCTGGACATGTCCGGTCTCCTTCAATCGTTTCGCTAATCTTTTGAGAACATTTCTTGAATGATGACGTCGTGCAGGATATCTAAATGCGTATTCGTTCTTGGCAATAAAGTCATGTTGCAAACATTCAAAATAAACTGCTAACATATCAAAAGCCTCCTCGTTCGTATACGGAAACTGTCTTCCAAGTCTTTTCACGGCCTTCTAAGAGGAGCATTTAATTTTCGGCTAAATTGTTTTTTATTTGTCCATGGCATGCTCGATTATGAATTATCTATTTTGTTTCTTTAATAAATTTGTTAATGCCTTATTCTTTCAGCGATAACGTTTAAACGAATGAAGATATCGACATGCGGCTTAAACATATTTTGTTGCAAATTTAATCTACTTTTCGAATCTAATAAAATAATCATACTGTTCCATTTAAGATTACGGAGCAAAATTTAAAAAACGGTTAACCTTGTAAAACACACCCCCTAGCGAGGGCGGCAAGAACCAGAATGATGTAGTTGTCTTTTATTTTGTTCAATATACCCTCCTTTCTTAAACGAGACCTAGTTTGCAAAATTCCGTTAAGTTTAACCAAATCTATAGGCACTTTAGTCAGGAAAGTTCACTACCCCCTCCCGCCCTTATTTTACGTTCCACAATAAAAAGTGTTAAACCAAAAAGATGGACAATTATAGAAGTATTACTGTGGTATTATTTTTTTTCTCAACTTATTTGGAAAATTTTTAAGAAAACTGCATTTTTTATACGATCGAAGCAATTACGCCCCCTAGCGGTGGATATATGAATTTAAAAAATATTTCCAGCAATTTCTCTTGGCGGATTTCATTTAAGGGTTTTTTTTCAAACTCGTACGACTATTAGTTCCTGAGATTACGGTACCTCGTCACCCTTAATGAATCACCCGGTACATGCAATAAAGTGGTTTTTATTTTTTCTCTCGACAACGAAGCAAGATACGAATACAATTTAAGAAAGAAAAAAGTTGTATAATTAGTTGGTAAATCCGAAAAGAAATATCAAAATTAGAAAAGAAGTCAGTGGTGTACATTTTTTTGTCAATAATATTCGTTAAGGTGCTTCCCGTGACGCCACTGGACTTAATAAATTTAATCTAGTTAGTGCAAATTGAGCCCCTTAGGCCGGCCCCATTATGAATAACGGTACCAAATTTCAATAAAGTCGGGAAAGGGATATTTAAAAAAATTATAAAAAAACCGATTCTTTTCAAAAAACTTTAACACTCTGTATGTCAAAAACGGGGCAACTCCGGATACATGCTCATATGAACTTTTTCTCTTAAAATATCATAAGGAATCACACCCTTAAGTTACGTACCGTAGTTCTAAGTATCTAAGTAAATCTAGTATAGTTATTTCATTTTTTATTTTCTTATTATATTGACTTACCTAATTATTTTAAACTTTTTGACTTTTTCCTTTTTTTATTTCTACGCGGATATTTAAAATCGTAATATTCGAGATGAAATAATTGGGATATTTAAATAAAAACACGGTTCTTGTCCACATGTGTGCATGAAACAAGGGTGATTTAAATAATTGGATATTAGCATAAGGCAACCCAATGCTTATCAACGTATCTGTAATTTTATAGTTAAAATAAAATGTTACGACACTAATTGATGTCTTTTATTACCATCGCATTGAATTGCATGAAGGACCTAGTCACTCACGCATGTAAAAGCATGTAATAGGTTAGAGAAAATATTTATAAACTACACAATGTAGGTTTTAGGATACTTTAGGCCAGGACTTAAGAAGCTCACTATAATCTATCTCAGCTAAACAGTTAATGGTCAAATGTCAATGTTGCCAAGATATTATTGCCGGCAACTCTTAATTCAAAATTAAATGCGAAACAGTTACAATAGTTGTATCTTTTTTGGGAAACCCTGTGTATATGGCAATAAATAACTTTGAAACCCTGTACTGTATAGGTTGGTATAAAAGCAAAAGTATTTTGGTGTCTTGATTAATTGCCGAAAAGTTAAACCAACCTGTACAGGGTTTTTTTTTCGTTAATATTATAGGGTATAGGCTAAACGGTAAGAGATACAAAAAAAACTAAGATATGTGTCCCGCTCTCTTTTTTACTGTTTAGTTTAATGGCGCAATCAGATCTACGCTAACTAGATTGGTTTAGAAGATACAGGGTGATTCTCAAAATCTGCGGTTTTTGTTATCTCTTATGACTCGGTTATTTATAGAGATAAAAAGAAACTTTCAATGTGACTTTTTACGTAGAATCCAGTGGCGTATTAAAAAAATTAGATGTGTTAATATTTGAGGTATTATCGACACTAGCATTTTCTTAAATGGGACACCCTGTATCTGGATGTCTCAAAAAATTGATTTTTTTCTTGCGATTGCAACAATATATAACACTTAATATTTTGCTTTGTTCTAAATAGCTTAAATACCAAAAAAACAATTTTTTTTTAGTTGGCTATGGATTGAATCATTATTCTTTTATTCAATAATAGGTATATTAAAAACTCAGTTAACAGGAATATTAAAACATTGATAAACTAACAACAACAACAACTACAAAAAACAAAAATTTATAATAACAACTCAACAATTATCTCATATACTTATATAACAATTAGCATAGGTGCCTAATCACGAAATGTGCTCAAATTGTCTTCCATTCTGCTCGATGCATTTTTGGACTCGGCTTGTAACTGGACGAGTGGCGTTATAAATGTCAATATTTGGCACTCTTCCCATGCAATTAATAAAATTTGCTCTAAGTTCTTCTATAGTATTACTTCGGGTTTTATATATTTCATTTTTGATAAATCCCCAAAAATAAAAGTCGAGTGGTGTCAGGTCGGGGGAACGCAGAGGCCATCTGTTTGGTCCATATGTACCAAGCCAATTTTCGCCAAAATTGGCAGTTATACCCTATTTCAAAATGGTGTAGAGTAATAAAAGCTCATTAGGTATGCAAAGGGACTACAGAGTGACCCAATGAATATTTAAGCCACTTTCATAATTTTGCATTGATTTCATTGCAAAATTCTTTCTTTTCATCAAGTACAGGTAGTACCACCCGGGCTTGGGTCAATTGATGGGTTTTCTCTATTGTTATCCATTCACAAACACTGAAAATGATGTGACAAAGGCGTGCCGGTAGGATATTTGTAAAAAGCAAAGAATTTGATTTTAACAGAATAAAAATTAGGCATTATGTACATAGTATTAGCTACACTTATTTTTTATTAAACATTTTTAAAAAAATACATTATACAGAAATTAAATAATACTCGTAAAATTTATAATAAATTAAATTATACTCGTAAAAAGGAAAGAATTTTATTTTAACTGAATAAAATTCAGGCATTATGTACATAGTATTAGGTTAACTTATTTTTATTAAACATTACCTAAAAATACAAAATACAAAAAATACATTATACAGAAATTAAATTGTAAAAATTCATAATATTCCTCGTCATCTGAGGAACTGTCATCTCCTCTTGACATTATAATTAACGGGTCGACGGTCCGATCGATCAGGTAGTCAAGATCCCACATTTTCTCCTCTTCTTTAATGACATGATGGACTGCTTTTCGCCAGTTCTCTGGTGTCACTTCCTAAGTGGCTTAATCAAACAGTAGCTTAACGTCTTTCATTTTGAATGTCGTGTTGTGTCTTGCTACAAATCCTTTTACTTGCGCCCATATAAGTTCTATAGGATTTAGTTCGCAATGATATGGCGGTGTTCGCACTGCGCAGCACAGTTACGCTATGTTTTTCTGCTATATCTTCCACGGCATATTTCATAAAACGATGTTTGTGTAAATTTGCTATAGCTAATAGTTCCTTCTTTATCAAATTATCTTCAACTTCAATACTTTTGGTGGCTAACCAGTCGATAATTTCTTGTTTTCTCCAAGATGAAGTTGAAGTCTTCTCTGTGCGTCGTGAATGCTTGCGTTGTCCATAACTACTACTGAATCAGCTGGAAGACATTTTATCATTTCACCAAAATAGTCCTCAAAAACATTCGAATTCATGTCCTCGTGGTAATCTCCCATATTGAACGACTGAAAGGTTAGCAAACCTCAATTCTCTAAAATTTTTGGTTAGTTATCATAAATAATTTAATGCACAAAGTTTACCTGCACCTATGGCCGACACCGAAACTGAGCTGAACTGGACGGAATTTCCCATTTTATTACTCTACACCTTTTTGAAATAGGGTATAGTAAGTGCCTTACCATATGGCTATTATGTGCTGGATTATGGATTATTACACATTCTTCTAAAATTTGGATGTATCCTTCAGCATTCAAATTTTCATTAAAAATCCTGTAGTTAAGGACCCTGTTTTGATATAGCGCCACCCATACATGGAAACCAAACCGTCCTTGTTGTACCCTGGCGACCGTGAGGATTTATGTTTGACCAATATCGATTGTTATGTCGATTAAAAATTCCTTCGCTAGATATATAAAAGCCTCGTCAGTCCATATTATATTTTGAAAAAAATTGGGATTCCGATTAATCTGTTGCAAATACCAATGACAAGATTCTAAACGCCGCTCTTCACCTCCAAGATGTAAGTTATGAACCTTTATTATTTTATGCGGTTTATACTACTTATGCTTCCTTAACGTTTGTAAAACTTTAAATTTACATGTGCCAATATCTTTCTCAATATTACGGCTAGATACCGTCGGATCAGCAGCAACACAAGCTAATGTACGTATTTCATCTCTTTCTCTATTTTCCTTATTGTAAATCTTACCTCTTGGTTTTCCAAACGATCTATACTCACTTAAATTGTGATATAATCTTTGAAATATTTGCTTTTCTGGCTGTTGTCGTTCCGGATACCGCTCAAAATATAGGTCTAAAACTACGTCTTTATTTTTATTACTCTCAATATAGCACTGAAACATGTTTAATTTTTCATAGTTTTGGAAAATATTCATTTTAGACACCTTTTTTAGAAAAATATAATCGAAAATATTTCGTTAACAACGAATCTTAAAACCAATACTTAATTTTGAATGAATTTTATGACACTGTAAACAAACAAAAACAAACGCTTAAAAGAATTCAATCCATGGCCAACTAAAAAATTTGTTGTTTTTTGGTATTTTAGCTATTTAGAACAAAGTAAAATATTAAGTGTTATATATTGTTGCAATCGCAAGAAAAAATTCAATTTTTTGAGACACCCAGATACAGGGTGTTCCATTTAAGAAAATGCTAGTTTCGATAATACCTCAAAAATTAACACATCTAATTTTTTTTTAATACGCCACTGGATTCTGCGTAAGAAGTCACAGAACTTTCGCATTGAAAGTTTCTTTTTATCTTCATAAATAACCGAGTCATAAGAGATAACAAAAACCGCAGATTTTGAGAATGTATCTTCTAAACCAATCTAGCTAGCGTAGATCTGATTGCGCCATTAAACTAAAAAGTAAAGAAGAGAACGGGACACATATCTTAGTTTTTTTTTGTATCTCTTACCGTTTAGCCTATACCCTATAATATCAACGAAAAAAAAACAGCCTGTACACGGTTTTTAAGAGATAGAAGAAACTTTAAATTATGAAAGTTAAATATTTCTTTAAGGCCTGTCAAAATTTGTCATCGGATAACACAAGTGAACATCGTAAATATGTTTAAAAATATAGAGTTGGGTGTTTTCTAATGGAACCCCCCTGTATACCGGGTGTCCACGGAAGGTGGCTCGCCCCTATAACTCTTTTGTTTTTAAAGATAATAGAATGAAATTTGATATAAAACTGCATTTTTTGACGGGTGATTCAACTTTATAGAATTTCCGGTTTTACCAGAAGTGACATAAACTTTCGATTTTTCAATGAGACACCTGGTATATTTTTACTTTCTTTGAATCCATATGACATTCCAAATACAACCATGTGTCACTTGTCACTTTTCGTCATAAAAAAATAAATAAAAGAAAAAAGAACTAAAAATCTACATCCACATATCTATTAATTTTTAGGGTTGCAGATGTTCAAAGTGACCTCCATCTTGTTGCTGACATAGTCATTTCATAGTCATCATAGTATTTTTTCTACTGTCGCTCTTGAAACGTTTTTTAACTGCTGTGGTGTAATTCTATGCATAGCTGCCCTTACTTTCTCCTCTAATTCATTTCGTGTGGCAGGAGGTACATCATAAACCTTGTTTTTAATGAAACCCCATAAAAAGAAATCTAGAGGCGTAAGGTCAGGTGACCTGAAAAGATTGAAAAAGGAATAAGTCTTAGTATAAGGTATAAATTAAAAATAATTCTGTTTTACCTAGCCGGCCAACTAACTGGACCTCTATTTCCAATCCAGTTTTCGTTGTATGATTCATTCAAATATTCTATAACTGCCCTAATGTTGTGTGGTGGGGCATCATCTTGTTGGTAAAATAGTCCCACTCGATTTACGAATGGTATTTCATCCAAGCTCAATTTCTTGCGTGAGGAAACCTGGATATCTCGCCCCTGTTAGCGAGCCGTCAAAGAATATAGGGCCAAAAATTATGTCCCTTAAACCCCCAACCCAACAGTTAAAACCAAACCGTTCTTGAAAATTTCCCTCCTGCATTAGGTGTAAATTTTCCTGAGACCAATATCGCCTATTATTTCTGTTGAAATGTCCCAAATTAGTGAAACGGCTTTCGTCAGTATAAAAAATTTTATATGGAAATGTATTATCCTCCAAATATTTCCTAAGAACGTTTGGGTACAGGTGCTGATGTAGTTGGTATTTATATGAATGGTATTTATGTTTATTTAAAATATTGCCGGCAGAAGACTTACAAATGCCACATTCTAGCGCGATCTCCCTGAGTGACGCATTGATATTCACTTGCACGTATGCCAGAACATTTATTTCTATTTCCTTACTCACAATAATTGGATCGTTTTCATTATTATCAGGCTCAATTAGCATTTTCTGAACCAGTTTTGGATAATAATGCCGGGTTGGGTGAGGGCGTTCAGGATATCTCTGTGCGTAAACACGTGCAGCATCGGTTGAGTTTTGCCCATACCCTCCAAAAACTAATAAGATATCAACTTTTTCGCTCCTTGCATAAATATTATTATTTTCCATGATTTTTAAACAATAACGTACACAATAATTACCCAATTTACTTTTGCAGAAGCGAAGTTCCATAAGATGTTGACTTGTCAATTTTTTACAAGACATCTTAACGTTTTTTTTTTATCAGTTGTGTTGGTCACAGGCTACTCGATTAAATTTTATTTTATTCTCAAAAGGCGCTTTATTTTAAGAAAGTCGTACATAACGTAACATTTTTACAGTTTTTTAAAGGAAGTTTGTTTAAAACCTAATAGTGTGTGGTATCAAAATAATCGTAATAAAATGCTTTTTTTTCCTAACCCGACGAGCCACCGTGATGCCATTTGAAAAAAATGAGTAATACAGGTTTCACAATTTAATTTGACACAACAGATAGGTTTTGACCGAAAACAGTAAAGTTGGATTTTGTCAAAGATGTTAGGACTAAAATTAGTGATTTACGTTAAATAGCCTTCTATAAAAAAATGGTGACAAAAAGTGACAAGTGACACATGGTTGGATTTAGAATGTCATATGGATTAAAATAAAGTAAAAATATACCAGGTGTCTCAATGAAAAATCGAAAGTTTATGTCACTTCCGGTAAAACCGGAAGTTCTATAAAGTTGAATCACCCGTCAAAGAATGTAGTTTTATGTCGCATACGAATCCTCCAAATTTCATTCCATTATCTTTAAAAACAAAAGAGTTATAGGGGCGAGGCACCTTCCGTGGACACCCGGTCCAAGATAAGAATGGTATAGCATTGGAATCTTGGAAACGGTAGGGATTAGAATGTTGGTTAAATTAGGAAGAAGTTGCACAATTTAAATACCTTTTACATGGTGTTTGCAAAATTAAACTATCTTTAACCAATTTCGATATTTAAAAAAAAAATATTTTTTGCTGTATTATTTTTTATTTATTTGTTGCATTATTTTAACAGATATAAAAAAATGAAAAATACTTTTTCATTGCCACTTTTTAAGCTGAACAAGATAGCGTCTACAGTTTTTCAGTACGACGTTTCGTTTTCGAAAAAACATCCTCAACTTTTTATTTAAATACGGTCGTTTTTTTTTTTTTTAATCGAAGGCTATTTTGTACTCTAAAATAACTGATCTATCACTTGAACAAATTTTCAGCATTTTCTCTATCATAGATTTTTATTATGTGACGAATAAAATCCTCATATCATAAGACCGTACAATAAACATAGTGGGCTTCGAAGCAAACGTTCGTCTTTCTTGACAACTTACTTCTGTCATAAATACAAAATTTAATTAGGTACGAGATCTTTCACTTCGTTTAAAAATGGTTGTACATTTCTCTTTTGAGCAAAAGTTTGATATGTTAGAGTGTTACATTTTATGCCATAGAAATACTCGAGAAGCTGAGCAAATGTATTAATTTAAATAATTACCCAGAGAAATTACAACCAAATAAAAATATGTTTGGAAGAATTGTTGCCAATTTATTGCAGTAAGGGTCATTTAATAAAGCAGTTGTTACTAGAAACAAACCATGTAATGAGGAAATTCAAAATAATGTGGCATTAGCTGTAACGGAAGACCCTACAACATCAGTTAGAAACATTGAGAAAGTAAGTGGAACGCCAAAATCTACGGCACATTTTATTTTGCGTAAGAACAAATATCACCCGTACAAATTTCGAATCTGCCAAGGACTAAAACCGGGAGACGACATAAGGTGAAGGGTATTTCGCGAATGGTACACTAGGCTTTGTCATAACGACGAAAATTTCGTCAATAAAATTTTATTTTCTGATGAAAGTATGATAACCAACAACGGAATCTGTAACAGAAGAAATACGCATTATTGGCCCACAGAAAATCCACGGTTGTACAAAATGGCTAGACACCAACATCGTTTTGGTTTCAACATGTGGGTAGGAATTTTGGGAACAAAGATAATTGGGCCAATTTTTTACCACGGAACACTAAATTCGGTGCGGTATCGAAATTTACTGCAGCATAATTTGGAAGAATGGTTCGATAACAACTTACCACTAGCAGAAATCAATAACTTTTGGTTTCGACAAGATGGGGCCCCCGCTCATAATTCGAGAATTGTCCAAGAATATTTAACAGACAGATTTCCTGACAGATGGATAGGTACGCGTTCAGCTGTTTCTTGGCCTGCACGATCGCCTGATCTAACTCCTTTGCACTTTTATCTCTGGGGGTTACATCAAAAACTATGTGCACCAACATAATTTTCAAACGGAGGAAGAATTGCGTCAACTGGTTTTAGAAGCATTTCAAACGATTACCCCAGATGTACTTAACTATGTTTTGAATTCCACAGTTAGACGATGTTACCTATGCTTAGAAAATAATGGCCATTTGTTTGAACACTGTTTGTAATTAAGTTCTAATTTGGTATTATGTTAATAAATGTTTTTCGAGCATTCAGTGCCGAACTATGGAGATTTTTCTTGAATATTTTTAAACGATAGCTAAAAAGCTGAAAATATGTTTACATCAGTTATTTTAGAGTTCAAAATAACCTTCGAATAAAAAAAAACAGGACCGCATTTAAAAAAAGAAAGTTGAGGATGTTTTTTCGAAAACGAAACGTCGTACTGAAAATCTGTAAACGCTATCTTGTTCAGCTTAAAAAGTGACAATAAAAAAGTATTTTTAATTTTTTTATATCTGTTAAAATAATGCAACAAATAAATAAAAAATAATACAGCAAAAAATAATTTTAAAAAATATCGAAATCGGTTAAAGATAGTTTAATTTTGCAAACACCATGTAAAAGGTATTTAAATTGTGCAACTTTTTCCTAATTTATCCAACATTGTAATTCCTACCGTTTCCAAGATTCCAATGCTATCCCATTCTTATCTTGGACACACTGTATATTTATTTTTCTATTCCTCATTATTTTCTGATTTCAAAATTATATATATGTTATATGTTTACTTTAGTTGTTTACTCAATATTTCACTTCAAAATATTGCGCGTTAGAGAATCTAGAAACAATTTTTTTTATTATTAATCGTTTATGACAACCCAGCTAAATGTCACGATTAGTATTTCGTAGTTCGAATAATCTTGCGACAGTCATTAAATGTTTGGTGCGGAATATTGGGAAGAAGGGTCTTAGGGCCGATTATATTTGAAGGACCACTTAATGGGAATCGATATCGAAAATTTAGAAAATGAAATTGAGCATGAATTGCAACACATTCCAAATCGACAAGATCTAATTTGGCAGCATGACGGGGCACCCCCACATAATATCCGATCTGTGATTACATATTTAAATAGCCAAAATAATCTGTAGAATCTTTAAATAACCATTATAATCTGTGGATAGGTAGAAATGGTCCGATTAGGTGGCTCGCAAACAGCCCAGACCTAACACCTCTAGGTCTACTTTTTATGGGGCTATTTAAAAAACAAAATTTATTATGACATGCCCGAAGATATAAATATTCTTCTCCAGAAAACAGAACAAAAAGTTTTACTTCTTAAAATAAATAAATATTATAAAACCATTATTCGAAATTATAAATTATTATTATTAGTTTATTGTTAGAAATTTATAATAATAAAATAAATTCTGGACACATATACGTCCAATAACATTTACTTTTATTTTAATTAAGTAAACAAAAACAACGAATACAACGAGGGCGGCAAGTTAACCCGAGCGCGGAGAATATTAGTCTGACGACGCATTCTTTTATTTCATGTGGCCCGATAACAAATTCCTTTTGCCTGATTTATCCACAGGCCCTGTAAAATGCACCAAATCTCTTATCGTCACGTATACGTCGTCAGCTGAAAATCCTCTTTGACCGGCAGCATCTTTCAAAATAAATATCGGAAAATAAGCAGTAAATAATTTTAACTGTTCGCCGGCTGATTTCTAACACGGCCATACTGACGTTGGCGACGCTCTCGACGCCTCACTCTTTAGCTGGATTTATAAACTCAAAAAGTTGGCGAGGTTGAGGTTCAGTTGGTGTTGGAAATATTAGTTCAATTTAAACTAAAGGGAACACTCAGTTCCATTCATACACTCGTTCATGTTGTTCATGTAAAGCTCATTTAAGGTTCGAAAACTTCCCGGGTAGTTTGAGATAACCAATTTTTATGCTCGGAGTTCGGAATATCTAACCTCACAAACTTGATCATAACTTCAACCTCACCAACTTTTCGAGTTTATAAATCAAGCTTTTATCGGTCAAATTTTAATCTGCAACAAGTATTATGTACATTACTGACAAATATCAATCAGTAATTTTAAATCTCGGGAAGTCCGCAGTCTTCCACCAGGCTTTACTATTACCAAGACAAAGACCAAGAACAAAAACTAATTTAGAACATGTTTGTGAAGACCGCAGCCTTTCACCTGGCTTTGCTGCTTACGAGACAAAGACCAAGAACAAAAATTAATTTAGAACATATTTGTGAAGACTGCAGCCTTACACCTGGCTTTGCTGCTTACGAGACAAAGACCAAGAACAACAAAAACTTCTAAAAAAATAGTCACAAATTAACTGAGCTTCATTGGAATCATTTTCATCATTTTTTTCCAAGAATTCCAGAATCTGAGTCCATGGTAGGGGCCATGGTCTATGTTGCTCCTTTGCAGCCTTGGTTATAACATTTGTACCAAGCTTCTTAATTTCATACCGTCCATTTTCTAGACACTGCAAAACTTCATACGGTCCCAAAAACTCGTAATCGTTTTTGCTGATATGCATCTGCGAATCCCTGTGCATCAGGACGATCACCTGGGAGATATGTAACATTATCCCGACGCTTTTGGTTCCTGGTACCCAAAATGGAAGTTGAAGTAAGCTTCTCAGCTGCACGCTGTCTGTCCAAACTACGATTGCGAGCTGGTGTCAAGTCTTTCGATAAATTTTTCAATAAGGCTTGAATCAAAGGTGTTGAACGTTAAATCCCCAACAAAAGTTGCAATGGAGTCATATTTGTAGATTTTTGCGTTGTAGTATTTAGAACCAGCTGTATTTTCCATAGGCCGTTCGACCATTCTAACTTAATCTGTGTTTTGATCCTAAGGAGGTTTCTGGTGGTCCTCATATAACGCTCTGCTTGGCCATTTCCCCTGTGAACATCAGGTGTTATGAAGTGGTGTTCAATATTCCATTGCTCCAAGTATTTTGGAAACGTCGTATTCTTAAATGATGTGCCACAATCCATTATGATTTTCATGGGTGTTCCAAACAACGCTAGGACATTTTGCAATTTTTCACGCGTTTCAGATGTTGTAACCGTTTTTAGGGGTAACAAGAGGCAGTATTTGGTAAATTCGTCAACAATAACGATTATATGCTTAAAACCATCTGTGGATACAGGCAATGGTCCTAGACAATCCATGTGCAAAGTGTGAAATGGTTCTTTTGGCTTTTCGACTGGATTTATGAAACCCTGAAGTGGTCCAGTCCTTGTTTTCTTAACTGCACATACAACACAATGCTTAGTGCATCGTTTGACAAACACTCGCATGCGAGGATACCAGAAGTGTTCAGAGATCAAATCATAAGTCTTGATAGCCAACATGGGATTGCTCATCGTGGAAAATTCGAAGGAGACCCAAGCGACTTTGCCTAGGAACAAACCACTGTATGTTTGTTGTTCCGTCAGGGTTACCATGCTTAGGATACAGCATGCCGTCCTTTTCAACGTACTGATTTGGGTCAAAGTCGCCATTTCTAAGCTGCTGTGTTAGGTTTTGGATTTCTTCGCTGCCTTTTTGTTCCATGTAGGCCCAATCGTGATTCGTGACTCTCCAGACAATGGAGTTTCTACTAAGGTAGTCAACATGTGGTAAACTGCTGCCTTTACGGTAGACTATCTCAAAATTAAAGTCCTGTAAAGACACCCACCATCAGGCGATTCGGGGCAATAAATCTTTTTTGGTCATTGTCGCCTTGATGCAATTACAATCGGTAATTATCACAAATTTCACGCCTAGCAAGTAAGTGCGAAAATGTTTGACAGCTTAAACTATCGCTAAGGTTTCCAGTTCGTAACAATGGTATTTGGATTCACACTCTGTAGTCCTTTTACTAAAATAGGAAACCACCCTGGGCTGATCTTCAAGCTTCTGGATAAGAATTGCGCCATAACCCAAACTGCTTGCATCCGTGTGCAATTCCGTAGGCAACTCCGGGTTGTAAATTGCTAGCAATGACCTCGATGTTAGGTGCTCGATGACATACCGCCGTGCATTCTCCTGTTCTTCGTTCCACTGAAATGACATGTTTTGTTTGGTTAGCTTCGTTATGCATGCTGTTTTTCTAGCGAAATCGGACACAAACTTTCTAAAGTAGCCTGCAAAGCCCATGATTGTAATCATGCCGCCAAAGTCGTCCAGTAATTCCTTAAGTTTATTCTGGAATTCTGAAGGAACAATAACATCAAGTTTGCCAGAAGCGAAAGTGTCCAAAATCCTACTTATTATTATATATCCCTGGCAGTTGTCGACGTTCTATTCGAGAACCTTGATGATCGGTGATAGTAACCAAGCTTGGACCCTCGAGGATATCACATCCAATCAAAACGTCATAGTCCAAACATATGTCAGAAACAAAGAAGTATGTTATGGGAATTTCGATTCCAGAGACTTTTGTAAGATCTGTGAACTTCTTAGTGGCAGTAATAGTGGCATTGGCAATTCCTTTAAGCACCATGTTACAGGAGATGACCTTTTCTTCAAACAGATAAAGAAATTTTTCCGACATTAAAGACAAATCTGCACCTGTGTCAACGAGAGTCCAAAATCGATGACCATTCACAACTATTTCAGTAGCACCAGTAGATTTTCCAGTGGAACAAAAATTAATACTGCGGCGTTTATCTATTGCAGTTTTCAAAACGCAATTTGAAACATTATGACCCCGTTTGACACAAAAACCACAAACTTCGTCATTGCCTTGGGAGGATGAAGGTAAAACATGACTAGAAGGTGTACTGTTATTTTCAGCAGATGTTTTAGTTCTCTTATTTCGACAATTAGCCTTAACATGCCCCATCTTGCCACACTGATAACATTGTTTGTTTAATTTCCGAGATGTAGTGCCATGGCAGTCAGTCGTGGGAAATTTCCTTTTTAATGAATTACGTTCACCCATAGTTGATTTTTGTTGTCCATAACTATCACTACTCGAAGATTTAGAATACGACGACAAAAATACGAGTAACTCAGAAATGGCTTGACAGTTGCTGTTCGTGGCTGCGTTTCGTACCTCTAGCTCAGAGATGCCGTAAATAACTAATTCTACTAGATCAACCTCAGACCAATTCGCACATAAATTTTTTAACATGTTTGTTTTCTCATGAACATAAGTTTCATAAGTGTTAACATTGGAGCTTAGTTGCGTCTTCTAACGACCGCCCTAAATTTTTTGTGAAGGAAAAGCTTCTACAAATTCTTTTCGAAACGTATCCCAGTCCCTGCTATCTGCATCCCATCGTTCAAATCTTTTAGAATCATTTAATAAGAAGCGACCAATTTTTGTCAAAATTTGTACATCAGATAATCCAATTTCCTTTTTAATATGTTCAACATGACTTACCCATCTGCGGGAATCATTATTTTCGGGTCTAAAATACGGCAAATCTACCTGATCACTAGATTTCTGAGACTGCAAGGCCTTTACTAACTCCAGTAAAATTGCGTTAGTTGAACTATCACTATCACTAGACGCCATTGTCATTTTGTGAGTTGTTTAAGCTAAAGATTTTTCACTTCGTTTAAGCACAAAAACAAAAGGTTTTTTTTTTTATACCAAAACACTAGTCAACAGTCCACTATCGGCGTTAATAAGGCACAATCCCAACTTCTGATGTTAGAAATTTATAATAATAAAATAAATTCTGGACTTATATACGTCAAATAACATTTACTTTTATTTTAATTAAGTAAACAAAAACAACGAATACAACGAGGGCGGCAAGTTAACCCGAGCGCGGAGAATATTAGTCTGACGACGCATTCTTTTATTTCATGTGGCCCAATAACAAATTCCTTTTGCCTGATGCATCCACAGGCCCTGTAAAATGCACCAAATCTCTTATCTTCACGTATACGTCGTTAGCTGAAAATCCTCTTTAACCGGCAGCGGCTTTCAAAATAAATATCGGAAAATAAGCAGTAAATAATTTTAACTCTTTGCCGGCTGATTTCTAACATTATACAGGGTGTCCGGAAAATACGTGTACAACGTTTGACGACAGACTCCTGACGTCAAAATAGGTCGATCTAAGCCGACTTAGTTATATCCAAAATTGAAACGGCGTTATAACAACCCAGATATCTTTTTCGAGTGTATTTGGAAGCTATTTTACCTCTTCAATATTTTTCGTTGGATGAGCTGTTTTGCCAGAAAAAAAATATTTACAATTACCTGCATACATCAATAATTATTAACATTAGTAATAAAATTAAAATCAAATTACCTGTAACAATAATTTTTGTAGTGACCTTGTTGCTATGGCATTAATTAATTTGACAATTATTGACAAATTGTCACCAGTCTATGAAATTGACTAAAGTATACGATCAACATTCTTGAATTACAAGTTCATTTTACCATTAAACATGAAAAATTATACGAACTCTGAGAAGGTTGACATGCTTCTGGTATACGGGGTTTGTCAAGGAAATGGGCGTCAGAGTGTTAGGGTTTACATGTAGAGATTTCCTAACCGTCGAATACCAAACCACCAAACGTTTGCCAATATCGAGCGTCATCTTCGGGAAACGGGCAGCTTTGAGAAAAAATTTGAAAGCAGGGGTCGTATGCGAACAACTCAAACTGTGAAAACAAAAGAGAACATTTTGGAAAGAGTTGAAGAAGAACCAAGTACCAGTACCCGTCGCTTAGAACGTGAGTTACATGTTCCTAAAATGATTGTCAATGAGATTTTAAAAGAACAGTTGTTACATTCATATAACGTGCAAAAAGTCCAGGAACTCTTACCGACTGGTCCCCCCATGGGGCTTACATTTTATCAATTTATTAGAAACAAAAGAATCCGTGATCCAAATTTTTATGGCAAAATATTGTTTACTGACGAGGCGTGCTTTATAAGATCTGCACAACGAACATATTTATTCCGATAAAAATCCACATGCCATTAAAGTTGCACATCATCAGCATCAATTTAAATTAAATATTTGGGCAGGTATTATTGATCGCTACCTTATTGGTCCTATTGTTATTCCAGACAGGTTAGATGGAAATATTTATTTAAATTTTATGCAAGACACATTACCAATTCTTCTGGAAAATTTGCGCCTTCTACTTCGGAGGGAAAAGTGGTATATGCATGATGGTGCCCCGCCCCATTTTACCGTTGCCGTTCGGCAATACTTACACTATCAATATCCCAACCGATGGATTGGAAGGGGCAATGATGCACCAGTAAGATGGCCACCACGTTCTCCGGAGTTAAATATGTGTGACTTCTTTTTGTGGGGCGCTATTGAAACAGAAACTCCGGTAAACACACGCCATGATTTATTGACGCGGATTTTAAATGCAGGCAACTATTTTAATAACCCCGAGACATTAAATAGGGTCCATCATCATTTTTTAAGGAGTGTTAATAAGTGTATTCAGCAAGATGGCGGCCATTTTACACATTTGCTTAAGTAATGTTTTCGTTTTACTTAGTTTCTTACAATATTTTTAATACATACTTAATAAACTAACTAAATATGTTTTTTTGTGGCAAAACAGCTCATCCAACGAAAAATATTAAAGAGGTAAAATAGCTTCCAAATACATCCCTCGACAAAAATATCGGGGCTCTCATGTTGATATAAAAAATAAGGAGAAATGTTGACGTATTATATCACTTTTATAACACTTCCACTTATTTACAGCCGGTGACTATGCTACTAGAAAACGTCATTTAATTTTATAGTATTAGTCTACATACAAAAAATCATTAAAATCGATTAGCAGGTTTTCACGTAATTTAGGAAAAACCAATATTTTTACAAATTTTTGACGCCCTTTACCGGCTAAACGAGACAATTTTGGATATAACTAAGTCGGCTTAGATCGACCTATTTTGACGTCAGGAGTCTGTCATCAATCGTTGTACACGTATTTTCCGGACATCCTGTATTATTATTAACATTTATATCAATTTTACCTTTCGTAATAAACCTTTTTATGGTAAAGCATTTTTTTCAACGCAATCTAGATTTTCTAACCTGCAGTATTTTGAAGTTAAATATTGAGCAAACGACCAATGTAAACATATAACATATACAGGGTGGCCGGGAAAATGTGAGAAATCTCTTGAATTCAGATAGAACATGAAAAAATAAGATAAGTGCCTATAAATTTTTTTCTTACAGGCGGAGATATGTGCCCCTGAAGGACGCCGCTAGAAATCAGTTTTTCTTGAATAACTTTCAAAGTACTTAATGTAATTTAATAAAAATTTAATATGATGGACATTAGTAAGGACCTCTTAAAATAGTGTCCTTGAAACATTTATGCACAAGAAGGACAACATATCGCTCAAGAAATCCTACTGACTCACTTGTTATTATGTTAAAACAATTCATATTACGCGACTAAAATTAGCAAGATAAGCTAATCCGTCTTCTGCATCTAAACCCGCCGAGTAATCCTTTATTTTTGTGTTATTTGCTGCAAAAGCGCACATATATTTTTATTACATATTGCACACCTACTACTTGCTTATAAATAGGTTATATTCCTTTACGTACAGGTCTATAAGACCTAACGCCTAGGATTATTTATTTATTTATCTATTCTTATAGATTATTTTTTTTTTGTATGTAACTATTGAATGTAAAAAGAAAATGTAAATAAATAAATATTTATTATTATTATTATTATTTTAGTTTACCAGAGGCGGACTAAGCTAAAAACTTATTAATGCTTAACTTTTTAACACCCTGTATGATAAAGACTTAAAAAAATAAATCTGGATAGCTTGCACCTTAGACTAAAAAAAGGTAGGTACTCTTGTTTATTGTCGTCAAAATGAACCATTTTCGAGAAAAAGAATAATTAACTAATTCATGGCTGATTTTTAATAAAAAGGACCATATACTATTTTGTTTCTCGACAACAATGTGTGATACGAAAGTTATTTAAACAACAGAAAAGTTTCATTTTAGGTTGTTTAATCCGAAAAAATACAAAAATTTGAAAAACGCAGTGATGTAATAAGAGGCACCTTAACGAAGTTATTGAAAAACTTCATAAGATGGTTCAACATGGCTCCGTGAAGTCTGATACACTCGCGGGCTCGACGAATTGAGAACTGCTGTACCCGCCACAATAACCCAGCCTCGGTCCTTATGACATCACAATGAAACGTGATTCTCTGTAGAAGTTCCTTCCTAGTACTGACCGGAGTGGAATACACCAAGTTTTTCATGTGTCCCCACAGGTAAAAATCCAACGGCGTTAGGTCGGGAGATTGAGGAGGCCAGGCGGTAGGTCCTCCCCTACCTATCCAACGGTTTGGATATACGTTATTCAGGTGCTCCCGCACACCAACGCTTAAATGCCCCATCGTGCATGAAGTACATGTTTCGGCGGGCTTCAAGTGGTAAGTGCTTTATTAAATCCTGAAATGCGTTCTGAAGGAACTCCAAATAAAGTTGTGCATTCAAGGGTTCCAACAATACGAATGTTCCAATCAAAAAATGATTGATAATACATATTGATTGATTGGAACTGATGTTGATGATGCGAAACAATAGTGGCATGAGGATTTACATGAGCCCATACATGTGTGTTGTGGAGATTGGTGATACCATTTTTGGTAAACCTTGCTTCATCTGCGAAAAGAATAATGCTTATGAAGTTTACATTATTTCGTTGCTGATCCAATAGCCAGTTGTCAAACTGCATTCTACGAGGAACATCTTCAGGAATCAATTTGTGTAATTTTTGCAAATGATATGGATATAACAGCTGTTCCTGAAGAACTTCATGTACCTACTATTGTTTTCGATGTACTAAACTGTGCTGATGATTTTCGAGTGCTCGTCGATTGAGTGTCATTTACGTTTAAAATATTTTCCTTTAATTGCGGCGTACGTACTGTTCTTCTGAACCCAGCATCAGTACTATATTTTTCTAAAATTATGAAGAAAGTCAATAATATGTATTACCTTACTAATTGGAATCGCCTACCATTATCCCTTAGACGTTGGTAAACTCGTTGAAATGTGTTCTGGTTTGGCATAGTACGATTAGGAAATCTTTGTGATATAACCTTCTGGCTTCAAAAGCATTGCAAGACGCAAGACCATACATCAGATGCATATCTGCATACTCAATAAACGAGTATTCCATAGTTTGAATTAATTCACAGTTAAATTCACCAGGACATCCAATAATCAGTAAATTAATATCGAAGTAAATGATCAATGTGTCAGCGATGTGCTAGATGAGAAGTTCTAAAATGCAGGATGTTTTATTGATTTCGTACCATAGTAACGTTTGCAACAACAATAATAAATGCTTTTATTGTCAGTAAGAATAATATACAAGATAAAAAAAAAAACGAAGGAAAATAACTAAGAAATAATAATAATAATAATAATAATAATATTGTGTTATTCCATTTGACAAGGGCAGATTTCGCACTCATCTGCCATAGCAGTGAGCAGCGCTTTTACAATCAACCCAACAAAACTTGCATTCTCTAGATAATGTATCCCTAAAATCTTAATTGAATCTGTCAAAACGACATTAGAAAGTATAATTGACTGATATTTTAATTCATAATTTAAACTTTAAAACAATATATGATTGTAATATAATTCAATAATGCTAAAGTAATATAATAATAATAATAACCATAATACAATAACAATTACAATAACATAACCAATAATTACCTATATTACTATACACTCAATTACAAAAAAAAATAATCCTAAACACTTAATCATTGTTGCTCATTAACACTTGCCTAATATTGTATTTAAACGTTGGAAGGTTTGTATTTTTTAAAGTCTCGCTTAGTATGTTATACTGCTTGGTGACGTTGTATGAAAAGGATCCACGATATTGGGTTGTCCTGTGCTGTGGCGGAGTCAAGAGGTTTTTAAATCTGACATTAATGTTGTGAATAGAAGTTCTAAATTTTAGTTTTTTATACAAATAAGCCGGCTTTTGAGTTAGTATTATTTTATGGTAAAATGTAAGGCAATGTAATTGTCGCCTCTTTTCCATATTGAGCCACCCCAGATCTCTAAGTGAGTAAGAGACGCGCGCTTCTCTTCTCAGGCCACAAATTAGCCTAATACAGGAGTTCTGAACCAGTTGCAGTCTGCGTGAATCTGCGCGGAGCAGATTTGGGCCATAAACCACAATATGTTTTTTTTTGGCGCCGATAAATAAATAAAACGCACATTTTTTGCGTACATTGGTCTTTTACAACTGTTCGTTTATTATTATTTTTCTCGAAAATGGTTAATTTTATCGGCAATAAAAAAAAGAGTACTTTTTTTTTAATCTAAGGTGCAAGCTACTTAGATTAATTTTTTTAAAGTCTTTATTATGCAGGGTGTTAAAAATTTAAACATCAAGTTGTAAAGCTTAGTCCGCCGCTGGTAAACTAAAAAAGCTAAATGTGTTTCAATGACACTATTTTAAGAGGTCCTTACTAGTGTATATGAGATTAAATTTTTAATAAATTATATTAAGTATTTTGAAAATTATTCAAGAAAAACCGATTTGCAGCGGTGTCCTTCGGACATATGTTCTTAGGGAGGGCCCTTTAATAGGAACTTGTCATCTTATCTTTTCATGTTCTATCTGAATGCGAGAGATTTCACACATTTTTCCGGTTACCCTGTATATAAAATGTATTGAAATGCTACTGCATCAAAACCAAAGTTGTATTGGTCATTGGTCGTACATTGATCAATACTATCTTTATTTGTGATTTTTTAAAATAGCAACCCATAAGCCGATGCGGAGAACCCACACACGTTTACTCCGCCAACCTACGTACCGGGTGTCCCACTAAGAATGGCTGTCGGCCGTATCTCAGAAAGTGTTAGTCGTATGGCTTGCGAACAAAAAATATTAGGTAAAGTGGTCATGAGAAATTGCTGGAAATTATTTTCAAGTCTCTCAGACTGGCGCTAGAGGGCGCAACAGTAACGGTAAATATGAATCACGAAGTTTCCTCAATAGTCGCCTAGTTAAGGTATCCCGAAGATAACATTTTTGTATATTTCGAAGATCTATTAATAAAATGCACCTATAGAACGTGTTCGTCACTTTTCAAATAAAGTGGTGGGGGAAGGTTGAACTTTATTTGTAATAAATGCTGATAACTTCGGTCTGGCTTAACATAATTTAGTAAACTTAGTTTTGTTAAAAAGGGCTTTTCTCACTCTATATATCATCTTATGAACTACGGCAATAATTGTTTTACACTAGGCGCTAGGGGGCGCTGTCTTACAACTTCACAAACATTGCGCGTTTTTTCCATAATTGTAAATATAATAGTATATTTAATTTTACCTGATTACAAGGATGATTAAAAGTCTAAGAAGTCAGCGAAAGCCGCAAGTTAATATCTATTTTCAATCCGGAGATATCAACAACATTAATCATAATTACGGAACATTATGATTTTATTTTCAAGTTGCCATTGTAGAGGTTTTTTTAAGAGTCAACGTTCAAATTGTCGCCCATCGTTCTGTATACAGGACTCCAATCTCTCCCTGGTTGATAATACTGCAGTTTCCACCTCTGCCATACGGATACGGCGGCTGCTGTTCATTATCATTTCTATCATGTTTTCCCTTGTGGTGGGGCTGGTAACGAAAACAAGATCCTTCAATCTCCCCCATAGATTAAAATCTAGGTATGTTAAGTCTGGTGATCTAAAATAGAAATTACCACTTTCATTAACAGTATCACAATATATCCTATAATATTACCTGGCAGGCCACGGAAATATACCCCTTCTTCCTATCCACCTTGCAGGAAATGTGTCGTCAAGAAATTGACGAACGTTTGCCGCAAAATGTGCAGGACATCGTGTTGGAAAACCATAGTTCTGCGAATATTCAAGGGCACATCTTCGAGAAGAATTGTGAGTTCGTAATTTAAAAAATGTAAATATCTTTGCCCAGTAAGCGACTCATTAAATACAAACGGTCCAATTATTCTGCTACCCAAAATGCCGCACCAGACATTGACACTCCATCTTCCTTGATGCTGCACCTCCCGCATCCAATGGGGATTATCCCGCGACCAATAATGCATATTATGGCGGTTTACTGCTTCATTACTATGGAAAGTAGCTTCATCAGTCCCAGGCCCGTATCCAGAAATTCGTTTTGGGGGGGGGGGGGGGGGGGGGCAAGGACGAAAATTATTTAAAAATGTGGACTTATTTAAATTAATTCAGAGCAAAGCGAATCACACATTAAAACTTAAATCATTATGTGACGTTTAATCTATTATTATTTATAGTGCAATAAAAAGATGCAGTACAAGGTGTACAATAAACAAAAAATTTTCAAATTTCGGGATACGTGCTTGAATCAGTCTACAAAATTCTGGAGAGGAGATTTCTATCTTCCAATATCATATTGAGCAACCAATAGCAATGATCCAATCTTCTATCATAATCTTGCGGGGTCAAAGCCTGGTGGAGCACAATATGGTAGGGATGTAGCCTAAAGAAAAACAAAATACTTATTACATTGACTTGAAAACTATTAAGAGAAATATTGCCAATATTCTAAACTATTTAATATAACATATAGATGTAATTACTTACCTTTCTTCTAATAAAATCCTATGCACAGTAGAGCGAGTAACGCCCAAGTCTCTAACACTTAATCTAATACTAATTTGTGGATTAAATTCCACATATGCCAAAATATTTACAATGTTTTCCTCGGTTCGACCTCGGCGGCGTCTGCGATATTCAGGGCGACGAATACTTCCAGTAGTACGAAAACGGCTACGGTCGTATCGGCGCCTTTGGTGGTATCGTACTGCGTAAACCCGTTCAGCAATTGTTGCATTTCCCAAACATTCAAAATACACCACAATGATGTCAACCGCGTCTTCAAGTAACAGAGGCATTTTGAAAATCAAATACGACACAAAACTGTTGGCACGACAAAAATTTTGACGTAATAATGAAAGGTTACACACGTGCACAGTTTCAATTCATATTTTGTTTTTCCAAGGCCTATTTGACTCTTAAAAAAACCTTTACAATGGCAACTTGAAAATAAAATCATAATGTTCCGTAATTATGATTATTGTTGTTGATATCTCCGGATTGAAAATAGATATTAACTTGCGGTTTTCGCTGACTTCTTTGACTTTTAATCATCCTTGTAATCAGGTAAAATTGAATATACTATTATATTTACAATTATGGAAAAAACGCGCAATGTTTGTGAAGTTGTAAGACAGCGCCCCCTAGCGCCTAGTGTAAAACACATATTGCCGTAGTTCATAAGATGATATATAGAGTGAGAAAAGCCCTTTTTAACAAAACTAAGTTTACTAAATTATGTTAAGCCAGACCGGAGTTATCAGCATTTATTACAAGTAATGTTCAACCTTTCCCCACCACTTTATTTGAAAAGTGACGAACACGTTCTATAGGTGAATTTTATTAATAAATCTTCGAAATATACAAAAATGTTATTTTCGGGATACCTTAACTAGGCGACTTTTGAGGAAACTTCGTGATTCATATTTACCGTTACTGTTGCGCCCTCTAGCGCCAGTCTGAGAAACTTGATAATAATTTCCAGCAATTTCTCATGACCACTTTACCTTATATATTTTTTTTCCGCAAGCCATACGACTAACACTTTCTGAGATACGGCCGACAGACATTCTTAGTGGGACACCCGGTACATGAATAGGCACAGAAAATGACCGGCTCTAATGATTAGTCGTCACAATAATTAGAAATCCTTTATATGGTTGGTGATATACACAATAGTTATTTTTGTATTAAGTGCGTGAAGTGAGTGTTTTTTTAATGGCATATGAGAGTGTCAATTTTTTGCCGAGACCGCAGATCGAGGCGAAAAATTCTCTCGAATGTGCCATTAAAACACGAATTTCACAAACGAAATACAAACAACATTTTTTGTACAACTGAAAGTTTGAATTAATCGGTAAAATTGTATATTATAATAAAAATTTTACCATATAATTTCACATAATCAAGTTAACAGCCCTGTCGTTACCATAGAAATGGTTTGTTGGCACGTTGCTTGTTTTGTTGTCATACGTTGATAGCTGTTCATATTTATTGCAATTTTTTAAATAAATAGTATAAGTACTTAAAATGGATGTAGATTACGATAGTGATAGCGAGATTCCTTCAGATATAGCCGATATAGCAAATTCGGCTATAGCTAACATGTTACCGGCGAAATCAAAATTTATATACGAGAAAAATTATAACCAATTCCGTGAATGGTGCGGCAAGAAAAATATACAAAAAGTGTCTGAAAAGGTACTTATATGCTATTTTGAGGAGAAATCAAAAACTGTAAAACCTTCTACTTTATGGAGTGTCTACTCAATGTTGAAGGGTACATTGAATGTTAAAGAAAATATTGATATAAAGAAGTTTTCAAAATTGGTGCCTTTTATTAAGAACAAAAACGTCGGATACCGAGGGAAGAAATCTAAAGTTTTATCGAGAGACGATATTAATAAATTCATTCAAGAAGCTGATGATGAAACAAATTTACTTTATAAGGTACAGATGATCAAAATTTTGTATTATTTCAGTAATTTCAATATTTTTTTAATTGTAGGTTGCGTTAATTTTGGGAATCAGCGGTGCTTGTCGCCGTGAAGAATTATTGAAGGTAACTATTGATGACATTGAAGATACCGGGTCTATATTGATTGTTAAAATACCGGATACAAAGACCTATTGCCCAAGAATGTTTACCGTTTCAAATTCTGATTATATTGAGATATATCGCAAGTATAGAGTACTAAGGCCGTCCCATACACACAAAAAGAGATTATTTTTAAAATATTCAAGAGGAAAATGTGTTGACCAACATGTGGGAATAAATAAAATAGGGGAAATTCCTAGCTTGATTGCAAAATGGCTGGGAAAAGAATTGCATAAGAGCTACACAGGTCACTGTTTTAGGAGGAGTTCTGCAACTCTCTTAGCCAATGCAGGGGGTAACATGACATCTATAAACCGCCACGGTGGTTGGAAATCTGTCGCCATAGCAGAAGGATATATAGAAGATAGTTTGAGTAATAAAATTGATATTTCTAATAAATTAAATTGTTCCTCTACTTCCAAACAAATCAATATAACTGATACAATTGTGGACTCAACTTTTCAAGGAATATCTAGCGTTTCTGATCAGCAGCAAGGTGGACTAGCTTCGGGAATTAATATTGGAAGCAATTGTTCGAACTTCACCATCAATTATTATTGTAACAAATGAGATTTTTTGGTAGTTGGTAATTAATTAGTAAATTTGTACAAAAAAATTCAATACATTTTTTAAAAAGTAATGTTTTATCGTTTTTTTTGTAAATCATTTTTCCAGTTAAAAAAAGTCTTTTTTTCACCGTGAAAAAAAGTCTTTTTTTCACTGTTAAAAAAACAAAAGGTTTACGTATCGATAGCGATGAAAAAATGTCAACTTTTTTTGACAGTTGTACAAAAAATAGTTTTATTTTATTAGGTTCTTGCAAAGTTCGCTTCCAAAGTGGGTACCAATGGTATATCTGAATATTGTCGATTTCGTATTGTATATATAAAACAATAGCATAACACTTTTCTTTTATGTATTGTTGTTTAAACATTTGTTTGCAATTTATTTGAAAGAAATTATTTGGTTTAATGGTTTCAATAACAAAACGTACGAAGACAGCTGAACTGAGAATAGTTATTTTGTGTACCACGCGTAGGCCAATGATACCCATGCTCAGTTGAAATTTTGGGGCTTTTACCCGAGAACAACGTTAATACTCGGTGCTTTTACATTATTTGAGCACGGAAATATTGGCGACGACCAGACCTATTTTGTTATTAAAATCATTGATTTGGTCTCCTAGGTTGGTTCAAATACCTAAGATGAATGAAACCTACATTAACTTGGTTTATTGAAAATGTTGCTTTTTTGAATGTGGAATTGATTAATTTATTTTTAAGTTTGATGCTTTTTCTTTTTTATGCTTATATTTCAAGTTGTACTAGTAGTGCACGCCTAGTTTATTTTTGGATTGTAATGGTATTTTGTGTTTGCTTGTTTTATAATTGTTTGGGTAGTCCTAAGGACTTAAAGTTAGAAAGACAATTTGTATATTTTAGGCTAGTTGGGGCTTCGAAGATTAAACCCTGCACAATTAGAGTTGGTTCTGGTTAATTACGAATAATTCGGTTAAGCTGTAACGATTAAGTGATCACATCAATTTGGTCGAGAATGAAATTCTCTATACATTTTCAATCTTAATAATTTTCAATATTTTTATTATTTATCAAGTTAGAGCTAGATTAAATCATTTTAAAGATGATTGAAAATCATATTCACGCGGTGACAGCAAGGAACCCAAGGTGGGATTTAAAAAAAAATCAAATTTAGTAGTCGGATAGAGAAAACTCGCTGGAATCGAGCAAAACGGTCAAGAAAACCTATTGATATTTGAAATTGAAAAAGTAGCCCATACTTGCAGTGACATTGGTGTATTGTAAATAAAACAACCAAGTTTTTCTGCACAAAATTTAATAGTAATAGGGTTGATTTGTGATGGGCTACATGCTTGGTAAAATGGATATTCCATGGTAGAGGAAATTAAAGTCGTACTTGTTATATTTCACAATTTAATTCAGTTTCCTGACTTGCGGATCATCATCACAGGAATATAAGACAATACTAAATTCTATATGTCATTAAAATAAAATTAGGGAGATGAAGTGAATTGACAGCAGAGAAGCAGATAATAAAATAATAAAAAAAAAATAAATAAAAAAACGAAATTTATCCTATAGGTACTAACTCTGCATGGTCATTGCAGCGAAAATAAATGATTTCTGATACTATTTTTAAAACTCAAAACGGATTGGTTTGTATTTAAGGCCCTTACAGCATTAATGCAAGAAGCGACACCATAGGAGAAAGACCTTTTATAAATTTTTTTGCGGTGCTGGGGTACGGTCAGATAGTGCCTACGGCGTAGATTTAAACTATGTACGTCTGTTCGAAACCTAATTTTTTGGTATAAGTGCGTGGGTGTTTTAAACTTAATTATCTTAAACGCAAATGTGGTGAAATGTAGTTTAAATCTGTTATTCATATTTAGCCATCCTGAAGTAGCGAGATAAGGGGAAATATGGTTTCTTCGCTTTATACCGTATATTAATCTAAGGCATGCATTTTGAACCTTTTGGATTCGGTAACGGTCGGCAGCATTCAAACAGGGTACATATACTCCACTGCAATGGTTAAACTGTGACAGAACCAGAGTATCGCACAACAATTTCCGAGTTTCGTGAGGAAGGGAAAATCTATTACCATAAATAAGCTTTAGATTGCCATATGCAGATCTTAATTTAGCTGTCACGTGTTCTTTAAAGCGCAATCTAGAATCGATCGTTAAGCCCAGGCTTTTACACGAATCACAGTAAGGTAACGGTACATTATTTAATTTGATTGTCATGTTATTCTTCACAAAGTTAATTTGGCTTTCATTTCCGAATAAAATTACCGAAAATTTGCTAGGATTAAGTTTTAGGAGATGATCTGTGGCCAAATTATAGAAGTTGGTTAAGTCTGACGTTATATTAATTTCGGCCGCATTTAGTTCATCCTCGCGAAACGAATAGTAAATTTGACTGTCGTCCGCGTAAAAGTGGTAATTGCAATGTTGGAGTGCATTAAGGAATTTCGAGGTATATATAGTATACAATAGGGGACCCAAAATGCTACCCTGTGGAACTCCTATGCGAACATCTAAGAAAGATGAATGTTTTTGATTACATATAACTTACCGAGTCCTGTTAGATAGAAATCAATTTACAAATTGTTCAGCAACATTAGAAAAACCCACGTAATGAAGTATTGCTAAGAGCACCTCATGATTTAGCATGTCAAAAGCCTTGCTAAAATTGTAATGTTTTTAATAATCAAATTGAAATACCTTCAGTTGCCAATCTAATACTTAATAGCCTAATAACTTAGGATAAATATGCAATAAAGACTGTCAATAATTACGAACGAAAAAACCCATAATTATATACACAATATCATTTTCTTAATTTTATTACTTAGATGTAAATACCTCTATAATCACACCTGTAATTTAGTTGTACCCCTTTGGCCAATACCTGTAAATTAAGGACCAAAATAACCCATCATCTGTCAATTCACTTCATCTCCCTAATTTTATTTTAATGACATATATAATTTAGTATATTGTCTTATATTCCTTTGATAATGATCCGCAAGGGTTGAAACACGTGTCAGGAAACTGAATTAAATAATTGTGAAATATAACAAGTACGACTTTAATTTCCTCTACCATGTAATAGGGTTGTTATGTTCCCTACATGTTTTGGGCGTTTAGACGGGGGATACTAGAAAGGATTACATATTGGTAAAACGACCAGTTAAAATAAAGTAAATAATGACTTACCCAAAATCGAGTTTCATAAAATTATTTAAAGTTGCCTCAAGTTAATGAGTACAGCTATAGTTTGCCACACGGTTCTAGAGCTACAACGCCTGAGTAGACAGGGCGGAAAAATACATAAAAAATTTCAAAACAAATATCTAATGATTTATTGGCAATTACTGCCCTAGCTTGACTTTGAATAATTTTACCTTTTATATATTTATTAATTTTACAAACATCCACATTTAAATATGATTAATTATAAATTAAATAAACTCCGGCAATGCCTGTAGAATTTCTGAAGATGTGAAGATGTGCTTTGTATTCCCAATAATCCAATATCATATACGATAAAAGGAGACAAGATCCTTAGTAAGGGACAGAAATCCCCGCTGATTGCTTGATTTCGGCGTGGTTGCCAAAGTTACGAAATCATTTATCCTCGCCGCTTTAATAATAATAATAAATTATATTTAGCAATTAATTATAATGTGCAATGCGAAGGGAAAAAATCAACGGAATATATGTTATAGGGTATACAATATTCAGGGATATGCATAATTCTAATTGTTTAAGTAATATATTTGAATTACATACAGATTAACATATTATGGAAATTTAAAGATAGAAGTACGGTAACAATGTAAAGTTTTTTGCTCGGATTCCGTTCGTAGCTCATCAGCCGTGTCGCGAACTTAGGAATTTCAAAATTAAAGACGGAGTAAACTTGTAAGTTAAATTGTAATTAATGCCATGTTGATGGTATGAAGAGTTTATATTATGAATGCAAGTTTTTTCAACGCCTTAAATCTTCAATGATTAAAATTCAATTTTCTTTCAAATAAAACTCACCTCTTACTCTCTCTACTCTATGCATTCTCTCCCAAGGAAGAAAAACTATTTCTTTATTGTTTTTTCATATTCTTACTTTTGAGTGCACCGTCTAGTGTTAGTACAGTGGTTTTCCCTTTTTAACTCGTAAATTTGCTGCAGTGTCTTATCTTCCTCTGTTGGAACATTTATAACCCCCTTTTTAAACAAACGATATAATTTAATCATTCGTTGATAGATGCCTCTAGTGCGGTCATTCTTTAGGTACTTTATGTGTCCAGTGCCTACAACAATTAGGTTCTTTTTCATAAACGATTGACAGATCCTCACGGATTTTGTAAACCCAATATCGAGTTTATTTCAAACCTCTTGACCAATGATGTTTTCAGATTTTAGAATGGCTGTCATTTGTTGCTGATGTCTTATCCGTTTCTAAGTCAACTTCACTTTGAGACACGTGTGTCTAGAGTGGACACGGTGGTGGTAAGCACTATTTAATTTAAATGTTTAAACTTTTCTTTCATCTTGAAACAAAAAGTTTTTCATTATTTATCACCATGGAGCATAGCTCCACATTTTAATTACGTTTATTTCTTCACATTTATTAAAATTTATTCTTTAAACTAATAAACAATACCTAATAAAATCTAAAATGTGAAATTTTTAAAATTTCGAAATATAAGTCGAAATTTTAAAGTAAAATTATGTGTTAGAAGACGAAATTTTAAAATTTCGACTTATAACTCAAAATTTTAACGTAAGATTTCGTGTTATAAGACGAAATTTAAAAATTTCGACTTATAACTCGGAATTTTAAAGTAGAATCTTGTGTTATAAGACGAAATTTTAAAATTTTGACTTATAACTCGAAATTTTATAGTAAAACTTAGTGTTATAACTCGAAAATATAAAGTAAAATTTTGTGACATAACACGAAATGATAAAATTTCGAGTTACAAGACGAAATTTTAAAAATTTTAAAAATTTCGTCTTATAAGTCGAAATATTAAGCAAATTTTATTTTAATATTTAATGTGGCCCTTTTTCGCCTTCGTACATTTCAATTCATCTTAAACCCAAAAAAGATGATATTGGCACTGGCGGATCAACGGGGGGGGGGGGGATTAGGGAAATCCCCCTCCCCCCCCCTAGAACCTAAGGATTAATATATTTTGTCAGTATAGTAGAAAAATGTCATGTGCTTGTAAAATATTTAAGACATTATCCACACATTTCTGCCCCCAAAAAAAGGTCTCTGGATCCGCCACTGATATTGGTATGGCATTATTGAAGTATATCCTGGACTGCGGTGTAAATAAGATGTTTGAGGATTCCCGCAGTTGTTACAATTTTCGAATTTTATTGCTTGTTCCGTGTTTTTTACTTCAGGGGGTAAAATAGTAATATACGTTATACATACGTCCAAAAAACTAATATTTAAAATACAAATATTGACGTTTATATTTAAAAATTTCTTTATTTTTACGTTTTTTCGGGTCGGGCTATCGAAACGTAGAAATTTGATATTGCAAAAAAGGGCGTGGCACCAAAAAATGTTTGCTTGCGGCGCATTTTTTATGAAAGAGAGAAAGTTGGACCCCCCCCCCCCCGTGTGTGACAATCCTAAATACGCCACTGGGTGTACTCATTAATTGAGGCAACTCCAAATAATTTTATTCTCGATTTTGGGTAAGTCAATATTTACTTAATTTTAACTGGTCGTTTTACCCATATGTAATCCCTTCTAGTATCCTCTGAGGATGGACGTACAGACGCCCGCAACATGTAGGGAACATAACAACCCTCTTTAGTATAAAATTTTGTGTAGGAAGACTTGATTGTTTTATTTAAATTATTGATATTTATTCATATCTGTCAATGTCACGTTTTTGGTTGAGGTCTTTGGAGAAATTTGAAACCCAACCCACCAAGTTATATCAATTTTAAAATTTATAAGGTGGCCCGTATTAGCGGTACGCTTCCTGGAGTTAACCTTTGATATTAAAAAAGAAAAAAACTTTCCCATTTTTTTGCTTGCTAGTCTGGTGAGTACGTGCGGAAACGGTTCGAGGAGGTGCAGGTGGGGTAGCCGATTAAAAGGTAAAGTGCGTCTATCTATCTACAAACTCATTATAAATGCTAATCCCTAATGCCGATAAGACCCAGCGGGTGATCGAATGAAAGCAGGGACGCACTCGTTGCTGATAGAATAAAAGGTTGCGCTATAACTATAATATACAGAGCTGTCCAGAAGTCCGGAATAAAATTAATGTAGTCTTAACCTGTAACTTTTGTCAAAGATATGACGACATCGATCTTTTTTTTAATGGAAACATACAGTTTGTGGTACATCATTTGAAAGCTAATATCTCGTACAGTATGCTCATAAATTTTGGCGCGATTCTGTCAAGCTATTTCAAAATGGCGTTAAAAGTTAAAAAAAAATTCCTGTTTAAATAAGCGGAAATGATAAATCATTCATGTTTTTTTAAAATCTTCAAGGTAAGAAATCTTCATTGTTTCACGTTCTGACATTTTGTGACATTGTGAACTTGTAAAATTATTTTAGGTATTTCCGAAGTATTATTTTACAATTTTCTAAACAACAATTGTTTTGTCGGAAAGGCAGCGTATCGAAGTCTTGATATTGTTAGAATGTGTAGATAGAATAAGAAGTCAAAGTGAAGTGTGCACTTTATTTGATGCTAAATATCCGGAAAATCAAATTTCACAGCGGAACAGTAGATTCCTTAGGGTAAAAACATGGCCCTTCACGCGTCAATCCATATAATAAAAAGAGTGGGGCTCACTATGCCACTGTTCTATTACACGGATTGACGTGTGAAGCGCTGCTTAGCTCGTTGCTCAACGCTTCACTATGTTTCTACCCTTAAAATGAAGTAATGTGATTTATTCAAACATGCCTAATCCCAAAGTTGATAATAACCAGGATGCAAGGCGTCGAAAGTTCTAATTTTGTTTTCGACTTCACCCAATAATTTGGGAGGAGTAATTTAAATTCCATTAAATGCCATCTACGCCATACCGTTTAGATGACATAACTTGTTTTAGGCTTTATCGATCTAGGTATTTAAAAATCGATTACCCTACTTCTCCTACAACGTAAGGTATACCTAATTGAAGTCGCTGGTAGTAATCATTTCCGAGATAATCACGTTTAAAATTCCCTATGCAATTAAATACGTGTGGTCTGTGGACATGGAGCGCCAGTGAATTTCTTAATGACTTTTAGTTAAATTTACTTACTTCAAACGTTAATATTATAGGAGATACTTGAGATACTACATTTTTTTTTAACAAAATCGCTTTTTCATGTAGGAATACAAATTTTATTTTAAATTAACTTCCTTATTTAATAATTAATTTAAAAGACTTTAAAGTTAATAATGTGTAGCAAAATCATTGGAAGTGAAAATGATAACGTCTTGATAACAATTGCTCAAAATGACCAGCACTGACCTCAATACATTTCGCAATACCCTTTACAAAAGATTGTCGGATTTGAAACAAAATATCCCTATCATTTCTGAGCAGATCCGCAGCATTTATAATTTGTTGAACTGATTACGGCTGTTTATTGGAGTGTCATACACAATGGATTTTAAATAACCCCAAATACAAAAGTCTATAGGATCAACGGCCTATCCACCGTTCAGGTTAGTTGTTCATCAATTTCGCACTCGTATGGAGAAGTGTGCCGGCACACTGTTTTGCATGAAGAGCATATTTTGCTTGACGTTTAATGGTACATCTTCTAAAAGACCTTCAAGTTCATTTTGTAAAAAAATGCAAATATGCATCTCCGATTAGAGTCGGGGATAATCCACAAGGACCTATTTGATGATTTCTGATAATTCCCTACCAAATGTTGATCTTAAACTCATGCTGGAAGTGATGTTCAACAACTAAATGCGAAAGCTTGGAATAACTCTATAGAGTATTCTTTCATTTGCTGCACTCCCCAATATTCGCTAGTCTATTTCTCAACTAGTCGGCAACGACTACCCTCTCGATTTGCCTATTTCGATAGTTTAATATACTCCGTGGAGTA
Source organism: Polydrusus tereticollis (assembly GCA_963920685.1). Taxonomy (NCBI): domain Eukaryota; kingdom Metazoa; phylum Arthropoda; class Insecta; order Coleoptera; family Curculionidae; genus Polydrusus; species Polydrusus tereticollis. The sequence continues at coordinate 111,224,084 of OY987327.1, read as the reverse complement.
AACGTGGTCTCGTTTGTGAATAGTACACGATTTTTAAAAAATTGGTCTGCATTCTGTTGATTTAGGTATAAATGAGAAAACTGAAGGCCGGCGGGACGATCAGCTGGAAGTAAACACTACGGGTGTAAAGTAATATGGGTAAAGACCTTCATCGTGAAATATTTTAAAAAACTGATGATTTACTTACACCTGTACCTGCCTTTATTCTTTTGGTACTGATCTAGGGATTATCTGCCACACAAAGTAAAATATTTTCTTCCTGTTTTGGTGTGATAGTGTTTGGACGGCCTAAAACATCATTTTTTTTTTCGGAACGAACCAGTTTCTGCTAGTCGCTCATAAACACTTTTAAATAATTTGTGGTTTGGCTGCCTTCTATTCGGGAACATTTCTCAGTATCTGCGCCCTGCACTCCTGTATTGTATTCGAAAATAAGTTATGTCAAGGCATAGTGCTCAAAGAATCTGATATTAGCAAGTTAATAACTATTCTGACACACGGCACGCGAATTCTGTATCTGTCTCGAAAACGTCATTATTATCTCGAGAACGGTTACTCTCAGCGACTCCAATTAGGTATATACAGTGACTCTCATATCAATAAGTAGGACCGTATTTATATTTGTAAATCAAGCAAAACATTCCGTGTTTGTTTATTTTGTTTTTTTTTTCAATTCTGATATTTCTGAATGTTGACTTGTCACCGTTTAGTCCCATAAAAACTGTATGAAAATTTTGCTTCAAATAAGTAATTGTCAAGCCTAGTTGCAAAGTTGCGGTTTTCACAATGGTGAAGTTAACGGAACGAGAAAAAATTGAAATTCTATGCATAATTTGGTTCGATGATATAACACATACTCAAATAGAAACAGCTCAATTATTTAATGAAATCTATCCTGATCGTCCTCCCATATCTCAAAAGGTAGTGAGTAGTGAGTGGAATAGGGGCAAAATTTAGAGAATTCGGCCATGTTAGAGATTTGCCTAAATCTGGTCGTCCTGCTCGAGATGAAAATGAACAACTTGACGTTTTGCTTTCCTTGGAAGAAAATCCGTGTACTCCTCTGTCGCACATTGGGGTTGTTCACTGAACAGTTCAAAGCACAAAACTCACCCATACAAAGTTATTGCAGTGCATGAGTTATTTGAAGATGATTTCGATAGGCGAACGCATGCAAAATATATGCAATCTAGATAATAATTTAGTAAAAAATATTATTTTTTTCGATGAAGCTACGTTCTGTTGGAATGGTAATGTGAACAGACTAAATTGTCGTTATTGGGCAACAGGAAATCTGGATTGGATGGTGGTTTATAGCCAGTACCCTCAAAAAACAAATGTGTGGTGTGGAATAGTGATAGGAAAAGTAATTGGTCCATTTTTCTTTGAACACTTTTTAATTGGACAAGTATATCTCCAGCATTAGTGACTTTATTTCCGAACTCATTGGACCCAGACTCCCCTGACGAAGAACTGATATTCCAGCAAGATGGTGTTCCTCCGCACTATGCTGCCACTGTGCGTACATTTTTGGATGAAACCTTTCCCAATCGGTGGATAGAAAGTAAAGGACCTACCAAATGGACTTCTAGGTCGCCAAGCCTAACTCCGCTGGACTTGTTTTTGTGGTGCTACCTCAAATCGAAAGTGTTTGTTGACAGGCCAAACAATCTGCAGGAGTTGAAAGAGAGGGTCCGAAGAAAAGTGCGTGACATAACTCCGGAAATCGTTGAAAACGTACAAAGAGAGTTTATTGATCGCCTTGGGTATTGCCAAGCCGTAAATGGTGCACATTTTCAACATTTAATTTGATTTGTTGTTCTGCTCTTTTTAAATAAACAGATAAATAGATGTTTTCATTTGAAAAATTGAAGTTGATGGTCAGCATCATAAAAAAGTCGAAGGTTAGCATCATAAAAACCCCATTAAAAAATAAAAATCGACGGGTCCGAGCGTTTTTCCAAAAAACACACCGCTAAATTTTAAATGAATTTAGTCATTACTTCTGGGACTCACTGTATACCTTTTCAACGTCGGAGAAGTAGGGTAATCAATTTTTTAAATATCTAATAAAAGTTTTGTCATCTGAAAGAAGTGCGGTATGCCGTAGGTGGCGCCCTCTACAAGTGAAATCAAAACTAGGGACGAATTTAAATTACTTACTTACTTACAAATTTTGTGCCGCTATATAATTTCGTTAAGAATTGAACATTAAGAATTCAAATTATTGGGTTAAGTCGAAAACAAAATTAAAACTTTGACTCCGTGTATCTTGCTTATTATCCACTTTGGGATTAGGCAAGTTTTTAATAAATCAAGTTATGTATTTCCTTTTAAGGGGATTACAGACATGCGTATAACTATTAATACATGAACGCACTGTAATGTACGCGCGTCTATTCTCGCCAGTGTATAGACAAATTTTTCGTTAATACACCGTCGCACATGTTTACTGATCCTGCTTGAATTCATATACGTGCACGTGTGTGACGGTGTGGAGACAAAAATTTGCTTGTTCTAAGACTTTGTCATTGTCGTGCATAAGTAGTATTGACAGGTTGACTGACGGCTTATTATTTTGGGGTCGTTGTTGGTGCCATAATCATTTTTAATGGTACTTTCACAGAACGATTCACTAGGTTCTAGTGTTCTGAAATGGCCAATTACAACATTTTTTGGAAGGTCCAAAGTTTTTCTACGACGAAAAATGTCATAAATAACAAAACTAACCTGAACTAACCTGAACTAACCTGAACTAATTAAGATAATTCCCCGTTAGGGTAAAAGTGGGAAAGACGCCATAGTTCTTGCAAGTGTGAAATTTTATAAGAAAAAATGCAATATAATCAAATCGTTTATTTTTTGCAGGAAAGTTACTCTTATACACTATGTGGGAAAAAAAAATTTACGACATTATTTCAAAAAAATTTAAATCTAGAAATTAAAATATCACAAGTTTCAAAATGCCATCTCTCCCACATTATGTGGGAGAGATGCCGTGACACGAGGGAGGGATGCCATACATTGTTTTTTTATGATAAGGCACAGCACTGCAGGATAAATCCTTTAAGGCGCTCTGGGAGCGGTGCCTGTGCGCAGGAAACGATTCACGTTGGTCTTAAATCTTTGGAGATTATACTCGTTCGGGAACACGATCTCAGGGAGTTCGTTCCAGAATGATGACGTTCTCCAAATAAAAGAATTTTGAAACAGTGTCGTTCGAGGGACACTAAGCTGAACCACGTACTGGTGGGTTGCAGGGGCTCGTCGTGTATTTCTACCATGCACCGCTCTGGGTGGTATCAAGCGGGCAACCTCAGTTGAACACTTGCCATGAAAATATTTGTAAAATAGACTCGAGTCGCCAACTCGCCTTTGATGTTCAAGGCTTTCCAGATTGTTTGTCAGACTATGGTCACCGATCAAGCGAATGGCTCTTCTTTGAATGGAATCTAGCAATCTCAGGGTATGTTTAGGAGCAGAGCCCCAAATATGCGAACAGTACTCCAGCGATGGTCGAATTTGGGCTTTATAGAGCATCAAAAGTTGTTGGGGTGTATAGAGGTTCTTTGTTCGGAAAAGTACTCCAAGCTTCTGCGAGGCTGCCTTAGCAATGGCGCAACGTGACTATGCCAAGACATACGACTATCCAAATTAACGCCCAATAAATAAATTGATGAAGCTAAGGGAATCGAGTGTCCCGCCATAATGATATCCGGTTCTTCAACATTAACTTTTTTAGAAAAAACTGTCGCCTGGGTCTTTTTAGCGTTAAATTTTACTTGGTTACTGTCACCCCAAGACAGAATTTCTTTCAGGTCTTTGTTGAGATGTGAGACCTCTTGCTGCCTATAGAGATAGGCATTAGCAGCCGATGTCCGAGCATCCAAAGTAAAAGATGAAACAAGTGTGCTGTCATCAGCGAAGCTATATATAGGATTTTTAGCTTTTTCCAAAAGATCGTTAAAGTATAGAACCTTGAGGGACTCCGGCGTTGATGTTAAATGTGTCTGAAAGAAATCCGTCCATCGCCACTCGCAGAGAACGGTCTTTAAGAACGCTCGACAGCCATGAACACAATTGAACCAGCATTCCGTATGCTCTCACTTTAGTTAGCAGCCCCTCATGCCATACTCGGTCAAAAGCCTTGGAAATGTCCAGTGCTACCGCCCGGGACTCCCCATGATGTTCTATTGCGGTGCTCCAAACATGAGTAACATAAGCGAGAAGGTCTCCTGTTGATCTATACTTACGGAATCCATACTGGCGGTCACTAATAATGTTGAAGCCTTCCAGGTATTTTAATAATTTTTCGTTGATAGCCTTCTCTATAACTTTTGATATAACTGAAAGTAATGCGACTGGACGATAGTTATTTGGCAAGGTCTTCTTGCCTTTTTTGGGTATGGGTTGGACTCGCGCAGTTTTCCAGCAAGAAGGAAATATTCCTTTTTTGTGGGATAAGTTAAAAAGCCTACAAAATACCGGTGTCAGTTCGTCAGTGCATGTCTTAATTAGAATAACTGGAATATTGTCAGGACCAGAAGCCTTTTTAGTGTCGAGACTCCTCAAGATTCGTTTAACATGGCGGTGGCGGAAAACGATCTCGGGCATTCTCGATTCTATAGGGGGAATGTTCGGTGGATTACTTTCCTGAAAATTAACCGTTGAATGTGAAGAGAATAGTTCCGCCAGTAAGTTTGCTTTTTTCCTGTGATTTGGTCGCAATGGTGCCATCAGAACGTGTTAGAGGTGGAATGGTTGACTTGGTAAAGTTCTGACTGACGGCCTTAGCTACCGACCAAAATGATCTTGAGCCGTTAGGACATTCAAGATGTTTGTCTTTGATCCTCTGGTTGTGTGCTTCTTTGCTTTGGTTTTACATATTATTTTGTCTGATTAAGATTTTTTTGCGTACTATTTTCCACCCACAATTATTGCAATGGGGAAAGTACATATTTTCTGGGCATTCTGAAATAGTAAATACCTTGTTCAAAATTAACAGTAAACCACATATCATATAAGCCGTGGCGTCTCTCCTCATTGTGGATGATATATGCCATACAGTTAAAATATCACTTAGTATAAACAATGATACAAAAATATTTTTTTATCATGTTAAAAACAAGCTAAGCAAAACATTAAAACAGGTACTCACTTTAACTTATCTCCGCTGTACTTATGGCATTCATTAAAACGCAATATGCTCAAAATTTTCATCGAATAAATTAGGCAGAAAAAATAGTTCTAACAATACGTAACGCACTCAAGGGCAGCCGAACAGGGAACTGACTCATTACGACGACAGCGTCGATAAGTAGTTATTTCCAGTATAAATTATAGGGCTATCTCTTTCACATCGCGAGATAAGGAATTTGGAGCGTCTCTCCTCATATGCGTCTCTCCCACTTATACTATATTTTTTTTAATCGATAGAAGAAATGTAAGCGAAGGTTATTGAGTTAATTTTGTTCGTTGAAAACTCTTTGTAAGACTAGGTGAATGTACTTGCAGCACTTTTTTCAGTGGGCGAGAAATTCTTTTGTTTTAAAGAATGTGGTTATACCATAGACATCGTAACTCTTAGACCGAACAATAACAAATAAACGTGTTGTCATCAATGTATTCCAGTATAAAGTAAATCCACATTCAAGCTGCTCCCCTCCACTTGGTTTGCCAGACTTACGCCACAGAAAACGTAGTTTTCGGGGCTTACTCTGTTAAAAGTATTAACTTCTATGATTAACTAGATTAACATGATGTGGGAAATATATAACATTACCTAAAACCTTGTAAAAAATCTGTAGTATGGCAACGCAGCAATAACGGATCCGCCCAGATTTCATCATTTTCGTGGCCATCCGCATCTCGGCATAGCGGATGTTGTTTTCCTGGGGTTTTGTCGCATGCATATGTAAAGGCAGCGTAATCCCCACTCCCGGCCCCACCTAGCTCCTCACAGCGTCTCGCCTCCAAACGATTTTGGCATCACAATTTTATAGCATTTATGAATGGCGTGGCGGATCTATAGTTACGATGCCTATGGGTTATACTATCTGCGTATGAAAGAAAGCAAAAGCATTGACAAAGTCTAAAAAAAATTAGGTTCTAATTTTAGCTCTTCAAGTAGAGATAATTCATTCCGCTTTAAAAGCCATTTCTTCGCCCATTTCCTTCTTGGCCGAAGCCTTTTATTTGATTGATGTTGTTTTTATTTTATAACTGAAACGCACGCCACTGCTAACAAATTTAATTCATTTTCACTTGACATGACAACCTCAACGGGTAGAAGACTGACACACAAATTCGTGCACAAGTATCTATGTGTGTAGAGTAAAGTGATCCACAAAAATCGACGCGCGTACATCACCGTTCGTTCATGAATTATTACTTGTACGAGTGTCTGTAGGCCCCTTGAAGGAATCTGCTGTTTCGCTGTGCCCCATTACATTTTGGACACCCTGTATAAAAACAAAAATGTTTAGAGGTGGTACTTTCTACCTTCCCGGAGGCGGGTGGGTTGCTCCGAGGCTGGTAGTTGGCCCACCCTCTGGAAACCATTGCGAAAACCCAGTTTCCGCAAATACTCATAAGGTTAGCAAACAAAGAACGGGAATAGGATATTTTTTTGGCCTTTTAAGCGTTTGATGGGGGCTGCGGAAATAAAACTGTGCTATTCGAAGGGTTCGTCGTGTTCTGTTAACGTTCAATGAACAGTGTGTTAATTTTTCGATGTAATTGCAGGCTATCTCGGCAACCTGTGTTTCGGTTATCCTTTAGCTGATCAAAAAATTTAATGCTGATTCTAAGAGAGTTTTTTAAGCAGAATTTAGTGACGTGCTTACTGAGTCTTACTTTTTCGACAGCCTGTATATTTTTCTCCTATTTGATTAAGCTATTATTAAGCCTTTTCAAAAATACTTTCAATCTAAACTACTCAACTTTTTAATATTTTTCAAAAACAGGGCCATAGGGAGACATTAGGCCTACAGTTTAAAATTATTGTGAAATATACCGGATGTCAAAAAAAAAAGATCCATAGCAAAGTTCTATTTTTTAAATGGAACACCCTATATCTTACAATATTTTTGGATTCTTCATAAAATAACAATTATTTTTTAGTGCGTGCATTATAAGTCTAAACTTAATAGTTTCTGAAATATCGAGTCTTGAAAAATGACATTTTTGAACTTTGACAGCTTCTAGCTTTCTAACGGTACGTCTTAGAGCAAAACGGCTTGCATGTCCCTATCTTCCTTTTCTACTATCTTTCTAAAGGTGTCAACTTCCGGTTAAACCAGATGTAGCTCAAAAGCCGGAAATATAGTACTTCTGTATAACTTACTCATTTTAAATTGTAGGCTTAATGCCTCCCTATGACTCTGTTATTAAAAAATATTAAAAAGTTGAGTAGTTTAGATGCTATGGAAGCCTGCTATTAACAATAAACGCACAAATCGAAAAACTTGGGTAGTATAGGCCATTAGGCACGCCACTGAATTCTGCTTAAAAAATTATGTTAGAAACAGTTTTCAATTTTTTGATAAATGAAATGATAACCGAAATACAGGGGGTGGTTAAAAAGTGAACTTTTCCGAAAACACTGCAGCTTAGAAACTAAGAAAGCTATTAGGCAATCCAACGATGTGTCAAATTACGATTTGCCTGCCACGGCCATAATGAGTTCGTTCCACAGAACTCAAAAACATTCAACGAACGATTCAGTATGGCCGTTGAAGGCAAATATGTGACAAATATACACGATTTCAATGCTTAGTTTACAGTCGAGTCATGTGCTGTGTATAGGTATACACTTGCCATTGTTAACATCTCCAATAACATCATCAACTTTAAGTCTTATTAAATATAAATAACAGAAAAAACACATATTGAACAACAATAACTTAATAAAATCCACAAAACAAAAATCGCGGTTTACCCGTTAAACTGACATACACGCGAAAATAAAGGTTAGTTTTTTTGACGTTTGCCGTCCACGGCCATATTGGAAGCACTTTGTGACTCCAATATGACCGTGACAGGCAAACATAATCTGGTTTGGATTGCCTTATAACAATTCTGTTTGCGCCATCTTTTGTTTGACGAAAAAGTGGCGCAGTCATGTAAAAACCTCAAGTCTCTATCTCTACTAGCTATGGAGATACCCGGCAATTACATCGAAAAATGGACACCCTGAAATATGATCATTTTGTTGTTGTAGTACATTAACATTTTTAAAAGACGAATGATAAAGGTAACATTACAGACATTTAATGATTTGTTTTGTTTCATTTCTTACGGTTGTTTTTTCCAACTAAAGGCCAATCACTTATATTTTATTTTCTAATGTAACACTATATTTTTATTACTAGGGAATCGACCAGATCTAGCCTGAAGCCATATTTAAACGTCCAACGATCTGCCACCCTTCCAGCCAATTCATCTATGGGTAATAAATGACGAAAAGTATGTAATTTTAGAGTTAGGGACTCCTATAATATTGCTTCCAAATCCGTTCATGGGTTTTTACATAAACCAAATTAGATTACCGGCTTGGTCACGTTTCCTAATAATTTTCTTCATCAAACCAAATAGAATTATGTTTTTAGTCGCCGACACTGCTGGTAATTTAAGGTGGGTTTGAAATATGTGATATTGCGTCAGGTGGTGATAGCTTGACGTCCAGTTGTCCAGTTACATTTGTTAAAGTTTTATCTATAATTGCCTGCAAAAAACGGTATGCAAACCACTGAATCTAATAGGATTTTTATCGATCTTACCAGTGGCGGCTGGTGCATAAGCGCTGCAGTGCTGCAGAGCTCCCAAAAAAATAAAGAAAAATAATAATAATTACATAATCTATAAAAAATATTTCATTTCAATTGTATTAATTCTTGCTCGGATTGTTTTGCCAGCTCTAGACTCGTGTGTGTGGCGGACTGTACATACCGCAGCAATCGCCTAAGTAAAGTCGACCAATGGAATATCGTACCGACTACCGACACTACCGACTCTCCCTGTCGCTGAATTATTTTTGATCTGGGCAACACGATCGGGGTCGGTGAGCTCCTTCGAACACCCGCGCGGCACTCCGCTTCCCCCGTAACGGTCTAAAATAAAGTCGTGATTTAACTGGAGAGTTCGCTGCATTTAGTCCAGCGCAGTGCGGGTCGCGCGATACGGTATTGAATAGTATCAGACGAATTTTTACGCGACTGAGAGAATGCCCCTCAGGGCAGAGCCAATAATAAAAAGAAAGGAAAGAAAGAAAGAATAATAATTGAGTGCGGGGGTGGTTTTTGTGTATTGCTCTGACAATTATTAACTGTGTAGTGAACTATGGAAGTGGTCTTCAATTTAATTAATGTGAAGAGATTTTTTATATATTCATACGAAGAAAAGATAGAATTAAAAGCAAAAGGTAGACCATTATTAGATATTATTATTGAAAAAATCTAGTATAAGTAGAGAAAAAAGCTATACACGTAAATTTAATAGAGACAGTTATTTAAAAAATGAATGGATTTGTGGATGTAATAACAAAAATGCTTTATACTGTTCCCTGCTTACTTTTTGGTGGCGATAAAGCTTGGACGGAAATAGGGGTCACCGATCTAGAGCACTTGAGTTTGAGGTTAAAAAGACACGAAAAGCCATCTTCATAATTGTATGGAATTTGCGTTACTAGGGTCAACTAATATGGCTCAATTAGATTTATTGGATAAATGTACAGAGACATAATGAAAATGTGTCAAAGAATAGGTATATTTTATCAAGAATTATAGATTGTATAAAATTTTGTGGAGCTTTTGAATTGGTTCTTCGGGAACATGATGAGAGCGATATGTCCGACAATCCGGAGATATTTCGTGCACTTGTAAATTTTTCGGCTGAATTAGATTCAACTCTTAAGTGAGCACCTAAAAAAATGTGCGAAATTTAAAGGCACCTCCAAAGAAATACAGAACGATCTGTTACAGTGTATGCTTGAAGTCTGTCATTAACAAATAATTGAGGAAATTAATAATTCTTCATTTTTGACGATCATGGCGGACGAAACAACGGATGTTGCTGCAAATCTCAACTGGTAGTTATTTTTAGATATGTTCGCGATTGTGAGCCAATTGAACGTTTTTGGAACTACTTAATTCCTGAAAGATGTGATGCAGAAACACTTAGTAAAACAATTTTAACTGTTATAGATCCTTTAATTCAAAATTTACCTATTAAACTGATTGCACAAAGTTATGATGGAGCAGCGGTGATGAGCGGCCAACATGCAGGCGTTCAAGCATTAATTAAAAAAGTATCCTTTTGCTCACTATGTACACTGCTATGCCCATCAGCTAAATTTGATTATGGCTAAATCTGCTTCTGCAAATACGCAAGTACGTGTATTTTTTGTAAATTTACAAGACATTCCTGACTTTTTTAATAATTCACCCCAACGAGTAGAAGTGCTGAACAATATTGCGAACAGGAGGATCCCCACGGCGCTACAACCCATTGGAATTTTAATATACGGACCATTAATGTTGTGTACGAAAATTGAACCTCTCTTATTGAGTGTATGCATGAAATAGAAGATCAATTCTCCAACAACACAGTCTGTAGTGCAGCCGCCTCTATTCGCCGTACATTAAATGATCCTTTCTTCAATTTTTGGCTGACTCTTTTTCATTATGTGATGCCCTACGTGGATATCATATTTAATCAAAGAAAAATCGAACCCACTCTAGTAAGACACGCTATCGATAATTTTGAACGCAGTATCATTCAAGTTCGAAAAAATATTGATAACATCATTAGTGAAGCATCAGATATAATAAGCCATGAATTACCAGAAAATAAACGCAGATGTCCATGTAACAGCAAATTTGATCACCGGATTTCTGCTTTAGAGATATGTGATGTTATTATAAATTGCGCAAAAGATCGATTTCATTTTAAAGAGAATCTAGTAGTTGCATCACTTTTCTTTTCGAAATACTTTGGAGACTATTGTGGTAAATTTGCTGAGGATAAACTCGCTTCCGTATGTTCCTTTTATCCCACACTTGATAAAGAACGATGACGAACTGAACCGTCTGTTATTTCAATTGTTATAGAAATGATTACAGGACTTTGAATGGCGTACTACCTCTTCTAAAATTTTTAATAACAAACAATCTAGGAGATACGTTGAAGGAGACTAGAAAATTATTAGAAATTGTGGTAACAGCTCCCATGACAACATCAGGGGCCGAACGATGTATTTTATATTTATTATTTGCGAACTAAAAAGAACGCAGGATAGACTTAATTTATAAAAAATAGGTAAGTTTAGTGTTTTTTTAAAAAATATGTTAATATTTTTATCCAGGTATTATTAATTTTCCTACTTGAAAAGCAAGATTCGTCAACAAGAAAGGGCGTGGCACCCAAAAATTTTTGCGGCGCAAAATGTACTTTAAATCTGGCAGCAATAGCAGAAACCCACTAAAACTTACGTATGAAAAACAATTAGCTGTGGAAAAGCGTGGTCGCCCTATGCCCGATTTAAATATTAAAACTGCGGGTAAAAGTCGTGGCAAAATTTATAATTTAAAATTTTTATAAATGGGCGTGGTCCAAACATTTTTTTTCCCTGCCGCATTATTTTTTTTTATCTATGCAGTCTACTAATAGAGTTCACGAGCCGCCACTGGATCTTACCATGGGTTAGTTAGGTTAGTTAAATCATGACGTCGATAGTTTTCGACTGGTTACAGCAATGGCGTACCTACCTGCAGAAAATGTCAATTCTGAAAGCTGACAAAACCTTCTCGAAGCTGTGATGTTAAATGTTATTATTGTTGGTTATTTCTTTATTTTTCTTGCTTGCTTCTCTTCTAATTTCGATTACTTAATTTACTTAAAAAATATTTGTGATCTTTGAAACCTACAAATGTTTTATTTTAAAATTACCTACCATATTTAAGTAGTAGTATTATTATTTCACTTGCGTTTTTTAGGGTAAATATTTGATTATTTACTAATATTGGATATTCTTTCATTTTTCACTGTTGAAATTTCGTCTATTTTCGAAGAAAATAATAATTTAAACCGCATTTTTATCAAATCAGAACGATGAGCATAACCTTTAATCATCTTACCACATTGTCTAACTCCTCCAAAAAGCTAGTTACTTGGTATGGCTTACTATAACGTGGTTACTAATACTGCTCAAAGAAATACGCGTGGTTACCTGTGGTTATACTGTGAAATATTTCTTTCTTTTGTAGGCATATCAGCAATATTAAATATCTAAAATTCAAGGACTAACTGAGATACAAAATTAATTCGACGGAAAAAGTAGAACGCGCGGTTTCCCTCATCTCCGCTTATAACCGTAAAATGTTTATTGAATTTTGTATTCGTGCCTATAATTCACGAGACTATAGGATACCATATGTTTAAGAGATTCCCAAAGAAAGTAACCTGACGTCGTTAAATCAGTCGATTTCTAAAATTTTCATTTTAAATGAATTCTGGTCTGTGTCTGAAACAGTTTGGAGGTGGCTTGTAGCTAGTGGAAGATCTTCCAATAAATTTGACTGATGTACTTGCAGGTGTTCCAGGTAACTAAATCCATTTAAATGAGGTTATAACGTGGCAGGACGAATAAATCTATCAATGGTTCCTGCCAATATCTTGATTTTAAATTCATATTGATAAAGCTCAACCTTCATTGCTTGCTGGTTTTGTAAAACAATTAACATACGTCTACCACGTTCAAAAACTAAACTACTTAAAATAACATTTGTTTATGAAAATTTTGATCAAGGGAGTATTTTTAAAATTATAATAATGATTTAGGTAGTCCATTGTGTTCTTATAAACTAAGGAGGCTTCTTTAAATAAAAACTTCTTTTTTATAGGGTGTAAGAGATTTTAAAGCAGATTATTCTAAACTATCGATTTGTCTTTGAATAACTACTACTTACAATAACATTTGTTTATGAAAATTTTCATCAAGTTCATTAATGAATCGATAGAGGCCCAGTCTGACTTTAAGGTCAAGGGGTCGTTTCCGTAGGTGGTATGGATGCATCAGTTGATCTCTTAAAATCCTATTTCCTGCGTCGTTAGAAACTCCAACTTTCAAACCGAGGCATCTGGTTTTTAAACTAGGACCTTCTTCAACCCATTTAAAATTTCTACTTCGATCTTAGATGTCCTAATCGTACGATCGAGTCCTTAATCAACAGTTTCTTGAAGACGTCTTTCAGAAACAATAAATGTTTGGTGATTTGGTAAATATCTATTTGGAAGTCTTTCTCTGTAATCGACTACTATTTCCTTTACAATAACCTTAAACTAGTACCATGTCGGTCATTTCTGCGTTAGTGTAAACTACCGCCATAGCGAAAAATTTAAAAATTAAATGTTAAATTTTAAAATTAGAGCATTAAGGTTTGTCAAATACAAACGTTTGTTAAAAACGAACTTAAAATTAAGTTCGTGTATAGAGTTGTCGGCTTTGGTCCAAACCAAAAGTGTGAAAAGGCAACGACGGCTTTCAGTAGGCAATCAATACAACATTAAAATTCAAGATCTACCAGAATTTTTTATTATAAATTGAATATACTGCGTAGAGGTGGGAAGTTCGATTCTTTTTGGTGAATCAATTCATTTGATTCATTCAGTTTAAAAGATTCGTTCTCAAATGATTCACTTACCTACTTTGAAATAACTTCACGTTAAATAGTAAGAGAATACTACTTGGCAAGTGGTAATCATAATATGACATATAAATATGTATATTAAACTCGAAAATACTGAATCAATAAGTTTGTTTAAATAACAGCCAGTCGTTTGGTATGAAGATTGTTGCGATAAGTGGTAACACAATACCCAAATGTTAAGCACAATGTTTACGTTCTTGAAATGTCGTGAATAAATAATGAATATATTTCTATTCAAAAATAACATTCTTCTATTGTTTATTAAAATTTGTACAACCATTCGTGCAGTTATACTATAAAAAAAAATAATCTAATAAATACCGAACAAATCAAATCTTTCATATCATACATTTCATACATTTGTCTATTTTGCTTCTACTGTACCTTGTGTACCTAATTAAACTGTTGTCCTCGTCTACATAGTGAAAGGCAAAGACGGCATCACGCGTCGCCGAACGACAGCCGACAGGCCAACTCTCGAGCTCGATCGTTTGAACTGCGGACTTGCGAACGAGTTAATTACTGAACTGGTGAATTGCCTTTTCGAGCTTCGGGTAAGTGAATGAAATGCGACTTTGATTCATCAATTCTTTAAATTATTCCTGACTTGGTAAATCAAAAAAGAATCGAATCTTTTAGGAACGATGAATTAATTGTTTCGATTCAATAAAGTGATTCGTTCGTTTTGAACGAATCATTCGTGAACGACACACCTCTAATACTGCGGCATAAAAAAAGTTATGAAGCTTTAGTTATTAGTTGTATGCAAAGTGCTTCTGGTGACGCCCTCTGGAAGGCACATCAAAATTGTTATGAGATCTGGATTTCGCATTTCATAAAAACCCTTGATACCAAATCTCGTGCATATTCTGTTATTAAGATAAATATTTGGTAAAAAGTTAAAAAAAAAGCTTTCACGTTTGTAGTTCAGAAACTCTCAACTTTTGCACTAATTTGGGTTAGATTGTCATATTTTAGCCTTAGGAGTTTCTGCGCGCATTTTGTATAGACCTTTTAGATATAAGCTAGATCCTCAATGTGTTTGCATTTCATTTTTTGTTAGGCCTGTGAATAAATTGTTCAAATACCATTTAAATTTAAGTGACAACCGAAAAGTTTTATGCTACAACGATGCACGTAGTTAGGCTATTTACTTAGGCGTTATCTAATAAATTTTGTTAGAACTAAGTCGAATAAGTAGTTTTAAAGAAAAAAGTGCCTAATTTACTTACTGCAGAATGGGTAACGAAAATCAAAATTATTATGCAAAGACACTTTGCATGTGTTTCATCAAATTTTATTGAAATAAGGCAAGCTCAAGTATTTTTATGTAAAGTAGATATAAATTACTTTCACGGTGAAATTTTAGCTTTACACAAACGTTTTCTGCCTTTAATAATAGGGGAATAAATAAAGCAAAGCGTGTGATATTTTTTGCCTAGGTTGGATTGTTTTTTTTTTTATTGAAAAAACATTTTAGGAATTAGATTTGGTCACTTGAATGTGTCAAGTTTAATTATTCACCTTTCTTGTTGCTAAATATTATATCTATACTCTGGCAGCATATTCTGTATCTTATGTAAAGTGTCTTTTTGAACACGACATTCCTTTTATAGTCTTAGAGCCGACGGTATGGAACCCATATTTTATCGCGTTTTGGTGAGTCTCCCAAATTGAAATTTGCTATGTTGTCACCCCACTTAGCCGCGCTCAAACAAACGATTTTTTATAGTCGATCCGTCCGAGTGAGGTATTGAATTCCTTATTGTGAATATCTAACTTTGCCGACTCTAAAGCTGGATTTATAGTTTGACGTTGCTGTTGGCCGTTGCCTACAGAGGATTTATAGTTTGCTGTTCGCATCGCTGTTGGGCATGCGCTTTAAGGTTTAAGTTTGACGTTTGAAAGATTTTTTATTCTCAATTATCGAAGTAAAAATTGTTTTTCATACAATGAATAAGAGCTGCGGTGTGTGCTACGCTGCTGATTACGATCTCCAAGGTTCTATAACTTCTTGTATTCCTCTACTGGAATATGATTTAAGTACATATATATTAACGCAACCATTTTCTTATGTCACATATAATTTGGAGGCTCCCGCCAATATAGTTCTCTTAACTTGCTGTCTAACCTGAACTAACCTGATTAATGATATGAATTGGTTTATATTTTTAAAGTATTTTCCAGAAAAGCCGAACGTCAATAGCTACAAAATAAAATATATTAGATTAATAGATCATTATTAACAACTTGTCAACTAGCGATTGTAACAAAAATCCGCACAATCAAACAACTTTACAAAGCTATCCTTCCACGGCTTCAACTATTCTGGTTCAAATAAAAATACGAGAACTACACAAAAACAAGACATACTTAATTGACCAAAATCTAGAAAGCACGTGTTGAGGCAAGTCACTACAATCTAAGATATTATTGGTTATATTCCGAACTTTAAGGGACCGGCGAGCAGCACCGAAACGTAATCTATAAATGATAAAATGGTAACGTAATTTTTTTTTATCTCTGACCTGCAAACGGCGACCGGGACCTGCAACGTCAAATTATTAATCCAGCTTAATCAACATGCCAATAGGCGGAAAAGTGATTTTAATTTTGACGTACGCATGTGTGTCAATTAAATATCAAAAATAGTACCTATAGTTTGTCCAAAATCCAAAATTGTACCGTTGCCTTTAAGGCACCCATACATACTACAATTGAACGAAAGATCATAGTTGTAGTGGAATATTTGTATCTTTCGTTTGGCAAAATTCTATATTTGATTTGTTCGGAGATAAATTGCAGCCCTTGTGTTAAAATATCATTGTCAACTTTTAAGTTTTTTTAACAAATTTACAGAAACGATCTCAGTTGTTTTCGTGTTCTGTTGGAAAATCTGCCAGGTAAAATCCGTCTCTGTAAAATCAGATCGACATACTCTGCTATTCTTCCTCGGGATTAAATTGTCACTATGGATCGCATTCCTCACTTTCTGGAGAACGAAACATACGCACTGTTGGGTTTTTGGGTAATTACGGCATTTTTTATAGTTGAAAAAAAGTGTAGCAACGATTTCTGCCCAGTGATAAGGCGTAATTATGAAAATAATATTTATCTTGAAGAAAACAGTTTTTTTCGTTTAAAATATGAAAAGATATGATCACTGGTGCAATTAGCCCTAATATTTTCTATGAAAAAGAACGTGTTTTATGCCTAGTTAGTACCTACTATAATTCAAAATACTATTATGCGGTCTCAAAGATATAAAGGAGAAACCGAGTTTTTTTTTTTCAAATTTTTAACACCCTGTATCTCAAAAAAAAGCGGTGAGAGAACTATGTTTATAGGAACTTTTTATATTAAAATTTGGCAAGGTATAACACCCTTGAGTTTGGCCACATACTTAATTAACACAATAAAGTCGGCACGGTGGATCATTGCCGGTGCGTCATGGATCAACGATCAAGAGACAACGTGACTTATAACAATTTTTATTTATTATGAGTCTTAAAAGTGAATAAAAATATAATTGAGCGTTTCCGGGCTTGCGCAATACGTCTCGAATTCAAAGTAACGTGCTAGAGAGAGACAAAAGATTTTAACAGAGTTGTCAATTAATTCCAAAGTCATCGTTTTGATCTGTCAAGTGTAATTTGTTTTTAAACGTTTTTGTGCCTTAAAGTTCAATTTAATCCTAAAAACTGTTCTTTTCAAAGCTATTTTTATATTTGTTATTATTTATTCATTTTAAACGCTTGCGACGAAAATTTTGACGTTTATAAATTTAGACATTGTTTTGACTTTTTAAATCTCGTAATTTTGATTGCCTCGCAATGTCGAAGAAGTGCGAAAACAACGACGTTCATAGCTTATCATAACTGCCCTTTGATTTGCGCTCAAGCGAACTTTGTTTTTTTCGAGGCGAGGAAGATGCCTGTCATCACTACAGACAGAAGTAGAAGGGGAAAGCGTACAACATTTTTTGTGTTGGAGATGTCTACAACTTCCTTTCTAGCTTTTGTAATCTTTTAAGTACCTAGTTCTCTAAAATCACTCGATCCACGAGAGCGAGAATGCTTTCCTTTTTCTCCGTTTTCCATGATATGCATAGTATTGAGACGGTCGGGCAGCAGGTATCTTCAAGAATTCCGCATTCATTAGTTTTACGTACAATTCCAAAACTAAACTAAAGAATTCTTTGCAGTTCCACATCCAGCAACAAGTATGCAGTAGTCGCGACAATAGTGAGAACACTCAGTAGATTGGATTTATCGTTTCTTTTACAGGAGACTGGTTATACTCTTCTTCTTGTCAATGGCTTTTATCCCAGAGATTGGTTATATTATATTGGAATAACACCGGCAAACATCCACCTACCTTTACCTACCCATTTTGCTTATTCCCCCAGGTACCCAAAATAAAATATTATTATTGATATTTAAATGTAATAATATGCATACCACAAAGCATACTCTATAGAGCGACACCCTACAATACTTTGGTTTAATAATTGTTAGCGCTAGCGGTGGATGGACCAAAAACTACATTTTTAAGGCGGGCGATTTAAATTAGTCCCTACTATATATAATGTTGTATCGTGTTAGGCAAAGAACACACAAGTCTCAAAATAACATGTGTTTATTATTCGCAAAAACTGATTTTACAGACTTTGCAATACACCCTAATTTGACACTGATGTTTACTTGAGACCTAACTTTATTTCTACAACTAGTTATGGCTAAAACATATCCTAAAAATCTAGACTATAGAGAATATCTACATGGGATACCTACATATATTCTAGCTTAAATAATATATTCATTTCTAGCTACAAGAACTTACTTCATGATCCCTGCCTAGAAGTTTTTGATTGCTTATATTAGTCACAATAAGAAATTCATTACGTTTAACTTGTTACCTCACTCGGTTAAATCGATCATGATAATCCTTTGTAGTATCCTTGTAGCACTAATCACCCCATTGAGCGCTGCAAAGGGGGGTACCACATTGATTGGGGGTGGCAAACATGACGTATCTTGAACTCCCATGCCCAAATTTCAATTCGCGAGATGTTTGACCACAGCGCGATGACATGACTTTCATACCGTCGGCTCTCCTACTATTATATCCCAATTAAATTAACTTTATTATCTTGTTAAATATTTGTTATTTCTTTTATTGTACAAAGTAGGTAAAACATGTTTACATAAGTGCTGTATTATATTATGTTCTTAAAAAATAATGTTATAGATGATTTTTTTTATCTAATGATGCGTATTGTGCCTTAATTTTTTTTGTAGCAGCCTACAAAAAATTATTTATTAAGTGACATTATTTTTTTGGTAATTATGTAAATTTTCGTCCTTAATTATCAATATACAAAATAAGCCAAAATGGGTAGTTTTAAAATAAATTGTTCTTATTTATTGTATATTTATTTTTCTTTTCCTACGAAGGCGTAGAAAGGCCAGCCGAAAGAAAGAAACATTTCGTGTAATATTCCGAGTTTAATCTCGGAATTCCGACTTTATTCTCGGAATTCCGACTTTTATCTCGGAATTCCGACTTTAATCTCGGAATTCCGACTTTAATCTCGGAATTCCGACTTTAATCTCGGAATTCCGACTTTATTCTCGGAATTCCGAGTTTTAAGTTTAATCTCGAAATTCCGACTTTTATCTCGGAATTCCGACTTTTATCTCGGAATTCCGACTTTAATCTCGGAATTCCGAGATTTAAGTCGGAATTCCGAGATTTAAGTCGGAATTCCGAGATTTAAGTCGGAATTCCGAGATTAAAATATTTTTTTCTTTCGGGTGGCCTTTCTACGCCTTCGTATTTTCCCGACTGTAATCCAGCCGACTATTTCTTCGAAATAATAACTGGATTATGAAAACTGTACGCTTAGAAGCGAATACAGTAAGAAGAGCCCTTGGGTTAAAGTAATTCGCGTTTTATATACTGCATATTACTGATAAATTAACGATACGACTTATTATTTGCCTAACCTATACCTCTCAAACAGAACCCAGAGAGTAATCGACATTAATGAGAGGGGAGTAAAGTTAATGTCCAACAGCAAACTTATACAAAGGGGAGTGCCACAAGGTTCAATCCTAGGCCCCCTTTTGTATTTAATATACACAAATGATATTGTAAATGTCATAAATAACAAATTTGTACTCTTTGCGGATGATGTATCTGTGCTATATAAGGCAGATAATCTAGACGAGTGTAAGAATCACATCGAAATAACACTAAATAATCTAAATGACTGGTTTACTTCCAACAATCTGCTCCTAAATATTAATAAAACTAAGCTTTTAACTTTCGAGGCTAGGAAAGAACAGGAACTTAACATTAAATTTCTAGATAATGAAATTGACTCGGCTGAAAGCTTGCCATTCCTGGGAGTGAATCTTGATAAACGGCTAGACTGGAAGGCACACGTGAATCTATTGGCTGGAGATGTTGCGAGATATTGCTATGCCATCTCTGTGATTGCCAATAACATTAACATCCCTGCGGCTCTGTCGGCATATCATGCTTTTGTCCAGTCTCGAGTTACATATGGAATAATGTTCTGGGGAAACTGTTGACAGTGGAAGGATTCTTATACTACAAAAAAGATGCATAAGAACAATCTTTAAAATAAAACAACTAGACTCTTGTAGGGAGGCATTTATTAATAACAACATCTTAACTCTGTATAGTCTTTACATCTATGAATGTATAATGTTTGCAATTAGGAATGACTTTGCCTTGAAGGATTTTCAACATGATCACATATATGATACTAGAAACAAGGACCTTTTATATCCTGATCGAGCCAATTTCTCTTACTTACAGAAAAACATATTATACATGCTAGTCAAAATTTGGAATATTTTACCTACATCTTTTAAAACATTAAACGCTAAACAACAAAAAGCAAAGCTAAAAAAATTTCTAGTTAAAAAATGTTACTATAGTGTTGCTGAATTCTTGGAGGAGAAGGATTTCCGAGATCTTTGAAAGTCTACTTCCAGCATATTTCATAAATTGCCTGTCTTAATGCTTCCTGATTTTAAATTGTCATTGTAATTGTATTGTAATTATAAACTTTAATATTTTAATGTTGTAACTTTTTAATAATTTCTGGTTTTAAATTTCTTACTGTTATTATACTTGACACGATCTACACCCTTGAAGGGTACCTTATATGATAGTTTTTTTGTAATTATTGTATTGGATCATATATTGAAATATACTATACTAACTCTCATACGGAAAGAAGCGCTACTAATGCACACATAGTTATAATGTACGTTCACATTGCATTCTATGCTGTGCTATGCAAGGTTTTATTCTACTAGCATAACTCGCTCTAAAAATGTAAGTATTCACTTTTTCTTTTTTTTTTAATATCCTTTATTTACCATCAAAATCACATACAATGTGACAAAGCAAAGTCAACAAAAAAGGTGCCACCAGGGGTAGCTAGACTAAATTATAACTTTGGGCTAAAGTGGAGATGCTTTGAATTTTCACAATATCTAAATATCTAAAGCCAACTTAAAAATAAATATAAATAAAACATGTAGTGTAAATGACCAGACAATGCTAATAGACTAATCAACGTGTAAAAACTATATAATTATTACCAATTAAATTTAAAACAGTAATAACATTTTTCTGACAGAAACAATTTGACTGCTTTATTAAAGCTGTGCAGGCTCTGCTTTTGCCTCAAGTCATGTGGTAGCATGTTGTGTGCCTTGATGACTCTATACTTTCGGCCATTCTCAAAATAAGTTGAACTGTGAAAAGGAATACTCAGGGCGTCCCTGCTTCTGGTTAGCATTGACATATTAGACTGATTGGAGTGATTCGTTTTAAAGAGTTCATGATTTTTTTTAACAAAGTTCACTAGTGAGAGGAAGTAAAGTGACGGAATGGTGAGAACTCCTAACTTTAAAAAGTAGGGCCTGCATGATGTCATTGGATGAAGTCCAAAGATGCATCAAATAACTCTCTTCTGGGCCCTGAATATGTACTGAGCACACCTCGAAGAGACCCAGAAGAGAATACCACAGCTTATGATTGATTGGATGTTTGCAAAATAGAAAAGTCGTATTGTGTGAATGAACAGTTGGTCTTTCAATCTCCTCAACAGACCACAGAGGCTATTTATTCTGGACTCCAACGTGACAACCTGCTTCTCCCATTTCAAGCAACGATCAAGGTGAACACCCAAAAAAACCTAATGTCGGTAGACGCTACCATTGATTTTCCATTCAGGGCAATATATGGGGATTCATCCGCGTTATTGAACTTGCTGAAAATTAAGAGGCCTGTTTTGTCGGCATTCAATTTAAGGCTGTTCCCTTGACACCAATGGCTCATTTCCTCTGCAGCAGCAGAACTGTCACTCGCGAGCTGAGGAAGTGTGGGCCTGGAAAGCAAAATTGTTGTATCATCAGCGTATTGGCAGATCACCTCAGCAGAGATCCTGTCACTCAGACTATTAACGTAGAGGAGAAATAAAATAGGCCCTAAGATTGAGCCCTGGGGAACTCCCTGCTCAATTTGACGTGGCTCTGAGAAGAATTGCTGCCCCCTGTCCGAAATACACACCAGCTGTTCCCTCTCCGACAGGTAAGACCTTATTAATGCTGCACAGAGGCACATCGAAAACCGTATCTCTCGAGCCTCTGCATCATCAACTCATGGTTAATAGTGTCGAAGGCCTTTGAGAGATCAAAAAACATCCCAGAGACCTTGTGGTTTTTATCAATATTATCAACAATAAATTCAATTGTTCTATAAACGGCTAATTCTGTGGAGCATGTAGGCCGGAAACCAAACTGAAAATCCACCAATAGTTTGTGCCTCTAGATGAAGCCCATAAGTCTGGTGTAGATTGATCTCCTAAATACCTTCGAAACTGCCGGAAGCAGTGACACAGGCCTGTAATGGGCGAATGAGTGAGCGTCCCCCTTTTTGAAAATGGGCACCACCTTAGCCTTCTTTAGTGGGTTGGGAAACACCCCAGCTCGGAAACAACAGTCAATAACGTTATTTAAGGGTTTGCATATGTTGGCAGCAACAGATTTAAGTATACAGATAGGAATTTCATCTAGTCCTGAAGCAAATTTATTTGGAAGACTCATTATGTTATAGATTTTCTGTTCAGATGTAGGGTACAAGAATATCGTAACATGACATATTTTATCTTTTGGAGCAACACTATTCTGCTGTGGGAGGAAGAGTGAACTGTTCAAGAAAAGTCTGTGCAATTAGAATTGGGTCATCAATAATTTGACCAGTGGTTGTTTTTAGTAATGTTGGGGACGGTGAGCTTTTTTTGTTAGAGTGTTGGTTTAACAAAGCCCACGAAGATTTAGCTTTGTTTTTAGAATGCAGGATTCGGTTTTCATTTATGGATTTTTTGTAATTAGATATGTACTGACGATACTGCTTCCTTTCGCTTTTGTAGTGCTCATAACTTACTTGAGAGTTGGTTCTTTTATACCAAACGTATATATAATTTATATAATTAGAATAGTTTTTAATTTCATTATTGACCCAATGGTTCGAATTTTCTGTTAGTTTAGACGAGCAGATTGGGAACGCCAAGTCGATGTAATAGTAAAGTATCCGTGAAAAAGTGGAATACTTGTCATCCACTCCGATCGAGTCGAGAACCTCCAGCCATGATTCGTTGGCCAAATAATTGACAAAATTCAGTATATTATGGTCTGTAAAGAAACGCTTTCTAGTATAACTTACCCTATTAACTTCAGTAGTGGAGTTAAATTTGAAAACTTGATCATGGTGGTCAGAGATATCAGTGACATGAACTTTACAAGTTGACAGATTTACGCGAAAATTAGAAAATACATTATTAATACGGCTTCCAGAAACCCCCCCCCCCCTCTTGACGTGGACCTTGAGTAGTAACTTTGCAGAGTATACTTCTCTAAGTGAACTGATTTTATATTATCTTATTCTTGATACCAATGTTCAGTTACACAAAAGATGTCCGGGGATATAATTATCATCTAGGAGTACCTCTAGCTCCAGAATTTTGGTGTTCATACTTCTAATGTTAATATGAAATACTGAGTGTTTCGTTAAGTTTTTTCTTCGGTGGGATTTTATGTTGGATGTCCAAATAGGTTCTATTGGTTCTTTGCCTGGTCTAAAAAATTTCTTCCCATTTAAAAGTTGAATCTCTCGAAGCTAATACCTTTTGGCCAAAATGAGCCATCGTAAACCTGGTCTTTGAATTCGGGCTTGACTCCCACCATAAATTTTAGATTGTTCGTTTTTGGTTGCTTTGGACGGCAGGGTTTAACTACCACCTCTTCCAAGGAGCAGTTTGTGTGTTTGGCGACATAATTTCGGACAATATCTTCGGTGATGGAGTCTTTGACCTTCGAAAGAAATATCCAGATTCTGCTGTCCTGCCTTGCTGCTGAAGCCATTCCAAATTCCGTTTCATTGTCGACTCGTGTGCCAATTTGAGGATTTCCCTTACGCAATCTTTTATTTCGATCGCCTTCATTATTGCGATAATTATTGTGGTCGTTATTAAATACCTCATCCCTTTTGTTTTCTACAATTGATAGTTTTGACCAATGGCGGATATAACGTTTTAAATTGTAAAGTTATTTTTACTAATATACCTTGGGATTTCAAAATGTTTTTTTAATTTTCTATGGCCCCTTTGAAATGAAACACAAAAATTAATTTTAAACATTTAATAATAGAAATAAATATAAATAATTTTTTGCACTGGGTCGGCCCATTAATAATAGAAATAAATATAAATAATTTTTTGCACTGGGTCGGCCCAGACATGGAGGGGGCCATGCCACAGTTCTATGTATCCCCCCGGGGTGGCGAACTCCGGGTGGAAATTATGATATACGTATATCATCTGAAAATACCGTTATTAGGCATATACACATAATTATATTTTTTTAAATCATACCGCCTCGCCGGGAAACATCTCTCCTACCAAAAAGTCGATGAAATTAACGATTTGACTTGCTAAAAGAAAAGCCCCGAATTAAAATTAAAAATATTTATAATAAAAAGAACTTACCGGTTGACATTATTTCACGTTTACCATTAAACGGGGGTTCAAGCTATATTTATATAAGTTTTTCCTACTATTAAAGAATTAATTTTTATGATGCATAAATATATGTCGATTGGAGTACGTACTAATTAATTCAAACACTAATATAATATCATCATATACAGGGCATTTTGAAAATGTAGATAATAGGCTTGTTTATTCTTTACGCTGATTTTAAATACATATGCGAGACTGGTGATAACTACTCTGTTGGAATATTTTAAACGGGGTTAATGGTAGATTACACAGCTTAACGGGAGTTTGATCCGCCTAGCCGGGGCTTGAGGGAAACGGAAAATAATTATTATATGTTCTCTTCCAAGATTAATTTTAAATATATCCCCCAAATACGTACAATCAGTTAAAATGTAGTTGGTCTTTAGCTATGCCATTGTACTAAAATATACCATTTGGGCTGAATGTTATGGCTGTTTTATAGATATAATTTGTAATTTAAAGGCGAAATTTAACGGTTAAAAGTGTTTCATACCCCCTGTATACAGATCCCATTAATTGCTTTTATTCGCCCACATTATGCATTAATTATTTATTAAAAGGGTAATTACTTTCAATGCAAAATTGCATTTAAAGCGATCGGCATACAGTGTTGCTGAAATTTGCATATAATATCAATTCTACCTCGCGTTGTGACTCGATTTTATATAATCATTTTATTGAAAGATAATTAATTATGTATTCTGTTTTTTATTGCGCGGTTCGGTAAACATATCCTTAAAGTTGCGATAAACATAATAAAATTCGAAAAATGTCTTATTTTCTCCGATATGACCTTTATATATTACCATAATAGTGTATTTGACTTGAAAACTGCATATATTTCTGAAATAAAACGATGGTATAAAATTACAGATATGTCTTTTTATTTTACGCCGATTTTTTTATTCCTTTAATGTAATATACCAGGGTGATAGTAAGTGATATTGTTATGTTGTGAATAAAAAAGTTTTAAAATTTTTATTTACGCCGATTTTTTTATTCCTTTAATGTAATATGCCAGGGTGATAGTAAGTGATATTGATATGTTGTGAATAAAAAGTTTTAAAATTGATTGATTTTTATTTAATTATACAATCCTGAATGGCATTCCGATAGGGTATTTATATGGGTATTTTTATCAATGCGATATGGGGTGAATGCTGTTGGAAAGGTTTAAGATTTGTTAATAAATTGACGTCGATAATAATATATCCCTATAACCACACTTAAGGTTCTTTGTTTTACCTAGTTACTGTTGCAGACGGCTATTACAATATGGCCTAAGCGTATTTTCTTAAATTTTCAGTATTGGAACGGCGGTGTTGCCGTTTCGACAATTTTTATGTTGAATAAGGGGAAATATTGGTTTGGCAACGCCATTAGTACTGGTTTGTCGATAAAATGGTGAAGGCATTATAAAAGCTAGGTTTACCGCCATTTTGTCATCATCGCCACACTTAGGTTTGTTAATAAATTGGTGAAGGCAATATTTGCTGATAGGGGCTTCTGGTTGCATAAGTTCAGGTAGTACCCAGATGGCGGGGGTATGCGCGAACGTAATTATAGATGGCGTCTGAAAATGCTGTTTGCCAAAAGGACATACTAGATCCCCGGTTGTCTAATTACGTGCCACGCGGCCTCTAACAATGTTCATTGATGACATGTTATGGCGCATGCATACTGCAACAGATGTAGCAATAGTATGTAGACAAAAACAACTATGGCTGCCGCCATTTGCACTCGTCTCCACATTTGGGCCCTTTGTTCCACCTATACGTTATAATTGACGGGTCCCCCATATTTTTAGCTTGTCAACATTAATCGACTCTTTTAATGTATAAGCTCTCGTAGCGTATTTTATAAGGTTTTAGATCGGAATCGGGAGGTTCCTGGTTCAAATCCCAGGACAAAAACTTTTTTATGGTATTATTATATTTTAAAATATTTTAACTGATTTACAACGTCATACCTACCATCGCGGTAAACAAGATGCCTTATATGAAAAGCAGGTGGCGCTACAGGTCTCAAGATTACAGGTACGTACATCTCTCCCCGTTAGGTGGCACCCCCACAATGATATTACTAAAGTCCCTGTATTGGAAAGTCTGGACACGAGCGGTCGTTCACGCGATTGGTTGGCCTCGAGCTAAGAAATTAATGGCGGCTCCAATAAGAGAAGCGCAGATGACTTATTCGCAGCTATGTTCACATCATTCGCAATCTGTCAAATCGTTTGTTTAGTTTTAGAAAACCAAACGAATCTTTTTTTTTCTGCAGTTTAAAGTGAAAAGTGATTTGTTTTTTTGGTTTTTTACAATTTAGAAAGGATTTCTTTTGATTTTAATGGCGTGAGTAAAGAAGCAGAAAGGTGGCATATCGGGAGCTTACCCCGAACGCCCTTCTAAAACCGGCGAAGGAATATCATTTTTTAGATTTGCTATGGAGATCACAGGTATGTACCCATATTATAAACAAATATTGTGCTTTTGGAAACATAACATGTATGTGGATTTATTTACTAATTCTTGAATCGTCTACTAATTTTAATATATTTAATAATTAAATTATAGAAGACACAAGTACTACTGTAACGCTCTTTTAATAAATATAAGCTTATAAATTAATCAATTATAATATTAAAAAATAAATAAGTTGTCTTTATCATAACTGAAATTTAATTCAAACTGCTATTACAAACCACCCCATCCGCGATGGTGCTAAAAGTTATTATACCTCGCATATGAATGAAGTTTTTGATAGTGTCCAGTTCTTTCGGCCAACATTAATTATCCATCTCTCACGTCTGTTCTCATCCGAGGGAAATGAGGCCATATAACATTTTCTCCCATGATTGGTAATATTTTTGCAACCGGGATAGCTGCATGTATGCATTTTTAAAACACTTTGACGTTTAACAAACGCGAACTGTTTATTTACATCGCGAGATCATACGACAGGAGAGACTGACACCGCGCGCACGCCCGGGCGCCATTAATTTCTTAAAAGGAGGAAATAGAAAAGGACACAGAGTTCTCTTTCTTACACACGGGCTTTATAGCTCGTGTCCAGACTTTCCAATACAGGGACTTTAGATATTACTAAAGTCCCTGTATTGGAAAGTCTGGACACGAGCGGTCGTTCACGCGATTGGTTGGCCTCGAGCTAAGAAATTAATGGCGGCTCCAATAAGAGAAGCGCAGATGACTTATTCGCAGCTATGTTCACATCATTCGCAATCTGTCAAATCGTTTGTTTAGTTTTAGAAAACCAAACGAATCTTTTTTTTTTCTGCAGTTTAAAGTGAAAAGTGATTTGTTTTTTTGGTTTTTTACAATTTAGAAAGGATTTCTTTTGATTTTAATGGCGTGAGTAAAGAAGCAGAAAGGTGGCATATCGGGAGCTTACCCCGAACGCCCTTCTAAAACCGGCGAAGGAATATCATTTTTTAGATTTGCTATGGAGATCACAGGTATGTACCCATATTATAAACAAATATTGTGCTTTTGGAAACATAACATGTATGTGGATTTATTTACTAATTCTTGAATCGTCTACTAATTTTAATATATTTAATAATTAAATTATAGAAGACACAAGTACTACTGTAACGCTCTTTTAATAAATATAAGCTTATAAATTAATCAATTATAATATTAAAAAATAAATAAGTTGTCTTTATCATAACTGAAATTTAATTCAAACTGCTATTACAAACCACCCCATCCGCGATGGTGCTAAAAGTTATTATACCTCGCATATGAATGAAGTTTTTGATAGTGTCCAGTTCTTTCGGCCAACATTAATTATCCATCTCTCACGTCTGTTCTCATCCGAGGGAAATGAGGCCATATAACATTTTCTCCCATGATTGGTAATATTTTTGCAACCGGGATAGCTGCATGTATGCATTTTTAAAACACTTTGACGTTTAACAAACGCGAACTGTTTATTTACATCGCGAGATCATACGACAGGAGAGACTGACACCGCGCGCACGCCCGGGCGCCATTAATTTCTTAAAAGGAGGAAATAGAAAAGGACACAGAGTTCTCTTTCTTACACACGGGCTTTATAGCTCGTGTCCAGACTTTCCAATACAGGGACTTTAGATATTACTATATAATCGGGGTAACACGTGATCTGGGTTCCGTTGGGGCAAAAGTTAGGTTAGAATAATGGGTGGGGGGTTAGGTGGCAGCAGTGGAGGGTTCCACACAGGTCAATAGGGCCCTATATTACCGGCATCGAACAGTTATGACGTCACTCACTAGGTGGCGATAGTAGCTGGGTTCCACTTAGGTTAATAGAGGATGGTGGCTTCCAGGAAAAGTGCCACGCCCTAAAATGGCGATAAAAATGCAGGTTTTCGGCTCCATGTTATTTCTTATGGGGTTTTGGGTTGGGATTGGTACTGCTATTCTACTCGGCGAAATGGGCAAGACACAGAGCAAAGAAGAAATAATAATAGCACAAGCAGGGAATAGCGGTGGCCAAACTAACAACCCCAGTACCCATGGTTTTGGCTCTATCCAAGATATCCTAAGTACATATAAGTTGGCAATTTTCTTTGGCTGGTGTATATTTAGAAGAGTCACAAAAGCGATGGTACAGAGAATGCGTGCAGAAATTCGGGAAGAAATCGGGAGACGCCGAGAAACAGTTTAAATAAGAAGAGGAACATTTTAGGTTTTTAGGTTACAATAAAAATATGGTTTTTGAGATACAAGGAACATGGTAAATTTAGTGGACAAAAAATGGGATGTCGGTACCTACTGACTTCATATATTTACTCGATGAAGTCAAAGTATTCAAGAGGAATTTCAGTATTCAAAATATAATAAACAACAATAAACCAGTTCTGTGAAATGATATGGGCGTAATAAATTTTAATTACCGTACTTAGGTAAATAAAAATGCGGATAAACCAGGGTCCTTTTTGATTTTAGTCTCTCAACGTACACTGTTGAGTTTAGTTTGTTTTTTGAACATGTTTCGTCCTTGGTGTTCTAGTGAGATTTGTGAAAGCAATGAAGCTGAAGTAAATAACAGAGTGCATTTATCAACAGATGCCAAACAGATTATAAAGAATGTGTTTTTGACATTAATGTCGCGCGGAAATTTGTGCCCTAAAGAAGTTATTATTATTATTGGAAAATCGAGAACGTTGGACCAAGGGGACGAGGAACTTATATACGACGAAAAATTTATAAAATGTATGAAGAGCAAAGTGTACCAACGTTGGACAATTTAATGAAAAGGCTGACAACAGATGAAACAGAAATTAAATGCTCAAAAACGACATTGTGGAAGCGCCTTCAACACTTGGGCTTTAAATTCAAAAGGATTAATAAAAAGCAGATTTTGATGGAGTAATTTAGCATTATAAGTGTAAGTGTAAGACCATCATTCTATTTTTATATTTTGAATTTAATGAACTTAAATAAACATCAGTTTCATATTTATTTGCTGCTAAATTAAATATTTCATTACTATGTATTTTCTAAGACGGTCCTAGCTCAGTCGGCATTGTACCAATACCCCTATTTAGGTAGAAATAAATAAGAGTCATTTGGTTAGTTTCTTATATTTGTGAATACACTTTACAAACTTCAAATCCTAATGATTATCCACATCGATTAGCTTTTTGCCAATGATTTTTGGGTCAAAATTTAATAGAACGTAACTTCGGGAGAATAGTATTGTGTATTGTTTAGGTACTGATGATACATGTCTCCCGCGCGATGGGTATTTTAATAGTAGAAACAGCCACATCTAGCATGATGAAAGTCCATACGCTGTGGTCTCTAAACGACACCAGCAACAATTTTCTGTAAACATGTGGGCTGGTATTCTTCGAGAGAATTTAATAGTTCACTTGCTGCCAGCTCGTTTGACCGCAAACATCTATCTCCATTTTCTGCAAAATGTCTTGCCTCTATTATTAGAAATTGTCGCTTTAGACATTAGAAATAACATGTGGTTTCAACAAGACGAGGCACCTGCACATTTTGGTTTGAACGTGCGCCCAGTATCTGGATCAGTGATTTCCCCGCCGATGGATTGGAAGAGGTGGTCCCGTGGCCTGGCCCGCGCGTTATTCCGATCTGAACCCCTTGGATTTTTTCCTTTGGGGTTATCTAAAATCTTTAGCTTATGAAATGCCTATTCGTAATGAGGAAGATCTCTTAGAAATAATAATGGCCGGTTGTACCCATGTAGAAGCTATTCCCGGAATATTCCATAGAGTCCGCGAGTCAGTGAACCGACCGTGCAATCTTTGTATTGGGAACAAAACATTTTAAACAATTATTGTAAACCATCATTCAATGAGAAAAAATCTAGCACGTCCAAAAAGTGATTTATTAATGTCCTCCTGAACATTTTTGTAAATTAGTATTAATTTTATCATTGAAATAAACAAAACCATGTTTCCTTCTTTCCGCCAGAACGGCTCATTAGCGGACATATGTTTATTAAACAAAACAAGTTTGTTGTGATATCCTTTATCACTCCTTAAGCTGGGGTTTGCTCGATAGCGGCACCGTCAAAATACGGTGAATTACGTCATATAGCGGTGGAAAAATACGGCAAGCATAGTCGGCGGCTTCAGGTGTAAAGTCAGGAAAACGGTGCCGTTTTTTTTTAAATACAATAATATGGATAGCATCGATCTCGCGCTTGTAATCATTTCATTCAAAAGGTTACAAGGAGAGAGGAAAATAGGAGTTAAATTAAAAAACGTGCAGAAGACGCATGTGGATTTACCTCAATCTAGATAAAGAACGTTGAGCCAACTGTCACACGGACACCGCTTTGAATATGACGGCAGTGCTATTTTATGTTACGGTGTTCGCTCTGTTGGAATTGTCGTGACGCAATTTTAGGATACCCATATTGAATTATGGCTTCGTGTAAACGGTAAATAAACGAGCCTATTTTATCTTAATTTGAAAATCTATATTTCCAACGCTTAAATATAAAATGAACATTATTAGTTAAATTAGATAATTAATTAACGAATTTAGACTAATAAAGTAGCTTATAATTCTCTGTGAGTGAGTTTATTTGTGTAATAAATGTAGAGTGGTTGCCGAGAGTAATGCATATTTTACCACAACCCACCAGTGAGTTATGGTTATAACCCACGTGTGAGTTATAAACTACTTTATTAGTCTAAAATCAAACTAATAATGTTCACTATTATAAGTGTTGGAGAAATAACTATTAATTGATAAAAAAAAAGTTTATCCCTTTTTTTTTCAGACCATTTTCTTTTCAGACCAGACTCGATCCTCAGTCATCCAGTCTGACGAAAAGGAAGTAAAGGGAATTTATCGGTGCACTTCAACACATAATGTAACAATACATAATAATATGCGAGATGTTGCACGTGGCGAAATCTCGTGGCAATCGAGCTATCCACCCAACCAGACCAGCGAGGACTTAGAGAAGAGCAAATGCTGAAATGGGTGGATAGCTCGATTGCCACGAGATGTCGCCACGTGCAACATCTCGCATATGTATCGTTACATTTGTGTTGAAATGCACTGTAAGGTCCATTTCCTTTACGTCAGACTCTATAGCTTTGCCGATGAGCCATAATACGGTGAAACGCGTCTAAGAATTGGATCTGGCGAAAAGATAAGGGACAAACTTCTTTCTTTTACATCGCGTTTTCGGCTTGCAGAAACTGACAATTGACTTTCAGCGCCACCTGATTATGCGGGTTTCATTCCAGCCTTTGGTCTTCTCTAAGTCGTCGCTGATCTGGTTGGGTGGATAGCTCGATTGCCACGAGATAACGCCACGTGCAACATCTCACATATGTGTCGTATTATTTGATAGTTTTTTAGAAATTAAACTAGGCAAAAATACATTTAAACAATTTATTTAAAAACTGGACATTTAAAATTAGGATAGAGGTACCTTTAGGTCATTAAAAATATTAAATATGTAGATATCTACTCAACGGCTGTCTACAATTAACTAAAATAGTTACAAATTAATAACAATGCGTTTTTGATCCTTGACATTAGATAAAATAAATGGGTTTCTTTTTCTTACATAAGTAAATGTAGGTTCATCATCAAATATTTTTAAATCAGGGGTGAAATTAGACTTAAATTGGACTTTAAGGGAAACAAAACCAAGTCGAAATTATAGGCGAAAACTTTTTAAATGATAGCAATATGTATACAGGGTGACAATTTGAAAACGAACAGTATTTAATATTGCCTCTACCAATGATAGTATGAAAATTTGGCGAAACACGTCAATTGATATATCAAGGGGGAAATTTTTGAAGGCGTTTGTTGTCGTGTTACTTTCAACCCCCTGACTCCCAGGGCACCTACCCCTAAAATTTTAAATGGCAACCTCTATTTTGCCATTTTTGTGTTCCTTATAAAATTCTACATAAACTGTATTATTTTTTTTTCAAAATTGTGAATTAACCTCACAAATGAATGAAATGTATTTAATATCGAATTTTAAAACGGATTGCATTCACCGCCTCATAGCACTTCGTTTGAAACTGTTTGTACCTACCAATAGTTACATTCCAAATTCTTTTATTTATTTACATTTCGTCTTCGATATCGCTACTAGAAAACATAAAATAATTTAATTTTTTTGCCGTTTTCGACAAAACAAGATTCTCGATTTGCTTATTCCTGATATTTCGAACAAATGATAAGTACTTAGTGGGTACTTTATTTTCCGACTCCTGGTGTTCATTATTTATTTCATGTTCTTCTAGAATCAATGAAATAAGCTGTGGAAGTTAATTTCATAACCATTTCAATAGTTTTTAATTATTAGTGTCGTTTCTAAAAATGGTTTACACTATTGCTGAACGCGTAGAAATGATTTTCATTTACGGGGCTGAAAATCGTTGCTTTGCAAGAACGGCGGCCGTATTCAACGAAAGACATCGTGAAAGAAATGTTGGACACAAGTACATCCGTGAGTTAGCAGCTAAATTTGAAGAAACAGGATTTGTTTGCAATAAGAAAAGGAATGAGCCAATACTGCTCAATGAGGCCGCTCAGATTGAGGTTCTTGGTGAAGTTGCTATGGCTCCAACTACGTCTCTTCGTAAAGTTGCAGATCAAACTGGACTGTCGCGTGAGTCAGTCAGGAAAGTATTGAAGCTTCACAAATTTAATCCATACAAACTCTTAATTACTCAAGAATTAGGGGACGATGACCCGGACAGACGTATTGAGTTTTGCGAAATTATGACGGATAAGATTATTACTCAGCCCAGGTTAATACAGAATATCTGTTTCAGTGACGAATGCACTTTTTACTTAAATGGCAAGATCAACAAACAAAACTGTCGTTATTGGAGCGACCTCAATCCTCACATTATTAGAGAGGGGCATACGCAATACCCTCAAAAAATAAATGTTTGGGCGGGTATATTATAGGCAATAGTATTATCGGTCCCCTCTTTATCAATGGAAATCTAAATGGTGAAATTTATGCAGAAATGTTAGACACAGCTATAGAACCTCCTATAATTCGTGAGGTGGAAAATCAAAGGGACGCCAATGGAAATGTTGCTCTAGATGAACATTTGCTCCACTTCCAACAGGACTGAGCGCCTTCGCATTACGTACGCCCAGTAAGAGAGTGGTTGGATAATCCTTACCCAGAGCAGTGGATTGGTAGGAGGGGACCCATAGAATGGCCACCCAGGTTACCAGATCTGACACCGCTGGATTTTTTCTTATGGGGTCACTTGAAATCCGTTGTATTTGAAACTCAACCAGATTCCATTGAACAATTACAACAAAGAATTGTACAGGAGTGTAGAGCTATTTCACCTGAAACTCTTGAAAACGTCCGAAACCAGTTTGAATACCGGCTGTACTTGTGCTGGGAGAAGAATGGAACCCACTTTGAACAATTCATAAATTAGGAAAGGTGAGCTTTCCAGTATTTCATTATCATTATCATAATTTTTCAAAGAGTTGCATTATTTGAATATTTATTTAAATACATTTCATTAATTTGTGAAGTTAATAATCACAATTTTGAAAAAAAAATAATACAGTTTATGTAGAATTTTATAAGGAACACAAAAATGGCAAGAGAAATAGGGGTTGTCATTTAATATTTTAGGGGTAGGTGCCCTGGGGGTCAGGGGGTTGAAAGTAACACGACAACAAAAGCCTTAAAAAATTTCCCCCTTGATATACCAATTGACGTGTTTCGCCAAATTTTCATACTATCATTGGTAGAGGCAATATTAAATGTTGTTCGTTTTCAAATTGTCCCCCTGTATACAAGGACGGTGTCCTGTCACAATTGTCTAACCCACACCTTTGTTTATAATCAAGATTTTCATATAGAATTTATCTATTAGGTTTAGGAGCACCACTACTATAAGCAAAAATGATTTAAACCACTTTCTGCATTTTGGTGCCATCTATGAAAGAAGTTCTAACTCAACTTTTACAGTGAGTATAACATAGCAATTTGCAACAATGATCCAATCCACACCGTGGAATAGACCAATTTTGAAAAATTGTTAGTATGTACTTAAACAAAATTCGTTGGTGTTGTTGTTGGTAGGCAAACGCGCATTGTTTTCTTACAGCAATTAGCACTATATAATTATAAATTGGGCCACATTGGAACACATGATATGGATGGACAAAAATAATTCAACGTAATTACATGCAAAAAAGATTATTCCGATAAAAAAAAATTATATTAAAGCCTAACTTTAAAATTTATTCTTGCGTTGTAGTGTTCAATGAAAGGTTAACAGTAAAATGTTTACCAGAGGTTTATATCATGAAAATGTTAATTTTAATATTTTTATCTTCTTTCTAATTTTCCCACAATGGTCAAATCAAATTTTCAGTTTTTTTGTGTCAAAGTAAATGTTTGTTTTCTGATTATTTATGTATTTTTACTTAATAAAAAATAAATACATTAGAACAGTTTCTAATAAAGGGTATGTTCTACACCAACGTAAGACGATATGCTAATAATTATCTCAAAACTATAGGTGAGTGGCTTAAATCATTGTGGCAGAACACTGTCCACATATAGGTAAGTACCTTTACATTCCAATATTTACTAAATATTATAGAAATTTATTTTAACCCTACACTGCATATATTTATATTTACATATACATATATCAATACGATTGTCCACAGCGTCCAATAGTGAGGAGACATTTAATTGTGTTTTAAAGTAAAGTCGACAAACATAAAAACTACGCTGTACAATCAATAATTGCAGTATGGTAAGGATACGATCGTGCATGCTAGTTTGTAAGCCCGATTGCTTCGGCTCACAAAACATATGAGTTATGTTTTGTGCTTCCGATTATGCAAATCAATTCAAAAAAAGTCTACTTTGGTTAGATTTCCGACCCGCACGTCAACTGCAACTTCAAGCGCTGAAAATTTCGTTGGCTTAAGAGCTACGGTTGTGGACGGTACACTGCAGAGAATTAATTGTGAGTTTATTTATAGTTCAATGGATTTCAAAATTGGAGTAGTATATAGGTAAATATGAATGTACGCCGATGTGTTGTCACTTTTTTTTAAAGCGATGTAGGGCCGACGTACTCGATTTTCTTTCCATAAACTACTAAAAAAATTTAAAAAACGTTCCGCGGCGGCATGGCTATTACCATTTTCTTTACAACCAAGCTAAACAATTTTTTTTAAATATATCAATCATTATTCCTCCATTTCTAAAATACGGCCGTCAGCTACCGACCTCTTGCGGATCTCGAGGCGAAATTTACCGCAATCGCACGTTTCACGCTGGAAGGCGGAGTCAGCTATGTACGGACGGACTCGGGGATTTCGGAGCGTTTATTAATTATTTTATGCTGAAACTTAAATGCAATTTTTGGTTGTTAGTCTTGTTTGCAGTTTAAAAACGTGTTTAATAATACGTTTAATGATGTTTCCAGAATAAGCAGTATCATAGGGTTTGTCAGTGCCTACAAATTTACCAGCAGATTTCTTGACAGATAATAAATTACATACTTACATAGACTATATTGATTATCTAGTATAGAAACTGCAGTCCTCAGATTTACACACTGAGTCGTATTATAGCCCACGCTTTACTGACTTGGCATCTTTTTTCTTACACCTATTACTTAGAAGCTATATCAATTTTATGTGATTTATCTTCTGCATAATAATATTATGGTCTTAGAGAAAGCATTAAATTTTTGGAGAATATTGCGCAAAATCCTGTGTTCGACTGTGAGGTAAGAGATAGGCGAAACTTCTCAAGAAACGCTATCAGAAATTTCGACAATTGACCATTTAAGGATGACGTCGCTGGGGGGCAAATTTGCTAAATTTAGGTTAAAGTTTATGTCAAAGCCATGAAATTACCATTACATATTTGATAACGGCTATATTTGCTGGGGGGCAAAGTCACAAGTTTAGGTTATACTTCTTGTCAAAATCATATGTTCTTAAATGGTCTATAATCATGTTTGGACAGAAGACCCGCATGTAATTGTGGAATCTAACCATAAAATTTTCGTTAAATGTCTGGGGCGCATTCACGATTGACGTCGGACGTTCGTCGGGTGCGCACCGATTGCACGCGGCGATAGGAAAATTCGTTCACGGTTGTCCCGGGTAACATTTATACTCGTTCACGGTTGTGGATAACTTTTACCGAACGAAACAACTTTTAACCAAGTCGGGAGACGGATAAAGTTTGTCCGGCTTGCGCAAATGGATTGTTTATGGTGAAACACCTGAAAGTTAAAAGTTAGGTTGTTTTTAAAATAAAAGTTTTAATAGAAGTTTTGGCGCGCCAAAATTTTTTGAGAATGTCGATTTCAAAAGATACCCACAATTTGCTTAAAAGAGTTTTGTTGCTGTCGCATTTGAAAATTGCAAAATATAATTTGACAAGTTTGACGTTTGTTCGGGTTGCTTTCGGCGCATGCCCGAGCCGTTCACAGTGAGTAGATCCTTTTTGTTTCTTTCTCTATGGTAGATAGCAACTGGATGGACGTCGGTTAAATTTTACCTGGGTAATATTTACCAATTTGGTGAAAACTATGAACGCGCCCCTGCCGGGTTGGAATTGTTGAAAATCACTTAATTGGCCCTTTTTTGCCAGAAAAATTAAATGACAAAAACTTTCGCCGGTTTCTAGGGGAGGATTTGCCCATATTGCTTGAAAAAGTGCCAATTTTAAATTATAACTAGAATGTGGTTTATGTATGATGGCTCAGTCAAGAAGCAAGAAAATATTTAAATCGTACATTTCATACACTGTAATTAATTTATTATTAGGTACTATAATATTACGTCGGTACAGTACAAGTAACCAAGTGACAGAGAAATTCGCAGTATTAGGTACCTACCTAATTAACTAAACAACAACCCTATTTATTGGCAGAACCCCCTTCCTTTAAAGAACAAACGTTTTTTTCCCTACCTATAATATTCCATATTCGTCGTATTTTCCTATATCGATGCATCCGCGATAAGATGATTAATAAGCACTAATTGTACGCACAGAACAATAAAGGTTAGATCGTACGTAATCGGAATCGGTCGCACCTCGCAACGCATTAAAGCCACAGAACCAAAATACAAACAGAGAAAATCGGTCCTGGAAGAATATGTCACCGCCTACTCCCCGACGAGTACCCTCGTTACTCGCCGCGACCGTTCAAGCAAACCTTCCGAGATTCGTTGCGTTTAAAATCAATTGATTTGAAAAATAAATTACTCAAAGTAAAATGCAATTTATAATTGAATCCAATTCTACAAATCAATTCAATTTCACAATCTTTACAATTAAAGACTTGTATTAAAAACCGGGCTATGAACTTAAATCAAAATTTTGAGATAATCAATATTTTCTGTATATAAATTTATTTTTGCTTATGGATTTTTACAAAAATTTGATATGGTAAATAAAATAAATGTTTTGGCCCTATTAACTTAAAATTTTAAAGAAAATCTTTTAACAGTCTCAAAGAAATTATAAACTCAAATTCAAAGTTCGGGGCCATATCTGATGATTTAAATAATTCAATTACAGAAGAGAACAGGGTTAAGAATAGAGCATACCGGACTGGAGATCCGCAAATTAAAGCTGTAAGGTAACGCCGGGTAACATTGACAGGGGGTAAACATTGACACATTTTCAAATATCCCGCCCAGCACTGGTACGTTATCAAAGAATGCATGTTTTGCGATGTTACAATTTAATATATAGTGTCGTCTTCTTGTGAGAATACAGAAATTGTGCAACAGTCAAATCCTAAATTTTTGCTGGACATTTAAACATTGCCTAAGTGTGGTTATAGTATTTACGCCGAGAAGAATCTTTGTTTATCTAAGCCATCCTGGTGTAATACAATATTTTTTGTAAAAGGTAGGTTGTTTTAAATTGCTTTTTTTTTTGGTGAATTCTTGGGTTCTTGTAAAATTTACTGTTGAAAAACAGAGGTCGACTGACGTCTATCATTACATTGGAAAAATAAAAGAATTTGTTTCCAAGAATCAGGAAGTAACAGTGGCATTTTTGAGGCGGAAAGAAAAGCATTTCGTTTATCCAAATGTTCCTGACGAGGCCACAGTTTTGCTCAAAGACATAGTGAGGATTTTGCCACAACCTACCATTCATCGAGGAATGCACATATTTACCACAAACTTTGCTTCTGGTAATGGCAAAGCTACGATTATTTTGTAGTTTTGATTTATGTTTTTTACTCTGTCATTTCTATTTTTAACAATATAACCCACATTTCTGTTCAAATAAAAAAAAAACAGTGTTTAATTAACTTATTTTATGTCAATGATACCACACCATTAGCAAATATAGTTTTATAAAGCAGTTTATAAGGGGTGTCAATCTTACCAACATAGGAGGGTAACATTGACATTTGCATAGTTTTTAAAAATA
This sequence comes from Polydrusus tereticollis, assembly GCA_963920685.1. Taxonomy (NCBI): domain Eukaryota; kingdom Metazoa; phylum Arthropoda; class Insecta; order Coleoptera; family Curculionidae; genus Polydrusus; species Polydrusus tereticollis. The sequence continues at coordinate 111,184,325 of OY987327.1, read as the reverse complement.
ATTTTTCTACTAGCGTGCGGAAAAACGCATTTTCCGCACATGTTTTAGTGCGGAAAATCCACTTTTCCGCACCGTGCGGCAAAGATTTTTCCGCACTGTTATATTTTGAAATTAAATTTAATTAAATTAAATGCTGTACGATTTGAAGTCACTGTTCATCATATTACCTTTGAAATATCTTAGTTGCTATGGTGTATATAACCAGTTGTTGATTTGTATGTCACTGTTGTAACCCTATGTTTCCACATGTGTATATAAGTTTATATGTATAGGTACAATACTTTATTTTTAGTAAGAATACGTCATTCAACCTTATTTTTATAGATACCTAATTATCTTAGATATTATACCAGACGATAGTAAAACGGCGACAGACCCTTCTATTGTAAGTTTATTATTATCTCTTCTAAATTTTAATTACTGTTTATTTAAAAACCTTTTCAAACAGAACAGACTAATTTCTATGATAGACGCCAGGTATCGAAATATTTAACCATAACAAAACTTTCCATTTTAGAGAAATTACTCATTTTATTAAATTAGTTTATTGTATCACATTGTAAACTTTGCAAATGGGCTTTATCACTCTTTGTTAAAAACATATTCTTGTTAAATAACAAGAAAGCTTTATTTGATTTGCTTGGAGTTGATTTAAGACCGCCCATTTTCAAAGGCACGCCCAAATTAGTCCTTAGGTTAGCTCTTAGAAATTTGAGAAGGGAAGTTACTTCTGAACATTTGTAAGAACAACTTGTGCTCCCAAAATATTTTAAAATCGTATTTCTTACAAATAAACGAAAGTGTTTTCTTTTTCTTCGTATAAAAGAGTTAGTTTTATTTCTTAGTTTAAAACTTAAGGTTCTTGTGAATTTAGTCACAACGCTCGTGGCTAGATCCACAACATTGGTGGCAGCGGAAAACTTTTCGGATTTTTGAAGGAGCGCCAAGACGCAGCAAATATCCAAGAAGTCTCAGAGAAGGAAGTAAGAAAGTCCAGAGGCAATTTGAAGGTGCGCCAAGACGCAGCAAAGACCCCAAGGAAACAGAAATCAACTGAATTAGTTTGAAGGAGCGCCAAGACGCAGCAGACTTTTACAGCCGGAAGTCGACCTTAGTTCACAACCATCTGCAGATTCCCGACGCGGAGTACGAATCCAGGTTAGCCAAGGCCTTGGAAAATCGGAGACGTAGTGCAGGATGAACAAGTAAGTCCCTTCTTTGTTTTCTGTGTGACGCTATTTTCTTTGTAACCTTTTTTAGTGTTAGGTTAAGGATAGGTATTTGATTTCAACATAAAAATATATTTTTCTTTTGTGATACTGCAAATAACAAATTATTATTATAAAAAATTATCAAATCAACTAAAATTATACTGACAAATTATCAATTTATTATTATTACATTAAGTTAAGTAATCAAAAAAAAAAAAATGAGTGATAAAAATGCATTTGACGTTTTAAACCAAATAGACTCTTTTGATGGGCATGGCGATACAAATTCACTAAATTTCTTTCTTAAAAGTTGTGACGCTATGATGAAAATTGTTAAGGAAACAGAAAAAAATAAGTTAGCTGAGTTAATTTTTGCAATGAAATTAAAAGGGAAAGCACAAGAAGTAACTCAATATCACGAATTTGAAAACTGGGAAACAATAAAAGACTTTTTACTTGAACATTTTACAGATAAGAGACCTCCTTCACATTTTTTAAATTTATTAATGAACATTAAACAAAACTATAGGGAAAGTATAAAAGAATACGGAGAGCGTATTCAAGCTCTTTTTAATAAGTACAAAGAAACTTGTAATTTAAATCATAACTTAAATGAAGCTAAAGTGCTTATAAATAGTTTACAGTCTGTGTTAGTAAGCAATTTTAGAAAGGGTTTACATGACGAAAAAGTGCAGATGCGAATAATAGCAGAAAACACCGTCGATTTAGATAGGGCAATCTCAGTGGCAATAGAACTCGAACTTGAGCAAAATGATAAATATAAAACTAGTCAAAATTTTAGAAATATTAATGTCACACAAAATCGCCCAAGTAGAAATCAAAATGTTATGACCCCCCAAAGTCAAAGCTCGTGTATGTTTTGTCACAAAAATAATCATTTTACATCACAGTGTAGACAACTTTACCGCTTCGAAAATAATCAAAATAATAGTAATTTTAATTCAAATAATAATCATCAAAATTTCTATTCACAACAAAGAAAATTTAGTAATTCTGGAATACATAACAACCGCCGTGATTATTTTAGGGAAAATAATTCTTATACGCCAAATAATAATATGAGTCGTTCAATTCCAAATAATAATAGCAATTATCCTCGCAATTATAATAATCAACAAAATTATAATAATCGTAGTTCTAATAATCATAATGACCACAGGCATCGATTTTCTAATCAACAAAATTTTTCTTTTGAGAACGCCAATTATCAAAAATACCCCATGCAACAAAGAACTTTTAACGAACAAAATCATTCACATCAATATCACCCCAATCAACAAAATTCTAGTGAATCTTTTATTCCACAAGTACAAACTGTTCAAGCACAAATGTCAACCCAAAACAATCCCGTCAATTCTACCACACTAACTAGCGCGCCTCGCGAAAATTGTTCGGGAAACGAATTGTAAACCATAGCCGCGAACAGCCGACAATGGTTTCTTATAATAGCTGTTCAAAAAATAATAATAATACATTTTATTCTCCAGATACGCCTAATAAAAATATTTTGAATAATAACATAAAATCAAATATTTCGTGCAAAACAATTTTACTTTCCGAAAACCATAAACAACTAGATATAATTGAAATAAATACTTCTGATACAAATAATTCTACAGTGCAACTTTTATTAGATACGGGTGCCGATGTCTCTCTTTTAAAAGCAGGTAAATTAAAGGACCACTCCATTATAAATAAAGAAATAATCGTAGAATTAAAAGGTATTAGCGAACAACCAATTTACACCTTAGGTACCTGTTGTATTTTAATCAAATTAGAAAACAATAAAACCGTAACACATTCATTTCACATTGTTTCGGATAATTTACCAATCAAAAACGACGGTCTTTTAGGGCGTGACTTTTTGCAAAAATATAGAGCCAAAATCGATTATGAAAAAGAAACGTTGTTCTTTAATGGTAATTATTTTAAAATTTTACCATCCGAACCGTGTAAAATTTTTATTCCTGCGCGATGCGAAACAATAATTCCTGCATTAGCAAATATTTCAAATACTGAGGGAATAGTAGAATTAAAACAAATTTCTGATAAACTTTATTTAGGGTCTACTTTAACAAAAGTGAAAAACCATAAATGTTTTGTCAGTATTCTAAATATTTCGGACGAAACTTTAACAATAGCAATGCCAAGAGTTAATATTGAACCATTTATTTCTAATGATTATAATGTTATCGAAACAAATAATATTAATCATATCGAACGTTTAAATAAATTAAGAAACGCTATTAATCTTGAAGGCTTAAATACTGAAGAAACTACCTCATTATTGGAAACTTGTAGTCAGTTTAGCGACATTTTTTATTTAGAAGGTGATAAACTCTCTCACACAAACACAGTTAAACACAATATACAAACAGATTCCGCCAAAGGACCAATTAACATTAGACCTTATAGATTACCATTTAAACATCGCGAAGTAATAAAAAATCAGACCGATCAAATGTTAAAAGATGATATAATTTCACCTTCTTGTAGCCCATGGAATAGTCCTCTATTAGTTGTACCTAAAAAAACCGATCCGTCGGGCGAACCAAAATATCGCGTATGTGTAGATTTCAGAAAAATTAACGATATTACGATAGGTACAGATGCGTTTCCCCTCCCTAACATTACAGATATTCTTGATCAACTCGGAAAAGCTAATTATTTTACTACCCTAGACTTGGCTAATGGTTTTCACCAAGTACCAATGGATGAAAAAGATAAATTAAAAACTGCATTTAGCACTTCAACCGGACATTACGTATACAATCGAATGCCATTCGGATTAAAGGGGGCTCCTGCAACCTTTCAACGATTAATGAATGCGGTTTTAAGCGGTCTTAATGGTTTAAAATGTTTCATTTATTTAGACGATGTAGTAATTTATGCCAATAATTTAACAGAACATAACCAGAGATTAACCGAAATATTTCAAAGATTTAGGCAACATAACTTAAAAATTCAACCATCAAAATGCTCATTTTTACGTAAAGAATGTTTATATTTAGGACATATTATCACAGAGGACGGCATTAAACCCGATCCTGCAAAAGTAGAATGCGTCTCAAAATTTCCTCAACCCAAAAATTCAAAAGATATAAAATCATTTTTAGGTTTAGTTGGCTACTATAGGAAATTTATTCAAGATTTCGCAAAAATCGCTAAACCTCTTACCAAACTATTAAAAAAAGATGAAAAATTTATATGGGATAACGAATGCAGTATTTCATTTCAAACACTCAAACAAAGTATAATCTCGCCACCTGTACTTCAATACCCCGATTTTTCTAAAGAATTCATAATTACTACAGACGCTAGTAATTATGCAATAGGCGCCATTTTGTCCCAGGGTAAAATTAACAGTGATCGACCAATAGCATTCGCCAGTAGAACATTAAATGCGGCTGAACAAAATTACTCGACCACTGAAAAGGAGTTAGCAGCAATAGTCTGGGCAGTAAAGCATTTTCGGCCATATGTATTCGGCACTAAATTTAAAATAGTCACAGATCACAAACCGTTACTTTATGTTTTTAACATAAAAGACCCAGGCTCGCGACTTACACGTTTTAGATTAAAATTAGAAGAATATAACTATGAAGTAATTTATAAGGCCGGAAAGAAAAATACAAACGCCGACGCATTAAGTAGAACAATTAATATTGTTAACAGAAACCTAATTACGGATTATACCGAATTTCAAAGTTATCTTAAAAATCATATTGTTTTAAACTCTAAAATAAAAGAAAAAAATACGACATATTTTCAAACCAATGAAACAGACCCAATAGTATTATTTTTACCCAAAAATTTTGACAAAGAAAAATTTAAAGTCTTAGAAAATAACCAACAAGTAAAAATTTTTTTTGAATGCTTTAATAAAAATACCGAACTTAATATCCCGTCTGCTCTCCATTATCAGGAACTCAATATGTTTTTGCTAATCGATAATGAAAATACTTTTAGTGACGCTAATTATGAAAACATCTGGTCCTGCTTAATTGACCTCAGAAATATTGTAAGTAACACTAAAACTAAACTTTCAATAATTAAACACCACTATAATCCGTTAATCAAATGGGAAATAATCTACCCAATGCTTAGATACCTTTTCGCAAATATAGATGTCGAAATAACAATATACAATAATAATTTAATAAACCCTACCGAGTCAAATAAAACCACTATTCTAGAAGAATACCATAATTCTCCGTTAGCAGGTCACCAAGGAGTATCTCGTACATATAAAAAACTCGCACAATTATACAACTGGAGAGGTATGAAAAAAGACGTAAAAAGGTTTATAAAAAAATGCAAATTTTGTCAAAAAAATAAATTATCGCGAAAAACTAAAATGCCAATGGTAATAACTACTACCGCATCTAAACCTTTTGAAAGGTGTTTTCTTGACGTAGTCGGTCCTTTACCTGAAACGGAATCGGGCAATAAATACATACTTACCTTCCAGGATGACTTAACAAAATATAACATTAACATTCCAATGATAAATCAAGAATCACTTACTGTAGCAGATCATTTTGTAAAAAATATAATTTGTCTCTATGGAATACCGGAAATATTAATTACCGATCAAGGAACAAATTTTTTAAGTGAACTTTTTAAAAATATGTGTAAAATGCTAAAAATAAAAAAAATTCAAACAACTAGTTATCATCCAGAATCAAATGGGGCATTAGAGAGGTCTCATAGGGTTTTGGAGGAATATTTGCGACATTTCATATCAGATACGCAACAAGATTGGGATAACTGGATTCCATTTGCTACATTTACCTATAATACAACTACACACACAGCCACAAAATTTTCACCTTTTGAACTTTTATTCGGTTTTAGTCCTACTTTACCAACGTCAATTAATCAACCTTTAAAAATGTCTTATACATATGATGACTTTATAGAAAATCTAAAACAAAAAATGCAGTATTCCAGGCAAATTGCCAGAGAAAATTTACTTCACAGTAAACATATTTCAAAAAATAATTACGACAAACATAGTTTTCCCAGAAATTTCACAATAGGAGATAAGGTACTACTATATGATGAGTCTGTCCGTAGAGGCAGAAGTAAAAAACTTTCCTCATTATGGATAGGACCATATATAATTTCAGATAAAATTTCTGACCTAAATTATGTTATTCAAAAAGGAAAAAATAAACAAACAATTCATGCAAACAGATTAAAGCACTTTTATGACTAAAAAAAAAAAAAATATATTTTTATAAAACAAGATAAAAAAAATAAAAAGAAAAAAAAATAATAAAAAAAAAAATGTCTAACAATACTTTTTCTCTTTTCAGATTTGTCCTTTTCATTAATATTTTCGTTTTAACGATGGCTCAACCTGAGTTTAACGTAACGTACTATGACCACAACCCTGGCATCCATTTTGAGAAATTGGGAGAAATGCGGCTTTACAACAACAAGTGGAAAATAATAACTTTTGTAAATATAGATAATCTTAGCGATAAGTTTTTAAGCTTAAATAATTATTATAGGAAAACCTTAGATTTGTGCGGCCACGAAAATGCACAATATCACTATTACATATGTGAATCTTTTATAAAACACTCTAAGTATAGTCTACAAAAAATTGATAGAGAATTACAAGTTTTGCATGAGCTAATAGGGCATAAAATTGTTGCTAGAAACAAAAGAGGATGGTTTGATATAATAGGTAAAGCTACAAAAGTTTTATTTGGAGTTCTAGATAGTGACGACGCAAAGTATTACGACCAAAAAATTTCGGAATTTTCAAAAGATGAATCCTCGGTACTTCATCTATTAAAAGAACAAACAAAAATAGTACAATCCACCCTAGTGAATTTTAACAATACCATAGGCACCTTAGACTTTAATGAAAGCATCCTAAAGGGCAATATAGAAAAAATTGGTAAACAATTAAACAAAAACCAAAAAGATATACAATTCTTAACGTTAAAAACAGTATTGGAAGATCATGTAGTAGTAACAAATATAATCCTAAATCAATTACAACTAGAAATTATGTCACTCACTAACGCAATCCTTGTTTCAAAGAAAGGTATACTACACCCTGCTATTATCACACCTGTTCAATTAACAAAAGAATTAAGACAAGTAACTGAATCTCTACCTCATGGGCTGGAATTCCCCGCACCTTTAGATTTAGCAAATGCAAATATGTTCCTAAATATAGTTGAGTTACAAGTTTTCTTTGAAAATAAACGTTTAGTATATATTATAAATATACCACTAGTAGAAACACAATTATTTTACTTATATAAAATAACACCATTTCCCAAACTAATAGCATTAAACGAATTTATTTTGATCCACCCTTCATCTAAATTTATAGCAATTGACGAAAGCAAACAACAGTTTATACAAATTTCAGATATCGAATACACTTCTTGTCTTAAATTACTAGAAAATAAAATTATTTGTAAGCAACAAAAACCTGTATCTCTTGCCCATCTCGTAGACAATTGTGAGATAAAATTGTTACAAGGTACAAGTAAAATACCAGAAAATTGCGATAAACGCATTGTTATGTCAGATAGAGGAATTTTTATTCAATTATTAACAAGCAACACTTGGTTATTTGCAGTACCTCAAACAGAAACTTTAACTATTTCTTGTGTAAATAAAAATAAACCGATAGATTTAATGTTAAAAAATTGTGGTAGCGTCACACTAGCGAAACAATGTAAGGCCTACAGTCCATCGGCAATGTTGGTGCCCCACGACAACACATATCAGTCCGAGATGTATAGTGAAATTGTTCCATCAGTTGATATAAGTGATGAGTGTTGTGAAAAAGGTAAAACAAACCAAATGAATTTTTCTGAAATTTTGTTAAGTGAAAACTATAAAATCTTAAGTAAACACATACCAGAATTAAATATTGCTAGTCATAAGCTGGACGACATAGAAAGGCTGGCAGATAACATTCAAAAAAAGAAAGAAATTTCTCATTACACAACTTTTACTTCAACTCTAGCATATATTTTAGCAATAATTACTGTTTTGTTTATAGTTTATAAGATATATAAAAAATGTTGCTGTCCAAAAAATAAAAATTCATGTTGTGGCATAATACCAAATTTTTGCATTAGAGTCAATCAAAATGTAGAACCATCTTTCGCCGACGATAGATATGTAACACGTTATGTTCATAGAAATAGAACCTCGGAGAATATAAACAATGCTGACGATTCAGAGGAAGAAAGTATTGCTTTACAAGTTCATCCACGTAAAAGCATTGGTTATACACCCACGAGGCGACCAACCAAACAAATTTAAAATGTATAATATCTATATAGGATAAAAATACTGATTTTATATATCGCCATTTATTTTTAAGTGCATTAAATTAGTAACGAGTAACTAGGTATATTAATTTAAATAGCTTTATTGATCTTATCAACATGTAGCTTAGTCAAGAACCATATTATTAGGGTTATTAACGAAATAATTTAGTTTAAATTTCATTATTGTATTTAAGTCAAGTTTTGAGATTTTACTCCATTTAGATTACATAAAATCTCTCATTAAGGTGGGAGGTGTTGTAACCCTATGTTTCCACATGTGTATATAAGTTTATATGTATAGGTACAATACTTTATTTTTAGTAAGAATACGTCATTCAACCTTATTTTTATAGATACCTAATTATCTTAGATATTATACCAGACGATAGTAAAACGGCGACAGACCCTTCTATTGTAAGTTTATTATTATCTCTTCTAAATTTTAATTACTGTTTATTTAAAAACCTTTTCAAACAGAACAGACTAATTTCTATGATAGACGCCAGGTATCGAAATATTTAACCATAACAAAACTTTCCATTTTAGAGAAATTACTCATTTTATTAAATTAGTTTATTGTATCACATTGTAAACTTTGCAAATGGGCTTTATCACTCTTTGTTAAAAACATATTCTTGTTAAATAACAAGAAAGCTTTATTTGATTTGCTTGGAGTTGATTTAAGACCGCCCATTTTCAAAGGCACGCCCAAATTAGTCCTTAGGTTAGCTCTTAGAAATTTGAGAAGGGAAGTTACTTCTGAACATTTGTAAGAACAACTTGTGCTCCCAAAATATTTTAAAATCGTATTTCTTACAAATAAACGAAAGTGTTTTCTTTTTCTTCGTATAAAAGAGTTAGTTTTATTTCTTAGTTTAAAACTTAAGGTTCTTGTGAATTTAGTCACAACGCTCGTGGCTAGATCCACAACATCACTGTCAACAGAATATTATAAATTTAAACTAGTTTATCAGTTTTTCTACTGGAGTTTTGCTGAATTCTTCGGCACGCAAAATGATTTCCGATGAAGAGATGAACGAATTAATATTGTAAAATTTTGTTCATTGTAATAAAAATTAAAAAAAAAAACTTCGTTTTTTAAATTATTTTCAATTTGTTTCCTCACGCTAGTAGAAAAACTATTGTTCCTAACACGTGCAGAAACCTATTTTTCTGCACTTGTTAGGAAAATAGCTATTTTGAGATCCAAGGTTTCAAGCTAAACACGAAATTGCTACTCACTATATATGAGCTACCAACATATTAACTTAATTACACCCAGGTTTTCAAATTTCTGATATTAATATTAATAAAGCAAAAAAAATAATTCTAAAGATATGTCAATTTTACCCGGCGTTACCTTATTCATAAAATGTCGAGAGTCCTGACAAAGCGCATCAGAAAACCGATGTCATTCGTCAGAACCCTCGAAAATGAAATAATCTCGGATTGCAAAGAAAAAGTTGAATTGTTCCCTCAAAAGCTCTGCGAACTGTTTAGCAAAAACCCATTTGCCGATCCAGAGAGAGACGCAAGGGTCTCCAGGACGGTGCAAATATACCACGGAATTGATAACCCGATCTAGAATGTGGCAAATGTCACGACGGAGGAGGTGGCTGGCATCTTAAATAATGTAAACATCAGGGGCGCATTCACGATTGACGTTGGACGTTCGTCGGGCGCACACGGTGATAGGAAAATTCGTTCACGGTTGTACCGGGTAACATTTATACTCGTTCACGGTTGTGGATAACTTTTACCGAACGAAACAACTTTTTAACCAAGTCGGGAGACGGATAAAGTTTGTCCGGCATGCTCAAATGTATTGTTTATTGTTGATGGTGAAAGTTAAAAGTTAGGTTGTTTTTAAAATAATAGTTTTTTGGGCGCGCCAAAACTTTTTGAGAATGTCGATTCCAAAAGATACGCACAATTTGCTCAAAAGAGTTTTGTTGCTCTCGCATTTTAAAATATAATTTGACAAGTTGGACGTTTGTTCGGGTTGCTCTCGGCGCATGCCCTAGCCGTTCACAGTGAGTAGATCTTTTTGTTTCGTAGATAGCAACTGGATGGACGTCGGTTAAATTTTACCTGGGTAATATTTACCAATTTGGTGAAAACTATGAACGCGCCCCAGGAAGGCCCCTGGTTTAGATGGCATAAGAAATGCAGCATTACGCAATCTGCCTAACAACATAATAGGGGACATAGTAAACCTATCCCAGGCGATTATCGAGGAGGGTCACTATCCGTGTGGGTGGAAAAAACCAAAGGTAGTTCTTATTCTCAAACAACATGAGGATCCGACCCAGGTTGTCAGCTACAGGCCGATGCCGATAAGCCTGCTGTCCAGCCTTTCCAAAATAATTGAAAAATTATTTTGAGTGGCTTGGTCAACTTTGTCATTGAGCGCAATGTTCCCCCTGATGAACAATTTGGTTTTAGGGGAGAGCATTGCACGGTAAGACGGACAACTAGGCTGGCAACCAGGGTGTTGCAAGGTTTCAATAGGAGAGCACACACGGGTGCGGTTTTCTTCGATATCTCGAGACCGTTCGACAAGGTCTGGCACTGCAGTCCGACGTGGCTGGTGGTGACAAGACTGCAGAGGCAGATCCGAGCTATAGAAAATTAAATGGCTTTCAAACTGGAAGATTCGCTTAAATCCTGCCAATACGAAAGCTATTTTCTTCTCAAAGAGCAGGGTCAAATGACCTGAGACCAGGTTATCGGTAGATGGCATTCAGGTGAATTGGGTACAGGAAGTCAAGTACTTGGTTTGACGCAAGGTTAAACTGGAGGAAAAACTCCGAACTTAGAAAAAAGAAGGCAGCAAACAGCTAAGTTCAATTTACTGCTTGCTTCACAAGAAAAGTAAAATTGGTTATAGAACCAAAGTTAACTTATACAAAGCCTTGGTCAGGCCGATCCTGACTGATGGTGTACCATTTAACATGGTGCACAATAAGTAGGACAGAGCACAACAAGTTTCAGGTACTGCAGAATAGGGCCTTAAAAATCATTGCGGTAGATATAAGTACTTTGCCCATTTTCTGTTATAACTATTTGAATTGTTGAGTAGACGCATAATAAAAATATTACCTTTTTATTCGAAAAATCTCTATTATTTATATAAACGAACTACAAAAATATTCTGTTACCAAGAACTCTCTAATTTCGGGATTTAAAAATGATATTATTGCTTCTATATCCGGTTTTTCCGATATTTCTTTCTTGGTTTTTGGATGGCTTGTAAATAAACAATACATAAAACGGCATAGTTAAAAACGACCAACGGTGACAGCTGCTTATTTTTTCATTAATGAATGAATTAAAGACAGTAACGACACCTATATTAATTCGCTTGCTACACTTAACACGCGCGCCATCTACGAGCCGGTAATTAAAATATTTTCGATACATCTGGCACATAGTCCGTTTGTTTTGTTTTCAAGTATACATAAACGAGATTTTGGATTTTTCGGCAGTCCGGTTTTTATTACAAGTCTTCAATTTGGCGTGTTTACAATTTGGTACGTTTAGAATTATTTATGGTTTACAGGTAAGTAAAATAACTAAAGTTAATCATTGCTTAATTACCTACAATAAATAATAAAATGGCCGTTTGTACCATTTTCATTTTAAACAATGGTTAGTTAATCAATGATTATGTTTTAATCAGTGTTTACCTATTTTTGGGTTGCAGCGTCAAAAATTAAACAATGTTTAGTTAATCGGAGAAAAAAACTGGCAACGTCTAATTCTTAGACGTTTGCTATCTTCAGGGCAGTAAAATTTGTTTACTTTACGGAGACATAACCCTAAATTTCGACCACGGTTTTATACGTGATTTACACTGACATTACAATATATAATGTCAGTGACGATTTGTCTTTGTGATTTGTGCTGTTAGTACTGCTTATTTGTTAGAAATGGATTCTGAAAGGACAGAAAGACAGGGCAGTATAAGTTTTTCTGCAGGGGAGAAGTTGCTTATAGCAAATATTTGTTTGAAATATAAAGACATCATTGAAAACAAGAAAACCGACTTAATATGTGACCAAAAAAAGAAAGTCTGGGAAAAAATCGCCGCTGAAGTTAATACAGCCGCAGTAAATACAACATACCGAAGTCAAGAAATTTTAAAAAGGATTTTTTGAGAATCGGAAAAGAGAAGTGAGGAAAATTGCTGCAGAGGAAAAAAAAGGACTTTATGGTACAGGAGGGGGACAACCATTTAAAATTAGAAAAGATCCTTGCCACGACATTATTTTATCCATAATGAATACTAAAACTGTATACGGATTGGCTAATGAAATTATTGATGGAGATACAGAACCGTGTCCAAGTTTAACTGTAAGTATCTTACAGCCATACCTCAGTTTTTGATAGATTGGTTATTATATTAAGATATCGTAAGATTTTTTAGTTATATACGGTATACCTGTTTTAGGATTCAGATGTTCCAATTTCTAAGGAAAATGACCACCAAGTCGATGAAATTATTATTTATGAAACCAATGAAAATGAGGAGGTAAAACAATTTTATGGGAATATTTTTCATAATTATTTCAATTAATTAAATACCTAATTATAGTTTAATGTTAAAATTTGAAAGGAAATAATTATTAATACCTAAATTACATATTATGTTACTGCTCTTGCAGGGTACAACATGGAAGAAATACACTCCAGCTAATTTAAAAGAACCAATTACTGCCAACTTGACAAATTTTGAAGATCGTCCTTCATGTTCAAAAAGGAAGTATACTGAAGGTAATCACTTTATTTTATTACACTTATTTATCATGTATCACACAAAAATAATGTTACTGTAAAATACTTAGTTATACACAGACACTGCAAGTTTATATGAAGGCAATTGAACCAGTATAAAAACTAAAACTCGGCCGCATCTCTTTATGAAATGTGAGCGGGGTTTAATATTCTTAAATTGTATTATTTTTTTAGATCAAATAAACACTCCAACAAAAAATAAATTGCTTACTACATCACGGCGCCGGCGTCGGCCTACCTTACACGTCAAAGCCTTGTCAAGGTCCGAATTAGCAGAAAAATATGATCAGCTTCTTGATAAAAGGTTGGAAATAGCAGAATTTCAAAAAAAAATGGAAGAAAAATTATTGAAAATTGAGGGCGAAAGGAAATTAAAATTTAATTGTTAGAACTGCAAGTAGAAGTGGAAAAAAAAACTAGCTAGTTTAGGTACCTATCCGATGTAATAAAGTGGGTTTGCAATTAAACACATAAGCTCAAGCAAATGCAACACCGTGTTTTTCATTAAACGAAAACGCCTAAAAAAAGTTAGTTCATCTAGTTCCCTAAAGTTGTTTTTTCTTTCATAAATCTTTCGAGGAAAGCCAAAATCTATTATATCTAATATATCCAAGTCGTCATTTATGAAGAAATCGTCATCGAAATAGTCAAAATCCATTTTTTTAACCTTTCAAATTGACAACAAACTTTAAGGTTAATCATTGATTTTAACTTTTAAACGGCCCAGAATCTATGCTTAGTTTAATTAATGATTAAATGTCTTTAATCATTGTTTAACAGACGGCACAACAGATATTTCCAGATAATCATTGATTAGAGCTTTAATCAATGTTTAGGCGAACGGTACAAACGGGCCTAAAACTGAGGGTGAGAGTATCGCCTAAGCCACATGAGGACACGAGCTTATGTGCCAGTACTTTCCGCTCTAAACACTATGAAATGATTAATGATAAAAGCACCAAGGCGACAAAAAAAGAGAAAAAACAAAACAATTTACGATAATAATGAAGTTACAAAAGGTGTTTAGAGGAGTTGGGATTATCAACAATATATATCTTTTAGTAAGATTTTTAGAACGTGTTTTGTTCTGTAGTTTTGCAAACATTTAGCAGGTAATGAGTTAAAAATTAAATAAAAACTATTTGTGCCGTGTGTAAAATGCAGGAAAAAGGAGTCATAGGGTAAAGTACGGATATACAGGGTCTCCGGAAAATACGTGTACAACGTTTGACGACAGACTCCTGACGTCAAAATAGGTCGATCTAAGCCGACTTAGTTATATTCAAAATTTTCTCGTTTAGACGGTAAAGGGCGTCAAAAATTTGTAAAAATATTGGTTTTTCCTAAATTACGTGAAAACCTGCTAATCGATTTTAATGATTTTTAGTATGTAGACTAATACTATAAAATGACGTTTTCTAGTAGTATAGTCACCGGCTGTAAATAAGTGCAAGTGTTATAAAAGTGATATAATACGTCAACATTTCTCCTGATTTTTTATATCAACGGCGTTATGATGACAACCCAGATATTTTTGTCGAGTGACTGGATATATTTGGAAGCTATGTTACCTCTTCAATATTTTTCGTTGGATGAGCTGTTTTGCCAGAAAAAAAATATTTACAATTACCTGCATACATCAATTATTAATAGTAATAATAAAACAAAGTACAACAAAGTTGGAAGTACCTATGTATTAAAAATATTGTAAGAAACTAAGTAAAACGAAAACATTACTTAAGCAAATGTGTAAAATGACCGCTATCTTGCTGAATACACTTATTAGCACTCCTTAAAAAATGATATTTGACCCTATTTAATGTTTTGGGGTTATTAAATGGTTGCCTGCATTTAAAATCCGCGTCAATAAATCATGGCGTGTGTTTACCGGAGTTTTGTAAGCGCCCCACAAAAAGAAGTCACACATATTTAACTCCGGAGAACGTGGTGGCCATTTTACTGGTGCATCATTGCCCCTTCCAATCCATCGGTTGTGATATTGATGGTGTAAGTATTGCCGAACGGCAATGGAAAAATGGGGCGGGGCACCATATACCACATTTCCCTCCGAAGTAAAAGGGGAAAATTTTTCAGAAGAATTTATAATGTGTCTTGCAAAAAATTTAAATAAATATTTCCATCTAACCTGTCTGGAATAACAATAGAACCAATGAGGTAGCGATCAATAGTACCTGCCCAAAAATTAAATTGATACTGATGATGTGCAACTTTAATGGCATGTGGATTTTCATCGGACTAAATATGTTCGTTGTGCAGATTGGTTACTCCAGATCTTGTAAAGCACGTCTCGTCAGTAAACAATATTTTCCTACACAAATTTGGATCACGGATCCTTTTGTTTCCAATAAATTGACAAAATGAAAGCCGCATGGGGGGATCAGTCGGTAAAAGTTCCTGGACTTTTGCACGTGATTTGGATGTTACAACTGTTCTTTTAAAACCTCATTGACAATCGTTTTAGGAACATGTAACTCACGTTCTAAGCGACGGGTACTGGTACTTCTTCAACTCTTATCAGAATGTTATTTTCTGTTTCGAGTTGTTCGCATACGACCCCTGCCTTCAAAGCTTTTCTCAAAGCTGCCCGTTTCCCGAAGATGACGCTCGATATTGACAAATGTTTGGTGGTTTGGTATTCGACGGTTAGGAAATCTCTCCATGTAAACCCTAACACTCTGACGCCCATTTCCTTGACAAAACCCGTATACCAGCAGCATGTCAACCTTCTCGTGTTGATCGTATACTTTAGTCAATTTTATAGACTGGTGACAATTTGTCAATAATTGTCAAACTATTAAATGACATATCAACAAGGCCACTAAAAAAATTATTGTTACAGGTAATTTAATTTTAATTTTATTACTAATGTTAATAATTGATGTATGCAGGTAATTGTAAATATTTTTTTTCTGGCAAAACAGCTCATCCAACGAAAAATATTGAAGAAGCAAAATAGCTTCCAAATACATCCAGTCACTCGACAAAAATATCTGGGTTGCCATAACGCCGTTGATATAAAAAATCAGGAGAAATGTTGACATATTATATCACTTTTATAACACTTGCACTTATTTACAGCCGGTGACTACACTACTAGAAAACGTTATTTTATAGTATTAGTCTTCATACTAAAAATCATTAAAATCGATTAGCAGGTTTTTACGTAATTTAGGAAAAACCAATATTTTTACAAATTTTTGTCGCCCTTTACCGGCTCAACGAGACAATTTTGGATATAACTAAGCCGGCTTAGATCGACCTATTTTGACGTCAGGAGTCTGTCGTCAAACGTTGTACACGTATTTTCCGGACACCCTGTGTATCCCCTAATCTTGAATAAATTCTATTTAAATTGTTATTGTATGAAATAGTTAGGTCCTTTTATACGCATATGGCTACGTTGCTTTTCATGTTCATTCCACCAACCATTTACTTTCATACGGCTGATAGGTAAACAACTAGAACTAAGATTTTATGACGTTACAATTGGGCATCTATACTATTGGGATAGGATAGATGCCTTACGAAGTACGGATAGATGCCAATACTTAAATCTGATGGCACAATGGTTGTCGTGCTAGTTGTCACCTCGTTATTGGTAATCACTTGAAATAACGCTTAACCCCAACGACGGACAAGCAGACCGGGACAACGGCCAAGTTGAATGAAGCGAAAACTCACATTCTTTTACGAAACACTAATATTGAAAAAAAAAAAATATTTCTGTTCTATAATAGAAAAACAATTTCTTTGAACTTTTCGGTTATAATCTATTATGAACAAACTAATCATCTTCCGAGCTATCGCTGCGACCACATTTGTTGCAATAATCTCCGCAATCTCTGCAGTCATGTCTTGCATGAGACGCACTGAATCCAATCAGTTGCTGATCTGATCGTAGCGTATGCCTCTTTGCACGTACGATCTTCATCTTTTTTTATTTTCCCTTTTACAGTATTTTTTCCTCTTTCTTTTTTTTTTATTGTCTGCCATTTTCCTGTTCCTATTTTCTTCTTGTTGCAATTTCAAAGCTTAAAGTGTTTTATTTTACCTTTATTCTATTTCTATTGCTGAATCCAAAAGCTCAGCAGATTGTTTCAAACGTTTAAATGCTGCCTTGGTCACAACCAGGTGATATGCCTGATAAGAATCTTGAAGGAGTTATACCTTCAGTGGAAGTAGTTGAATCACGTTAACGACTGGTTGAGGGTGTTGGGTCACGTTGCCGACTAGTTGAGGATATTGGCTCTCGTTGTTCACTAATGGAGGGGGTTACCACACGTTACTGATCAGTAGAGGGAGTGTATGGTATATTGCTAGTTGAAGGTGCATTAGCCGCCATGTCAGAACTATGAAAATACCGTTTAGGAATAATGTTGGGATTAAAAAATTTATTCCACAGGTTTCGAAACCGGATATTGCATTCGAAGTAGTTGCTGCACGACCTCGAGCAGTTTCAATTAACTTACCGGCTTGGTGCCTGGCAACCTTTCTCCCTTTGTCGGTTAATATCCAGTTCACTAAAAAAATTAGTTTTCAAAGGTTTAAAGACCGATTTATCAAGTGGCTGAACCCCATGTGTTGAATGACTCGGTAGACCCAGGAGAAGCACGTCATTGTCAGCTACCGTTTGTAACATTTCAATGTCGTTGGTGTGAGACCCATGTCCATCCAAGAGTAATAACACCTTTCCTTGACGCTTCGCGGAACCTATAGTCAAGCCTATATTTTAATTCAATAATTATGAAATAACCATGACTTCAAATAATACATTATAACTATAACTTGTAACATTTATGTCATAAAAATAAGGAAATATAGATTATTTTGATATTTTTACAAAGAAACTTTCTATTACATTTGAAAACTTTACATGACGCCAATTCATATTATTTCTAAAATTAATATTAGACAACAATAGTGTTTTATTATTTATTTAAATAATTATACTGTACATACTGTTCTCTTTCTCTTAATTTTATTGGTATACATTTTTTTGCCATCACAAACTAACCTACAAGTCTTAAAATACTGCGGTTTTAAACTTACCGTTTAAATTATCACAATAAAATTCTAACAATTTTAACAGTTCAGTATAACGTTCAAATGTCTTCTAGATATAAGCACTTATAATAATTCACAAATCAAATACACAAAAAAAACAATCGAACAAAAGTTTATCAAAAACAACAATGGTGGTTGGCGTCACACGTCGGTTGTCGTTTGAAATGGCGTCATAGATTGCGCCGTCTGGTGGAAAGGGTACAACTAAATAATGAAACTTGAGCGGCTAATTTGAAGTGCGCAGACCATACCTGAGGCGTAAGCGGTGTCTACGCACTATATTATGCAGTTGTTGTTACCGCGACAGTTGATTTCGCCGTCTTTACCCTATGTTATATAAACTGTCTAGGTACTAAAAATTGGACTTTTACCGCATATGGTACAAAAAATAATATTGTCACTAAAAAATATTGGGTATGATTTGTTTAAAATTATATTCCCCTGTACTTACTCTAGAGTCTGGATCATAAATATTAAATCACATATTATTGTTTCACGTCGGTTGTCGTTTGAAATGGCGTCGTAGATTGCGCCGTCTGGAGGAAAGGGTACAACTAAATAATGAAACTTGAGCGGCTAATTTGAAGTGCGCAGACCATACCTGAGGCGTAAGCGGTGTCTACGCACTATATTATGCAGTTGTTGTTACCGCGACAGTTGATTTCGCCATGGAGCGATGAGAAATGGGGCAACTATCCTACCGGGGCAACTATCCGTACTTTACCCTATGTTATATAAACTGTCTAGGTACTAAAAAATAGGAAGTGTATTTTTGGTTATATTTGTGTTTATTTAGGTCTTTGGACTTTTACCGCATATGGTACAAAAAATAATATTGTCACTAAAAAATATTGGGTATGATTTGTTTAAAATTATATTCTCCTGTACTTACTCTAGAGTCTGGATCATAAATATTAAATCACATAATATTGTTTCAGGAGAAAAACAAAAAATCGCATTGTAGGGTTAAACCGCATAATCTAAGTTTATTTTAAGCTTGTTGCGTTCATGCATTGTGATCTGAAGACACTGCAGAATGATTTATATGTATCTTCTTTCCATCGACTAATTATTGTTTTTCACTTCTTAAATTAAAATAGGCCAACCGTCTTTTTCATTTCCTGTTGTTTCCATCGAGGCAGTTTTTCAAATTCTAAATATGTCATTTTGAATAGTGTAACAAAATCGTCGTGGGTCAAATGTAGCTAAAAGTGAAAAAGGTACCCATAGTTTTAAATATAAAAAGTATCCGTTGTCGACTAGATAGTTTAATAAGGGGATTTTTTAATATGAGAAATTCAATTTTCATCTTAGTTTGGCCCTTAACTGTAGGGGGCGCCACCTACAGGTCTCTTTCTCTTTTGGGGAGTCAAAACTTTTTCGTGCATGTATGCATCACATTTTCTAGAAGAAAAATCGATTCCTCTATAATTTTTACGTGAGAATGGTATGCTTATCAGGAGTCGCTACAAGTAGCCGTTTTCGAGATATTTTGATATAAATTAATCGATGCATTGGTTTGTCAAAAAGTGAAGCAATTTTAAAAACTTAAAAATAAAAGTGTCAAGTAGGCTAGCAAGTATATTCCAATGTTTATTTTGTGTCATGTTAAAAGTAATATCTTGACGCATAGGTAAATAGGTAGTTTAATTTATTATTATTGTGATTTGTTAAAAAATGGTAAACTTTACCAATGCTGAGTATGCTAACATACATTTTACATACGGAAATGCATATGAGGCTAAACGTTTGTATCAGGAACGCTATCCGAACCGCACAACTCCTACTTTAAAAACGTTCTAAAAAATTCACGCTCGGTTGAGGGAAACAGGAAGGTTTGAGAAAGCTACTCATCTGTCGGGTGCACATCGGACAGTAAGAACCTAAGAAACCGAGAAAGCAGTTCTTAATCTGGTAGGAGAACACCGGAAAACAAGCACCAGAGAAATAGCGCTGACGTTAAACATTTCTCATGTTCTAGTATAGACAATTTTAATTGATAATTTGTTATATCCCTACCACATTCAAAGAGTTCAGGCACTCCTCCCTCGTGATTTTCCATTACGTATCAATTTCAAATCAAATCAAATCAAATCAAAATATGCTTTATTATCAAAGATATAAATCTTGTTGACAAAGCTGAGGAACACAATATAACTTAACTATTTAAAACATCTCTCTATATTTTCTATATTAGAGCAATAACAGTAAAAAAAAAGAAAAAAAAAATAGGCAGTGTCAGTAATAGGTAACAGTAAAACAAGTGTATAACATGCTTAAACAAAACAATTCTATAGATTAAAGTAATAAGCATAAAAAATTATCAATTAAAAATTATCAGAGTAGTATTCTTGTAGAGTATAATAGGCCTTATCAACTAAAAGCGATTTTACTCTTGTACGGAATACACTGGGAGATTGTTCCTCTCTGGTAGCCATGGGTAGGTGGTTATAAATCTTTTTACTCTCATAAATAATTGATCTTTTCGTTAAAGTTAGTGCTGGTATTGGGAGAGGAATATCTTAACCCTGTCGCGTAGCATAGTGAGGTTGCGGATCTATAAACTTTGTCCTATTTTTAAAGATCAGGGTAACAGTTTCCAAAAATAAAAAGTGACACCAAGGTTAGAATCTTTTCAGAGATAAATATGGGCATGCAAGATTCACGCTGCCGAAGGTGATATAGCGAGCGGATGACCCTTTTCTGGAACACAAATACGCCATCAAACAGACCCTGACCACACATATATTTTTTGCTGTTGGGATGCCCAGCTCCCTCGCAACAGTTCTAACTGCGTAGCACCCCGAAGAAATTTTTTTGCTCAGTGCAGCTAATATGTGATCCAAATTCCAGATCACGGTCAATGTTGAGCCCAAGAAACTTGGCATTGGGCATATCCAACAGTGAGCAATCTCCAATAGTCATTCCATCCACAGTGCACTTGAAACCGACAATGTTGGTCTTTTCGACATTTAGAGTAAGTAAACTGGAGTCGAACCACTCCTTAACCTTAACCAAATCTGACGAAATCATTCCCACCAGGGAGTCAACGCTGCTACTCTGCCAGAGAATAGTGGTGTCGTCCGCAAACAATGTAAACTTACCTCTTATATCGACATGAACCAAGTCATTAATGTAAATCAAGAACAGGACCGGCGCCAACACCGAACCCTGGGGAACACCATCCTTCACCATTCCCCTATTAGACTGAAGCGATCCCACTAAAACCCTTTGGCTCCTATCCTCAAGGTAGGAACGAAACCAATCCAGCACAGTTCCCCTAAATCCATAGTGGTGGAGCTTAAGCAACATAATTCTGTGGCTCACGCAGTCGAACGCTTTAGA
This sequence comes from Polydrusus tereticollis, assembly GCA_963920685.1. NCBI lineage: Eukaryota > Metazoa > Arthropoda > Insecta > Coleoptera > Curculionidae > Polydrusus > Polydrusus tereticollis. Next base: position 111,162,553 of record OY987327.1, on the reverse strand, counting down.
CAAGTCGCAGAACACGGCAGCTGAGGCCTCCGATTTATACCCTCATACACACCTTCCAAAAAACCAAACACACTGTTAAAAGAAAAGAATCAAATTTAACTTCTTTTTTATGTCCCAGAAAGTCCACTCCCGTTTTTTTGTTAACTTAACTAAAACCGCTTAAGTCAATCAGTAACTAATAAAATATGTTACTATTTTAACATTAATCTGATTTTATTCTGCAGTAAAAATTACAACTTAATTAGTTAATTTAACACATTATTTATGTTAATATTAACTTATTTTATAAATCGTATTGCTAAAGTTACTGCAAAAAAAAATCACCTTAACTAATTTTGAACTAACCTGAACTAACCCTGCAGTTAACTTTAATTTATCATACAAGTATATTTTACTGTTTATTTTAATCATATTAACAGCTCGTCCTGAATAAATATAACTTTCATACGTGAATTATTTCGATTTTAAGGCATAAGTTACCTATAGTACAGGGTGTCCACGATAAGGAGGGCCTCTATGGGGATCTCGGTTATGATAAAAGTAGTGTGGCGTCAAGCTATTATAAGGAAAAATGAATTTTAATAAGATAATAAATAAAGCAATACTCACCTATGACCGTCAGTTTAAATATTTCAACCGGGTGAACACGTAGGTATACACAAACACTGCAATTATTAAAAATCTCTCCCGTCTGAACACATCGAACACTCGTAGAAAATGTCTTGGTCTTGACTTGACCAGAGGGTGGGAGAGACGGCGCCGGCGTCGCGTCGGCGGAAGTCGGAGACAGACAATTCGCGCGTTTTCTTTGATTAACTGGATAAATATTTATATTTGAATCTCTATATGCAGAAACAACACATGTCCAAAAAATCAATTTTAGAGAAAATGAAAAAAACACTTTTAGGTTTATTCCAGGCAATATAATTTGTATAAAAAAATCCAGAACGATAGTTTAAAGTGATCCTAAGGAAGTGACAATCTGACTTAAATTAAAAAATATAATTTAAATTTACTAGATATTTTCAAAAAAATGGACATAAGTCGTTTTTGCGTAGCTTGGATTTTGAATAAGAAACGTTGTTCTATTTCAAAATAAAAAATATATTATAGAAAGTTTACAAATTATTATATTTATTCTCTAATTGGTGGTGGTAGGCCATAGAAGTATGGTTGCATAAAACTCTTGAAATTCTTCCTCCACAAACGCAGCGCATTTTTTTTATATGATTCATTTTGCTTGATTTTATTGCAAATTTTTCTAGTAGATATGCTGCACCAGATGGGAAAGTCGTCATAATTTTACCAGGTTGCTGGAGTTTGAACGTATGCTTACTAGCTCCTTCTATAAATTGCAAGACAGCAACACATCCCTTATTTTCGCTATCGTAAATAAACTGCCAGTAGGTACTGATGTTAAAATTAACTTTTGAATTTCGTGGTACGCTTTTTGAAATCGTTTCCTCAGATATACAGTTTTTTTTATAAAACTATGGCCAACTACATCGCTTGTTGTAACTTTTTTCACTGAAAATTTATTGGTGGTGCTGCTAGCTACAATAAGGTCTGTTAGTTGATGAACTGTAAAAATTCTGTCGGTTTTTCTCAATTTGCGTTATATTATCGCAAAGTCTCCGTCGCAGGGGAGGAATGAATGTCCCCTGACTGGAAAATAGTGAATAATTTTCGAAAATTGGACAGTGTCAGTTAATGCAAGGAGCATGCGTATTAATGTATGATTTTTATTTTGCCCCCAGCAGTTATCGCTAAAGAGGTGCAGTTCAGTCATGTCCTTAGAAAACTCTTTTAAATAATTCAAAAGAAATGAGCAAATTACATTACCAGCTTTCTTTGCTTCCCCTTCATGATATATATAAATTCTTGCAGTGTTGTTGTGAATACAAAATACTGAAACAGTTAGTTGTTGATAATAGAACACATCACCAACCGGTGTTTTTGGCAACTGAAATATTACCTGCAGATACGGCTCATGGCTTTAGCAGGAATATAAACTCCCTTGGAATTTTTATAGGGCTCGCCTTCTACACGTGATTTTTTCACAACATTGCGTTGGTAATCCTCGGGAGTTGCCCTTCTTTCTCCCCGTAAACTAGTATCTTCAATATTTTCCATCTCATCTATTAATAACTTATATAATACAGTAATAATAATTTATATATATATATATATAAAATAACTTAAACGAGGAAACAAGACCACATTCATCGAGCCATAATAATCTTGATAATAAGACAACCGCCAAAGCAATCAGCTGACTAACGCCTCACTGTCAAAAAACGCATCACGCATGGTCGCTAAGCGAGACAACACCACTGTATAACACGCGCTAAGCAACAACCTCACATGTCCGGGACGTATGCTGTTTCTGTATAGTATCTCTGAAATATATTGGTGTTTATTACAAACTAGGCATTAGGACGTGTGCGGTTTTTGCATAGTACGATGAATTTACCCATGTAGATGTAATTTTCGTCATAAACTCATTTTGGCCTAAAATGGACATGTGCTCTTTCTGCATATTGCGATTCATTTACTCCTTTTAAATGTAGATTTTACTACTAAATAGTTCTTAGCAGCATATTCGATTATTACTAAATTGTTGATTTGACACACTGCGTTGTTATTAAAATGAATATTAGGTACTATTATGTTATGTTGAAACAACTGAGAAAAATATATTATATTAAATATCTTTTAGAGTAAAATCTTAACTAAAAAAGATGTTGACAATGATTATAAGCTTAATCAAAGTTACTATAGCATTTGATTCATTTTAATACTGCATGTTAAGATTAGTTAGCTGTTATGTTAAAACGACTTCCAGAAAAGTTAGGTACTTCTTAAAATCTAATTTTTACTGAACACAAAAGAGTTAAAATAATTTTACATTTTAGGTTAAATTTGATTTATTTTAATTGACTATAAATTTTTTTGATTCTCATGTCCAGGATTTCTAACAGTGCATGTCATCATTGGTGCCCTTATTATTTCGGAAGCCAAACTGATTTAGATTTAGAATTTTATATTGTTCAAGAAATGAGACCATTCTATCTTTGGTGAGCTTTTCAACAACTTTGGAAAGAGTCGACAATAATGAAATTGGTCGAAAATTGAATACATTTTCAGGGTCACCCCCTTTAAACAAAGGGATAACTCTGGCCGCCCCAAGGATAGAGGGAAAGGTACCGGATGACCATGAGTAATTTATTGCCTCACTCAGTGCTGTCAAGGCAGAAAGCGGCAAATTCTGGAAGATTTTGACGGATATTCCATCTTCTCCGGAAGAGTTTTTATTTTTGATTGTTAAAAGCACCTTTTGAAGTTCAAAAACATTAGTTGGATTAAAGATAAAAGAATTTGCAATTGATATATTCTTTAAATATTTCATTGGGTCGTTAATAGGGCTTATTTTATCAACCAATTTCTGGGCCACAGTACAATAATAATTATTTATTTCATTTGGATTCAAGTCAGATTCCATAAGAAGTTCCTCTTCCCGTTTTTTGTCTCAAATTATTGACTATGCTCCAGCTTTCTTTTTGCTTGTTGTGAGACCCCTCAAGCCTGTCAGAGTAGTAGAGCTGTTTGGCAGATTTAATAACTCTACGATAAATGCTCTTATATCTAAAGAAATAATCGTGAAAAGATTGATTGCGTGATAATTTTCTGATTAAATGAAGGGAACGTATGTTAGCCGCCGATATTTTTAGTCCCCTAGTAAACCATGGTTTTTTAATTTTTTGCCTTATCCTACAAAGGGGAAAAACACTATTAAACTAATCGACAAGGCCGAAATGAAAAGCTTCCAGGACATCTCTCTCTATACATACAGAGTTCCAGTCTGTCGTTGGTTACTCCGATGCCTTATTCAAAATCCTTTATTTAAAAATCAAATCCTGTATATAGGAATCACATTTCCAAGAACAGTTCCCTCTTAACGTGTGGGCAGGAATCCATGGAGATTATTTAATAGGCCCATTCTTTATTCCAGGAAGATGAAACGGAGAGAGATATCGTCATTTTCTTGAAGAAGATTTGCCTATTTTACTGGAAGATGTGCCGCTTAGACTACGAAATGAAACGTGATTTATGCATGACGGTGCCTCGGCACATTTTAGCATCCTAGCGCAAACCGTTGGATAGGTCGGGGAAGGCCTCAACCATGGCCCTCTAGGTCATCAGACCTTAACAGTTTGGATCTTTTTCTTTGGGGACATCTAAAATCCTTAGTTTACCAGACACCCATCCAAAATGAAGAAGAACTAAGAAATCGAATAATAAACTTTTGTAGAACGATACTCCAGAATTTTCCAAAGAGTGCGCGAATCAATGAGAAGAAGATTGGCTGCGTGCATGCAGGAAGGAGGTGGACATTTCCAACATTTATTGTGATTTTGATTTAGTTTTATATCAAGTGTTTTATTGTTTATTGTTGTTTAAAAATTACCGTTTGAAATGTTTTTATGTTGATTAAAAAAAAAGTTTTTAAATTTCACTTTTTGATAAACACATGCATCGATTAATTTAAATCAAAATATCTCAAAACGTCTGCTTGTAGCGACTTTTGACGAGCATACCATTTCACGTAATAATGATAGAGGAATCGACTTTTCTTCTAGAAAATGTGATTTATACGTGCACGAAAAAGTTATGACTTCCCAAAAGAGAAAAAGATATTTAGGTGGCGCCCCCTACAATTAAGGGCCAAATTAAGATCAAACTTGAATTTCTCATATTAAAAAATCCCCAAATACCAATTTTCGCCCAAATATAGACATTATTTCCAAAATTATTTACGATAAACAAAAATAAAAATAAAATTTTAACACCCTGTACCTCAAAAATGAAGGGCTGGCGGACCCATGCTTATATAAACTTTTCACCTTATAAATAACTGGGGAATCGTGCTGTAAAATATCGGACACTTATTACATAACATCCTGTATATTTTTCTACGAGTGCGCGAAAAAAAAAACAAGAGTACCTATAGGTACATCTATGGTGGAGAACTGTATATCGAAATGTAGAATGTGCGTTTATGTATGATTTAACTCATTATAGCACTAGTGTTAAAATTAACGCTTTTGACAATAAAGTATGAAAAATATTACCTTTTGTAACAAAATTACAAAAATTACATTTTTGACACTGAACACTTAAACTTAAAATTTAGTTTTAATGGTGCAGGTATGTGGCAAAATAAACTAATTAGTATATTATTATTTCCAGCCTAGTAACGGTTGTCTTGGAATTATGAAATAATGGATTATTAAATAATTTTTATTTTACGGTACCTATCAACTGAAATAACTCTCAACAAAGTCTTTGAAGAAGCAGGGCCGGATTAAGGTACTAGTGAGAGCATCTCTACTTACCTCTTTATTTAGTGGGTTAACTCTAGATGGAAGTCGTTCGTTTGGCTCTTTTAAAATCGAAATTGGATATTTTTCGTAGTGATCAAAATTACTATGATTCGATTTTTCTTGAGCGTGTCCATTAGATACTTTTTGATCTGTATTTTTCATTTCTATTTCTTGTCGTAATTTGCCAAAAGATTTATAATGCTAAAAAAATTTATTAAAAGCTAAATTTTACTTTTACTACCCATAATTTATTACATTTACAACACCAATAATATCACTAGAAAAATATAGGTAAGTATAGGTACAGTAAAATCTCTCAATAGAGAAGAATTAAAACAACTGGTCTGCTTTTTACAGTGGTTGTTTGTTAATAAGTATCTACATATAAAGGGTGTCTGTAAAAGGTGTTTACAAAAACCTACCATATATTCTTCAGACCAAAATAAGCCGATTTAAGTAAACTTACCTTAGTACAAAGTTGCTTAGTTTGGGCGCTAGACGGCGCTGAAGTGACAATTCTTAAATCGTTTTTCTGGATTAATTCAAAAACTACTCATACTATTTTGCCGAAATTTGGTACGTTGGCATAGCTTTATGGGACAAAAAAACCCATGCCACAATTTTGATTAATATCAGTCCATGGGCGCAGAACCTGGGTTTTTTTACTAATTGCTTGTTTCAGATTTCTATGCCAATGGAACAAGAGGGGTTTGGGCACAAAATTCAGATGAACCAACTTATTTGCTACAATAATGGGATTCTTGATAAGACTCGATTACTCTGACAATTTTCGAGAAATTTGCATTTTATTACTTAATACGTAGTAGTTTTTACCACGTAGTACTTGGGTTTTATAGAGTTTTTCTGTTTTTGATTTCTACGCCAATGGAAGATAAGAGGTTTAAGTTTAAAATTTAGATTACACCAACTTATTATTATTATTACAATTATTTACTACAAAAAACCTCTTGAACAGTTTTCTTATCATCTGCTTTTTGTTCGCACGGTATTTTTCAGGTATGTACAACACGATCTTACACCTCACAAACGATTGTTATTGTTGGTTATTATTAGTTTTATCTGACAACATAAAATTATTGTCAAATTTGTAACATTTAATATTGTTGCTAACGTTCACTCATTTTATCTGCTTGCATTAATTATTAGAAAACTTTAATTGTCGTGAATTATCATGGCGGTGCAATACACTAATGCAGAATACACCGATATGATATTGGTATCTGGGTATTGCCAAGGAAATGGTCGAGAATGTGTCTACTCCGAAAGGTTTCCAAATCGTCGTATACCAAGCCACCCGACGTTTGCTGCTATTGAAAGACGCCTGCGGAAAAACGGCCAATTTACTCCTAAAGTCATTGATAATGGAAGACAGCGTTTTGTAAGGGTTCCTGAAGTCGAGGAAGACATTTTAGAACGTGTTGCAGAAGATCCAGAAATAAGCACCAGGAGGCTAGGCTGGTCCTGTCATTATTCCACAAAGATTAACGGGGGAAATTTATTTGCAACATCTACAAAATACTCTGCCAGATTTGCTAGAAGATTTACCTTTACAACTTCGGAGAGATGTGTGGTTTATGCACGATGGAGCTCCACCACATTTCCATTAAATGTTAGAAACTTTTTGAATCAACACTACCCAAATAAATGGATTGGTAGAGGTAATGCCCCTGTAAATTGGCCACCACGATCTCCGGACTTAAATCAATTGGATTATTTCTCATGGGGGCATCTTGAAACAGTGGTTTACAGGACAACTCCAGATAACGCAGAACAACTATGGCAACGTATTCAAGATGCAATAAATACTCTTAAGGGCGATAAACAAGTTCTGCAAAGAGTGTGTTTTAATTTTCTTCGACGTATAAATCTTTGTATTTATGAAAATGGTGGACATTTTGAGCAATTTTTATGATATTTCTAATTATTTCTGTTTATGATTTAGTTATTTTTTTCTTTTTTTGTAAAAACTAATATGTATTAAGTAATAAAATGCAAATTTCTCAAAAACCGTCAGAGGAATCGAGTCTTATCAAGAGTACCTTTTTTGTAGCAAATGAGTTGGTTCATCTGGATTTTCTGCCCAAACCCCTCTTGTTCCATTGGCATAGAAATCTGAAACAAACAACTAGTAAAAAACCCAGGTTCTACGCCCATGGACTGATATTAATCAGAATTGTACGTACCAAATCGCGGCAAGATAGTATGAGCAGTTTGTAAATTAATCCAGAAAAACGATTTAAAAATTGTCACTTCAGCGCCGTCTAGCGCCCAAACTAAGCAACTTTGTACTAAGGTAAGTTTACTTAAATCGGCTAATTTTGATCTGAAGAATATGTGGTAGGTTTTTATAAATACCTCTTACAGACACTCTGTATGTAAATAATTTTAAATATTTTTATTTAGATTTGTCGGAACTAAAATTAAATGAGATGAAGCCAATTTACTAATATGTATACTGCACGTGCATACTAACATAATATATATTATACAATGTATTGTTTGTTTGCTTTGAAATTCTTATTTTTTAAACTAATAGAAAATTAATGACTGCTTCATATTTTTGATTTTATTTTTATAAAATTCAGATTTACATTTTAATAGCAATTAAGAAATATTTGTAGGCTTGTCAAAATTGTTAACATTATTAAAAAAAGTCTCTCAAACTTGCGCACGCTTCAGATAGGCTTGATATTTTCGACACCGGAGCAAGTTCAGGTTCCTCTTCCTCTGTCTCAGAGTTGGAAGTAGTTTTATCCGTTTCTTCGATCTCTTGTGTGATCTCAGTGTAATTATTTTGGGATGAGACAATGCATTATCCAGAAACAATACCATTTTTCTATTCTGCTTCTTCATCTTGGCATCAAATCTGTGAAGCCATATTATCATGATGTCTGTTGTCATCCACGCTTTTTTGTTCGAGACCCATTGGAGAGGTAACTTATGTGCACCCTTAAAACATCGAGGATTTTTGCTTCTGCCTATTATAAGTGGATCTTAGTAGAGAGAAACGGACAGAACGAGATCAGGTGGTGCTGGTGGTGCTGGTGGTGCAACTAACCCAGGTGGTGCAGGTGGTGCGTTTTACGATCTAACCCAAGTGGTTCGGTGGTGCGTTTTATGATCTAACCCGGGTGGTTCGGTGGTGCGTTTTATAACCTAACCTGGGTGGTTCGGTGGTGCTGTTTACAAAATAACCCGAAATTAAACCCGACTTTTTACAACCTAACCCGGATGCTTTCATGAGGCGGCTTCTTATCTAACCCTAACTTGATCCTTAATATTTATGAACTGACCCGAGATAAAACCCGACTTTTTACGACCTAACCCGGATGCTTTCGCGAGGCGGCTTCTCATCTAACCCTAATTTGAACCTGAATATTTATGATCTGACCCGAGATAAAACCCGACTTTTTATGATTTAACCTTAGTGAAACGCCGCTGCTAAAGCGGGATAATTAAATCCCAATTTTTATAAGCCATCCTTAAACCCAACTTTTTACGATCCGACCTGAGCCATCCTTAAACCAGACTTTTTATTATTTTCCCTTAGTTGAAACGCCGCTGTTAAAGCGGTATAGTAAAAAACATTATTTATATTTTCTAACTTAGTGAAACGCCGCTGGCGGGTAGTAAAGTGAAATAAATCCCTAATTTATATGGTCTAACAAGATAAGTATATTAAGGCGGCACATTTGTCACCCCGCAATAATTATTTATACCTAAATAACCCTCGCAAACCCTCTGCCGACTCGATTTAAAAAGAAAGGGACATAAACCTTTATTTATTATTCCGAAGGACCCTCATTAAAATTCAGTAGCATATCTAATAATTGATTCCATTTTTTGCACCACTTATATAAAATACAATAAAATAATTACCATCTAGAACCATTAACTAGAGATTTCTTTGTACTGGAAATGGATAAATTATAGGACTATCTTGTAATGAGAACAGAGTAATAAAAAGTAAATAAAACTTAAATACGTATAAAATACCAAGCAGGTATAGGTACTATACAACTTGTGTTCGCCATCAGGTAAAAGCCCTCATAATGCTTTTATAAAAATTTCGGATAATATCATAATATAAGTAAATAGGCTACAATTTCAGGAAAAAAGTAAAAAAAATTAATTCACAGTGTAAAATTGTAGTTAAATGGATTGTAAATACGAAATAATATAAAAAGCTACCTTTTGTTTGCGATGATGTATGCACAATAACTCTATATTATTCGGCCCTTAAACTGAAAATACCCACTAGATAGGTATCATAAGCTGTATTTGTCATCAGGTAGAACCCCCAATAAAATTATGAATATTAGGCGTAGGCATCAAAGTAGCAAATCACGTTGGTTTTTTAATTTATTATTAATCTGGCTAACTTAAGAAACTCACAATATAACGACCATCCAAAAAAATCATAATACATTACTGGGTGTGAAAGCAATTGCGCTGCAAAATATAGTGTATACCGACTCTGAGGTAGTTAATTAAAATCCCAATTAGCGCTAAAAAAAAATCAATTAGATATTTACTTTAGATATTTTAATAAAAAAATTCAATATTCTCACCAACATTTAACTTTTGAAATTAGCATAATAACAAATCCTTTACAATGAATTAAACAAACGCATACATAATTTTAAAATCACATAATAAGAATATAAGCTAAAATCTAACAAGTTCGGACTTCTCGAATGACGTCAGTTTACATCTGTAGAGAATACACAACCCTCGAATCATAAAAAAATGGTCAAACTTTGTCGGCAAATACCCTTCTATGATGTAGGGGAAGGACAGGTAACTCGAGATGTTTATAAAGAACATTATTTGCTTATTTCTAGACTCTTAAAAATTAGATGCAATCGAACAATAAATGTTTTCATCATGTATATTTATCATTAACACATTACCTTCGACATACATAAATTCAAATTGATAATTACTTGTCTTAGTGCTTTTTTAGAAGCTTGAATCATTGCATATAACCGTCTGAGGATACCCAAACTTCCCCTAACATATTTCTCCGCAACCGGGGAAAAAGAGGTAGAAAAAAGTAAAATAACAACTCCAAGTGTCTTTGTGAACAATCGGCAATAAAATAGAGTATTTCAGTTTTTAATTTTTCGTAAATAAAAGTTGGTTAGATTAATAGTCTCTGTGAATATAATAACATAAACAAAGTGATATGCCGTAAATTTAGGAGTACAGTATAAATTATGCCTCTATTAAAATATACCGCAATAACTAACTACCAAAGGATTTTTGATATTTTGAATATATTTGATGCTCATAGCATTATCACATTTCCAAAGGCTCTAAATTTTAGAAAAATGTTCTAATAGAATATGTCTATCAATATAAAGTAAAGGTATTGTTAGGTTTTTTTAAAAAATACGACCTACAACAGTCTCTGCTACAGCATGGCTGACTCTGTAGAAACTTCTGTGAAACCATAATAATTATATCAATAATCGAGTTGTCCTTATGATAATATTTTCTTCCAATATCCGACTCCACTATCCATAAAAGTTATGTTAGAAAATTCATAATTGAGCGCATTGTAATTTTTTAAAAAGAAATTCACTTCACACACAAAGATGTAGCCATTCAATCCATGAAAATAATGCAAGTCAGTATGCGTATGTTATGGCTAACTGTTTAAATGTCTATTCCTTCCACGTTTATCGGAAGAAATACTTTTTTATACTAGTATTTTAGTTGAAAATAAGATCATAAATCATCTATACAAAACAAGCGTCCCTTATGGATTTGAACGAAAATCATAGATTCGACTATTTTCATGAAAAATAAATCTAAGTACGGAATAATGCAGGAAGATTATCTATTTTCTTGGTTTAGAAAGTGATGTAGTTAAGATTTATAACTTAGGAATAAATAAATTATTATTAATCTTTTCGACCTATTTCTCTTGCATATTTAATTTCTTTGATAGTAAGAACTAATCTTTTTATTTTACAAAGTAAAAAAAAGCTAAAGATCGGCGTTGTCAGTCAGGTATAAGAACTGATTTAACACGATGGTTTTTTGTACAAACGTTCACATACAATTGTATGCTTTTTAACCGATTGTGTTGGAAAAAATGACGATTTATAGATTAGATATTTAGACGAAGAGCTAACCTTCTCAATAAACTATTGATTATTGCCCTGCTAGCTAGACAACACTTTTTATGTTAGTCAAAAAAAAAATTTTTTTTTTTCGGACGCTATTACAGATTTCATCGTTAACTAACAAACATTAAGACCAAAAAATTAGCGTGCAAGATGAAATGTATAGGTTCACTTCATTTCTACATTATTTTACAACTCTCAATCGCATTAAAAACAAGATCGAATAAAAAATAACTTATGACATATGGACGAAAAATGTTTTTCGGGCTATTTAGGTTAGCGACCGCATTACGTCTGAAATACTACATTTTTCGAGCTTATAACATAATTTACTATTTTAACGTTAAAATAGGGGAAATGATGTATCGAAATGCATACTTTTTTTTGTCGGTCACGAGATTATAGTTTCTTTTAAAATGAACTCTAATATTTACAACACAAATTATCCTTTAAGCCACTTTAGTTTAAAACTCGTCTGTCGCTTTCCCTATATTGTGAGTTTGATTAAAGTATAGCGTAGTATATATTTAGATGAATTTCGCAAATGTTGAATACTTTCAAAACTGAAAAAGCCGCCCTTTGCAATAAATATCTCCGTAGAGTTAGGTACCCTGCAGATTAAGGGTATTTCAGCGGATAATCATATACAAATTCAAAGATTTTGTCTATTTTAATGGATTAACAAACAATATCTATAGGATGACTTTACTGATAAAAAAAAAATAACAAAAATCTATTAAGTCTAGGCTCACATGAAATTCCATAAAGAGCAGCTGCATAGCCTTATCACATCAAACTATATTTTTATTTCGTTCTATTGTCAAAAGTCTGTGTTTAGGAGATTATCGTTCATTTTAAAATGAACTCTAATATGTACATCACCATAAACTACCTCTTAAGCCGCCGTAAAAATACACTTTTCGATTTACCTCTATATTGATTTTCTAATATTAAATATCTACAATAGTCGAAATTCGCTCGCTAATACCTATGTATGCAAGGTTTCTTCAAAAAATGACAATTTTGTTGTTTAATGGCTTGAAAAAATGGAAAAAGGAGGTTTTTGCATCCATTTATTTCCAGATGAGTGTTAAAAATACTTATAAAACTCGGTATACCGAAGATCAACCATTAATGAGAGGGTTGAGTCCTGTTTGCCAAATCCTGATTTATAATTTGACGTTGGCAACGGTACAATTTTTTAACATTTATCATAAGAGGCGTATATTTTTGGGGCTTAGATCTACCAGTTTATCCACGCCCCATTTATTGTTAGTGCTTTAGTAATTTTACTTTCCAATTATTTTTTACCAAAACGCGTAGTTGAAACAGTGTCTATATCAGACGATATAATAAATTTTAAGGATTAATTTGCTTACAAATACACTTCAATTTATTTAGGCTAAAGCAGCCAGACATATACTGGAACTACGAAAACCCTATTACAATTTGGTTGCCTAGAGAAAATTTTGTAAAAAACATAGCTTTCTACACAAATGCTTGCACATTATGTACCTATCATTTTAAGATACCTGGCGACATCAATGTAAGCATTGACATAATGACGCAAGATATAGGTAGGTACTAGAATATTCAAGATTTCTATTAACGATACACTTCAGCATACATGCGAGATGTCATTAATGTCTACGGAAGGCAACAGACATACCAGCTATTTTTACATGGGATTCCATAGACTTGAACGCTTCTTGTTTAGAAATATTTGATGTCATCTTGAGGAGTTCCGTATTGAAGCATCAAACCTACCTGCCAAATAATTGACGAAATATGGGATATCATAAAATATGTCCCCCATCGAACTAAATGATCCTATAAACCAGCTTCACAGACCGTAATTTGTGATGCTAACACGATTAATACGCAATAGAACAAGATTAAGAAACAAAATTTAAAGTAGCTCTTTATCACACGAAAATAATTAAATAATTTACGGTTACAGAACAATAATTATTTTAAAAAGCTGTATAACTAAATATATTATGTTATTAGGAATATTCTGTCTAAAGTAACAGCTGATCTTAGTCGAAAATGAGATCATATTATTGATTGTTGAATTCGTTAGGTATGAAATAAAATTAGAGATTTCGTCTATTTTTTTCACGATTAAAAAAGAATACCTCTATTTAGCTAAAAATGAAACGATTACAGTGGTAGATTAATTCACTTTACCAAGCATGTAAACTACTAATTTTGCAATAAATATCTTCTATATTTCTAGGTAGGTTTACTCGAAAATGTTGGGCTATTTTCATCAAAAATCCCGATACGAAATTGAAAAATTTGCCTATTTTTGTCGGTTTACAAAGTGATAGTGGAATATTGATTTGATCAAAGAACAATAATTATTTTAAAAATGTTGTATAATTAACTAAATGTCGGTGTTATCAGGCAGGCAAGAAGTTATTTATCTGAATCTTATTTGTACCATTAGCGTTTATATACAAATGTTAGTGGTTTTCAAAAATTGATATCTCGGAAATTATTAGGTTTAGACTTATAATACGCTTATTAAAAAATAATGACTACTTTATGCAAAATTCAAAAATATTATAAGATGTAGGATATCCCAGTAACTTAACCAAAGATTTTCGGTCTTCGTAAAGCTTTATACGTTTCTTCAGCGTACCAAACATTCACTTTTTTTAAATATTGACATCGGGTTAGGATTCTGAACATAGGATTAACATCACTCCAATAGTGAACATGTTGCGTTGTCACAGTTCCATTCGTCGAAAAGTAAACAAAACCGTTTGAGCTACGTGGGGAATAAATAAAGTTGGCTTGTTGAAAAATTTTAATATTTATTAAGGTAAAAGACTATAAATATATCGATACAACACTTTGGCATTTCTAATACTACAAACATGAATATCTAAAATGTGATATTTAAAACCATCAACTCTCTCTCCCTTCTCTAATTTTGGTACACCAATGCTGTCTTCTAAGTTTATAATATATGGCGTCCTGCAGTTTAATTCCAAAAATGTTTTAACTAAAAATTCCTCTTTAACACGTCCTTTAACGTAAATAATGTCTGCGTCTATCAGATTGTTGGATATGATATTATGTAGTTCCTTGTAATCGGTATCACCATAATTATAAAGGATACCATGATGATTTCCAAATAGATATTTGACTTGTTTCTTGCAAGCCTTACTTAAGGTGTCGAATGGTTTAACTGGTTTAAAAAAGTAACTTTTCATACTATTTCCATCATAAATAGCCAATTCTTTCGCGTAAAATTCAGGTATGTTAAATCCTTGAATATCGACTACAACGAACTTCATTGTCTGAAGACTCAAATCAAGCAAGTATATTTTCATATTTTTATCGCTCTTAAGTTCGATTTCAAAAGCACACCCCCACTTTTCGATAATTTCACAGTCTTAGCACATAGATCTTATATTTTTATTTACGATCAATTCATCTTTATTCGCCAATCGTCTCAAACGAGTCTGCTTTTGAAAGTAATATAGCCTTAGTATTCAGAAAATATTAATAATATCGGAGCTTAAAACATCCTTGACACTAAAAAATCATTGTGTTTCCTAACAAAACCCATCATCTTGTCTATTTAGCTTGCTTTCCTATTGTTTAGCAGGTTAAATAAAATTATTATTTCGCTCTTTTTGTCGGTACTGAATCGTTAGGGGAATACGTTTCTAGTTCTATAAGAGAGACAGTTAAAATTTATGTAAGCAATCAAAAATCCTACACTATGAGCTACTTAGTTAAAATTTCATATTTCCTTCCTGGGTCAGGCAAAATTTGTGATGTGTCGGACAAAATTTATAAAAATACAAAAAAAAAATGCTGGATGCATTTTTAGCGTGACTTTCTATTTAATACCATCTTATTTCAAGGTATAATTCGGTTGTCAAAATGAGAATAAAATAATTTTCCCATGGTTTATGTCATCTTAAAAAAGTCAAAAGGTTATATTCTGTAGAGGGTCAGATACATTCAAATTTAAATATTTTCTCCAAGAAGAATTTTAAGATAGTATTATAGTAAATAAAAATTCTATACCTCCAATATTTCATGGAAACATATCGTGTTCTAGCGACATAACCCAAAAGTACCTCTATTCAGAAACGCATCGTACTTTTCTTGTCAATAATTGTCTCATTGTCCCATCCATTACATTATTATAATCTTAAAGCACCTGTTACCAGCATTATCTGTTTTTATGGTTTTCATAAAACATAGCGATTACCGATGAAAATTAAACGAAAACTTAATAAATAACTTTTTTTTCAACTGAAATAGACTGATTTTCGATGGAAAAATGTTACTTATAACTAAAAATGAATATAAGACATATACGCAATGATATTTAGAATAAATCAATCTTTTCTAAAATTACTATGAAATATTCACAAAATCGTTTCGTTATAACCAAAGTAGCAAGGCTTGCAGATTTCGTATAGAGTTCAAACGCGATACTGAGATGATCTTTTTTTTTTTTATATTTTTGTAGGATAATGCACCACTACGTTGTAAGTACTTGAGAGAGGACTTTCTTGAAAAATCCTCAAATTTCTCTGCAATTTTGTTCCTTCTAGAGTTAAATTCACACAGAAAACCCAGTATTCTTATCTTTCAGGTTGGTATATTAAAAAGGGCTTATTAGTATGGTTTAGAAAACAAGCAATATTAATTAACGGATGTTTTTTCGTCGTATGAAGAGTTGAAAAATTTTTTTTTCCACTCCAATGGTTGCGATGCAGAGAGTCGGGTTTCATCATAATCTTTCAGGGTAGCTCAGGTTTGATTGCATGTAGAGAGTCGGGTTTCATCATAATCTTTCAGGGTAGCTCAGGTTTGATTACATGTACTAAGGTTAGTACTCCTTGCAATCGGTTTCAGGTTTGACGCGCCCCCCTCAGGTTTGTTCAGGTTTCTCAAACGTTTGAGAAACCTGAACAAACCTGAGGGGGGCGCGTCAAACCTGAAACCGATTGCAAGGAGTACTAACCTTAGTACATGTAATCAAACCTGAGCTACCCTGAAAGATTATGATGAAACCCGACTCTCTACATGCAATCAAACCTGAGCTACCCTGAAAGATTATGATGAAACCCGACTCTCTGCATCGCAACCATTGGAGTGGAAAAAAAAATTTTTCAACTCTTCATACGACGAAAAAACATCCGTTAATTAATATTGCTTGTTTTCTAAACCATACTAATAAGCCCTTTTTAATATACCAACCTGAAAGATAAGAATACTGGGTTTTCTGTGTGAATTTAACTCTAGAAGGAACAAAATTGCAGAGAAATTTGAGGATTTTTCAAGAAAGTCCTCTCTCAAGTACTTACAACGTAGTGGTGCATTATCCTACAAAAATATAAAAAAAAAAAAGATCATCTCAGTATCGCGTTTGAACTCTATACGAAATCTGCAAGCCTTGCTACTTTGGTTATAACGAAACGATTTTGTGAATATTTCATAGTAATTTTAGAAAAGATTGATTTATTCTAAATATCATTGCGTATATGTCTTATATTCATTTTTAGTTATAAGTAACATTTTTCCATCGAAAATCAGTCTATTTCAGTTGAAAAAAAAGTTATTTATTAAGTTTTCGTTTAATTTTCATCGGTAATCGCTATGTTTTATGAAAACCATAAAAACAGATAATGCTGGTAACAGGTGCTTTAAGATTATAATAATGTAATGGATGGGACAATGAGACAATTATTGACAAGAAAAGTACGATGCGTTTCTGAATAGAGGTACTTTTGGGTTATGTCGCTAGAACACGATATGTTTCCATGAAATATTGGAGGTATAGAATTTTTATTTACTATAATACTATCTTAAAATTCTTCTTGGAGAAAATATTTAAATTTGAATGTATCTGACCCTCTACAGAATATAACCTTTTGACTTTTTTAAGATGACATAAACCATGGGAAAATTATTTTATTCTCATTTTGACAACCGAATTATACCTTGAAATAAGATGGTATTAAATAGAAAGTCACGCTAAAAATGCATCCAGCATTTTTTTTTTGTATTTTTATAAATTTTGTCCGACACATCACAAATTTTGCCTGACCCAGGAAGGAAATATGAAATTTTAACTAAGTAGCTCATAGTGTAGGATTTTTGATTGCTTACATAAATTTTAACTGTCTCTCTTATAGAACTAGAAACGTATTCCCCTAACGATTCAGTACCGACAAAAAGAGCGAAATAATAATTTTATTTAACCTGCTAAACAATAGGAAAGCAAGCTAAATAGACAAGATGATGGGTTTTGTTAGGAAACACAATGATTTTTTAGTGTCAAGGATGTTTTAAGCTCCGATATTATTAATATTTTCTGAATACTAAGGCTATATTACTTTCAAAAGCAGACTCGTTTGAGACGATTGGCGAATAAAGATGAATTGATCGTAAATAAAAATATAAGATCTATGTGCTAAGACTGTGAAATTATCGAAAAGTGGGGGTGTGCTTTTGAAATCGAACTTAAGAGCGATAAAAATATGAAAATATACTTGCTTGATTTGAGTCTTCAGACAATGAAGTTCGTTGTAGTCGATATTCAAGGATTTAACATACCTGAATTTTACGCGAAAGAATTGGCTATTTATGATGGAAATAGTATGAAAAGTTACTTTTTTAAACCAGTTAAACCATTCGACACCTTAAGTAAGGCTTGCAAGAAACAAGTCAAATATCTATTTGGAAATCATCATGGTATCCTTTATAATTATGGTGATACCGATTACAAGGAACTACATAATATCATATCCAACAATCTGATAGACGCAGACATTATTTACGTTAAAGGACGTGTTAAAGAGGAATTTTTAGTTAAAACATTTTTGGAATTAAACTGCAGGACGCCATATATTATAAACTTAGAAGACAGCATTGGTGTACCAAAATTAGAGAAGGGAGAGAGAGTTGATGGTTTTAAATATCACATTTTAGATATTCATGTTTGTAGTATTAGAAATGCCAAAGTGTTGTATCGATATATTTATAGTCTTTTACCTTAATAAATATTAAAATTTTTCAACAAGCCAACTTTATTTATTCCCCACGTAGCTCAAACGGTTTTGTTTACTTTTCGACGAATGGAACTGTGACAACGCAACATGTTCACTATTGGAGTGATGTTAATCCTATGTTCAGAATCCTAACCCGATGTCAATATTTAAAAAAAGTGAATGTTTGGTACGCTGAAGAAACGTATAAAGCTTTACGAAGACCGAAAATCTTTGGTTAAGTTACTGGGATATCCTACATCTTATAATATTTTTGAATTTTGCATAAAGTAGTCATTATTTTTTAATAAGCGTATTATAAGTCTAAACCTAATAATTTCCGAGATATCAATTTTTGAAAACCACTAACATTTGTATATAAACGCTAATGGTACAAATAAGATTCAGATAAATAACTTCTTGCCTGCCTGATAACACCGACATTTAGTTAATTATACAACATTTTTAAAATAATTATTGTTCTTTGATCAAATCAATATTCCACTATCACTTTGTAAACCGACAAAAATAGGCAAATTTTTCAATTTCGTATCGGGATTTTTGATGAAAATAGCCCAACATTTTCGAGTAAACCTACCTAGAAATATAGAAGATATTTATTGCAAAATTAGTAGTTTACATGCTTGGTAAAGTGAATTAATCTACCACTGTAATCGTTTCATTTTTAGCTAAATAGAGGTATTCTTTTTTAATCGTGAAAAAAATAGACGAAATCTCTAATTTTATTTCATACCTAACGAATTCAACAATCAATAATATGATCTCATTTTCGACTAAGATCAGCTGTTACTTTAGACAGAATATTCCTAATAACATAATATATTTAGTTATACAGCTTTTTAAAATAATTATTGTTCTGTAACCGTAAATTATTTAATTATTTTCGTGTGATAAAGAGCTACTTTAAATTTTGTTTCTTAATCTTGTTCTATTGCGTATTAATCGTGTTAGCATCACAAATTACGGTCTGTGAAGCTGGTTTATAGGATCATTTAGTTCGATGGGGGACATATTTTATGATATCCCATATTTCGTCAATTATTTGGCAGGTAGGTTTGATGCTTCAATACGGAACTCCTCAAGATGACATCAAATATTTCTAAACAAGAAGCGTTCAAGTCTATGGAATCCCATGTAAAAATAGCTGGTATGTCTGTTGCCTTCCGTAGACATTAATGACATCTCGCATGTATGCTGAAGTGTATCGTTAATAGAAATCTTGAATATTCTAGTACCTACCTATATCTTGCGTCATTATGTCAATGCTTACATTGATGTCGCCAGGTATCTTAAAATGATAGGTACATAATGTGCAAGCATTTGTGTAGAAAGCTATGTTTTTTACAAAATTTTCTCTAGGCAACCAAATTGTAATAGGGTTTTCGTAGTTCCAGTATATGTCTGGCTGCTTTAGCCTAAATAAATTGAAGTGTATTTGTAAGCAAATTAATCCTTAAAATTTATTATATCGTCTGATATAGACACTGTTTCAACTACGCGTTTTGGTAAAAAATAATTGGAAAGTAAAATTACTAAAGCACTAACAATAAATGGGGCGTGGATAAACTGGTAGATCTAAGCCCCAAAAATATACGCCTCTTATGATAAATGTTAAAAAATTGTACCGTTGCCAACGTCAAATTATAAATCAGGATTTGGCAAACAGGACTCAACCCTCTCATTAATGGTTGATCTTCGGTATACCGAGTTTTATAAGTATTTTTAACACTCATCTGGAAATAAATGGATGCAAAAACCTCCTTTTTCCATTTTTTCAAGCCATTAAACAACAAAATTGTCATTTTTTGAAGAAACCTTGCATACATAGGTATTAGCGAGCGAATTTCGACTATTGTAGATATTTAATATTAGAAAATCAATGTAGAGGTAAATCGAAAAGTGTATTTTTACGGCGGCTTAAGAGGTAGTTTATGGTGATGTACATATTAGAGTTCATTTTAAAATGAACGATAATCTCCTAAACACAGACTTTTGACAATAGAACGAAATAAAAATATAGTTTGATGTGATAAGGCTATGCAGCTGCTCTTTATGGAATTTCATGTGAGCCTAGACTTAATAGATTTTTGTTATTTTTTTTTTATCAGTAAAGTCATCCTATAGATATTGTTTGTTAATCCATTAAAATAGACAAAATCTTTGAATTTGTATATGATTATCCGCTGAAATACCCTTAATCTGCAGGGTACCTAACTCTACGGAGATATTTATTGCAAAGGGCGGCTTTTTCAGTTTTGAAAGTATTCAACATTTGCGAAATTCATCTAAATATATACTACGCTATACTTTAATCAAACTCACAATATAGGGAAAGCGACAGACGAGTTTTAAACTAAAGTGGCTTAAAGGATAATTTGTGTTGTAAATATTAGAGTTCATTTTAAAAGAAACTATAATCTCGTGACCGACAAAAAAAAGTATGCATTTCGATACATCATTTCCCCTATTTTAACGTTAAAATAGTAAATTATGTTATAAGCTCGAAAAATGTAGTATTTCAGACGTAATGCGGTCGCTAACCTAAATAGCCCGAAAAACATTTTTCGTCCATATGTCATAAGTTATTTTTTATTCGATCTTGTTTTTAATGCGATTGAGAGTTGTAAAATAATGTAGAAATGAAGTGAACCTATACATTTCATCTTGCACGCTAATTTTTTGGTCTTAATGTTTGTTAGTTAACGATGAAATCTGTAATAGCGTCCGAAAAAAAAAAATTTTTTTTTTGACTAACATAAAAAGTGTTGTCTAGCTAGCAGGGCAATAATCAATAGTTTATTGAGAAGGTTAGCTCTTCGTCTAAATATCTAATCTATAAATCGTCATTTTTTCCAACACAATCGGTTAAAAAGCATACAATTGTATGTGAACGTTTGTACAAAAAACCATCGTGTTAAATCAGTTCTTATACCTGACTGACAACGCCGATCTTTAGCTTTTTTTTACTTTGTAAAATAAAAAGATTAGTTCTTACTATCAAAGAAATTAAATATGCAAGAGAAATAGGTCGAAAAGATTAATAATAATTTATTTATTCCTAAGTTATAAATCTTAACTACATCACTTTCTAAACCAAGAAAATAGATAATCTTCCTGCATTATTCCGTACTTAGATTTATTTTTCATGAAAATAGTCGAATCTATGATTTTCGTTCAAATCCATAAGGGACGCTTGTTTTGTATAGATGATTTATGATCTTATTTTCAACTAAAATACTAGTATAAAAAAGTATTTCTTCCGATAAACGTGGAAGGAATAGACATTTAAACAGTTAGCCATAACATACGCATACTGACTTGCATTATTTTCATGGATTGAATGGCTACATCTTTGTGTGTGAAGTGAATTTCTTTTTAAAAAATTACAATGCGCTCAATTATGAATTTTCTAACATAACTTTTATGGATAGTGGAGTCGGATATTGGAAGAAAATATTATCATAAGGACAACTCGATTATTGATATAATTATTATGGTTTCACAGAAGTTTCTACAGAGTCAGCCATGCTGTAGCAGAGACTGTTGTAGGTCGTATTTTTTAAAAAAACCTAACAATACCTTTACTTTATATTGATAGACATATTCTATTAGAACATTTTTCTAAAATTTAGAGCCTTTGGAAATGTGATAATGCTATGAGCATCAAATATATTCAAAATATCAAAAATCCTTTGGTAGTTAGTTATTGCGGTATATTTTAATAGAGGCATAATTTATACTGTACTCCTAAATTTACGGCATATCACTTTGTTTATGTTATTATATTCACAGAGACTATTAATCTAACCAACTTTTATTTACGAAAAATTAAAAACTGAAATACTCTATTTTATTGCCGATTGTTCACAAAGACACTTGGAGTTGTTATTTTACTTTTTTCTACCTCTTTTTCCCCGGTTGCGGAGAAATATGTTAGGGGAAGTTTGGGTATCCTCAGACGGTTATATGCAATGATTCAAGCTTCTAAAAAAGCACTAAGACAAGTAATTATCAATTTGAATTTATGTATGTCGAAGGTAATGTGTTAATGATAAATATACATGATGAAAACATTTATTG
This sequence comes from Polydrusus tereticollis, assembly GCA_963920685.1. Classification (NCBI taxonomy): domain Eukaryota; kingdom Metazoa; phylum Arthropoda; class Insecta; order Coleoptera; family Curculionidae; genus Polydrusus; species Polydrusus tereticollis. The sequence goes on along the minus strand of OY987327.1, from coordinate 111,139,888 downwards.
TTCGATTGCATCTAATTTTTAAGAGTCTAGAAATAAGCAAATAATGTTCTTTAACGTTTCTTTATAAACATCTCGAGTTACCTGTCCTTCCCCTGCATCATAGAAGGGTATTTGCCGACAAAGTTTGACCATTTTTTTATGATTCGAGAGTTGTGTATTCTCTACAGATGTAAACTGACGTCATTCGAGTAGTCCGAACTTGTTAGATTTTAGCTTATATTCTTATTATGTGATTTTAAAATTATGTATGCGTTTGTTTAATTCATTGTAAAGGATTTGTTATTATGCTAATTTCAAAAGTTAAATGTTGGTGAGAATATTGAATTTTTTTATTAAAATATCTAAAGTAAATATCTAATTGATTTTTTTTTTAGCGCTAATTGGGATTTTAATTAACTACCTCAGAGTCGGTATACACTATATTTTGCAGCGCAATTGCTTTCACACCCAGTAATGTATTATGATTTTTTTGGATGGTCGTTATATTGTGAGTTTCTTAAGTTAGCCAGATTAATAATAAATTAAAAAACCAACGTGATTTGCTTATTGTTGCCATTGAGAATTAGGGTTGTAAAATATTTAACAACCCTATATTTTTATGCTCGTGTTGAAAATAAGTTAAGATTGCTACTTTGATGCCTACGCCTAATATTCATAATTTTATTGGGGGTTCTACCTGATGACAAATACAGCTTATGATACCTATCTAGTGGGTATTTTCAGTTTAAGGACCGAATAATATAGAGTTATTGTGCATACATCATCGCAAACAAAAGGTAGCTTTTTATATTATTTCGTATTTACAATCCATTTAACTACAATTTTACACTGTGAATTAATTTTTTTTACTTTTTTCCTGAAATTGTAGCCTATTTACTTATATTATGATATTATCCGAAATTTTTATAAAAGCATTATGAGGGCTTTTACCTGATGGCGAACACAAGTTGTATAGTACCTATACCTGCTTGGTATTTTATACGTATTTAAGTTTTATTTACTTTTTATTACTCTGTTCTCATTACAAGATAGTCCTATAATTTATCCATTTCAAGTACAAAGAAATCGCTAGTTAATGGTTCTAGATGGTAATTATTTTATTGTATTTTATATAAGTGGTGCAAAAATTGAAAAACAATTATTAGATATGCTACTGAATTTTAATGAGGGTCCTTCGGAATAATAAATAAAGGTTTATGTCCCTTTCTTTTTAAATCGAGTCGGCAGAGGGTTTGAGAGGGTTATTTAGGTATAAATAATTATTGCGGGGTGACAAATGTGCCGCCTTAATATACTTATCTTGTTAGACCATATAAATTAGGGTTTTATTTCGCTTTACTACCCACCAGCGGCGTTTCACTAAGATAGAAAATATAAATAATGTTTTTTACTATACCGCTTTAACAGCGGCGTTTCAACTAAGGGAAAATAATAAAAAGTCTGGTTTAAGGATGGCTCAGGTCGCTTCGTAAAAAGTTGGGTTTAAGGATGGCTTATAAAAATTGGGATTTAATTATCCCGCTTTAGCAGCGGCGTTTCACTAAGGTTAAATCATAAAAAGTCGGGTTTTATCTCGGGTCAGATCATAAATATTCAGGTTCAAGTTAGGGTTAGATAAGAAGCCGCCTCATGAAAGCATCCGGGTTAGGTTGTAAAAAGTCGGGTTTTATCTCGGGTCAGTTCATAAATATTCAGGTTCAAGTTAGGGTTAGATAAGAAGCCGCCTCATGAAAGCATCCGGGTTAGGTCGTGAAAAGTCGGGTTTAATTTCGGGTTATTTTGTAAACAGCACCACCGAACCACCCGGGTTAGGTTATAAAACGCACCACCGAACCACCCGGGTTAGATCATAAAACGCACCACCGAACCACTTGGGTTAGATCGTAAAACGCACCACCTGCACCACCTGGGTTAGTTGCACCACCAGCACCACCAGCACCACCTGGCCTCGTTCTGTCCGTTTCTAGCTACTGATCTTCCTTCTCAATTTCCATATTTGCACAGAACAGAATTGTAAATCGTTGTTTTGCTGTTTCCCTTACACTAACTTGTCATCTTTCAATGCATATGTTTTTGCTGGCAATGCACGATAGTAGCGACCTGTCGCACCTGCGTTGAATACGTCCCTTTAAAATGGTTAATAGCCTTTCTTTCCAAGCACTTGCGTCTTCGATATTGATATAGCATTAAAGGTAATATCGTGCCGACGACGGAATTTTTCTAAACATCCATTTGATGCCTTGAAGTTATCTAGTCCTAGGCATTGAGCAGATTCAAGGGCTCTTGCTTGAATTATGGGCCTGGATATTGGTAAGTGCTAGTTTCGCGCCTAACAAAACCAGTTAATAACAACTTGGTCCACTGCCAGTCCTTCGATTTTGGGAAATTTTCTTTTTTGTTCACCGTTGTCACCTTCTTGAAACAATCTTAGTGACGTAATGTGTAATTTTTATGCTACTTCCGTATAATATGCATTCATTTTGTTTTATTTTTAATCTTTTAATGGGCTATAAGCCCGTAAATAAATAAATTAATAAATAAATACAATTTTTCTCTAAAATGTACAGGGGGAGCCAATATTTAGCCCCCTCAAAATTTACATGGGATTTCCTATGTTCAATTAAGACATGCATCCCCCGGTATATCCTCTTCTACTGCATGTTTAAATTTGCTGTGATTTCATTTGTCGATACCTAACCAATAGTAAACCGATAAAAATATTAAAGATTTGATTTTAAACCACTGCAAAAGTTGACGCAAGATGAGTCTAAATTTATAAGCTAGACTGAACTAACAAGTCAAGCACATCCTTATGAATTTTTAAGGGACTTGTTTTTTAATTATTAAAATTTAATTTAATTTAAATCAATACAGATCAGGACTGGACTGGAAATAATTGAATAAATTTGTCTCTGTTTTAAATTATAATGTTATACAACACTTTACTACTTTTTTTCTAGTCCAGTATACCTAACTTTGCAGTAGTCCAAACAAAAAACTTTAATTATATTTTAACCTGAACCTGCCCCTCCCGGATTTGTACAAAACAGTCCGACCTTGATAAAGATTGCAAAGATAAATGTATAAACGTATAGTGCTACTGCCTTAGTAAAAAGATAACACGATTTATAAATGCTTGCTAAATGTTATTGCTTGCTTAGAAAACAGCAAATTTATATAACCTACTTTGCTTGAGTATTTAATCTTTCTTAGGGTTTCGCAACAAGAGACATTATCATGTTATCAAACAATCGAAATAATTAAATGTCAAATTTAAATGGTAATAAAACTAGTTTTTGGAGCAGAAAAAGTAACTTTCTGCAATAAACAAAAAAAAAGAGATCACGGAAATCAACAGAAGCCAGGGCAGGTCTTTTTATTTCGATCAGATAAAGTTCTTTAGATTTATTGTTGTTTAAATGGTAGGTAGAAAACTACTTTGATGAATAAACATATACAAGGATTGCATAAATGTTAATATTAAAGGTCAAAAAAGCGTAAGTGTCCGGCTTTCATGAGTTTTCAACCACGATGTTTAAAGTATTGTAAAAATTTAACTGAAAACAGTAATTTCGCTCGAAAAAGTCAATTAAAATACCCTAAGTATACGTAACAAGTGAAGGGAAACAATCATTGTACACCATACTTAAAAAAATTAAAAAATAAGTGTAATAACATTATTTTAAAAATGACCGATGCTGGACCATGCAATCGAGTTAATTATCGAGCCAATGCAATACTCTTAAACAAAGTACATCGAAATCGTGAACATCGAAAAAGGCTGTTTTGTAACCTTAACCAGACGAAATTATCTTATGGTACGGATGCATTCGAATTTTTCTTTCGTTGCCCTACATACGCGGAGAGAATGTATTGACCGAAAGATATATTGGCCAAAGTCACATAATCAAACTTGCAATCGACTTTTGCACAAGAAAAGTGCAGTCTTCAGGGTCGGCCTCAGCTTATAATAGGTATGATTAAAGAAATTTTAAAAATTCCAAAGTAGCAAAATTATAGTTATGTTTGGAACCTATTATATTTTTATTAATATTCTTTTGATATGGCCAAACGCAAAATTATTTTTACTATCGCCCTTCTCTTATAAGTTAATGTAGTTTAATATTGGCAATAGAGGAGTGACATTAACAGGCGATAAGGCAAGAACCTCTTGTCAAACTCTGCAATGTTCGATATAAATGTAATTTGAGATGAACTTTGCATTAGAAAGGTTTGCTTAAGCTTTTAGTAGCTCTGAAAGAAGAAATTTTCAAGATCGCTAAGTAGCACAACTATTTTGAGTTTTTCGACATTTTCTTGTCACAAGGTTACATTTTATTGAACTAGGCTAATTTTAACTGTGTCCGTCTCCCTATTTAGTCTTTGAGGGTATATAAAATATAAGATCTGTGTTTTTACTAATTTTATTTTAAATCTAATTCTATTATTTTCCCTACATAATGGGACGAACATAACACAAGTTGGCGGGACCTTAGGTCTCCAATAATTAATTTTACAAATGAAATTTTAACATTATAATTTCTCATAAAACGCTAACAAAAATCTTTCTCTTTCCTTCTACAAAATAAAATAAAAAACTTTTATAACATGACCTAAAATGTCCAAACGCTTCTTTTTATATACCTATCTTAACTTATGACTTTTAAATGACGAATGTCTTCCCTTTTTAAATTCGACCACAAATTGACAGAGTCTTCACAGAAATTTCGAATTAAATATAACATTTCCTTTTTCATTTACAATTTCAGTATGCTGATTGCATTCAATTTTTAATATCTTTTCAAAATATTTTTTAAAAAAGCTCCATCAGCGTCACTTTCCACCAACAGTTTTCTCTCTACTGCTAATAATAACTGCAGCACTACTTTTGTCTCCTGAAGATGAAGGTTTACTACCTTCGAAACATGTAGAGACGTTTTAATTTTAAAATTGAGCCTTTGATAGCTCACTAATTAATTAGTGGAGAAAGACTTTTTGACTTTCTTTCCCCTTTTCCTAAAAAATAAAAGTATTTTTATTGTCATATTTCTATTATAAGTTAAAACTTAGTGTAGTTTAACAATATGAAACAGAGGAGTGACACCAATAGGCGGTAAGGCAAGGACTCTTTTGATACACTGCAATGTTGGACAGAAGTGAAATTTGATATGAATGAATTTTAAAATTACAAAGTAGGAAGATTATTTTTAATTGTTCAAATTTATTACATTTTCATGCCGCAGACTTACATTTTATCCTTTTAACAAAATTATGTTCATGTTCAAACTTCTGCTTTATTTTAAAGCAACATAGTCACTTGGGTCACCCACTTTAAATTTGTCAGCCAATTTCCTGGTACTTAAAGCAGTTTTTTCACTTTCCTCGATTACTTTAATTTTATCGCTTAAAGAAAGAGATTTCCTTTTTCCCGCCATCTTCAAATATTCACGTTAGTCCGAAAACACACAAAAACAGTTTAAAACAAAACTAATGTTAACAACCGGTTTCTCAGCCTTTAAAGCAAATTGAATGGATACGAATGCAATAAAGTACCTAATTAGTGTATGTACCTATATCTCTTAAGAATCATCGGGTTGAGTTTTACTGCCCCTAACGGAGGATGTTTTTAGCATTAATGTTTACTAAAAATTCCGATGATGAGTGCCTGCGGTCATTTAACAGATGAGTCGGTAAAAAGGAGTATAGAATAATGGGATTTCCATTTTTAAATGTGGAGAATACATAACCGGTCGTTTTAACGCAGGTGATCACTTCATAGAGGCGGCCGCAAACAGAGGTTTTACTGTACCTTCCTTCTTACACCAAATGTAGTTTTTTCTTACCTTCCAGAATTTTGGGTCCCAACTAGGAAAGTATCCTTTAAACGTTGGTGGTTCTTTCCCTTGCTTTATATGAATTACCGTCATATTCATATCTCTGCTGGAGGGATCTGAAAAATAATGGATAATTTTTATTGTATTTGTTTAAATGGTCTCTTACAAAAACAAACCATTTTGTAACTGCTGAAGAACAGTTTGAATGCTAAGCCTTTGCTCTTCCCTGTGGCTTAATTTGCCAATCCAAATATAAAGTGTGTCATTTGTATCCAGCAACATAATATTTTCTGGCAATAGATCTTTTTGTTGAAAAAATATGATTTCTTGACCTACAATGTTTAATATACTGTTAGTTAAGTATTCCGAATGACCGAGCCATAACTATTTCACTTCCGGTTTAACCGAAGGTGCGGCAAAAATTTGACATTCACACACAAATTTCTCCAATTAAATCTACTTTTCAAAATTATCTTACTTTTCTAAACATTTCTTATTTATGCTTCCCTATGCTTAAACTTATTAGTTTTTAACATATAAGCAATTAAAAATTAGGCTTTTTTTAGGAAACTATGGTAGAATTCATACTAACAGAGTATTCTCTGGAATTATTTTTTATTAACCTTATAATTAATAAAACATTATGTAAAAACACAAACTATTAAAAATAATTTAACCATTTCTTCCGTTTCCCTCTCGACATAAATGAATTTTTTTTTGGAATTCTCGGAGAATAATATTGTTCATTTGTATTCGTGTAATATTGTTTACTTCTCGAATTATTCTGTCTCTTAGGCCTTGGTGGTTCTGAGGTTTTGTTCTACACACCTTCTCCTTGATGTAGCCCTAGTAAAAAAATCAAGGGATGTTAGGTCAGGGGATCTTGCTGGCCACCTTACTGGGCCATTCGTACTCATCCAACGATTTCCAAACGTCGCATTCAAATAAGCTGTCACTATTCTGGCATTGTGTGCCGGAGCGCCGTCTTGTTGATAAACTATTTATGCGTATTGCCTAACAGGTAAGTTTTCCAGAATATTTTTAATGTGGTTCTGAAGACAAGCCAGGTATTGGTCTTCAGTTAAATGTTCTTCAAAAAATATAGGCCCTATTGGCGCAGAGGTGGAGGCATTGGTTTTTATGTGCGCAATCAGTATAGATCGGAGATTGTCGATGTCAACTGCGATCAGACCTCAATCGAGCAGATGTGGATGAAACGCAGGAACAATGCTGTTATCCCCAAATATTTATCGAATGTCAATGATATAAATAACTATTTTGTTTCGGTATTTAATGACAATGGTTGCGATGACCTTATCTCGCACTACGATGGGTTGAATGTGGTTACTGGAAATAAGATGAATTTGGGTCCTGCAACAGTACAAGAGGTGGGTAGGGCACTTAATGAGATTAGATCTAATGCATCGCGGTCTGATCGAATATCTCTCCAAATGCTTCAGTACTGCAGCCCATTTATTGATCCTTACTTGACCTACATTGTGAATGTTTGCTTGGAGAGTGGTCATTTTCCGAATGCCTGGAAGGAGTCTTTTATTCGACCAATTCTCATGATTGCCATACCGGAGTCCTATAGTGATCTTCGCCCGGTGAGTCTGCTGCCGGTGATGCCAAAAGTGTTGGCAAAAATAATTTACGATCAGATTAGTGGCTTCGTAAGTGACTTAGAGATCATTCCAAATAATCAGTCAGGATTTAGAACGGGACATAACATGTCAGCTACGCCTTCTAGTGTCTTGGATGGAATCGTTGCACACCTTGATTCGGGGAGGGTGTCCATTATGGGTTTGCTTGATTTTTCTCGAAGAAGGCCGTAGAGGAATAAAGTTACCTTTTTATAATACAACACCCTATATCAGAATATTTTTGGATTTCGCATAAAATTATTTTTTGTTAAGTGCAAGTCTAAACCTAATAGCTTCTGAGATATCGACTTTTGAAAAATGACATTTTTGAACTTTAACAACTTCTAGCTTTTTAACGGTACGCTATAGAGCAAAACGGCTTACATATCCCTATATTACTTTTTTATTATTTTCCCGAAAATACCAGCTTCCCGTTAAACCGGAAGTACTATATTTCCGGATTTTGAGCTACATCCGGTTTAACCGGAAGTTAACACATTTAGAAAGAGAGTTAAAAACTAAGATAGGGACATGTAAGCCGTTTCAGTCTAAGACGTGCCGTTAGAATGCTAGAAGCTGCCAAAATTCAAAAATGTCATTTTTCAAGCTTCTCCCCACTCTCCCCTGGTTACATTCATTTAGATCCCCCGCGTACCATCGTTTGATAAACCGTACAGCTACCGTCGTTATTTTGTGCCGATCTTTTTCCTTATTTATAGGTTACACACCTTTTAGTTAATTTAGGATAGTATACGAGGTACAGTTCTATGCCAGGGGTTTGTTTACCACTTCTTTAACTCCGATAAAAACCCCATATTTGTCTAACATTCCTTTTATAAGCTGGAACAAGAAAAATTTTAAAAAAAGAGGACAAACGGCTATCGCAAGCTCTTAGACTCCTGGAATATCATTTATCAGCTGTTTCAAAGCTACCTATGAGTCGACGGTGGGTCTTTGTTACACGCTAAATCAAGAGAGTGGCTAATTTATCCGAAAAAAAGGCGCTCGATCACTTCGTCCGTTTCAAGACCATCAAATGGTGTTAAACTGAAACTTGTGTTTTTTTTCCCTAAGATGTAAACCAAACACTGATCTCATATTATTTGGAGATTTTTAAGAAATTAAATGTTCTTTAGTTCTGATGTTTTCGACCTGTTTGCAGTTTGACCAGCATACTTTAAATTCCTTTCTTCTTAATATGATTATCACCATATTCTTCACAATTATCATTGATTTCCTACAAAAGTTAAGGGTAGAAGCTACAAACATACCTTCCCGTTTTTGACAGGAGTTACAAAAAAACAGTCTTGGTAGTCTGGAATCGTATTCATTTCGAATCATTTCAGTTGGATAGGCTGCCCGACCTCCTAGAAGATTAAAGAAGTCATCTTTTTCTTTTCCTAAAAATTTCAAGATAATTTTACGTCCAACATAGAACGATATATTCGAAAATAAAGTCAAAGATTGGTGAAAACGAGTTAGACTGGACAGATCAATGTAAATATGAGTTTGATCTTATTTATTTACTCCTAAAATAAAATTAATCAGACCTTCTAATATTATTTCAAAGTCTTTTCCAGCAAATCCTTTCGCCATTTCTCTTTGATCTCCAGTAGAATAGTTTCCACACCATATGTAGTATCGTTTGCCTCGCCTTACTAGGAAACAAGAGTTCGAGTCTAGAGACGAGGCTTTGTATTCGACTTGTTCCGCTTTTGCACTGTAAGTTGTTGATCCAGATACGCGTAGAAGGTATTGATTTGGATTTTTTAAGTTTTTGCCAGTTTCTGGAAAATAATTATTTAAAGCTGGACTATATGTTTTACAATTAACTTTAATTAATTAGACTCAATAACGCCCAAACGTAATCGATTTCCAATATCTGAACATGTGGATTTTATTACAAAATATAAAGTATAAATATATATAAATACCATCAAAGTCAATCCCTCTGCCTCTAAATATGGTCAGTTTTCCCTTAAAGAGTTGTAAGAAATGGGCTGGCTCCCGCCCTTGCATAATTCTGGCTTGGAAACCGATTTCTCCAAGCTCTTCATCTATCTCATCTAGTTTTAACGTTGTTATGTTTATCTCTTCTTGGGAAGCATTTGAGCCCTTAAAATACGAAAAGCACGTTTGAATTCATCCAAAGATATTTCGTACAATATCGTCGATAATATTTGCCTGCAGACGCCCAGATTTTTTACTAGCTTCCACATATTTTACTAGTAAAAGTAGAATAATGAGCGCAGAACAAAAGTTGGCAAGCGTAAATACTGAACGACGAAAAAACTTACAATCCAGCAATAGAGCAAATGCTTCTCTTGGCGAACAGTTTGATAGCTGTACAAAACAATGTAACAATCACCAGAGAAAAAACAACCGTGTCTTTCTTTAGGAATCTCGATTATTTTAGAATTTTTTATTCTCCATAAAGTTAATCCTCCAGAGCCATCATCTATTAACTGTGTTTCCGCAGCTAGGCTGGGTCGTTCTTCTAAAGTTATCGGGTCGAATTTAGATATAAGCATTGGCATTTTAGCAGCTAAAATATAATTTCAAATGCTTTATATTATGTTCGTTGATGATAGGCTTTTGCTTAATTAAGAAGTAAAGATATGTTACCTAAACAAGATAGTCTAAGAAGCTATTTGATGAATACTAGTTTTCATCTAACTAACCTAAACTAACGTGACAATAAATTCTTCACTATGATAATGTTAGTCAGGTTTATTGTTCTGTAAGTTTTTAAATTGTTTTCCGATCTTGGTGAAATTTTCAGTAAAGTATAGACTTGTGTCTCGGAATGTTAGCCTAAATTTAAGTTTTCAAAAAATAATGATGCTTTGCACTATACAGGCAGAAGCAAAAGTTACTTTTTTACCCTTGATTTCTTAACTTAAATTTAGCTTCATTATATTTTGTGTGACCTTTTCTGAACATAATGTTTTTTGGTCTACTTCATTATGTGCTTTTTAAAAGAAGATACAAATTTTTAATGAATGTGTGAAAATAGCTGAGAGTGTAATCTTCGTAACATGATGGTGGCATGCAATCCAGACAAGCTCACTTTGCAAGGATCTTTCTATTGTTCTACAAGCTTCCGTGTGAAGCCCAGTATTATTGGCTGTTCTATCAAATACCAGTCCTTTGATTTAAGTTTCAACGTTCCCCTGCTTAATTGCTTCATTAGATGCTTGTGCCTAAGATTTTCCTGTCCCTCTGTCTATTTTCGGAATTACCAAAAGCTTTTCTCTGCTATTTCAAGGCTTGCCGTCCCGGTGCAAAAAAAGGGGCCCCTTAAGAGACTCTGGCTGCTGCAGCTTTCTATCTTACTTGTCTAAATTATCTAATAGAGCTTAGGGAGATTGTTATATCTGAAATATTATGTCCAAGCGCTTTTGCAGCAGCTCCAGCAATAAATACAACTTCTCTGTCGGGAAGATTAATTTGATCTAAAGCTTCGATGACTTCGGGTGATTTGAATATGTTTTTAGGTCGTTTTGATGGTAAAGGACTGAACGTTGCTGCAGAAGTTGACGCTATAAGTTGATATTCTTCGCCAATTTGGGAGCTGTCTAAAGATGACAAAGAAATTGATATTGTTTGCTCAGAAACATGTTTCCTTTCCCTTTTTTCATATTGTTCTTGACATCTTTAAATCAGATCCACTCATGCTAAATGAGAAAACATCTTCTCTCTGCTTTTCAAAAAATATCTCATTTTCTTCTGTTTTTACTTTCATTATAGCATGTTTACGGGCGATATAAAACAATTCGTACAGGTTAATTAAAATCCTCCTGCACTCTATTCATGTTCCCCTTGATGTGTACGATGCTTCTTAAGACCTAAGTACTGTTTATACAATTTGGCAAGTTCGTGAAGAGTGGGAAAATATTCCTCAAGAAGCAATCAAAAACTGCACTAAAAGCATGCCACGTCGCATGGTACAAGTGATAACAACACGCGGTGGTAATACTTTACTTTACTTTTAAATTCCCTTTATTATAACTTCTAAATTATCTCTAACCTCAGTCTTAACTAGTTCCAAGAGGTCCTTATCGTCTACACTACTCTATGTATACTTATTCTAAGTTAAGGCTAAACCTAATCCTAAAACTGTATACAATAAGTTTAACAACCTCCAATCCCCGGGGGGCGGTGTTATGGCCCTTGGTTAAGACTAGACATTTAACAGTTGGAAAATATTTAACAACGCAGGGATTTGTGTGTGTGTGTCTTCCTTGTGTATGAGTTTATGTGATTGGAAAGAGTTTGTGTTGATGCTAATTGTGTTAGAGATGAGAGTTTGGTTGTGTGTGTTTTATAGTTATTTTGTTCGTGTTTGGTAAAATTTGAGGATTTGGTGTGCGTATTATGGCAAGAGCAAGTAATACATGGGTAGTTTGTAGTACAGGGGCTTATGTGTTTTGGGGGTTTTCAGGGTCGGGTCTTGCGCTGCTTAGGTTGATGGTTAGGGGTGAGTTTCTTGTCTTGTACATGTAAAAGTTTGTAGAGATGTTTATGATGAAGTCTTGTAAATTCTCGACGTCGGCCATGTGGGGCCGACCTGCGATGCGTACGTATCTGTCAGATGACGCAACGCATCACACTGGCGCGGCGTATGTAAGTATTGGTCTTATGACTTATTGGTAGATGAGCTGTTTGTTGGAAGGGGAGAGACAGGATTTTGGGGAAAGTATGGAATAAAGGCTTTGCATTGCTACAAAAGTCTTTCTAAGGGTGGTATATAGAGATGTGGAGTGTGACTGACAAATGCTCATCTATGGTAACTCCTAGGTAATGTAGTTTACGTTGAGGTTGTATGTTAGTGTCTTTAATTTTTATTGATACGAACATTCGGTTGTTTGTAAACTTCTGTGTCAAGGTTATACAAACCCTTTCAGCTGGGTTTATTTCGATTTTCCACGACTCGAAGTATCCAATGAGCATGTTAATATGCGTCTGGATCTTTTTTTTAGCCGCTTCAGCGTAAAATGATTGAGCATAAATGCATCGTCAGCGTAGAACGCCAGTTGCGTAAGGGGCTACTTCGTGATATCTGCAGTATAGAGGTTGTATAATACTGGTGATAATAGAGTTCCCTGGGATACCCTACGCTCGCTGTCATTGGTTCGGACAGTGCACCTCTCACCTTGACGAAGAAGGCTCTGTTTACGAGGTAGGAATAAAGTAGTATTATGTAATGTAAGGGTAGCTCGCGGTAGTAAAAAAGTTTGTATAGTAGTCCGTGGTGCCAGACGGTGTCAAAGGCACGCCAGATGTCAAGCGATAGTACAACGGTGATCATACCCTGGTTGAATTTTGTTTGTGTTCGAACAGTTCCTTAAAAACCAACTGTACAACTACTTTGAACAGAACAAGTTATTTTCTAGCTGTCAGTATGGCTTCAGAAAAAAGCTATCTACCACGTATGCCATAGATACCCTATGCCAATATGTTCTGAGGGGGCCCGAAGGGGCAAAGTATGTAGGAACAACATATTATTACGATTTATCAAAGGCTTTTGATTGCATTCATTCTGTCCTTCTTAAGAAGCTAAGGTTTTATGGCATGAACGAGGGTAGTATTGCCCTGATACGGAGTTACCTTTTGAATCGAAACCAGGTGACGTCCTTCGATCGTGCTGAGTCAGGCCAACGAACCCTAAGGCACGGGGTGCCGCAGGGCTCGATTCTGGGACCCCTGCTGTTCGTCGTGTATATTAATGACTTGCCAGCGGCGCTGACTACGGCCATGTTGATTCTATTCGCGGACGACGCAGCAGCGGCTGACGAAGACTCTGACGTCGCTGCACTGTTGCTGAGAATGGAAGAAAATCGTAACTCTCTGAGCGATTGGTTTACAGCAAACCGAATGAGCCTAAAAACTAACCTGAACTAACCTAAATGCTGATAAGACCGAAGCCATGGTGTTTGGTCTCAGACCCCATGATATAGAGAACCCTGCTGTGATTTCTCGGTGTGCTTATGGATCCCACACTGAAGTTCGACGTCCATATCGACTCTATCTGTTCCAGGGTGTCACGGGCTGTCTACTTGCTGAAGCAGTTTTTGAGAGTGGTGGATTCCGGCGTGTGTCTGATGGCTTTCCATGCTCTTGTGCAGTCCCTTTGTTGCTATGCTTTGCTGACGTGAAGTCATTCTGCCCATATGGGCAGAGTATTGGCGCTTCAGCGCAGAGCAGTGAGAACTCTTGCTGGGCTCGATTAGCGTGCTGATGTCAGAGAGATCTAAAGGTATTAACCATTATTCCCTTCCGTTATATCTATGAAAGAAAATACCTAGTATCTCACCCTTTTTACTCCATTCAGAAGTTTTTAGACCATACCTTTGATGTTCCCTTATCTTGACTACCTACTCCACTTTAATTTGTTAAACTGTTTTACTGTAATATGTTATTTGTGTCATTTTAATAATTTATTTTAGCCTGAAGTCGTCAACTATATTTTATCTGTAAAGTGTTTTTTTACTTTAGTTGTTAATTTTATTGGTTTATAGCAGAACTGCCTTGTGTATGCGGTTAAACTTTGCCTGACGTATGTAAATTTTTTTAAAGAATTGTAACATGAATAAAGGAATTTCAATTTGAATTTGAATTTTGACATCCTGAAGCACCCTTGCCACTGCCATGACAGTGTTGTGCTTCGGTCTTGAAAGCATGTCACGTCGTATGGTAGAAGTGATAACAACACGAGGTGGTAATACGCACTATTAATTAAGTAATGTTGTGAATTGTGAATAAAATTAAAAAATTGCAATACCTTCTTTAAAAATTTCTTTCTTCTTTTAAAACGCAGGTAATGACGTGAACCAAAAAACATTGTATTGAGAAGAGGCCACACTTGAAAACAAAATATAATAAAGCTAAATTTCGTCGCTCAATTCTTTCACAGGGCGTTAAGAAATTAAGGGTAAAAAAGTAACTTTTGTTTCTGCCAGTATAATGATCAAGACATTAATATTTTTTGAAAACTTAAATTCAGGCTTACATTATGAGGCACAAGTCTATATTTTGCTAAAGTTTCACCAAGATCGGAAAATAATTTAAAAAGTTACAGGACTATAAACCTGACTAACATTATCTTTGTCCGGAATTAATTGCCAAGGGGTGTACTTTAGTCATAATTGACGCGCATCACGAAATTTTGTATTAATAATATTTGCTCTTACATTTTCCTTTGGGAATCTCAGTTTTCCACAACTTAAATAACAGTTTGAATTCGACAGGTTCCAGTCCTTCTACTACTCTAGTTACTTTGGTGTTACTAGGATACTTCTTCTTCTTTACAAATCCCCTAGCATTTCTCAGTGCTTCATTTTTTTCTTTTTCATTTACCCTTTTCCCTACCCATACCCAGATGCCCTTTATTTCTTGGTCAACAATAAAAACTTCCTAAAATTGATGAATTGTTTACAGTAAATAGTTTCGGCCGTGCAGTGCAACAGAGGAATTACAGGGCGATTAACGGCGTTTATGGCGGGCTAGTTAACGGGCTACTTTAAATTTGGTTTCATGCATAAGCGCAGATGCTCTACCCAGCTAAAATATTTTCGACAATGCGATGTTACTGCTTCTGCTAGAAAGTAGTTACAACTGATATTTTAAACGAAACACCCTGTATAAAAAAGTATTCTTGTCATATTTATTAGTTTCTTAACAATTTTCCTTATAACTTTGCTATACAGGGTGTTTCAATATTATACTGACAAATTGAAAGATTCCTTGACAAAAAATAATGAAAAAAGTTATTAATGGAGGTCCAGAAACCCCTCGTTTGTAAGATACAGGGTGTTAAACTTTTAATTTTATTTTTGTTTTTTTAAATAATTTTTGAAATAATGTCGACATTTGAACTAAAATTGGTATTTAGGGATTCTTTGAAATGCGAAATTCGAATTTGATGTAAGTATGGCTCCCACTTGTAGAGGGCGCGACTTGTACGAGATGTATTGTTACTCTTTTAACGGGTCATAACTTTTTTATACGTACTTGTATGATATCTTTAAGCAAACTAATAGATTTCTCTTTCATTTTTACGTAAAAAAGGCATACTTGGTAGAAGTCACTGCGAGCAACCGTTCTCGAGAAATAGAATAAAAGAAAATAAATTACATTTATTTGCATATCGTTATGCCCATATCAGAGTTTGATAAAATTGCATTTATCTTCTAAACAAAGCCGAAATCAAAAAAATTATCAAAAGGTATTACGCATAACGGTGTTATCAAAAGAGAAAACGGCAGTGGCGTACATATTTTTTGTGCCGCTTAAAAATTGTAACACCCTGTATCTCCGAAACAAAGCATTTTACAGTATACAGGGTATTTCAAAACAAATGCGATTCCTTGTTTAAAATGAGGGGTAATTTGATATATAAACGTTGGGTCAAAAGTCAACTATTAGGGAGTTATCGCGGTACAAATAGGGCGGTAAAATAATGTTTTTATTTTTCTATCTTAAAAACGAAAAGTGATAGAATAATGAAATTTTGTGGAAGCATTCCTGTTATGAAAAGACACTTTTTGCATATTTTTTCACTTTTTTAAAATGAGTGGAAGGGGTTGAAATAGACTACCTCTGTCATTCTTGTTAGCTAAATTTAAAGAAAAACTTACGCAACGACTTGGAAAAAAATAAATTAGGATAGCCTGGTTTATTTAGAAACTTTTTTATTTCTCGAGAAAATTATTTAGAAAAAAAATCTAGTTGGCCGCTGTCAAACACTACTTTGTACTAATGTTGTTAAATTTTCTTCTGAACAGTCACATTTTAAAAATGATTTATTAGCAAACATTTTTGAAACTAACCTATCCTCTATTAATGCATAAATTAAATCGTTCTTTAAAAATTATTTTTTAAATATTGTAACTCAAATAAAAACACAACGTTCTACGCAGAAGCGACTACATTTTTTATAGCAAGTGCCTGCCTTGCGATGTAATACATGCATTTATCCTACGCATCATTGGATCCCTAATACGCTGAAATACGTCAGGACTATTTCTTATAACATCACATGATGCAATTATGCGATTTCTCAGGTCTTCGATATCATGTACTGGGGTAGTGTAAACTAATTCTTTCAGATATCCCCAGATATAATAATCCAAAGGATTTAAATCTGGGGATCGAGACGGCCAAAGATGAGGCCCACCTCTTCCTATCCAGCTATTTTCATAGGTAATATTTAAATTCCTACGTACATTTAAGCTGAAATGTGTTGGGGCACCATCATTCATGTAATGCATGTCTCTTCTAGTTCTCAGGGGTAAATGTTCTAGTACAGGAGGCAATTCTTCTTTCAAAAAATAAAGATATGACTCACCAGTTAATCTTAAAGGGAGAAAATGTGGCCCAATTAAATGTTCATCGATAATTCCTATCCAAACGTTAACGGAAAACTGATATTGATATCTAAATTATGTTATTGGATGTGGATTATCTTCAGCCCATACATGCTTGTTATGATAGTTTTGAATAGCATCTCTTGAGAATTTTTGAACAAAAAAAGGGTTATCGGTATTCATTTGGTGAAACCATTAGGAAAAAATCATTCTCGGTTCAAAGTTCAAATCAGTATTTCATTCCGCTGCAATTTTCCTGGTTCGGGTGTTCGAACTTCGCCGTGTCGGCCGGTATCATAACTTCTTTTTTCGAAAATTCCAAATTCATGAAGCCTTTGATAAAGCCTGGTGTTTGGGACACACGTCATATTTCTGTCGTGACCCAGCACAAAAGTAAAAGTAAATGCGTGGAACTCAATTCTAGGAATTAATGTAACGTAATACTAATCTAAGCGGCAACGCCGCATTTCGTGGTAAATCATTATGTGTTTATTTAATACCTAACGGTAAAAAATAGAGAAAAGTACATTATATTTACATGCAATATACTTGGCAATACCGCATATTACAGTAATGGCAACGTTGTACAAATCCATGATAATATAAGTTTAAATCAAAACCTTATGCATAAAAAATCTGTCTGATTTTGTATTATTCTCCAGCACGCAAATGTAAGTGCGATATAAGCCACGTGCATGGTAACAGCAGATCTGTATTCTCATTGGCTAGCAACAGTATTTTGACGTGAAACAAGCCATTTTGGATTGTGACGTATTACGACCTGATTGGTCAAGATGTCGGGATGCGGTACGAGACTGACAATGTTTTGTCAACAAAGCAGTGTCACACTGAAACACAAAGAGTTAAGTTGCGCTCCGTGGACCGGTACAAACTCCACGTAAAAACGGTCAAAAGTATGTGAGAATAATAGTCTACGATATTTAAAGTTAGTTAAGTGGTTGTTTGACGAGTCTAGTTAGAAATGTGTTAGTAGGTCATACCCATGCTAGGCGATAAAATGACAAAGTGATTAATCTGTTAATAAATAGTTATGCAGTAAAATTCAGAAGAAATTTTATTTTCCAAGTAAAGCAAAGTTTTGAACCAGTTGACTTGTGGATACACAGGTTAAAGTTTTTAGTGTCGTTCATTGTTACAAACGTGTTTGCACACCTGGTAAGCATGCTGTGATGAAGAAGTCTACGATTAGGATATGCTTGTACATAAAGACGACAAGCTTCTAAGGAATTTCCTTTTGCACGCCTGTACATAAAATGCAATATATATCATTTCTGCATCAGTGTAATTAACCATAATTGTTCTATTGATTTTATTAAAACTCTTATTATTGCACGATTAAATAGATCAGATAATAACTTTTTGATTAGATTAATCGTAAAATATTGTACTCAAACTGAGCAATGTCAAATAAAGCAATATTAGAAACGTTTTAAAAAGTGACAGCGGCTAACTAGATTTTTTCTCTAATAAATTTCCCTATCCCGACATGTAATGCTTTATATTTTTTTTTTTTTATTTCAAATCGTTGCGTAAGTTTTTCTTTAAATTTAGTTAACAAGAATAATAGAGGTAGCCTATTTCAACCGCTTCCACTAATTATAACAAAGTGAAAAAATATGCAGAAAATGTGTTTTCATAGTAGTAATACTTACACACAGAATTTCATTATTCTATCGCTTTTTGTTTTTAATATAAAAATAAAAACATTATTTTACCGCCATCTTTGTACCGCGATATCTCCCTAATGGTTGACTTTTGAACAGTGGCGTGTCCAGACTTTAACATAATGGGAAGCTGTAACCAGGGCCGACGAAAGTGGTGCGCCGAAGGCGCTGTTCCTTGCGCCGCAGGGGAAAATTTTTTGGGTGCCACGCCCTTTTTTGGGTAAATCTTGACAAATTATTACGCATATGAAGTGCATCAATTTAAAATATATTTTTAAATATTTTAATAACAAAAAATTTGAAATTTTTTCCCCATCATATTTCGAATTTCCGGGTCCCCTTCAAAAACTCGGGCCCGGGAGGATTCCCCCACCCCCCTCTCGACGGCCCTGACTGTAACGGAAAAGCGGAGCCATGACTAAATTTTGTCAAAATATTAAATTGGTCATATAAAATTTGTTATCTTTAACTGAGGCTATAACCCATTGTACTTATACCTACACATTTAAAAAAAGCCATTCACAAGTTCTATATGATTCTTTTTGAAAATGTCTAATATAAAGTTTAGTTTTTTTTGTTAAATTAGGAATAGATGGAGTGGGCCTACCATTGGATATAATTTGTTGTTTTTTTCCTCAAAAATATAAGTGGAAAATCCTTTTACCACTATCTGACACACAATACACTCACACAAAAGTCTATTTTCACTTTCAGCTGAACTTGAACTAGCAACAGGATCCATAATTAAAATAATAATCTGTTTGAAAACAGCGTACTTTTCCCAATCTTAATGCACGGTTTTAAATTTTGCCTACACACGCGTCACTCTAATTTGTTTCATGTAGTAAAACAATATACCAATGAAGACTAAGGTTCAATATACGGCAATACGCTGCTTTTCCACTAGCTTCTCGCTCGCGATCCGCGGCCACTGAACTCCCACCACTGCAAAAACAAAGCTAATTGCCGACCGATCTAAAAATGTCCCCGGCATGCTTGACTTTCCGGAACTTTAACTCATGCGCAGTACGTCGGATTTCTACGATTTCTTGATATTTGACGTTTATATTGTTCAGAGCCGGTTGTCACTTAATTCTTAATTTACACAGTATTTCGCGTGTTAATTGTGAGATTTAGAGCGTTATTTTTAGTGATTTTTAGTTATTTCTAGTACTTTGTGGAAGTTTCGTTAAAGATTTATTTAGATTATAGTGCAGTTACCTTTTAGTGTAAGTTTATGATGAAAAACAAGTGTATGGTGTTGCTTTGCAAGCCAACGACCCAAATTCAGTTCTTCAGGTAAGTACCTAGGTTACTTAAAATAATTTTAAAATTGTATCCCCGCATAGAATTTACCTTGCTTTCAACACAATCATGTATTTATTAAGGTAAGTGTTTTTTTTTTGAATATTTAAGCAGTTCGTGGGTATTACCATAACGTTCAAATACTTTACAAAAATATATCCGATTTGAAACTGGACACAGTTTTAACTAGGGATAATAATATGTTATTTGTGTCCAACTTGTTTACTGATTTTTGACAAATTAAAAGAAGCAAATTTGTTCCATTACTTTTAGTGGTAAACCGGTGGTAAACTAACCTGGACTAACAGTTCAGATTATGTTGTAAGAGATTTGATTTACTCAGAGGATCAAAGGATCTAAAGTCTTGCGTGGGATATCCTTTTATAGTAAAAAATGCTTTCCTGAACATTGTTGCTTGTCCAAGCTAGATCATTTTAATTCTTCGCCTAAAATGCAATGCAGAGAGACCTAAATAATATGTACATATGTCCCCATATATTATATAAAGACATGTTTGCAGATTGACTGCAGCACGACATGATGCATGGTTAAGAGCTCTAGGAAGAAACCCCAATATAGAACATCTTAGTGATGGCAATCGTGTTTGCGGATTACATTTTGCCCAGGATGATTTTATTATCAAAAATAAAAGGGCACACCTAAAACCAGGTGCCATTCCAACTAAGCAATTGGGTCCTCGTAAGCCTCTAGCTGCACTTCACAATACATGTTTAATGACAATTAGCAGGTAAGAAACTTCTATAACTTATTTAAGGCTTCCTGTAGTAAGTATCTGTCTTTAGGTGTAAAACATGTTGTTGTAGTTTTTTGTCCAAGAATTATACATTTTCATAGCTTCAATGTATAATTCATGAAATATTTTTAGTGTGAAAAAAGTACTCATATCCTTACTAGTTATGTATTTCTTTTTTATCGTAGACTTCATCCATTTAAATGGGCAGTAATATGTGCATGAAACTGTGAACATAAAATATAATAACAAGTTACAAAACCTATCTAATAAATAAATGCTAACCTACTCCAAGTGATCTAAAGGAAGTACAGTTTAATATTGTTTAAAAGTTTTTTTTTGTGTTTCCAACATTATAGTTTTGTACTTTGTACAAACTTACAGCAAGGCATTAATTGGTAAGGGTATTCGGAAAATGAGTTATAAATCTTGGAGAGACAATTTCGCTTGATAAAGTAGAGGTAAAAGAATATGCCATATAACATAGAATGGACTAAATATTTTTTAAGTTACATCCTGTCAAAGTTTTTTTTTCCCCCTTTTTTTAATACCTATATATCGTGCTTATCTCATTACTTTTGAAATAAATACTTGGCGCAGAGCCTCTTGATTTCTATCATTTCCTTACAAAAAGTTTGTGGAGTATGCATTTAATTTTTCGCATATTTTTTAAAAGATTATTCCCCATCTGAATAATTCTTACCCCTTAGTGGCAAATTAGATTTAAGGATTTTATAACCAAAGCAAAAAATATAATTGATCATGATTCAAATTTCGTGAAATCTGACAATGGGGTGTCTTGAAGGTATAAGTAAATAACAATTTTTACAGTTTATTTGTTAGTTTTTATTTTAATTTTTTCGGTTTTTATGGAATTTTTAAATCACTTACGTAAAAAATATTAAAATTTCAATTGTTGTTACACTATTACCACGTCGAATCATTGCTCTAAGTTTCCTAACAAATTTTCCGATTACCCTATATAATTTGTAGAACAAATGTTTACATACATTTATGTTAAATTCTGGGTTTCCAGGATTATATTTCGGGAGTAAAGACAAAATTTATTTTCACATCTGTGACATCTTAAAAAAAATATGTTATAGCGGACAGCAAGAAATCCCGATGGTCTTTAGACATCCTATGCCTTCAATTCCTTATCACGAGAATATAACTGCTGTGCCGTCAAATTTGTATGGTGGGGATACTGTTGAAGAAGATGGAATAAGTTTTGAACACTTCGAAATTCTTGTAGATAATCAAGAAAACCAAGAACTATTGGAGAAGTAAGTATTAATATTGTGTTCTTGTGTTATTTACAAGGTTGGAAAAAACCCGGGTTTTTTATATAAAGCCCAGCCCACTGGGCTTTTTTGGGTTTTATAAGCGGGTTTAATTGTTTTTTTTTTTAATTCTATCAAGATTTTAATAAATTAATAGAATCATTTATGACATTTATGTAGTAGTAGGATCCCCATTTTTTTCTTCCTATTTTTGTTAGTTTTGTGTTACGTTTATTTTTTATAGCAATGTGTTTTATTAATATGTTTTATTTTTTTACAAAATATAAAAATGTAAAATGTAAACAGAGTTTCAGTTTAAGAAAAAACATTCAAAAAACATAGTTTAAAAAAAACACCGGGTTTTTTTAAGTGGGTTTTACCCAAAAAAAAACCACTGGGTTTTTTTGGGTTACCCACTGGGCAGCCAACCCTGGTTATTTATTGGTTATTTTTTTTTTAGTGTTTATAGCAATATTTACATGTAATTATCATTAAATGAAAAGCTACTTGCTAATTTTTATGAATGCTGGTTCCTCTATTATAATATGATTAAATTGGACAGAAATATAAGTAACACAGCACATGCCAAACAGTTTTTGAAGGAAGGTAGCAATTCTTTTGGACGTATTATTATCTAATATGTGTTTTTGCTGCACGTCCAATGCCTTACCTCTAAGTATGTATTAGTTGATCCAATTATGACCATTTTTTAAAAATCATTTATTAATTTTTGTGGTCTGTTTGCAAAAGAGCTTAGCATAAAATTATAAACACAAGTATTGGCAATTGTAAAAAATGCACTTACATCGAAGTTGGTATTTAAAAAGGTGATTTTTTTGTAGTTCATCCTCGGATGTTCTGTCAGCGTATTCGACTGAAGATGAGATGAATGTGTACAGTAGTTGCCTTATGATAATTTATATCCTGCTGGGTATATTTTTGTTGTGTTCATTAAACAACGATACAGAAAGTCTCCAATTACGACAACTGAAGAGGAAATTGCAAATAGTGACAAACTCTAGCAGTGACAGCGAAGGCTACGAAAGTATCATAAAAAGGGCTAGAAAAGATGTTAAAACTATTCATACGTATAGGTAAGGCTTGTCCAATAACGTTCCTGCATTTTATAATAGCAATTTTTGTCAATTAGAACCCTGTATATTAGATTAAAAAATATATATTAATGACTTAATGATTAAAAGCATTAGGTAACCTTTCCCCAAGACAGATATTCAAAGACCAATTCATGGATTATGTAAAGAATTCTGTTATATTTGCATGTACAGGGATTTTGTTAAAAAATGACGCAACCCCTTTATACAGGGTTTCCCAAATGAAGGGGTCATACTTAAAAGGCGTAAACTATGTGCCAAAATAATCACATTTTTTCCCATAAAGAAATCTGTCATAAGGGAGCCCTGAAGGTGATTTGTTTAATCACCGACGAAACTATTTATGCAATTTGAGTGTGATAGTCAGCTTTATGGGATTGATATCGTCGTCTAAGTATGACCCGTAAATTTGGGTACACCGATGTCTTCAATTGCGTATTTATTTTTTAATTAATACAATTTTTTTTACCAAAAATCCAGAAACTGTCGTCGAGAAGTTACGTACTGCCAGATTAACAAAAAACTAAAAGGGTCCCAAAAAAGAATACAACGCCTCTCCCAAAAAGTAAAAAGCTTGAAGCAAATTGTATTACACTTGCACCAAAAAAAATTTTGGAACATGATGCTGTGTCTGTTCTGGAGAAATCGTACACAGGAATTCCGCTAATACTTTTAAGACGAGCACTAAAAAACGTTACCCTAACTGACAAGAGTAAAAAACAAACAAGAGCAGAATTTCCCCCAGAGCTGAGGAGTTTTGCTCTAACCCTTCAATTTTATTCCTCCAAGGCGTATAATTACGTCAGAAGAGTATTTAATTTAGCACTGCCTGCTCCATCTACAATAAGAAGTAGGGTACGAAACGTTAATTGTGAGCCAGGCTTTTCCGATTGTTCTTTCACAACATTAAAGAGGACTGTTGAAGAAAATAAAGTTAACAACAAACTGACAATATGTACTTTAATGCTTGATGAAATGGCAATAAAGAAGTTTATTGAATATAAAGGAGACAAGACATGGGGATATCCGGACTTGGGAACAGGTATTGTGACTGATGATAGTATGAAATGTGCCACTGAGGCTTTAACATTAATGGTTGTATCCATTAACGCCAGTTGAAAAATTCCAATTGCATATTTTCTTATTTCTTCATTGGGAGGGCAAGCTAAAGCCAACATTGTAAGTGAGGCCATCAAGAGATTGGAAGCCATTGGCGTAAAGATTGTGTCATTTACATGTGATGGCCCAAATGTCAATTTCGCAATGCTACAACATCTTGGGGCAGATATAAAGGACATAGACTGTTTAAGACCATACTTCAAAACTACCGAAACGTCAAAAGCATTTGTTATATTGGACGCCGCACATATGCTAAAGCTAATTAGAAATAATTGGTCCAACCTTGGGTTATTTTATGACGAAGATGGAGAAGAAATTAATTATAATTTTATAACCAAACTGGGAAAAGTTCAAGAGGAAGAGTTTTGTCGTTTAGGTACAAAATTACGAAAAACTCATCTAGAATGGCGAAGTTATAAAATGAAGGTATATTTTTTTGCCATTAGCAGTTGGCATACTGATCAAGTAAAAAAAGTTAATTAACAGTTTGAGCTTTCATCTATAAAATATTATGTTTAATTTGTTTGCTTTATCTTTCCATAATGAAAAGCACTTTGTACAAATCTAATAATACCAGTAATTATGTTGCAGGTCAACTTGGCTGCTCAAACATTGAGCCGCAGCGTTGCCGACGCACTTCAATTTTTGTCGGAGGTGCACCCGGACTTCAGAAATGCGAAAGCGACCATACAATTTCTACGCATAGTAGATGAACTCTTTGACATGGCAAATTCACGTAATCCATTTGGAAGGGGTTCGAAATCACCACTACAAGAGGCCAACAAAGAGTCGTGGAAACCCCAAATTATAAATCGAGTTAATTATCTGAAGCAACTAAAAAATCCTCAAGGAAAATATATTCATTCTACAGTTAAGAAAACCCCAATAAAAGGAATGTGTATTACCTTGATGTCATTATTGGGACTGTATGATGATCTAGTTGGTTCTCAAAATTCCCCTTTAAATTACCTTCTAACATATAAATTTAGCCAAGACCACCTCCAATTATTTTTCTGTTGTGTGAGGTAAGTTATCTTCTTTATCTTTTGGGTTATTTTTTTTTCTATTATATGTATTATGTACTAAGCTTTCTTACAACATTATAATAATTACCCTCATTAATTTATTACATTCAAATGAATAATCCAAATGTGTAATAGTTTACTTCACATCCTTGTTTCAAAAAGTTTTTAGTCAGTATTAAACACAATTAATGCTGATAACTATTTTGAAAACAAATTCAAGAAATTTTAATGTAACACCAGTAATGTGGCAGGATAAGGGTTAACATAATAAATATAATTGAACAAACGGCAGATTCCTATTGTTTATTAAAAATGTTTTAAATTATTGTTCTGTTCTATGGATCTATATTACTCTTCCTATAATTATTTTTAGGGGACGAAATAGGTGGAATAATAACCCTACTGCATATCAATTTTATTATACCTACAAAAGGATGGCATTGAACATGGACATCAAATATATAAATGGAAATTGCGTTTCCTTTGACGATGCGCACATATTAACAACAAGTAGTAAGAAGCAGATTATACCATCATTGACGGTGGATGATATGCTAATAGTAAAAAAATACAATTTAGATCTGAACGACCTTTTCATTAATGAGGATGATATTGAAGGTGTGGTAACACTGTTACCTAAACTAAGTGAACTTTCTGAGAATGTAGTTGCATATATTGCAGGATTTGTGATAAGAACCTTAAACAAATCTATTAAGTGTCAGGAATGTTTAGAGTTTTTTATTACAAATCGTCAAGACGACCACGTTAGCAGTTTAAGATTGTTTCACATTAAAAATAGAGGAGGTTTAATAAAACCCAAAAACTATCTAGTCAATGTTTGTTTCTATATAGAAAAAAAAATAAGACAGGTTCTTCTTCTAACAAACCAATTTATGCCGAATGACTTAAATTTTATCACTGTATTTAACAAAGAAATATCAATGTTTCTTTTTGAAAATAATTATTTACACGGTATAGATAAGCACATATATTTAAGTTCATTTGGTGAAGAATGAAAGTAATTAAATTAATAGCAAAAATATATACCCGCATCAGATTTTTTAATGTTAGCAAAGAGCAAACTCTACATTTAAAAGGACCAGCAATCCGCAAAACATATTCAAAATTGATTTTGTTTCATCATCAGTAAAGTGTATATCTATTATAGATATTTGTGATAATTGATTTATACATGGTTTTCATTTTACACCGAACCACCCAAAATACCCAAAATACCCCCTGATTTTCAGCGAAATAGGATGTGACAAAAAACACGTCAATTTTAATATCCAGGGGAAAGTTTAACTACAGATTTGATAGAATTTTACTATTCACCTCTAAACCTCCAACCAACCTCACATTCAAATGTCACATCGCACTACCTATCGAGTGGTACATCGTTGCAAAAAGCAATAAATTGCCTATCCAACTGTGCCAAGAGAAGTCAAATCGTATCATCGGTCTGCGAGTTGCAAAATGTTAATGTAAAATTGAAGGATATATATTGTTATTATCTTGACAATAACAAGTGATATATCTTGTTTTTATCTTGATATTGAACACTTAATAAAATAATTTGTTTAAACTAAATTAATTGGTTGCATTGTCATTACATTTTCCCACCTCAATTTCACTTCTCTTGGCACGGTTGGTTAGCCAATTTAATACCCTCTGCAACATTGTATCACTCGATAGGTAGTGCCATGTGACATTTCAATGTGAGGTTGGCTGGAGGTGTCAATAGTAAAATTCTATCAAATGTGTAATTAAACTTCTGCCTTGATATTAAAATTGATATTTCTTGTCAAATGTTATTTTCCTCAAAATAAGGAGTTTAATTGCTTCAAATTGTTTACTTACCTTGTGCAATATTTCCTTAATCCTTGCATATTTGTAATAGCAATTCCAAGAAGATATTATGACATAATCATTAGTTTCGTGTTGTAACGTTTAGTACTACTTATGTTTTTACACATACATTATGTTAACACCTTAATATTTTTTCCTGTAATTTCGGGCACGAAAAAAAGCTCTAACATCAATTATTGATATCATATAGTTTATTGGTGCTAAAGTTTTCGGACGTACACAAGTCAAATCCACATGATAAAAACACGTTACCAATTAATAGATGTTTGTTACCGATATATTTATGCTAGTAGTAGTAGTAGTAGGTGAGGGGAGGCACACGGACCTGCAAGTAGACCAAATGCGATCCTTTTTACCTATATATTTATGCTAACTTTTGTGTTCTTTCAATTAGGTTTAGTTGGAATAACGTTTTTTTTATTAATTTTTCCCGTACTTATTAATATATTTGTACTTTGCAATACTAGTCATGGTTGCCTATTTACTTTCCAGTGCCAATGTATGAATATCATCCTAATTCACGGCGCACATTAGTTATATTGAATGTCTAGTAGTGAAAAATTTTAAAATGCTTTTCACGTCTTGCCACCCTAACAAAATAATTCACAATATATCTAATTATGCATTAATATTATGTGTTTCGTCAATACGGCTGCTATTTTACTGTTGCCTCCATATTTCAACGTAAAAACCTTTATTTGTGTTTAAAGGTTACATAATACATCCAAATACTACTTTTATTACCCCTCTTTTGTTTTTTTTTAGTGTGCTGATCATTGACATTTTTTCTACTAGAACCCTAACTGTAGTTTTATAATATAAATAAATATATTAACAGCATAATTGTTTGTTTCACTGTTTTATAGTTTTTATAATGCGCTGCATTCGGGCTTTTCACAATTATATGATAACATATTTACTTTCTCTCCTACAAAGTGCCAAGGCAAGACAAATGCACATGGTTATCAAGTCTAGTATAAACATTTAAAATCTCCATTCTGGCTTACTTTTAATCCGAAAAGAAAGTAATTTTCTTGCAACTTTCGTCATATGTTGTATAGAAAATGATGGGAGACCAGACCAGGCGACATAGGGCACCTATTATGGTGTTTAGAGCAACCACTATTACTTACGAAACTATGCCAGAAACTAAATTGTAATTTAAAATTTCAATTTCTATATTTACGCCCCAAAATACACAAGTCCTGAAATTTTCATAATTTCTTGCAGTGTATTGCTTCTTCGAGAAGATTGATGCCTTACATCTTCTTATATTTCATATTATAACAAGATTTAATATAGTTGCTTTTTTTTTATAAATCAATACCTATTTCAACATATTATGTTAAATAATTATAAAGCCGGACCTGACGTACACGCGAACTGCGCAGGCCCAGAAGTTCCGGAAAAGGCCGCATGCTGGGGACATTTCTGTAACACGGTATTAGCAATATATTGGTTATATATATGTGGATTCGCCCGATTTACAAATAAAATTTAGGACAATTTTAAAAATTAATTGTAAGTCTAGTAGGATTGTATTGGATTATTTCTTTTTTTAAGTAAATCGTTTAGGGGAAGCTGTGCTTCCCTAGCTTCCATGGTAAACACGCCACTGCTTTTGAACCAACGTTTATATATCAAACTATCCTTTATATTAAACAAGGAATGGCCCCCTTAAGTTTTTCGCATTTGTTTTGAAACACCCTGTATATTTATTTGGGATATAAATTAATTTCCCTTTTTTTTTTAAACTGTGACTTACAACAAATATACATATTCCAAATTGATCACTAAAATAACAGCCACAATTAATAAAAAATAAGTCTGTTTTTGGCAATAAATGTTTTAAGTAAGTTTTTGGTTTTAGGAAAAATTTTACATTTACCAATAATGATATTCAAATTTGGGTTACTGCCATAGACATATAATAAAGGAGAGACAAAATTGTTTACCTTTTAACCCGATCACACACCGTTTTAATCAGAAATCAATGTTGGCGAACTTCTGCGGATTGCCCTAGATCTACCGCCTGTGTTTGAAAACAAAGGGTATTATTACTTATATTAAATCCATCCTTTTTGTATGAGTAAGTAAGAATATTATACTAAATTATTTGCGTGTTCTTTTCCTGAATGAAGATAATATAATTTCTGCTTTTAAAATTATTTATTGTTTCCTAATTACACTAAGCAATAAGTACAAGGAAATACCTGTGGCAACGCTGTACGGACGTATTTAACACGTGCGACGCGAAATCTTATATGATTCATTCATGTTATTCCTTTTGCGTGGAAAGATAGTATTACAGTGTTGCTGTGCTGTGTTTGTGCCCTTTTGCGATTTTTGACTGATTTTCAGTGTTTTTTTTTTGGTAATAGAACTATTGAGAGTCTTATTAGCAATCTAAAATGGTTCGCCAGTGCGTTTGTAAAAAAAGTGACTATTCTAACCCCGGATTGATATTTCGGCGGTAAGTTAGGTTATGTTTTTTTTTTAGCTTAAGCAGTGCGGTGGTTAATTATTGTATATAATTTAATAAATTAAACTGCAGAGACATTTTGTTTGTCAAAAAAGAACAATAAGAATAATTCTTAATCTAAGCGTAAGAGAATCATGCAGAGGCAAATTTAAACAACATAAACTGTTGACAGTGTCTGCAGGATACATACAAGAGAGTATATTATTATTCGTTAGACATAAACACCTTTTTGAGATTAGTGAGTCACAAAGAACTTATGCAACACAGACTCTAAACTACACATACCCTAGACATAGGCTAGCGATGTATGAAAAGGGTGCATATTAGCAATATATTAAAATCTATAACTCTTTGCCAAATTTATTTCAATTAGTAGTTTAATTGTTAACATTATGGAACCATATACCGTTGAAGTATATTATAGACATTTGAGTAATTAGAACTTAAGATAGCCCATATTTTGTGTGACACTATTTTATTGTATGCTGGCATACTGTTAAAATAAAAAGTTTATTTATTTATTTACTGCTACGCAGTGACGTGTGGCAATTAAAATGCATTGGCCACCAGGTTAAATGCGATAAAATAGAGTAAATATGTGTTAAGCAAAACTGCTAATTAAGCATAAAGACAAAATCTAGACCTAAAAAATATATGTCGGGGAGTCTGGATCAAGTAATTATTGTTTTTCAACTTTAAGTTTTGTTTATGGTTGGATATTGATGCGACCGGGATCAGTTTTATAGATTGTTTAGTCTAGGATAATGGACAAGGAACGCACTGAAGGTAATATGTCAAGTTGGGTGGAACGGAGCCGGTAAATGAAAAAGGCGAGGGGATTCACTGAAAGGTATTGAACGAAGTACGACCGACTCCGGATCGCTAGTTCTCTGTTTCTTTATTTAATTTCTTTTTAATTGTGCTAAGTAGTTGAATTATTTTATTATGAATTGATATCATGTTGTCGAGCGTGTTGTTTGTTGTTTGAACTTAAATAATTTACATATAATAAGACAGTTAATCAATTGCATTGTTTAAGTGTTTGTTTTCCGTGCTTAACAACATTAATGTCTAAACAACAGACCTCCTGTTCTCTATTTTCGACATATACTTAAGAAAGATATAGGCTGTAAGAAAATAAATAAAAGCAGCTCGGCTTGTATTAAAGTTTATTTTGTTGTTTTCCTGCCCTGTCCTTTGCTTAAGAATAAATCTAATATAAATTAAAAATACATTGTTTCTTATAATCCCTAAAAAACCGCACGTCTCTGGCCAAGATAATAGGCGAAGGAGACCGGCAGATTACAGCGTTGCCATTTTTTAAAGCCATCTTTTCCAACCTATTTAAAGCTATGAAGTTATGTATGATTGTAAACAAATCGTGTTTTATGAATGGGATGTCCTGTCTCCTCTTTTTTATATGTCTATGGTTGAGGAAAATCTTAATTTTAATTGATGAGGTAGGACTGTGTACACTTTTTTGAAATAAGAGGGAACAACAGTCGTTTTTTTGTATTAAGTGTATAATCTTGAAATTTAAATTAGCAGAGTGCTTTCGGCCTTAGGCCATCTTCAGTGCTTCTTTGTCAGGAAACAGGAAACTTTATTGACAAATTTACTTTTCTTGAGTGGGCCATCAACAGCACAATGTAAAAACTTATTACCTATGTAAAAAACAATTAACATGTAAATTTGTAAAAAGACGAACAATTGGGACGAACTACTTTTAAATTTTGTTAAATAACCATCGTTTTTATTTTTCTTCACGTGGAACGTGTATTTGTGTATTTTTAAATAACCATCAAATTTCGACTGATGAACACAGACTTAGAGGATACTTTAGACTTTGATATTACATAATGAAAAGTATAACATACCGATCAAAAAATTTTCTAAACTAGAGTTCAAGTTAGATTTTATTTTATATTGAAAAAATTGATTTATTCAAAAACTAGAGAAAAAATTTAAATGCCAGTATTCAAAGCATTGTAAAAGGGCTCAATTTAACAGATTTAATCATCACTTATTCCTTGTCACTTACATAACTATGTGTTTTATAGACGCCATATTGTTTTTTTGTAAAATGGCTCTGAGGCCTCCATTTTGAAAGTAAATGTCAACTTGTTGTATGTCGTTGGGAAGGTGATTTTGTGAATAATTTGATTGCCTAATAAAACATACAGATTGTCATTGAAAAATAAACATTTGACGTTACTTCGGGTGAAACCAGAAATGGCGTTTATGTGTATTTTAGCAGAAAATTAAGATTTCACTCAAACATATTAGTAACCCAAATTTAAATAAAATATTTTTTAACATACCGCTGTGTTGCTTTGCACAATGATTTCGCTTACACTCAGGTTAGGCATTTATTTGTAAAATTCTCTTGAAAAATTGGTCCCTATTCTGTTCTTAGTCGGAGAGTATCACATCACTCTTGTCATCGTTTAAATATTCTATTGCTTTTAAACTTTCTAGTAGAAGCATTGTCGAAAAGTTCTAATTAAGTAGAGCAAGTGTGTTAATGGAAAAAAAAAACTATATTTGATATGGTGGTTAACTGATTCTTCATAAAAGTAATGTTCCATCCATCTTAATTGACTACATTGTCTAAAAGGTAAACGACATATTTTACATTAAAAAGCTCTTAGTGAATGCCGATTCCGGACAAATTGACATTCTGGTTTGATTCGAATTCTGCTTCCTCTGAAGAACTCTCTCGATAGGTTTTTCAAATTTAAAGAAATGATTAATACATTAGGCATTAGGTTACTAGCTAAGCATGATCAAGGACAGTAGCACCAGAACGGTAAATTATGGTGTACGAAGGAAGGTACATTAATTCTTGTTGTTTAAGACTTATTACTTGAAGTTAACTTTACAAATACGTACATCAGACGATAGATCACTTTGACATAGAGGACCACTTTTAATTTCTGCTACCCTATATTTTCCATTATTTTCCGAACATTTATATAGTCTTAAACTATTTTTTTGATTTCCTATTTCGCCATTTTCGCTTGCGCTTTCAGGTAGGACAATTCTCTTTTCCAAAGGTAAGTATTTGCTAAATTGCTTTTTCATTTCGGTATCGATTGTTTTTTCATATCCATCGTCAACAAATACAATATTCGGTACTTTGGATTTTTCTTTCATATCTTGAGAAATCTAAAAATAGTGTAAAATATGGATGTAGGAAAATTCCCCGAAAACAATTACTCAGGATTACAATTGGATATAGCTACAGCAAACAGGGAATCAAGCGGTACAAACAGAAAAGCTGAGAAAAACAGTTAAAACGAATTCATCAATTATCATCCAGTTTAGATTAGTTTAAATGGTGCGATATGATAAGATTATCTGAATATCATCATTCTCTTTCAACTGATGCTCAAAAAGATATTTAATGAAACACACTTTACCATTAAAACGTCGTTTCAACCCCGGGTCTATTAATTGGGAAAGAAATTGCGTAACAGGGGCTAGAATATAAATATATATTTTAAATTATATTTTTTGCACACAACTAACACAAATTTTAAAAGCAGTTAAAACAGTCGAAAAGTTTAACTTTGACTATCTTATGGACGGAAGAGGGTCGTCCAGGCCAAATTCCGAGAAGTTGGATAAGCACACATGGATCCACCGCGCGCTAAGCGACGCTATTTTTCGCAAGGGGGACGGTGAATATAAATAGGCCAGCGCCATGCAGGTAAGGAGATTTAAATTTTTCACTTGACAGAGTTAGGTGGTTACGCTGCCAGACAATTTGTCAAATCTTGTTTTGAAATTTTAAGTGCTTGTCAATATCGAATTTAAATTCTGTCCCAAGGTTGAGTACGATTGTTAATAGGTTGCATAACGCTGAAAAGTGAAGTGACAATAGCTTTGCCGAGTTAACTGTCCGGCCGAGAGATCCGAAGTTAATGTACGGAAAGTGGTTGTCAGCAATAGCCAATATCGAAAATTCAGCGATTATAATTATTGTAACCAAGATAAGTAACAATCCATAATTATTTTATCATCATTATAGTTATCTTTTAATTTGGGGAAGTACCATAATCATAAAAATAAAACTAGGGGGAAAGGAAAAGCGTTGATTGGAGAGTGACGAACAAATAAATTTTCAGGTATGTAAATGGGTAATTTGGGTAAACTGTACACTAATATAAAGAATATTTAACTTTTTTTTTGTCTCAATACCGATTCTTAAATGTGGTTGTCCTAAATCAATAACTCTCTCTCGCTTTCAAAGTAAGGGTCACACTAATATAGGTCAAATATATTATGGGCACACTTTGTGCCGTAACCAGATGATGGTCTGTCTGTCTTTCAGAGGTGGAAGAATTCAATAGTACTTATTATGATGTAGTATAATATTACAAAACATTACGACATAACCTGCAAGGTTGGGGAGTAATTATTTGACAATGATGGGTGATAATCTTGTTAGAATTTTTTATTTGGTGCAAAGTATTTAATATAATAATAGGTACCACTAGAGCATTAGGGTTATACTTAGGAAAAGACGTTCATTGTTTGTTGAGTAATCCTAGGTTTTAGTAATAAAAATAGCAGCTTAGGACTCTTAAATTATTTAATATTGATTATGATACAACATATTAGGTTGCGATTTAAGATATTTTAATTTTAATATTTTTATACCGCTTTATCAACATGTCGTTTTTTCGAACTTCTGACAATAAAGCTTATTTTGACTTGATTTGATTTAATAAATGAGATTACAGAGCTCTTTGTTTTATTTTACTATATTTGCATAAAGAAAAAATATTAATTGCTAGGGAATCATATAATTCTAAAGAGTTCTCAAGGAGGGGCATACAACTGGCAAACATACACCACCAAATGTACAGAGTAAAAATTATGACATTATCTAACGATCACAGTCAGAGTGGCCGAAATCAACAGGTGATGAACATACCTGGGGGTCGGTCATTTTCACCATTCTTAAAATTAAAGGAACCATTCGTTCTAAATGTGACCTTTAATTGAGCAGGAAAACACGTAGTATCATGATCAACCATACATCACAATATTAGGCTGGCCACAGGCGCTCAGGCCTTTGTTTAAGAATTTAGAATAAGATATTTTAACACTAATTTCGAACAAGGAAGCAGGACGTAGATAGTTTCAAGAATCCTCATATTTATTTTACGAGGAAGAACCTAATTTGAAAAGTATCGATTCAGATGTGGTCATCTGTATAAAGGTGGATTTACCAAACTTCTCGTCACCGTCCATCGTAATTTGAAGAAAAATAACGTGTGCATTTATAAGAGCTTCGTCGATGACAGCACACTTGTATCATCCTTTAC
Source organism: Polydrusus tereticollis (assembly GCA_963920685.1). NCBI lineage: Eukaryota > Metazoa > Arthropoda > Insecta > Coleoptera > Curculionidae > Polydrusus > Polydrusus tereticollis. Next base: position 111,105,076 of record OY987327.1, on the reverse strand, counting down.
TTTGGATACTCGAACATCGACTGCCAGTGCACATCTCTATGGGCAGTAAGAGGTCTCACATCTCAACAAAGACCTGTAAGAAATTCTATCTCGGGGTAAGAGTAGCGAAGTAGAATTTAACGCTAAAAAACTCAGGCAGAATTTAAGAAAAAAAGGTAATGTGTATGGACCGGATATAGTCATAGCGGGACACTCAATTCCCTGGGCTTTATCAATTAATTTATTGGTCGTTAGTTTGGATGGTCATATATCTTGGCATAGTCACGTTGCGGCCATTGCTAAGGCAGCCTCGCAGAAGCGTTGGATACTTTGCCGAACTAGGAACCTCTATACACCCCAACAACTTTTGATGCTCTATAAAGCCCAAATTCGACCATCGCTGGATTACTGTTCACATATTTGCTCCACTTCTAAACATACATATGCTCGATTTCATTCAAAGAAGAGCCATTAGCTTGATCGGTGACCACGATCTGACAAACAACCTAGAAAGCTTTGAACATCAATGGCAGGTTGGCGACTTGAGCCTCTTTTACAAATATTTTCATTGTGCTGCTCAACTGAGCTTACCCCTTGACTCAACCCTGAGCGGTACACGGTTGAAATACATGACAAGCTACTTCAGCCCACCCGTTTGTGGTTCAGCTAGGTGTTTATCGAACGACACTGTTAAAAATTCTTTCATCTGGAGAACGTCGTCACTCTGGAATGACCTCCCTGAGGCCGCGTGTTCTCCAACGAGTATAATCTCCAAATATTCGAGACCTTTCCGCGCATACGCACCGCCCGCAGAGCGCCCTTAAGGATTGACGCTGCAGTTCTGTGCCTGATCATAAGAAGAAGCCACCACCACTTCTGTTCGTAGTTCCAACATGACGAATTTTTGCCCCGAATGATCGCCATAAAGTTTGTCGCGATTTTCTTTATGAATTTGTGTTGGTTTTACTAGTGACGACCATCGTGAAGTTTTTCACAAATAAAATGTCATTGATTCATTGTAACAACGTATCAAAATGTTGGTGTTGTGGTAAGGTTATGTGTTTGCTTATTATTATTTGTATATTTTGTTTACAAATTTTCAACAGAAAATATGGAAGATAAAAATCAATCTGTTTTGCATAAAAAAATGTCGAATAAACTTAACCTTCCTTATTTTTCATTTTTTGAGGTTGCAATCTTGACTTTACGCAAAAGAATATGCGCTAATTTCGTGACTGGCATCAAGAAAAACTCGCAAATTTGTTCACGAAAAGTATCGGTAGGTATTCCATAATGAAAATCTTTCCGCGAAGCGATTTCATGACGATCTAGGTGTAAAAGCCGTATTACAGTCGGCAACGAATTGCAGCAATACTTTGACCTTGCAACTCTATTGCTGCAATTCAATTGCAGGACTGTAATACATCGTGCAAGTCGTGGTGCAAGTCCATGTTTTTAAAATTGCAATATGAGCATAGATAAAGGTTTATAGGGGGAATATGAGTACCAACACCAACCTCTAGAACTTTATGTTAATAAACTTTCTAACCTCTAACCAAGAAAGTCACTAGAAAACCACCAGAATTGCAAACGCACTTGCAACAAAAATCAATCCCGACCGATCTTTTGGCAATAGCAATAGAATTGCCAAATCCGATCAGCTGTTTTCAACTGCGCATGCTTATAAGCAAGAGAATTGCGACTTGCCGATAGACTTGCCGACTGTAATACGGCTTTAAGACCCATATTGGAAAGGTGGCGTCGAGCGGCAACTGTAACGACAAGTGGCGGTGGCGAAAAGTTTTAAAAATTCACCTTTACTAAACGAAGAATCAAAACCAATCGATTTATTTTGAGGTTGTAAAATACATTTTTGGTGTAATAACTGCTTATCTTGAAAACCGGGAAGGTTTGTTTCTGGATGAGCGTTGGTTTATAATAGTGTCAGCATTTGTTTACCGCGCGACATTTTTTGCTATTCTCTGCCGAGACGTGAAACCACGTGCACTGAGAGTCAACATTAACTGGATCCCTTTTTAAAAACATAACTTTGTCAAAACATGTCTACACAAATGGAACTAATGTAGAGAGATGACGCTGTAAAAATTATTATCAATTCAAACTATAATAAAATGTTCAAAGGTAAGGAAGGTAGGTACCTACCAACATAAATTGAAAATCTATCCTTTAGCAACCTTTTGCTTCTTTTTATCTCATCACATCACCGTTTAGCTCCAGCTTCTAATTAGAAGCCGAAGTAAGCACTCCTCACCCCTGGCCTATACGATGTTGGCGACAGATGATATACAGGGTGAGTCAACAAGGTGCTCGCCTTCGATAGCGCCTAAACTGTAAGAGATATAAGAAAAGATTTTATATAAAAGTTATAGGGTTTGCAATGGAGCATAACGTAAAAATATTTTGCGTTATACAGGATGGCTCAAAAAATTGGTAAGTAGGTACTACATAAAAAATATTTTTTTTTAAAGAAACACCCTATATATTTTTTCTCTTTCTGATTCGGCTAGAAAGAATCTCTACAGTCATATTTACTTTTTTGAGTTTGGTTGCGACGTTGTCAAGTAAATAATTATTTCCTGGTATATTATAATTTTTATTTGACTTATTACAAAAATCATAGTTGCCTATGGAATCAATGAATTAAACAAAATTTTTACCATAAGTACCTTAAAGTACTTGGTACGTAACCATATCACTATTTGTTCTATTTATTATACGGGGGGGGGGGGGGAGTGTTCGTGTTGACTTGGCAAATTTCGCTAATTTAAATATGCATTATGTCAATTTTTTTAAATGGAACACTTTAAACAAAATGAAGGTAGAGAAATATTTGTAATTATAAAAATCGACAAAATGAAGTGCCACAAAAGTAAAGTAACAAATTGTGCCAACAGTATTTTATTTTACATATTACGATAAAAACCATTAAGCACATTTAATAATTACAATAGCTAGAAGTATTATGTTAATATTCGAAGAAGTAGTCCATACTTGCAGTGGAGTGTAGGTAATAAATTAAAACAACACTTCTGTCTTCCTCCACATATAATATATATTTTGAAAATTTTTAACGATTGTCCCTACATGTTACGACTATATATACAGTCATCCTCAGGGGAACTAAAAGGAATGTGTAAAAATACAAAAATAATAACAGGTACCATTTACGATTATCTTAAATGTTGTAGTCATTCATTTGAGACAACTATTAGAACCCAACTTACACTCGATATAGGTAAGTCTCTTATGGTATCTGTTATTATTTTTGTATTTTTACACATTCCTTTTAGTTGCCCTGAGGATGACTGTATATATAGTCGAAACATGTAGGGACAATCGTTAAAAAATTTCAAAATATACATTATTTGTGGAGGAAGACAGAAGTGTTGTTTTAATTTATTATGTTAATAGTTAATAGAATATCCATTATTTTTTATTACTTGCCGACAACGCCGCGGCATTGAGGCAATCAATTTTTAAACAGTATTTTCGGGAAGGTTTGTCCAAACTTCATTGATTTTATTTACCAATGATTGTTTATCTGGAAATAAAATAATTGTAAACGAATTCCACGTTCAACTTCTTCCCATAGATTTTCAATGGGGTTAAGGTTTGGGGATTGTGCCGGCCACTGCAAAATCCGAACGTTATTTTCTTGAAACCACTCTTAAACAATTCGTGATGAGTGTTTTGGATCATTATCCTGTTGGAAAATAAAACGCAACGGCATTTCCCACTCTGCATAAGGCAACATTACATTTTGCATTATATCTCTATAGACAAATCGATCCATGGTGTCATTAATGAAGTATAAAGGACCCACCCCATTCCATGAGAAACAACCCCATAGAAAAACACTGCCTTTGCCATGTTTAACTGTGGGTGTAACGTATTTGGGATTAAACCTTGTGTTAATTGGCCGTCTTACACGCTTCATTCCATCAGAATTGAAATTTTTATAACGCGTTTCATCGATAAACAAAACTTTTTTCCACTCGTCTACTGTCCAATTTAAATGTCGACGTGCAAATTCAAGCCTAGCTACTCTATTTCTTGCCGAAATAAGGGGCTTTTTAGCCGGGCGTCTACTAATTAACTTTGAGTCTATCAACCTTCTTTGAACTGTCCGTGGACTAACCATAATTTCGGGAATTTAAGCAAAAATCTAGGTGCAGACATCCAAGGATCGTTTTGAGAATTAATGCGTCTGTCTGTCCAAATTGTTGTTTTTTTCGGCCTTCCCAATGTCGGTAGATTCTCTAAATGTCCCCTTTGAATGTAACTTGAAATTATTGTGGATACGCTGTATCTTAGTAAAACAAGCCGTCTTGAAATTGTGGCTTGTATTGTACCTTCCAAGTGTGCATTCACTACTCTCTGCTTTAATTCTTTCGAAACTAGAATACCTCTTGGCATGATTAATACAGTACAGAAATATTAATTAAACATAAAATAAACTCTGCAAAAATACTTTAACCTTTACTTTTACTAAAACCTTTCTTTTTTAGGAAAATATTATAGTTGCTTTACTTTTGACGCATTACAATATTGTATTTGAAAGTTTACGTCAATATCAGTTCATTTGTTTTAATTGTTGGAAAAAGCTGTTGTCGCCGATAACAGAAGCCTACTTTGATATTTAAGACACGACATATTTAAATACGATATCATGCATTTAATATTATAAAATCGAGATTTCTTTCATTTTTCGAAAGTGTTGCTCTACTTTTGTCCGATAGTGTATATCAAGATGGTCATGACAAAATAAACTCTTTACCTTGACATAAGTTGTCATTATTATTTCTCTTTAAACTTATTTATATTGGTATTATATGGTAAATATTGTTTAAATTTTCTCCTTTATCACTATTTTTGATCTTGGTGTATTTTGACCATGAACTTTTCACATGCATAACTTATTGGCATGACTTATGTTTTGGGAGCAGGTGAAAGAAATTCATTTTTAGCTTTGAGGATTTGTGCCCACCAACATCCACAAAGTAGACATCCTCATCCAACTGCTTTGAGCGATTAAAAGAGAGATTTGAAAGAACAGGAAATATCGATTATGAAACACATGAACAAGTGAAGCCAACGACTAACGATAACAATAAATTAATGGCAGCTTTAAGTGTAGTTGAAGATCCTCACAAAAGTACTCGACAGCTAGGCAATGAACTGCTGTTTAGTGCATCATCAGTGTCAAGAATGCTTCGTAGTGAATATTTTTATCCATATCATATTCAGTTATTGCAAGAATTAGAGCCGCAAGATTATGAAAATAGAGTAATATTTTGGTAGTTGGCTGAAGGTATGATACAACAACAACCTCGTTTTCTTGAATATGTTATGTTTAGTGATGACGCTACATTTCATAGAAACGGATGTGTGAACAAACATAACTTCCATTATTATGATACTGGCAACCCCTTTTTTACACGAGAAACTAATTTTCAACATCGGTGGTCGCTTAGTGTCTGGGCTGGTATAATAGGAAATAATATCATTGGTCCACATTTCTTTTATGGAAACCTTACTGGTCAGGTGTTCCATTTAAAAAAAATGACATAATGCATATTTAGATTAGCGAAATTTGCCAAGTCAACACGAACACTCCGAATAATAAATAGAACAAATAGTGACATGGTTACGTACTTTTACGTTACTTTAAGGTACAGGGACATTTTTTTAAGTGTCTCACCCGATTGGCGATTTTCCTGCTGACTATCATAAAAAACAAATAACATATTTCTGAATGATTTTCGATAAGGAAGCCGAATTTGATGTCAAAAAATACATAGATTTACAAATTTGACAGATGAGACGCCATTTTGAATTTTCTTAAACGGCAACCCCCATAAATAACCACACGATTGGATTGCATTTGGCGATCCGATTCTAAAACTATATAGTTGTTGGCACTTATTTTCAGCCGTTTCGGAAATACGGGCGTTCCCAATTTGCCTCCATCGATTTTGTCTTTTAAGTGTCTCACCCCTTTAATAAATAGACCTTCTAAGCTGAACACCTTAATTTTTTTCACAGTGACATAATTTCGCGTGAGCAAGCGATCTACGCTATAGTCAAATCCGACAGATGTCAAAAAGTGACAGATACGACGCCATTTTGAATTTTCTTAAATGGCAACCCCCATAAATAACCACACGATTGAATTGCATTTGGCGATCCGATTCTAAAACTATATAGTTGTTGATACTTATTTTCAGCCGTTTCGGAAATACGGGGGTTCCTAATTTGCCTCCATCGATTTTGTCTTTTAAGTGTCTCACCCCTTTAATAAATAGACCTTCTAAGCTGAACACCTTAATTTTTTTCACAGTGACATAATTTCGCGTGAGCAAGCGATCTACGCTATAGTGAAATCCGACAGATGTCAAAAAGTGACAGATACGACGCCATTTTGAATTTTCTTAAATGGCAACCCCCATAAATAACCACACGATTGAATTGCATTTGGCGATCCGATTCTAAAACTATATAGTTGTTGACACTTATTTTCAGCCGTTTCGGAAATACGGGGGTTCCTAATTTGCCTCCATCGATTTTGTCTTTTAAGTGTCTCACCCCTTTAATAAATAGACCTTCTAAGCTGAACACCTTAATTTTTATCACAGTGACATAATTTCGCGTGAGCAAGCGATCTACGCTATAGTCAAATCCGACAGATGTCAAAAAGTGACAGATACGACGCCATTTTGAATTTTCTTAAATGGCAACCCCCATAAATAACCACACGATTGGATTGCATTTGGCGATCCGATTCTAAAACTATATAGTTGTTGATACTTATTTTCAGCCGTTTCGGAAATACGGGGGTTCCTAATTTGCCTCCATCGATTTTGTCTTTTAAGTGTCTCACCCCTTTAATAAATAGACCTTCTAAGCTGAACACCTTAATTTTTTTCACAGTGACATACTTTCGCGTGAGCAAGCGATCTACGCTATAGTCAAATCCGACAGATGTCAAAAAGTGACAGATACGACGCCATTTTGAATTTTCTTAAATGGCAACCGCTGTAAGGAACCACACGAGCGAATTGCATTTTGCGATCCTATTATTAAATTTCTTATGCCCTTAATCGCGGATCCTGTTTTTTGTAACAACCTGTATGTTTCAACATGGATTCAAATTGTGCTCATAGGTTGTCTGCATTACCAATAATCTTTTTTTCATATTATCCGTAAAGACCTTATCGTATATTATGGTGGGTCACCCTATATTAATGGAAATTATACGTCAAGAAATATTTAAATGGCGCTTTCTCTCACAATATTCACTTATGAAACCAAAAAATAATGTCAACCTATGAGAAAAAAATTAAATAAATTATATTGTTCCAGCGTTTTCCTGAAACTTAGTTATTTGGAAGATGTAGCAAAATTGGTTCCATTTTTTTAAAGGTGGCTGTGACCGTCTCTTACAAATAGATACAGGCATTTGTTTGGTTACTCCGTAGCACTACAACCCAGGGTGGGTCTTGGCTGCCTTGACTATCTGCCTCCACCTGGAACGGTCCTGGGCCATCTCCCTCCATTCTTGGTGGTCTACTCCAAGGGTAGCTAGATCCTTGATTATGTTATCTCTCCATCTAAGCTTAGGTCTTCCCAGTGGTCTTTTTCCTTGTGGTGCTTCCTCCCACACCCGTTTTATTAGTCGATCGTTGCGGCTTCTTTGTACGTGCCCTGCCCATCTTACTCTGCCAGACTTTATTTCCTGAATGATGTCAGGGCTTTGATATATTTGGGCAAGCTCTACGTTGCTTCTCATTTTATAACGGCCGGTTTCAGAGTCTCGGACGGGGCCATATATCATGCGTAGGATTTTTCTCTCAAACCTTCTTAGGAGTTCCGTGTCGCGGAGTGTCAGTGTCCACTGTCCATGTTTCACTGGCGTACGTTGCTACTGGTCGTATTATTGTTTGATAGATTATGGTTTTTGCCTTTCTTGTGATAAATTTTGATTTTAGCAGGGTTTGTACTGCAAATGTACATTTGTTTGCTTGTGTGATACGCTGTTTGATAGTTATTTGGAAGATGTAGCAAAATTGGTTCCATTTTTTTAAAGGTGGCTGTGACCGTCTCTTACAAATAGATAAAGGCATTTGTTTGGTTGCTAGGCATTATTCTTAACGATTGATCTGCCATTTTGCTAGGCGTAAATTTGTCAAAGCAGTAAGATTGTTACTTTATTATATTTAAATAAGTTTGATCATGAACGCTGCGCTTTCAAGTGAAAATAAATTCGATATGCTACGAATGTTCTTTTTCGTGGAGAGAACGCTACAGTTGCCAGAAGAAGGTATGGTTTTTCATTTCCTAAAATAACGTATTGAATATTAAAAAAAAAACGCAAAAATATTAATTTTTAAATAATTGTTATCAGTAATTATGCTAATCAAGTTTATACAAGCTCTACCAAAGGTTTTACCAAAAACTAGTCATTTTTGAAGACAAGGATTGGCCTATGGCATTGTTAGGTAAAAACAAATTTCTTGCGCTATCATTATTCTTAAGCTCTTGTTCCGACTTTTGAAAAAAATAATAGTGGGTGCTGACTATAATAACATTTTCCTTTAAAATTCAAGTCAGTTTTGCTTATAATTTAATCTTTTTTATTTAGCGTAGAGTTTCCATCGAAATCCCATATTTTGAAATTTAATTATTTTATACTGTTGAAATATAAGTTACTAACAAAAATAAGAAGTTCTATTAAAAGCTTGTTTGTAAATAAAATATTCGACGATGTTCAAAATGTAGGATTTCAAAGTTTAAATCGACCTTAAAACATTATGGAAATCTATAATTTTGTTGTATTTTCATTTCTATGTCTTGCTGGTATCTGTCTTATTTACAAGATATGTGCATAGTAAGTTAAATAGTAATGCAATTAAATTCTGCCACTATAGTTGGTTGGTCTTACGTATTATTAATAAGGTAAATAAAATTGTAAAGAATAATATATTATAATATACGAAACATTATAAAAGGTAATAGCTAGAGCCGCGGCGACAAAAATGCCTTGGAACTCCCAAACGGATAAGAACCACGTTCTTGTATAGTTCGAGTGTCGTTCTCGAATCCGTGTTGTGAAATTTGAAAAATTTTGAAATTGGGAACGCCCGTATTTCCGAAACGGCTGAAAATAAGTATCAACAACTATATAGTTTTAGAATCGAATCGCCAAATGCAATCCAATCGTGTGGTTATTTATGGGGGTTGCCCTTTAAGAAAATTCAAAATGGCGTCGTATCTGTCACTTTTTGACATCCGTCGGATTTGACTATAGCGTAGATCGCTTGCTCACGCGAAATTATGTCACTATGAAAAAAATTAAGGCGTTCAGCTTAGAAAGTCTATTTATTAAAGGGGTGAGACACTTAAAAGACAAAGTCGATGGAGGCAAATTGGGAACGCCCGTATTTCCGAAACGGCTGAAAATAAGTGTCAACAACTATATAGTTTTAGAATCGGATCGCCAAATGCAATCCAATCGTGTGGTTATTTATGGGGGTTGCCATTTAAGAAAATTCAAAATGGCGTCGTATCTGTCACTTTTTGACATCTGTCGGATTTGACTATAGCGTAGATCGCTTGTACACGCGAAATTATGTCACTGTGAAAAAAATTAAGGTGTTCAGCTTAGAAAGTCTATTTATTAAAGGGTTGAGACACTTAAAAGACAAAATCGATGGAGGCAAATAGGGAACGCCCGTATTTCCGAAACGGCTGAAAATAAGTGTCAACAACTATATAGTTTTAGAATCGGATCGCCAAATGCAATCCAATCGTGTGGTTATTTATGGGGGTTGCCATTTAAGAAAATTCAAAATGGCGTCGTATCTGTCACTTTTTGACATCTGTCGGATTTGACTATAGCGTGGATCGCTTGCTCACGCGAAATTATGTCACTGTGAAAAAAATTAAGGTGTTCAGCTTAGAAGGTCTATTTATTAAAGGGGTGAGACACTTAAAAGACAAAATCGATGGAGGCAAATTTGGAACCCCCGTATTTCCGAAACGGCTGAAAATAAGTATCAACAACTATATAGTTTTAGAATCGGATCGCCAAATGCAATCTAATCGTGTGGTTATTTATGGGGGTTGCCATTTAAGAAAATTCAAAATGGCGTCTCATCTGTCAAATTTGTAAATCTATGTATTTTTTGACATTAAATTCGGCTTCCTTATCGAAAATCATTTAGAAATATGTTATTTGTTTTTTATGATAGTCAGCAGGAAAATCGCCAATCGGGTGAGACACTTAAAAAAATGTCCCTGTACTTATGGTAAAAATTTTGTTTAATTCTATTGATTCCATAGGCAACTATGATTTTTTTAATAAGTCAAATAAAAATCATAAAATACAAGGAAATAATTATTTACTTGACAACGTCGCAATCAAATTCAAAAAACTAAATATGACTGTAGAGATTCTTTCTAGCGGAATCAGAAAGAGAAAAAATATATAAGCAGGGTGTTTCATTTAAAAAAAATAAATTTTATGTAGTACCAATATTTTGAGCCATCCTTTATAACGCAAAGTATTTTTACGTTATGCTTCATTGCAAACCCTATAACTCTTATATAAAACTTTTTTTTATATCTCTTGCAGATTAGGCGCTATCGAAAGGTGTTTTTCGGGGTCGCTGATTACGAATTTGACATTTAATTTGAAAAAACAGAATGGCGGTTTCAAAATAGCCGACAAATTTCAAAGGAACGACTCCTTCCTTTACAAAAATAAGTGTAAGAGGGTTTTCGGGGTTCCTGATTACGAATCCACCATTTTTTTTCAAAAAACTGATATCAAATTCGTAATCAGCGACCCTAAAAACCCCCGTACTACAAATTTCAACGACTTCGAAATACCCCGTACGTCAAGTTTCAGACAAGTTGAAAATATAATGGTCAATTCTGAGATTTTGCCTTTGATTAGTCGCTATATTGGATCCGCCATTTTAAATTTTAAAAATTTTACATCAGAATCATAATCAGCGACCACAAAAACTTTAAGCCAAGGTTTAATAAGAATTATTTCTTATCTACTTCTCGAGTAGGTACAGGTGGCCTGTCAGGCACATCGCGACCGAACTCGTTAGTTTTAGGGATGAAATCGACGGAGGCTTAATATGTAATCCTGAGAGCTTTAACCTAAACTGACTGAACTAAAAAATACCCACTCTTGTAACATGGCGTTTTTCTTCCGAGTTAGCTGCCCTTCCAATCCAAACGAAAATTGTTTGAGGAGTCTGAAATATAAACACGTCCGAACTTCGGAAGTTTTCCCATGATAATGTGCTCATTTCAATTAAAGCAGGAATGCTTTTTCCTGTGATTCTGTATAATTTGGGACAATCTCTGTTTCCATTTTGAATAATTTCTGGTTTGAATATTCTGAAAAGAAAAGTTTCCTAAATGTACGGACTTTTTTTAAACACAAAACGCTAATAAAATTTTTTCACATTATGATAACAATAGGTTATCCATTAATCCCTTACCTGTATCCACTTTTAAAATAACTTAAAAATCGTGTGCTCTCATTGCCTTGTGTTTCTCTGTGCTGAATTGAGCAACAGCCTAGCATATTATCCAGTTCTACAGTTTTGTAGGCTGCCACACCGGATTTTTCTGGGGTTGTATTGCCGCCGAGCCAGAAGTGAACATGATATTCTATGTTTTTTCCCTTTAGTTCTCGTATCTATAAAATTGCGCATCCTATTAAGTTTTCTATAAGTGCTGGTAACAATAAAACAAACAACTAAATTCTATATATTTATCCATAAATGAAAGAAACAGAATGCATTTTAGAACAAATACAACCTCTATAAAATATCAGTCAGACCTGAACTAACCTAAACAAAACGCAGCGAAAAAAGTCCTAGGTACTTCAAAATAAGGCATTAAAAATAATAGTAAATAATGCCTACATATGCCACTAATCATGTCATAAACAACGATCTACGGATACAGACATTAACATAATTTTATGACAAAATGATTACAAATTATTACAAATGAACAGACGTTTCTACAAACGAGCCAATAACTCAGACACATGTACAAGCACCACTAAAACGCGGAGAAAAAGAGAGATTAGGACCCCTAATCCTCCAAGGAGAAACGTTGCAGCTGACTGGGGAAGTAAATGGAGGTCATCCTGGACTTACCTGGAATAGCCACATGGAAAAGATTATCCGTAAGTCTGAAATTACTCTTGCAGTAACAAGGAGAATGTATGGAAAGAAATGGGCTTTGTCGCCCAAGATGGTGCACTGGATATACACCAGAGTAGTGATACCTTTAAGACCTTACGCATCCGTCATCTCATGGCCGGAAGTTTTACAGAAGACCTCAATACTAAAGCTAGGAAGTCTTCAGAGACTGGCCTACTTAGGTATAACAGGGGCAATGAAATCGACCCCTTCTGCAGCGATGGAGCGCCTTCATGACTTCCCTCCTCTTCATTTGACTATACAGGGAGAGGCCAGAATGGGCCTCCAACGCCTTTGGATGATGCTGCCGACCTCCAGAAAAAGCAATGTAGGTCACGAACTTATTGAAGAAATAGTACATGAGCTGGAGATGAAGATGAGATCAGACCACATGACACCACAATTTGTCCACGATACATCCTTTAAGATAAGCATTCAGGATCGAACCGTGTGGACAAACAACGAACCAGATTTTCTGTCTGGAGCTCTGGTTTGGTTCACCGATGGATCCCAGACTGAAGAAGGTACAGGGGCTGGGATACACGAGACCAAGAAAAGACTCTCAACAGTATACCAGGCAGAAACCTATACCATACTACAACGTGCATGGGAAAACAATAGAAGAACCTACCAAAATAAATGAATCTAAATATGCTCAGACAGTCAAGCGGTCCTCACGGCTCTCATGAGCCAGAGGGTAACATCAAGGCTAGTCTGGCAATGCCAAAATTAACTGAGAACCCTGGTGGCCATCAATACTGTGAAACTATTCTGGGTACCGGGTCACAGAGGCATATTTGGCAACGAAAGAGCAGACGAGCTTGCGAGCCAAGCATCAGCTGCGCCATACATTGGTCCTGAACCAGCCCTAGGAGTACCTAAATGCACAGTACGAGAAGCTATTAGGCGATGGACTAAAAGTGAATACAAAGTCTATTGGAACAGCAGACAGGGACTCAATTATAGCAAGAAAGTTATGGGGAGTATTGGTCCTAAATTCTGAAAACAGTTGCTTAACCTTAGCGGGAATCAACTAAGAATAACAACGGGAATCCTAACAGGACATGTGGCTGTCAAAGATCACCTGAACAGAATGAAGATATATAATGAAGATCTTAGCTGTAGGCTCTGCGGCAAGGATAGGGAGACTGTCTATCATATAGTCTGCCAATGCGAAACCCTGGATCGCAGGTGGTGTGTCATATTTGGGAGAGTAAAACTGGAACTGAATAATATAACCACTAAATCAGCAGTTGACGTATATAAACCAATACACAGAACCAAGATAACCAAGTGGATACAATAAATCAAAGGTTTGCATAATAGGCCTACTTATGGCCGCAGTGCTTCGGTTCAGAACGGGCCTAAGGAAAAAAAAACACTAAACGCGACATATCGACTGACAGTACTGCCACCTCTGCTGCAGCAGTAGCAAGTGGCACTAAAAAATAGTAGAAGTAGTAAAAAAGTAGTAAAAAATACGAGAAGCCGAGGGCTGAGGACAGCAACGTTAAGGAACCCAAACTAATCAAACTAATAGCGCAAAACCTAATTTATAAACGCTAAATGAAGACAGCTGAATTAAGCAAACCGAAGAGGAAAAAAAGCAGGAAGTAAGGTGTGTATGTGTAATGTGCACTAGGCCTAAGTTATCAGTGCCATGTTACGGTAGCAATGATAGTAACCTACTTATGGTTGGGATCTGAATAATTTGGACCTTAGTACACTAAACCATATTTATAACAAAAAAACAAAAGGGTATTATTAAGTGCAGCAAATATTTGAAACTTAAACAAAATGATAGTCTTATCTTTTTTTTTTCCTCCTTCTTTCTTAACTTGGTAATTTTACACTTATTTATTTTCAAGGAAGATTTTAACAATAAATAGGCAAATTTTTTTTGTGATAATTTTGTTCAGGTGTTCATTGCTATAAGTCGAAGCTTACCACAGAGTCCATCCCTGATGATTGACCGTATTGAGAAGCAGCATAAATTATGTAGGAATCGGTATCGTAAAATGTTCCATACTGATCTTTCGTGAGGGCAATAACATTCATGTTCTGTAATAAGTTAAAAATTATGATTATTAAAGCATTGTTCTTGTAAACCGAATATTTCATAGCCCGAGAAAATATATGAGTATATTGTTTCCCCCAAGGGCTATCAATCGTTGATTTCGTGCGGCTGTCAGGTATTCAATTAAGCAAATATGGCATTGTTGAAAAGGTCTTTCCGAGGGTATTAAGAAAAAGTAAAAATATATTGTAAATCTGGCAAAGTCGCTATGGCTACCGTTAAATGCGCTCACATTGAGTAATTTTTAATTTACTAGTTCAGGAGTTATTTAGTCAGAGTTTGAGAAAAAATAACTTAAGAAGCGTCCGAAAAGTAAGAGAAGAAAACAAAAAAATATTTTACCTACATGAAACATGGCTAAATGATGGGCCACACTGTGACTAAATTTTGGCAGGATGAAAATATGAAAAGTTCAAGGCAAGGTTTTCGGAAGGATTGTCCACAGGATTAAGACCGCCATCTGGAAAAGGACATCGACTTCATAACCCATATTGGAAGTTCTGAAGACTTCGTTAAAGGTGGTTTACTGATGTTCCAATCTAAAAATACAGGAGAGTATCACGAAGATATGAATGCCGATGTCTTTGAAGAATGGTTCGAGCAAATGTTGGATCTTATACCAAAAGATGCGATAATTGTATTGGATAATGCAAGTTATTACTCTAGGCTGAGGGAAAAATTACCGACAAGTGCGTGACGTAAAAGTAAAATAACAGAATGGCTAAGTTTAAGACAAATAGACTTCCATTAGATTCCTTAAAAAAAGAACTATTCGTACTAGCCAATTTACATAAAAATGCATTAAAAAAATATGTAGTCGATGAAATTGCAAAGTTACGAGGAATATCTGTGCTCAGACTCCCTTCTTATCACTGCGAATTAAACCCGATCGAACTTATATGGGCTCAAATAAAGACAGACGTCGCCAGAAAAAAACACTTATAAAATGGTGGATTTAAAACGATTTTTTAATGAAGCTATGGGTAAAATCAGTGCGGAAAAGTGGAAAAAGTGTATCGATCATGCGATAGAAAAAGAAGCGCATGCATAATAATCGAAGAAATGGTTGAACCGCCTATTATAAACCATGTTAATAAAAGTTTATCTTTCGAATCGGACATGAGAGAGATCTATTAGTTAATACTATTTTTTAAATGTAAATGAAACAATGCAGTCTAATTTTTTTACATTACATTGACTCCACTGTAAGTATGGACTACTTTTTCTATTTTTTAAATAATAATTTTTTAAATGTTTTCATATGTTATAAATATCTACGAATATATTATAATACAATTTTAGTATAGTAGGCATGTCTAAGATTTTTAATTTAAAAACTTCCCCAACACACGCTCCTAAATAAGGGATTATACCTGCTAACAATGGTAAATTCTCAAATATAACAATAGCTTGCGATAAATTCAGGGTGGAGCTACCTAAAGAATGCTCATTATTTGAATCGTTTAATGTAAACACAACAGATTTTAAGGGATGGTGTTTAAATTGTTCTTGATTGATAATGAGCATTTATTACTTCGCGCTAATTAAAGATAGACATAGATGTCTTACTCTTTTTTAAGGGTAAATTTTAATATTATTTTTTAAATATAGGTTAAATAATTCGATTGATATTTTTTTCTAGAAGTAAGTGATTGGCCCATTCCTGATGCTGTAATTTATTTTAACATAACATGGGGGATATTTCTGAAGAATGAACAAATGAGGAGCAGACTTACAAACTGCATTTTGTCCATATTTTCCATATTTGAAATAAAGGTGGCGCTGCATTCTTAATGTCAAATACTGTGTTTTTTATAAGCACTTAGACATTCAATATGCATTAGGTCCTCCTGTTATCAAAAGGGGAAAAACGGGTAGACAAACGAAATTAATTTAGTCCAGAGCGTTTGTACTTTCAAAATGCATTTTGTCCAAAAACATGGGACAAAATGCATTGTAATGGTGTTTCGGTTAATTTTACTCTAGCTGGGTGTTATCAAGCGACTTTTTAATGTGTTGTGAGCATATTAAAATAAGAGTAGCAGTTGTTTTTGTTTAAAATGGAAGGTCTAGAAGGTGAACATATTGTTGGTGATAGCGTAGATAGAGGTAGTAGAAAAAGAAAAAAGAATACAACATCACATGAAAGAACAAAACAATTAAGGTAAGTTAGGTTAGAAATTTTATTAATGTTGTGGCTTTATTTTTAAAGATATTCGAATATGGACATTAATCTTGACAATTTCAACGTAGTTTGCAATCATAAAAATGTTAACTTGGAATGCCAAGCAATGTCAAAAGAAGATATGCTAAAAATTTGTCTGAATTTTTTTGAAGATCCCAACAAAATTACACAAGACAATATAATTGCAAACTACATGGAAATTAAAGAACCAAAGCGCAAACGAAGTCGCAAACCAGATGAAAAATCTCATAATTTTTCTGTAAATTATTTTGTGAGTATAGCCATTTAAAGTGTACGTATGTCAAACATGGGGTTTTACTCTTGATCTCCCTTCTTTACAGGTATTTATTGAAGGCACTAAACAACAGGTTTGCCAGAAACTATTCAGAGCTCTGTTTAACGTTTCTCAAAAGCGAATATGCCAAAAAATTAAAATTTTCTCTCGACTTGTTAAAAAAAGAGGTGGGGATAAAAAGTCTCATAAAAATATTGAGAAATTGACAGAGGTGAAAAATTTCATAAGCAATCTTAAAGGTAAAGAAAGCCATTATGGTCGTCATAAATCTAGAAGAATTTACTTATCCGCCGAATACAGTATTGCTAAACTTTGGACTCTCTAAAATGAAGAAGTGCCTAATGACAATTTAAAAGTAAATTATAAGTATTTTGGCAGGGTATTTAATACTAACTTTAACATAGGCTTTCGCAGCCCAGCTACAGATGTATGTATTTTTTGTGTTAGAACAACAACACAAATTAATAATGCCCAGAATGATCTTGAGAGAAATCAACTACAGATCCAGTTAAAAGTTCACACAATTAGAGCCTCTCAGTTCCACAAAGTAATGAAAGAAGAAGTTCCTAATTCAATGTCTCTTTGCTTTGACCTACAGCAAGTTCAGGTTCTTCCCAAAATACCTATACAAGATGCCTTTTATGCACAGCAGCTGTCGTTTTACTTTTTTTGTGTTACAGCTACAAACTGTAAAAATCCGATTTTTTATTCATGGATGGAGCATCAAGCTGGCAGGGGAGCCACATAAATCTCTTCAGCACTGATAGATTTTTTTAAAAAGACCAATTTTTCCCCGAATATAGACACTCTTCGCCTCTTTTCTGATGGATGCGGGGGGTAAAACAAAAATAGTTTTATTGTGCACATGCTAATGTTGTGGCTACATAATTTTGCTCCGCAAACGATTACAAAAATTGAGGTAACTTTTCCGGTACGTGGGCATTCATATCTTCCTGCAGATAGTATTTTTGGGAGGGTGGAAAAGATTTTAAGACGCCACTCGGTAGTAAAAACTCCTGAAAAATATTATGAACTTTATTCAAAAGTGGGAGAAGTCAGAAAGCTGGGAACTGACTGGTCATTGGTTAATATTAAAAATGCTTCAAGTTGTTTAAAAAAAGTCGAAGGAATTAGTTCAAGTAAAAGGATAATCATTAAAAGAGAGAAGGCCTCAGGAGTTGTGGTGAAATCTGAAGTTCTATATCGATCCGATGATCCTTTAAAAAAATTTCAAACTCTGCCCTAACCTCGAAAGCGTCTGAATTGAATTAAACCTTCTGAAGAACCGCTAGGACATGAAATAAAACAAAAAAAAAATGATACTTTAAAAAAATTACTTATTTCGTTATCTGCAGACGCATGGGATGACACAGTCCCGGAGTTAAAATGGATGTCTGAAATCCTTATTGAAGAAGTTGTTGCAAATACTCATAATAAAAATGAAGTGCAAGAAAGGGATGAAGAAGCCTGTGAATGCGCAGATAATGATGCGAACGAATTTGTTTAAATTTAGAATGATAATTTTTTTTTAATAATTATAAGATTTTTTATGGTGGTAGTAATATACCACTTTTGTGTCATTATTTTTATGTTTCATTATTAAAATTTTACAAAATACCAGGGTTTGTTTTATTTATTTGACATTTTGACATTCAAACGGCATTTTGTCCACTCAGGACAAACAAAGTGCCTTATGTCCAACAGTTTTTTTGATTTTACTTGAAAATTGAACCAGCAGTTAGTTAATTCAGTTTATGTTTATTTATTTGTTTGATTTTTTTATATACTACAATAGTTAGTTGACTTATATTTTTAAGACAAAATGTTGTTTCTATAACCCTTTTAATTTTATTTTTATATTGACATTTCCATATCATCAGGTCAGGCAATTGTTTTCCAATGCACTTTACTCATAATTATCATTGTATGGTGCTGTATACAATATATAATCAAAAATAATTTAATTAGGGTTTTTGCAGATAAAATAAAGACGAACTATATATTTTTAGAATAAGGAAAACAAAGTCTTATATAAAAATCGAAAACATACAGGGTCTTCCATAAAAAAAACTAATTTGTTAATTTTTCTTAGCTTTCAGGTCTTTTGTTTATATTTTTTTAAATTTTCTAGCGGTTCAGATAAAATTCCAGAACTCCTACACTGAAAGTTTTTTTGTATCTCTTATAGGAAACCCTGTAGATAGGACCGAAAATATCTCTAAAAACCCTGTACTTCACACGTCCGGAAAGTAGCTATTGCAGTTGCAGGCTTCCAGAGCTCGCCTAACGGCTCGTAACGAAAATTACCTGCTTTGTCCTGTAAAACAGTACTTTCCGGTCTTGTAACTCCTAATCTCAGAGTATATTTTTCAGTATTAGGTATGATTAATTTGCGTGTATGACAAAATATTGGTTACTTACATCAATTTTCCACATGAGAAAGTCAGCATAATTCTTGTTGATTTTTTTAAACGCCACATCGATGTTTCCGTTGTTCCCATTAATAACACCGTCATCCTAAAATTTTAACTTAATATTAGCAATAAAACTTACTAGGTACCTAATAATATTATTTGAGTTTAAGAAGTGTGCAACGTATGTATTGTTTAGTTGGGGCGAAATTCAGTTTTTCCGTGTAGGAATTCCTACAGACTTCACTAAAGGTACCTTTATCAGTGACAAATAGAGTGTAATTTTTTGCTTCATTGTTTTATACTCCATTTAAGCAGATTTAGCGTCTGATTTTATGCACACTGTACTATAAACTAACTTTTATTGGATATTACTTTAATTTCGTTTCAGGCGGAAATTATTTTACGACTGATTGATTTAATCGAAGCGATTTTCTAATTATCAAAATTTACTGAGTGATAGTTCCGTTAGTAGCAAAAGCTTTATGCAGTGGCGTAAAGCATTTTTTCTACTCGTTCCAATGCAAGTTACTGAATATACTATTCTAGCTTGGTAGGTTAGTTTACTCATTTTTGTGTACTTCCTAATGCAGAATTCATTTTTACAGTGGAGTTGATGTAATGGAAATAAAAAAAAGATGCCTTCCTCCACAAAGTTTATTAGAGTAATGCGATGTTATTCCCTTCTTGGATCATGTTTGTTCCTTAAGTGGGACATACGTCTATTACTTCTATTTTTCTTAGTACTACATCTTAAGCAGATCTTCTTCAGAAGGGGTTGATTTGGAAGTAATTCTTATTTAACTGAAGAAGTTCGTGAAAAGTAGCTACTTTTAATTATTGAATTGTTTGATACTATCTAGTCATTAAGGTCGAGGTAGCAGCCAGTCCCTAGGCAGTTTACAGGGCTTATTCGGAATTGAATGTACATGAGATTGTGTTCAGTTCGTTCTGCGAGACGTCCGTCCATCTGAAGTAATCTTTAATCAGTTTGTCAAAATGTTCTGTCAGACTCGGTATTTGTAGATCGTTGTGTAAGACATGAGTCATCGTGTACCGTGGTGCATCTTAAGTTAATCTTAAGTAGGTACTTTGTTTTGAAATGTCTGTAGTTTCTTGAAGTGTGTCTTGTTAAGAGTACACCAGGTAGGGATTCCGTAGGTCAGTACTGGTCGAACAATAGTCTTATATATGTTAGTCTTTGTACGTAAGTCGATTTTGCTTCGTTTGTTGAGGAGTGAGAAAATGACACCGAGTTGACCGTTTGCTTTTTTCAAGCGCTGATTAGCATTTTTGTTCCAAGCCATCCGCTTGTCGAAGCAGAGACCCAGATATTTAATATTATCACTCCGATTTATCCGAGAGTTTTTGATCAACAAACGGGTTTGAGGAAGTTTAACTCTGGACTTTGAGAAGTAGATGGCTTGGGTTTTCGCGTCGTTTAACCGAATTTTTCACCCATCCAACCATGACTCTAAAAGTTTTATATGCCGTTGCAACTTTGAGACTACTAGCCTGGGCTGTTTGGCGGTGGCGGTGATCGCGGTATCATCAGCAAACAGGTATAACTGTGCTTGACCAAATTTTGGTATATCGCAGGTATAGATATTGTACAGGGCCGGCGTCAGGGGGGGGGGTCAGGGGGAGCCTTGCGGTATTCCGGCTCTAACGTGTCTCACTGTCGATATCGCATTTTCTGACGAAACCGCGAAAATCCTGTCCTCCAAAAAAGAGTGAATAACCTTTATTAGGTAATTTCGCAAACTAAACCTTATTAGCTTTAGAATAATTATACCCTACATGTCTCGGACACTATAACGTCTATTTCCAGGGGGATACCAGAATAGATTATAGATTTATGTAGAATAAACGACCAGTTACTACCGACTAAGCCCAGCTGTCTTTTTCGCTAACATGACGTCTGTATTTATGTTAACTTCACTTCAAAGACATGTGTCGTCGGTGAAACGCATTTTTCTTCTAATAGTTCTTAAAAATTAAAAAGTTTTACTAAAATGAAAGTCAAAATATATGTAAGGCTATTTCCTAATATTTCTTTTCCTTTTTTACTTATTACGGTTATGCGCTTAATTTGAAGTAATTACAATTTTGACTCTACTCAATTTTGGGTAAGTCACATTTAATATTTAACTGGTTGTTTATTTTAGCGATGTATAATTTCTTCTTCCCCTGAAGGTGGACATTATAGCGTCCGAAACATGTAAGGAATAATATTGCTTCACTTTAGTAAACGTTGTGTAGAAAGACTTCAGTTTTTTTTTATTTCCAGAATCTTCAAAGTTACAGGTCGAAAAATTACATGTTCTAAGCACGATACTCAAAGCCCAATATTATAGTCAGTGACGTAGCTATCATTACCATGAAAACTGTAGAAATAGTTGGTAGTGATTGGTGGCTTGCATTGGTTTCCACCAACTTTTAAATTTACTTTAAACGACACAAACCCAGTCGCATTTCAACCTAACGAACTACTACTACACATCAAAACGCATTTTGTCCAACGGATTCTTCCTTTTCAAGCGCATTATATCCCTGTATCTAGGGATCTAGGAAAATTCCCTGATAACAATTGACCGAAGGATAATCGCCCGAAAACGGAATAGAAAATTTCCCGAAACGACAGCTGCCCGAAAAGATATTTCACCGAATTGCAATTGACCGAATTAAAAATTTCCCGAACATTCCTTCACACTTGTTCCAGGTTTAGGACTGACAGCGTTTAAAAGGCGTTTGAGAGTGCTTTAAACTCTTAAACCCTTTTATGGGCTGGCCTGTTTAGAGGATGGGAAATATCCCCTTGTCAAGTTTAAAATATTATACATATTATGAATAATATATGTTTTAATATATTAAGTTGTGAGCTATACCACGTAGAGATTCAAGAGGCCTTTCAGGATCGTAATTTGCGACAAGATGGAGGCTAGAGAATGTATAACAGCTCGTCAGTGAGGCTATAGAATCCGACGAAAGAAAGCAACACCATAGAGTTTACTTGACTCTAAAAGATGGATGAATAATGGCAGATATAGCCTTCAAGCGACATCTCGTGGCAATCAAATGCATCACCTGGCCCGTCTAATAAAAATCAGTCAGAAACGAAGGAGCAAACTCCTGCAAAGCCCCGGCGAGCCCGTCATTCTTGCAGGAGTCGCCGCCAGGAGCGCAGCATTAAAAGCCAATTCGGTATACCCCAGGTGATGCATTTGATGCTACGAGATGTCTTAAAGGCTACATCTGCCATTATTCTTCAGGGTCAAGTAGACTCTATGGTGTTGCTTTCTTTCGTCAGATTCTATAACCTCACTGACGAGCTTTTATACAACGAAACGCGTCTGGGGATGAATCCGGCGAAGAGAAGAAACCAACCTTTAGATCTCTAACCTCCATCTTGTCACAAATTACTATCCTGGCGGCGACTCCTGAAAGCATGACCGGCTCGCCGGGGCTTTGCAGGAGTTTGCTTCCCGTTTCTGACTGATTTTTGTTAGACGGGCCAGGTGATGGATTTGATTGCCACGAGATGTCGCTTGAAGCCTACATCTACCATTATTTAAGATGGAGGTTCTTCCATATCACCTACAAATTGCCCAATCTGCAGTTCATGTAAACGTTGTTCTCTTTGTATGGCTTCGATGAATTTCTATATATTTGTATGGTCAGCTGCAATATATTGTTCAAAACCTCGGTGTCACCCTTCAAAAGAGTTATTTGTTTTGGGTATAGCTTATAGATCACCACTGTAGCAATTCCACATTTCATGCGCAAATCGAGGCGAGCGGCGATCTTGACGGCTTTGTGGACTGCTAATCCAGGTATTCTCAAAATAATCAATAACTGTTTGGACTTCTGGTGGCAATAGATTTTCGTCGCAAAGAGCTTAAAATGTTTCAACACCATTTGCTGGAGGCACAAATGCTAATGCAAGTAGTAATCGAGGATTTACGGCAAAATCTTAATCAGTTTCATACTGTTTCTTTAATCCATCAGACGTCTTCTACGGTTTGTCGACTACGGGAAGTCCTGTGTTAAGGCGGCTATCATCCCAGGTTCAAAATCTGATCTGTCATAACCAACTGCGGAGAAACATTACGCAGAAGTTCTTTCAATTGCTGCAGCAGCTTGGCATAGATTTCTTCGGTTTTGTTTGGTAACAACGCATAAACTAATGGAATGGTAATATTCTATATTTTGGGTACTATAAATTAGCATACGGTCGTCGCGTTAGGGCCTGAATCGTAGATTAGAAATATTTCTACACTTTTGGTTTACTTGTACCATTTGGGAGAAGCAATATCTCTTCGGTGAAAAGGCAAAACTGGAGCTGCTTGCTGCCTTATTCTTGTACTACTGACTGACCCTTTAATGCTGCTTATTTTTGGTAGAATTGCTGCCGTTGCTTGACTCAGTCTAAAAGATGAGGGGTATCTTGTGTCGTCTTAGCATTGTCATGTATAGTGTTCATGAGCTGATTATTCTGGACTTTTCTGCATCAGCGATATGTTAATGTGTACCGCTATTCTCGATAATGTTACTTCGCAGTGCGTTATTTCCTCGCCCTTGTCTTTTCGATGTAAGTATCCATTAACTAACAGTTCTCGTTTCCCGTTTTCACTAAGTAAAAATTCGACTGCAATTGTACTTGTTTACGCTCTTAGGACTTTACACAAAATATAAATTTGAAAGAAATTCACGGTTTATATAGGCGGGGATTTAGATAATAAAATTATAAACCATTTAGCAATAATAGTCACACAAGTTAACTTTTAACGTACCATTTTCATGACAACAACCGAAAGAAGCCTACTTGTTAATTTTTCACTGTGGTTGAAAAAAAACAGTTATTATGAAGTTAGCGTCTAGAGTTAACTTGCGTGTTTGATTATAGGGCTGATTAGAATTTAGAACTAATCGCAGGTGGTAAAATAATAATAATACAAGATGGCAAATATCATTTTTTGAATATGGTTTCTATGTCACTAAACAACATATTATCTTTTGAAAACGTATGTAGCGTCAAAAAATTCGCAAAATGTCGAAAAAAGTGCAATCAGATGAGGAATTTGAGCTTGCTGCTACTCCACCAGAAATTCGGGAAGCAGCAAAAATAGTAAAAGGAGATCTTTTGCCAACTAAAAGCCGATCGAGATATGACAAGGCATATAATAGTTTTAAAGAATGGTGTACGAAAAACAAAGTTAAAAATCCTGGTTCTGAATTGGCGCTACTAGCTTATTATAGCGAAAATGCCAAGACAAAGAAGATATTAACGCTTTGGTCTGTATATTCAATGCTGAAGACCACTCTATCAATTAGGAAAAAAGTAGACATATCTAAACACGTAAAGCTATTGGCATTTTTAAAAAAAGCAAAACAAAGGATACAATGCGACAAAATCGAACACACTGTCTATGGAAAATATTGAAACTTTTTTGGAACAAGCACCCATGGAATTTCTTGTTCAAAAGGTATTTTAGGCCAAAAGGTTGACAATTTCTATATTAACTTGTTATTTTATACATTTGTAGATCGCATTGGTTATTGATGTCTTAGGCGCCTGCCGATCAGAAAGATTATACAAAACGAAAACAACAAACGTTCACTTTTTAGAAGAAAAGGTCGCGATTGAAATACAGAATAGCAAAACGTACCAGCCACGATCATTTATGATTACTAATAAGAAATGTATTGCACCACTTAGGGAGTACATAACTTTTCGGAAAAATATACAGGATGGAAAGCTTTTCGTGCAAATCAGATATGAAAAAATAACTAAACATTATATTGGGCACAACACTTTAAGTCAGTTTCCCAAAAAAATTGCAGCTTTTTTAAAGCTGAATATTGAAGGTATTACTGACCACTGTTTCAGAAGAATAGCGGCTACTTTGCTTGCAAATAACGATGGCGACCTCCTGCAAGTTGAACGGTTAGGAGGCTGGAAATCTAGCACAGTAGCTGAGGGATATACAGATAGTTCTGTCGCTACTCAATCTAATACGGCAAAATTGATTTCAAAGCCAAGTTCAAATTTTACTAGCACTACTTTAACTTCAAATATTCATGAGTTCAACCTTTTAAAAAAAGAAGGTCAGCAAGGTTTGAACATACCTATCAGTGGCTGCCTACAATAATGCCAATATAATAATTAATTTAAATTACTAAAACATAAAAAAATGGTGACCATTTGGAGCAATTATAAAAATAATATATAATATGTTGTGTTATGTTTCAATTTCGTTCCATAACGGTAAAAAATAATCCCAACAACTACTATATATTTAAAAAGAGGATAAAATTCTTTAACTGACACAAAGAAAAAGTAGGGGGTATTCTATTTGAAAGAACTGCCGCTTGTCAAGAAACTGTCACTTCGGATACTCAGTTGTTTTTGTTCATCTAATTTTCTAAAGGTTCGGTAAAAATGCTATAACTTTGCTGATTTAACAATTTCTCTAAAACCAATAATAATGGCGATATCTATTGGGCAAAATATACGCGAACACCCTGTACTTAAGGTACATAATGTACATAAAAAGACACGTTTAAAATATCAACTTTCAACTGCCGCTATAATGGTAATATTAGTAACAGATAAATATCGTTTGATGGAAAAACCCATTGCCGTTCCATTCGCTATAATATATATCGTACACCATCGTACCTGTACCCGACAACTTGGACAAAATATATCACCGATACTAGAAAATCAAACACGTGTATTATCCTACTCTACTATAAGGCCTTGAGTAACTTACTTCTTTACGACCTCCTCCTCAAGGCAGCAATCGTTTCTTCCTCGGGGTCCTCAATACCAGTGTATTACACCTATCTTATTATCTTAAAGGCAATAATTTAAAAGGGAGCACTTCTTGATTTCATTGTATATCTTTAGTTAATTATTTTTTCGGTTATTAAACCTACTATAAAAATGTAAACACCAAGTCACTTAAAAACACTCTTTATTCAAAAGAAACTGTACGGGAGCCAGCAATTTGTACATGAAATTCGTAATTATTAAAACTTCACTACTACTAAGACAATGATATTTTTCACCGACACTTACTCAAATAGTGCTTGCTCATTATTTTCGCTTTTCGTTTAGTCAATTCTAAAGTTTACCGAGTCACGTCAAAAGAAAATGTTTTAATATGAAATCCGAATTGAATTTACGCGAAATCTTGAACTAGCCGCAAGTATAACTGTATTTGTAAATTTTTCTTACTTAACCCGACACTATTACCTATGACCGCTCCGACTCAGTCATTTCTCTAGTGGACCGTTTAAACCGAACTTCTTGACTCTATACTCTATCGACCGTTTAGACTGAACTTCTCGACCCGAATTTACTGACTTTACTGACTTGACCGACTTGACTGTCTTTCTGTTACTCTCTTTTTCAAGTAAAAACCCTACGTTTAAATATACTGTGGTACTGTAGTGTGGAGCGCAAATTTTTCACCCGAGCCCTCGAATTTAGTGGTGCCGTGTGATTATTTTGCAGCCGACACGAATCCTGAATTAAACCAGTTCTCTTTACACTAAAATAAATTTTAAATTATTTATCCGAAGTTCAAAAAAAGATATTTCTATTTCATTCTGAGACCTGCCTAAAAGAGGCCAAAATGACTGTTTCGAAGAAATTATTTTGTTGTCAAAATCGATATTTTTTCCCGTGTAGAAAAGAAATAAACTTCGCTTCAATTTATATGTAGGACCGTGTGCAAATCCTTGAACTGTACACTTAAATTTTTGGGGAGAGGGCATTTTTGTTTTCCTAATAGGCGACCGAAATTTAATCTCTCATTTATCCAGTGGTAAGCGGTAGCAACCAGTCGATCTAAGAAGTGAACTTGGCAAGTAAATAAAAATAATTTATAATTATTATTTTTCTTCAATTAAATATTTTATTTTGTTTGGTGAATTTAAAAAAAGAAAATGTGTTGTTCTGTTTTAAGATTTACATTTTATTTAAATAATTTTCAGAATTCTTTTAGTTCAGATACTAACTCGTTTAAAAATATTTTAAAAGTAAATCCTATTTTATTTAAACTTATAGACTTCCTCTTTCTGTCTTATTATTTTTATAATTTAAGATATTCACAATAATTACTTTATTTTAAGAAATTTTAAAAAAATTCTTACTTTTCAACCCTTAAGTTAAAATATTTTTCCGAAGACATTTATACAAAAAAAATTTTTTTTTTTTTAATTTATTTATGTTCCAAATTTTTAATTTACTTTAAAAATAATATTATTTTTCAACCCCTTAAATTTAAAATATTTTTCCGAAGACATTTTATACAAAAAAAATTTATTTTAAAAAATTATTTATATTCCAAATTTTTAATTTACTTTAAAAATTTTATTATTTTTCAACCCCTTAACTTTAAATTCTTTTTCCAAATATGTAAAAGAAATTATTAAAAAATTTCGTTTTTAAATTTTATTTATTTTTAAAATTTTAATTTATTTCCGATTCAAACTTCTAAATAATATCTTCTTCCCAAAAGTTTTCATTTAGTTTAAAAAATTTTATTTTATTCATTTTTGTGGAAAAGCCATTCACTTTTACAAATATTAATTTATTCACGAATGAAACTTTTAAATAATACTTTTTTTTTCACAAAAGATTTTTTTTATTAAAAAAATATTTAAGAAAATTTTGGTTTTTCAAAAATTATTTATTTTTAATTTATTTCCATTTCTTTTTAGTTTATATGCCAAACATATAGATTTATTTATTTATTTTGAAATGATTATTATTTAAATATATATTTTTTTTGTTTGAATTTGCGGTTCATCACACACGTGACAGTGCCAACGGACCTGGAATAGGTACCTGGTAATAGGTAATAGGTACAAGGAATAGGCAAGTGATACATGTTTCAAAAGAATAGGTCCAGTTCCACTGTAGCAGCTCTAGAAGTCGGCAACAGTAGCTGAAGGATATATTGAGGAATCGAAAGCGGACAAGAAGAGAATAGCCAAACTAGTACAAAAATCCATCTAATCCAATAAAAATTTAAGTATACCCTCCACTTTTTTCGCACGTCAAGATGGTCTGGTAGAAAACTTACAGACTGATGACTTAGTACCAAGTGTTAATGAACGTTCACAAGTTATCGAAAATATTCATAATACTGAAGTAAATTT
The DNA here is from genome assembly GCA_963920685.1 of Polydrusus tereticollis. NCBI lineage: Eukaryota > Metazoa > Arthropoda > Insecta > Coleoptera > Curculionidae > Polydrusus > Polydrusus tereticollis. Next base: position 111,076,701 of record OY987327.1, on the reverse strand, counting down.
ACCTATAATAAATAATGGTAATTCTATAAATAGTGGAAATGCAGCAGTGCACATGAGTTGTAATAACTGTACAATAAACTATTATTTTAAATAATTTTTATAGTTTTTGATAATTTTCATTATCTTAGGACATTTTCTAGAGTTTATTTTTCATGATCACTTCGTTAAATCAATAAAGTTTCAGTAAATTTCTTTAAAAAGATAAGAACTCTTCATTATTAACCTGAGTAAATAATAATGAATCATTATTATTTACCTACGTTAATAATGAACTACTTCTCATTAGACAAATGAGGTAAATAATAGGGTCTTCTCGTGTTAGTAGTAGAAAAAAAATAATACTTGATGATGCCACAAAATATCCAATTCGTCGCAATATCCATGGATTTTTTTTCCCCCATTGAAATACCCACAATAAAAAATTGAAGGGCTTAGTGTGAAACAATGATAAGCCACAAAAATGAAAAAATGAGATATATGAATTTATATGTTAAAAAAAATATATAAAATCCGGTAACAACTTTTATTGTTTTATTTTTTTATATTTTGATGTATCATGCTCTTTGGGACTATAGTCAACAAAGATATTAGTAAAAAAGCTAAAACTTTAGAAAAAAACAGCGTTTATTAAAAAAAAATGTGGCTTGTTACATTATTGTATTTAAATTAAATTTCCAAATTGTAATACAAAAAAAACACTTTTCAAAATACAAACTGTCAACGGAATTAAAAGTAGGTTATTTTAATCAAATTAATTCAGCGACTTCATCATCAACATTAAGACTGGTATCCTCACGTAAGCTATTGTAGAAGGGGTGATACATTGGAGGTATGTAAGGTAATAATGACTTCACATTTTCTAGTTTCTTTTTTGCAATCTTAATTGGCTCAATGTACTTTTGTTTTAAAGCAGATACAGAAACCTCATTTGGCCGTCCCTTCTTGACAACAGTAACAGGTTCGTACGTACCATTTACAGAATGCTTAACATAAAATGCTTTTTTGTTATCACTCTTAAATAAAAATGAAAAAACATTGGCAAAATTTAAAGAGTGGTGTTCATCAGTGCGAGTACTTTTCTTAATGTTCTCTAAAAGTGGTTGCCCATTGAGGAAATCCTCCTGCTTCATAACCGTTAAGTTGAAGGGCCTTTTTTTATTAGATTCTTTTATAATTTTTTGCCACTCCTCAGGAGAGTACACAAGTGGAGCATATTTCCTATGGCGTTTTTCAATGAGGGCGAAATCCCTATCAGAGGGAAGGTGGGTGTGTCCGCTGACTAAAAAATGGTGTGTTATTGTCTTGAACTTTTGTTCTTTTACCAGTTGGAACCATAAAGAGATCAAAAGCCAGTTCTTATTCTGCCCAGGGCAATTGTCCGTAAAAAATACTAAGTGTTCGGCTTTACCTATCTTTGAGCTCAGATATTTTAGAAGTATTGATGCAACTTCATCACTCCCTCTTTTCGCAACATTTTCTGTCCAGCCAAACATGTGGCCAATGTTATCCGTGCAGTCATGGATTCCCAGATTATACATCCATATTTTTCTGCAATAAAATGCAGGACCAGTGGTCAATTTGGGAATCGGTAACGCTTGCTGCAAATCAAAAGATACAACACAGGTCTTCTTATCCGTTTGCGACCGCTCTGTTTCACTTTTTAATAAATATTGCATTGCCTGAGCTTTACTCTTATGCAAGTTAAGTCTTGTTGTTAATTCACTATAATTATTTTTCCCCAATTTTGCTGCCTCTATTTGAATATTAAGGTCGTCGCATGTCTTGCAAGTGTCCGATTTTGGCAACTTAAAACCGATATTATACTGCGTACAGAATATCTTACGGTAAGTATGCTCCTTAACTGGTTCAATTCCCGCATCTCGACACCAAGGTATATATCGTTCCGAATAGAGACTAGCTATAGTCATGTTATGGTCCAGATAAACTTTATTCATGTTCTCTTGTCGACTATAGTGGCTTTGATATTTTGGGATCGAATCTATGTGGTCTCTAACAGTTTGTATTACCGCATCAGATATTTTGTGTAAACGGTTAACGTGCTTTTCTCTTTTGTCTCTCTCTGGTACTTACTCGAATTACTTTTATCTTCTTGCTAACAATATTATTTAATCTGCCTTTAGATGCTTGGAGTCCATGAACATTTAAGAACTCTGTTTTGCAGACACGTGTATTTTCCCCATTAATATTAACGGAGTAGACGGCATTGCTTTTTCTATGCGATTCTTGATGTTTTTGTTTTTTTGGGTAGGACCTCTTCTTTTTAACAATATCTATACACCCGAATAAGTAACTATTTTGAAGTTCCCATGAACCAAGGTTCCAAAACTCATTAAAAATATTAGTCTCGCAGCCCTGAAGCTTTTCCCGACACTTATTATTGCAGCTGCAAGGCAATCCCAATTCTCGACCAGGCACAGTTTTTTTCGTTTTGTCGCTCACATATTCTTGCCCTAAATTTCGTCGGATTTTCCTTTTTGATCTTGGATAACACGGTTCATTTCTTTGCCTCCATCGGCTTGTTCGACTTTTTTCTGGTGTGTTTGGTTTCTTTCTTTTTCTTGGTAAACTTTCTTCCATCTACAACAAAATGCAATAATGTAACAAGCCACGTAACAAGCCACAACAATATTATTTTAATTCTTATTAGTAATAAGGTAACAAGCCACCTTTAGCAAAAAAATTGCATACCTCTGTATTTTCATCACTTGAGTCACTTTCACTTTGTACATACTCTGGGTCACGGTCACTGTCATCGAATGTTGACTCAATTTCACTCTTTTTCTCGTTAGAATCGTCGTAATTTACAGAATTATCGGCACCGCTCTTGCTCGTGTCGGCCATTTTGCAGTGGCTTGTCATTATCTCGAATAAAAACCAGAGAAAAATAGGCATAAGCAATAATGTGACAATAGGCTTATCGCGCCATCTATTAAGGAGGGGCGAAAATAATTTTTTTGTGGCTTGTTATACTATTGCCCTAACCCAGGATAGGACTAGCTCGAATATAAAATATATGTGGCTTATCATTGTTTCACACTAACCCCTTCAATTGATGACTGAAATTAAGAAAGACACATCTTTACCTAAAATATCATTAAGAGCTTTCAGATGAACTTTAAAAGAAATGAATTGCAAGTATATTAAACGGAATCAAAAAAACCTACCAATTGAAATAATGAAATTATTGTATGGCGTGGAAAATATTTGAAAAAAAAAAATACGGGAGTTTCGGAAAAAAGCGAAAAAATTGTATTACACCGATGAAAGAGGGCTCAATGTATGGCACACAGTTGAGAAGGTATCGTAAAATCTAAATACTAAAAGTTAAAGGCATGCATTTATGAATGGCTTTTCGCAAGGATTGAGGGTCTTATGGGATCAGGTTTTAAGGGCTGATGAAATAGATTCAATTCATAAAAAAGTATATAGCCTTCCGACGAAATTTCTTCATTTATTATTTTTTTGAAATGTACACGCCACTGGAATTAATTCCCCTGACGCCGCACAACCCGAAGCTCTCTACATGCTAATGATGAGTCACTGACAGATATTTTGGACTTGGAGTATAGCGTGTAGACCCTCCAATTTTGCCAAGAAATTTTGCTTTATACCATATAACATTTAGCCATAAACAGTTTTATACCTTTTGTCTTTGCCTCTGTTGAAAAATTGGTAATACTGTTTTTTATAATATACGAGTAGATTGATATTTTGTGAACTTTCGCTCAAATTTTAAGCTAAACTTATTTTACTGAGTTCCAACAATTATTATTCGTATATTAATATATCATTCAACATTTTATTTGTTGGTAGTCGCCTCTGATTACAGGTAAAATAACGTAATCTCTTTTAGTCATGTTTCACAGCCATTTAGTAGATAATTAGCAGCAATCGTATGTTATCAAATTACCTAAGCCAATATGATACTATCTTCACTAACCATGTCTTTAAAGTACTATCATGGCTAGTAACGGTATTTATAATTGCTTATTTCCTGGCGGTAGTGTAATTTTATACTTATTTCATTAAAAATATTCCATGCATTTATTAGTTGGTAATATGCCCAATTTTGTCCATGTATTTGTATATTATTTCCGAGGATGACGGGCAAAAAAAATCTAGGCGAAATGAACCTTGGTCCGATAGGAAATATAAAGCAGTTGATGTTGATTCCTTAATTTTGGCAAAGGGTTGTACTTACATATATTTTTATTTATTACCTATGTTTTAGCGCATATTAATAACACTGGCCAACACAGTTTATCCTATTTTTTTCACAATGCTAATACCTTTCCAATAATGGAAAAAATGTTTATGAAGCCCTAATACGTACCACTTTTCAATTCATTGAACCTTTTTATATTGGCAGGTGGTAAACTTAATGAGGGGTCATTTAAAAGGGGTGCATTTTAAAACAGAAAGATAACCTAAACTTGATTGTTTATAAGACTAAACTTATTCTCTTACTCAGTCTCTTTTTGAGTTTCAAATTGAGTGGTTCTGGGTAGTTAAAGAAAGTTTTTTCAACGACGAAAATGTCAAGTGAAACGGGTCGCAGCTGCAAGATTTCTTCTGATAAGTTCTGTTATATTTGTAGAGAATTTCCGGTGAGGTCATAAGCCAGACCATTTTCTAAAAGTGTGAAGAAAGGCCTATTTCATGTATTTTGGTGTTTTAATCGGAGATCAAGACAAGTAGTGGCTCCCCATGTGTGCTGTGTTAGCTGCAGCGTGCCATTGGTGCAGTGGATGAAAGGGAAGAAAAAAAAGTATACCTTATGCAGTTCCAATGGTATGGCGAGGAACCACCAATCATTTCGACGACTGCTATTTTTGCATAACAAAGATTGGAGATTATTTCAAAAGCAAAAAGTGCAAGATCGAATATCCGAATCTGCCATAAGTTTTATTGTTTCTCCAATGCAGACTTACCAGTACAGACTGCGCCTATAGATTTACAATATATTGTTTTGGGAGATAACAACGCATCATCAGGCGGATCCGAAGAATAGTGTATCGACCGCACTTTTTCTCCAGGTCCCAGTTCCGACGAGCTGATTGTTCAAAGTGAGTTAAATGATTTAGTACGTGATTTCGGGTTGTCAAAGTCAACACTCAGAACTTCTTGGTTCCCGTCTTAAGGAGTGGAACTTACTAACTAAGGAAACAAAATTTACGACTTTTAGGAAAAAAATTTTTATATTTATATATTTATAAAAAATCTAAAGCGGGGGTAGCTCGGGTCGTCTAACTACCTGTTTACTGTCTGCTGTCCTTTTTATTTTTCTTACTTCGCTATTTCTTTCCCCCTCCCCCCGATTCCATGTAAAAGACAAGTCACATGTACCATAATACGGTCCTGCATCAAATAAAAGCACTAAAAACACAAAAAAACTCATCTGGGACTGGATTTGGTAAGAGAAAGTTCGATAGGGACTGCTGAATAAATCGGATTACTGTCAAATTATTGGTTTTGTCTAGCTGCTTAGGTATGAGCTACTAAATATGGGTTTGTTGCTTTATCTTCTTGATGTGCTCCAATCTAAGATGTGCGATATACCACCTGCCACAGGCATCTGTACTTTCATCAACAATAATGTAGACATTTTTATCACCCCGTGGAGCTCTAATTTCTTCTAAAATTTTCGTATACTGAATGGACGTTATTCTTTCTAAGCGTGAATTCGTCAGGAATGGAATAATTTGGGAAAAATATGCATTTTATTACAAAATTGACAAAATATGCAAGAAATGCATATACACTATCGGACAAAAGTAGAGCAACACTTTCGAGAAATGAAAGAAATCTCGATTTTATAATATTAAATGCATGATATCGTATTTAAATACATCGTGTCTTAAATATCAAAGTAGGCTGCTGTTATCGGCGGCAACAGTTTTTTTCAACAATCAAAACAATCGAACTGATATTGACGTAAACTTTCAAATACAGTATTGTAATGCGTCAAAAGTAAAGCAACATTTTAATATTTTCCTAAAAAAGAAAGGTTTTGGTGAAAGTAAAGGTTAAAATATTTTTGCAGAGTTTATTTTATGTTTAATTAATATTTCTGTGCTGGATTAATCATTCCAAGAGGTATTCCAATTTCAAAAGAATTAAAGCAGAGAGTAGTGAATGCACACTTGGAAGGTACAATACAAGCCACAATTTCAAGACGGTTTGTTTTACCAAGATATAGCGTATCCAAAATAATTTCAAGTTACATTCAAAGGGGACTTTTAGAGAATCTACCGAAATCGGGAAGGCCGAGAAAAACAACAATTTGGACAGACAGACGCATTAAAAGAATTTTTCAAAACGATCCTTGGATGTCTGCACCTAGAATTATTGCTGAAATTCCCGAAATTATGGTTAATACACGGACAGTTTAAAGAAGGTTTGTAGACGCAAAGTTATTTAGTAGACGCCCGGCTAAAAAGCCCCTTATTTCGGCAAGAAATAGAGTGGCTAGGCTTGAATTTGCACGTCGACATTTAAATTGGACAGTAGACGAGTGAAAAAAGGTTTTATTTAGCGATGAAACGCGTTATAAAATTTTCAATTCTGATGGAACGAAGCGTGTAAGACAGCCAATCAACACAAGGTTTAATACCAAATAAGTAATACCTACAGTTAAACATGGCAAAGGCAGTGTTTTCCTATGGGGTTGTTTCTCAAGGTATGGGGTGGGTTCTTTAAACTTCATTAATGACACCACGGATCGATTTGTCTATAGAGATATAATGCAAAATGTAATGTTGCCTTACGCAGAGTGGGAAATGCCGTTGCGTTTTATTTTCCAACAGGATAACGATCCAAAACACTCTTCACCAGTTGTTCAAGAGTGGTTTCAAGAAAATAACGTTCGGGTTTTGCAGTGGCCGGCACAATCCCCAGACCTTAACCCCATTAAAAATCTATGGGAAGAAGTTGAACGTAGAATTCGTACAAAATTATTTCCAAATAAACAATCATTGGTAAATAAAATCTATGAAGTTTGGACAAACGTTCCCGAAAATACTGTTCAAAAATTGATTGCCCCAATGCCGCGACGTTGTCGGCAAGTAATAAAACATATGTTGGATATTCTTTTAACTATTAACATAATATTTCTAGCTATTGTAATTTATTAAATATGTTTAATGTTTTTTATCGTAATATGTAAAATAAAATACTGTTGACACAATTTGTTGCTTTACTTTTGTCGCACTTAATTTTGTCGATTTTTATAATTATAAATATTTCTCTACCTTCATTTCGTTTAAAGTGCACCAAAATATTGTCAAATATTACTAATATTGTGGGAATAATATTTCATTAAAATTAGCTGGGGATCACAATCATATAATTAATTTTTTAAGCTCAAATAAATAAAAGCACTTTGTTGCTCTACTTTTTTCCAATAGTGTATATGCATTTTTCATATGTTCCGCCTTTTAATAATAAGTAACTTGTAAAAATCTTTTTCATATAGTACTACTACTACTACTACTATTACTTTGTTTACGACTGTAAAAACTTAATTTTTATTGAATCAAATAAATCTGTATTTCAGTATTTCATTATTTTTATTGTACTAATTATATCTCAAAATATTGTCACTACTTGGGGGTTGGTTTCCCTAACGGGGCGTGAATAAAATGATCCGGCTAGAAAACAATATAGACTTTTATTTATACTCGCTTCAATCATTTCCCAGGTAGCCTGGAGGAAAGCCAGCATGTCTCGGTGGGGGTGTGGCACTGTTGATGGGGGCTATCAAGAGAGGTGCCTAAGGGGCTTCTGGGGGGTAACTGGAGAAATATCAGGATAGTGGCCTGGAGTCTTTAAGACACAAGGGAGCTCCTGATCTCAGGGAAGGCGACCAGTCGTTGAGACGAAGGTACCGTGTCCACCCAATGTTCGGGTATTTATACCCCGAAAGTGCTGACTCTTGTTTGATTGAACTTGACATTGGGTGGCACAGTGGTCCGCGACCTCAACGCACAGTGGTCTAGAAGTGTGAAAGTTTATAATTATAATGCAGAGCCCGCCATTTTGTTGACAATATCATTATTAAAATTATTGATCTTTACCTTCATTTGGTTTAAAATGTCTCTTTAACTCAAAATAAAAATAAATCAATGTGTCGTTAGGTATATTTTCAAGCCGACCCTGCACTCATTTGTTACGGTTTAAAGATGTGGGGACCTGCACAAAGGGGCTTTATATAGGTGTTGATTTATGCAGTAAATGTCAACGATATAATATAAACTTTACTATACGAGCATTCGGAGAATTTTAAAAGCTTATAAATTCCACAGGTCTAAAATACATCTTTTGCAAGAATTATATGAAGCCGACTCAACTTTTTTTTCTGAGATGAGCGTTCGTTTTTTGTGAACGGGACTGTTAATCGTCCTAATTGTCGGTATTGGTCTGGACTTAACAATTTCAGAAATTAAGCGTCTTGGCTGGAATTAATGGCGATGGTGTTGTTGCTCCTTTTTTTCTACCAGGAAATCTAACAGGACAAATGTACTTAAATTTTTCGAAGACACTGTCAATCCCGCATTAACCGAAATTGTTAAACATAATGACAGTTACAATGCGACAGTTGACTTTTTAACAAGATGGAGTACCTCCTCTCTATTCCCTTGCTATTCGTCAGTATTTGAATGAAACATTTCCTGGCAGATAGATCGGCCAAGGAGGAGCGGTGGAGTGGCCTGTAAGGTCACCAGATATAAGCCCTTTACATTTTTTTCTGCAGGGTCACCTAAAGAGTAAAATTGTTGCTGTAAAGTCGCCATTGGCCAGACTAAATATTTTTAAATTTTCGGTTTCTAAGGGGTTACAAACAAAATTATAATGCGAGAGTTAACGGAGCAATGGACTGTCTAGTTTTCTTTTCAGTTAAAATAGTAACATACAGACAGGTTCAAAATTTAAATTTCACGACATATTAGCTTCAAAATAAATAAAAAAAAAACAAGCTAAAACTAGTGACAGATTAATTATTCATTTAACTCTCCAAATATTTTTATGAATTTCTTCTATTTGGAATATTAACTGAGTTCTTAAATTTCAACCGTGGCGTGTTTTTCCATATCAACACCGTTATATTAACCAAATCACTTTAATTATACTAACGGTTTGCTGACGAGCTCTTAAGTATTAACTATTTGTTCTTCCTGTCTGAGAAATTTTCAATTTAGTAAAAATGAATTTGTAATAATAATAATAATAATAATAACGATTATGACGTTCTGTGAGAAGACGTATCTCTACAAATAAGAACTAATATGTGGCTCATGCACGACGGCGTCCCAGCTAATTTTAGCCTAGAAATTCGTCAATACCTCGACAACACTTTCCTATTTGCTGGATTGGACGCGCAGATTCCCAAGGTTGGCCATCTCGCAGTCCCGACTTGAATCCTCTAGATTATTAATGGGGGCACCTAACTACTAGATGAAAACAACTTAAGAATTCGAATTATTGAAAGTTGCAATGTTATACGATATAATGCAGGCATTCTTGAACGTGGAAGAGAATCAATGTTGAGACTATTGCAATCGTGCGTTTTATCAGAAAGTGACCATTTTCAACACTTGCTTTGATTAGCTGTTGTTGAATTATTATTTAAAAAAATAATTTTATTTTTAATTTAAATGTTTTAATTAAATTTGAAATACATAGGTATTTATTTTGTACATGCAATAAAGTGGTTTTTATTTTTTCTCTCGAAAACGAAGCAAGATACGAAAACAATTCAAGGAACAAAAAAGTTGTACTATTTGTGGTATACATTTTCTTGTCAATAATATTTGTCAAGGTGCTCCACGGGACACCACTGGACTAAACAGATTTAATCTAGTTAGGGCTAATTAGGCCCCTTATCGTTATGAATAACGGTACTAAATTTCAATAAAGTTGCGAAAAGGATATTTAAAAATTTATATAAAACCGATTTTTTTTTAAAACTAGCACCCTGTATATCAAAACGGGGCAACTCTGGACACGTATTAATATAAACTTTTTCTCTTAGAATAGCATCATGAATCACCCCCTTAACCTACGTACCGTACTTCTGAAACACCCCGAATAACTGAAAAAAAAATGAATAAATAACACAAAAGTGTACCTAGTAGGGAAGCCCTATAACAAACAAGATAGGTAAAAAATAAAAATACATAATACAGATACCATATTAATTTATGCATGACAATCAGTATTATTGTACTCCTATATCCGAATAGAAGTTAAGATATTTAAGCATTATATTGAGAAAAAAAAGGATTAGGCACTTTTTATAGGGTAATAAAATGTTCCAATTCATAATAGATCTAGTACAAATGTAAAAGCCAGAATATTGAAGCACAGAAATTATTATCTATATTTTTTGTGTCTTAAGCAGGACATTTGTATGGTCCAACTGCAATATAACTGTTATGCTTTAGATTTTATATAAATCTATTGTTAACCACAAGCTACAAATTGAATTTCAAGATATTCATCTTTTTTACTAGTGCAAGTAATTATCTACATTTTTGCCGTAAGATTCCTATAGTAGTAACTGTAATCTTATTTTGCAGACCATTGCAGAATAAAATAGAGAGAGCCCTTTTCAAATCTCAGTTAACATACACTGAAAAAACAACATAATAATATGGTGTGTTGGACAAAGGTTCAGTTGTCTAGTTGTGAAAGTACGGCAACGTTGCATGTTTACAACTGCTAAAATATCGTCGGTGCATAGAAACCACAAATAATAAAAGTCCGTTAATTTCGGGTAAATTGTAAAACGTATTTTAACTACCAATAGTAATTTCTTAGAAATTAGGCCGAAAGCGGGCCAGTAAAACTAACTTCCAAGAATAATTAAGATGGCCTCTATTCAGGAACTCGCAGCAAGCGGCAATCTACAAACGAGCGGTCTTCCATCAAACACAAGCGGCCTTTTACCAAACAACACGGGCGAGGTAAATACGGTGAGCAGGGTTCGTTGCTAGGGCAACTAGAGACACGTGTGGGATGGGTGGAAGTAGTATGATAAGATTTTACTGTATGTGCGAGAAGGAGGGAAGACTTGACATATTAACGTTCCAGATTAACACAAATGAGTTCAGCAACAATCTTCGTGAGGAGCACACGGGCTTCCTTACGCCCTGGCTCCCTTTACGCCTCATAACGCGAGGTTAGTTGATTTCACGGCAGCAGCCAAGTAATTAAGTCAGTAAAGTTCGACATCAGAGTTGAAAACAACCAGGCGGGCTCCCTTGTGGTGTTTATACGAGGTTAGTTGATTCACGGCACACACGGGCCGTGGAAAAGAGTCTCTCGCAGCACTCTTTGTAGAAAGCACATGGGCTTTTCTTGCGGCATTTTAGCTCGGTTTTAGTTATTTATGGCACACGGGCCGTGGAAATAGATGTAAATTTCGCGGTATTGTATCCCGAAGTTCGTATACTACGACGCAAGTACAGTTAACTCTTGTGAATGCGATAAAGCCTCAATAGTTTAAGATTAAAGTATTGTATCCAGAGAGAATTGTTACTTTAGTGATTTAATATTAGTGATGTAGGTACTATGTATTGCAGTAAGTAGTTATGTGACTAAGTTGTAACAGTGACACTACAAAAATTTGAAGATGAGTGAATGACATACAAAAATTTAATAGATATATTTTTGTGTGAAAAAAGCCTTTTATTTCAACTGACATATTTTGAACCAAGCAATTAAGCTATGTAAATACAGTAAACAAATTATGTTTGGCCTAAGCAAAATAAGGCTACGCCAACATGGCGAAAGAAAAAAATTTCCTGTTTCAGGTATTGATAGCCGCTCTTACCACCGGCCGGCTTTTCCCCACTTTCCACCTGAATTTTGTTTTGATACAAATACTTATGACCCCGAAGTAAATTATTGAAACACTTATTACACGGTGGGGCACCACATACGCGTCGGCACATTTACAAAAATCAGTATAATAATTTAATTTTTTCAGTCAGTCGAATGGGAATATCTATTATTTACAACCATGCATGTAATAATGACATTTTACCTATCCTTGAAAGGTAAAAAGTTGACGTTTTTTGACTTTTACTCTCCAGTCGGGTGGTCTCAAAATAATATACGATCACACCAACATAGACACTGTAATACGCTCACACTTATTATACAAAATTTAACAACAATAAATGTTTATTTTTTAAATAATTTATAATGACATTTATAAAAAAACAAAAAATTAACATGGTTTATGTTTTACTTATTTAAATAAATTATTATATTGGTATTATTGTAGGCAGCCACTAATATGTTCAAACCTTGCTGAACTTCTTTTTATAAATAATTCGTGATTATTCGAAGTTAAAGTAGTTTTAGTAAAATTCGAACTTGGCTTTTAAATCAATTTTGCCGTATTAGCTTGAGTAGCGACAGCTATTTATGTATCCCTCAGCTACTGTGCTAGTTTTCCAACCTCTCGCATGAGGTCGCCACCGCTATTTGCAAGCAAACTAGCCGCTGTTTTTCTGAAACAGTTGCCAGTAAAACTTTTAATATTCAGCTTCAGAAAAGCTGCAATTTTTTTTGGAAACTGACTTAAAGTGTTGTGCCTAATATATTGTTTACTAATTTCCCCATATTTGATTTGCATGAAAAGCTTTCCATTCTGTATATTTTTCCGAAAAGTTATGTACTCCTTATGTGGTCCAATCCATTTCTTACTAGTTATCATAAATGATCATGACTGGCACGTTTTGCTATTTCATATTTCAATCACGACCTTTGCTTCTAAAAAGTGAACGTCTGTTATTTTCATTTTGTATAATTGATCTGATCGGCAGGCGCCTGAGACACCAATAACCAATGCGAATAGAAAAAATTAAAATATTATTCTGGTTTTAGAAAATGGACCGACGCGTATGTGGTGTTCCACCCTGTATATTTTTATACAATAAAAATTAAAATAGTGTTGATATGACAATAATTTTTGTACAAACCTAGAGTCAACTATGCATGAAATAAGTTTTTATATCCGTTCGCAGTCATATTAAGTAGTGGAAGGCCCCCGAATCACTGAAGTGAAGTATATTCACATGCATGTTAATAAGTTAGAAGTCAATAACTCTATATACAAGAAATAATTCACAATACCCAGTTGCCGGAAGTAAAATGTTTTAATATTACATTTTTTTTTTATTTGTGGATGATTGTAAACTCTAGATTAGTTTCCATCGACGGCTATTCCCGCCAATAATTAGAAAACGATGACAGATCCGATAAAATTGTAGGAGATCAAAGAGAATAAGAAAAGAACAGGGACTCAAAATATGATATCGTATTTATTCAGGACAGTGAAAGTGTTGGTAGCGCAAAAAATTTAACACTCTGTGTAGTGCCTCTTAATCAACCTAATCTATCTATACACCTGCCGCCCGTATGGAATCAAAGAGATTGCCCCTCAACCTTAATGAAAAGTAGACTAAATTTATTTTTGACAACTAATCTGACAATTAGTATCTGAAATATCTAGAACAAAATGTCTAAATTGTCAGAGGCACTACACAGAGTGGTACATTTTTTGTGCTACCAACACTTTCACTCTCCTGAATAAATACGATATCATATTTTGAGCCGTTGATAATGTGAAACATCTAATTAGAACGGTAGATACAATATGCGTCTCTACTAATCTCCTCTAAAATCGGAAGGTTATTTGAATTTAACCCTGTGTACATTTTGCGCCTCAGCCCTAATTGCCCCCATAATAAAATATTGTAGTTATTTATGTATCTAGGGAATTATAATGGTCTTAATTACCGAGGGCAAAGTTTACGTCCCGAGGGCCTTTGGCCCGAGGGACAGCAATTGCCCGAGGTAATTGAGACCCTTATAATTCCAGTGATACATGGATAATTTTATTTCTGACCGATTTTAGTAACATTTTGTTCATTTTTAAAGTGGAATAAATGTTTCAATATATGACAATCAAATTGACATTAGATGTCACTCGTTTGATTTTATGTCAAATTTTTCTTAATATCCCAAGGGAGTTATGACCCTTGTAATTCCCGCGTAACTAAGACGTTATAAGCTAATAATATACCGGTCAGAAATAAAAACATTTATAAGTAATCCGTTAATGACATTTTAAGAATGTTTTCATTGAACCTTTCTTATTTAAAATTTTATTTGTTGATAGTTATTCCTAAAAGAAAGATGGATTCAAAAAATACAAGTATTGTTAGTAAAAAAGGCGGAGAAGTTATGTTTGTTAAAAATTTTAAATTTAGAAAAGTGGGTGTTTTAATTAGTGGTGAAAAACGGCGGCGATGCTGTATAAAAAAATTGTAAAGCTGCATGTTATACAATTGGACATGACAATTTGGTGGTTCCTGAACATGAAAAACTCAATCATGTACCCTTAGATAGTTCATCAATGGAAGCATTTGTGTTGTGCAGTGCAGTAGAGAGAAAAGCAGTCAGCGAAAAGCCGACAAAAATATTAAAAAAAGAAATTGTAAGTAATAACCAGTTGTGTCAGTCAAAACACCTTACTACTTTAGGAATAACTTCTGCCAGGCGAAGCATTTATACTAGTCGACGAAAAATGCTGCCTCCACTTCCAAAATCTTGAGAAGACGCGCAAAATATTGTAGAAAAACTAGACATAAAAACCAATAGAAATGAAAATTTTGTTATAGCAAATGATAAAGAAAAGAAAATTGTAATATTCTCATGCGAAACAAATTTGAAAATGTTATGTTCTGTTGATAGAATGTATATGGATGGTACATTCACTTATTGCACAAAATTTTTTATGCAGTTGTTTACAATCCATGGGGAAAAGAATGGTTATTATATCCCACTTGTTTTTTATTTACTACCAAATAAGGAGAAAGTTACTTATGTAAATCTGTTCAAATTACTTAATGAAAAATGCACCGAATTCATTAATAGTATTTTAGCTCCCAAGTATATAATTACTGATTTTGAAATTGCTATTCTGTGTACCCAGAATCTATAAGGGTTGGTTGCCGATTCCATCTCGGACAAGCTTTTTTTAGCAAAATTCAAAAATTGGGGCCCTCTGGTGTGTATCAAAATAAGTAGGTAATCTGATATAGGAATATGGCTTCGGACTACATTCGGATTAACATACTTAGAACCCAATGAAGTTGGTGATTGTTTAGCATTTGATTTATTTGAGAAGTTACCAAAAAACGAAAAATTACAAAAATATTGCGATTATTTAGTAGAAAACTATATTAGTGATGAGGCTTCTTTTCCACCTTCCTTGTGGGCTGAAGCAAGTGAATCGGTTTTAAGAACTACCAATTTATGTGAATCTTTCCATTTCAATTTAAAATCGCATTTTTATCACCCTCATCCTAATCTATTTCAATTTATAGATGTGTTAAAAGGATTTCAAATTGAAATTTATGTAAAAATTCAAAGTACCGATATATGTGTAAAACGTTATGACATAAAATTGAAAAAAAAACAAGAGAGCATAAAAAAATTAATAATTCAATATAAAAATAATGCTATAAGTAGAATGCATTTTATTGAATGCATATCCAATTTTAATTTAATTAATTAATAAAACATTTTTAATTAATTATTATTGTAAATTTTATAATATGTAAGATGATTTTAAAAAATTTTTGTTAAAATTGTACACTTTATAACTATAAATAAATAATAAGTAAATTTTTAATAGTTTTTTATTTATTCGTATATGGGCTACCTTAAGAAATAGAGGTTTCTTTATAAATGTTATCAGATATTTTTTTTTGACAAAAGAGGCGCATATTGTTCATTTAAATATTTACCTGATTTAAGCCACGACGCAAAATGATAGGATTAAGGAGAGGATCATTGAGAGGCGCATAATGTAGTCGCCCAATTAGAATATTAAAGAAGACCATATCAATTTAAATTTTTAAAAATATTTTATCAAATTATAGGGAACTGGACTTTTATAGCCAGATTATATTAAAATTATAATTTTGATATTTAAAATCTACCTAAATCAGAAAATGTACTAAATATTATTCAAAACTTACTAAACCAGGAAGAGAAATCTTAAAAATAGAAGTATAGGTCCTAGACTTTGAAAAGAAAATTTTCCATTAGTAAACTTTTTTTTTTGTATTACTGGCACCAGCATTATTATAGGTGAGGGAAGTTGGTAAATTACTTTATTAAAAGTGCTGTAGCTTTTACACCTTGTTTCCGATTCTATAAAACTTAGGCTTGTTTAAAAGAGAATTCCATACTTATTTTAAAAGTGTTTTAATGTAGGTACCTACTGTTTTACCATAAAGGGAATGAAAAGCTTATCTATTTTTGCGACTATTTGGTATAACGCTTTTTTTCGTATAACCAATAATATAGGTGAGGCTGGTAAATAACTTGTCTTTAAAAGTACTGGATCTTTCACACCATATATTCGACTTTATAAAACTTGGGCTCGTCTGAAAGATAATTTCATTCTTATTTGAAAAATGTTTAAGATACGTATGGTTTTCATAAAGGGAAGGAAAATTTTATCTATTTTTGCGGCAGTTTGGGATAAAGCTTTGTTCTGTATAACCGATAATGTAGGTAAGGAAAGCTGGTAAATAACTGATCTTTAAAAGTACTGTATCTTTCACACCTTCTATTCGATTTTATAAAACTTCGGCTTGTTTAAAAGAGAATATCATGCTTATTTTAAAAGTGGTTTTGACGATGATCGCTAATTTTGTTTTCTAGAGAGGACTTCCTATAAAATGCTCAGTTTTTCACACTTTTCTTTAAAAAAGTAAAGGGCACAATGCTGGTATAATAGATAGTTTCGAAGAGCATAACATTCTAATCAAAAGAGCATTTTAATATCTTTATTCATCATTTAAAATTAATGTCATTGATATCATTTAACAAATGTTTTCCTTTTATCCACTCTTGACTAAGAAGTAAAGTGGGTCGAAAAAGGTTAATTTTGAACCATGCCAACGGGGTAGATTTCAAAATCTGTGGGCTTGCTAGGTGGACGCACAGGATATTGGTTTGGCGCCCAAGAGAGACCAAACGGAGCATTGGCAGACCCCGGAGACGATGGCTAGACGATATCCAGAGTGTTGCAGGAAGGAATTGGATCCGGACTGCTAGGGATAGAAAAGCGTGGAAAGATTTGGAAGAGGCCTACATCCAGGAGTGGATAAACATGGGCTGAGAAGAAGAAGAAGAAGAAGGGCTTGCTTCAATAGTAACTTTGCAAAATCCTAATTTTTTAAAAAGATATCTTTAGTCTGCGCAAGAGGACTGAAAATTCGAATTCTGAGTGAAAATCGGGGTTTGCTTAAAAAAATTTCAAGTGGTGCCAAGCTAGTGTAAATACTTTGGGTAATGCCTAACCCCTGCTCTAGGACTAGTATTACATCGTATACAAGAATTATGCAGAAATAGTAACGTTCTGAGTCTACGCAATTTAGCTAGTTTTTAAATAATATTTTAAATATTTTTCGGCTAAAATATGAAATGCCACTCTGTATTCTTCGCTGGTTTTTAAATTTATATGATACCTGTACACACCCCCATCGCATCAGATACGTCACCGGTGCCTCCTTCCCGGCATAGCCACAACCCGACACCCTAGAAAATAAATCCATTACACAACCCACCAAACGATCTATGGTATGAACTTACCAACATCCTGCCCATTCGTCTTTGATTGACCAAATTGACAAGAAAGCTTGCAGCCAATCCCTATAACCCACAGCTGATACAACCAAGCTGCCTAAGACGACCCGATCAACAGAGATACAATCTCCCATTTAAAGTTCCACTCATGATAATCTTTAATATATTTGGAGAATTAACCAAAACAATTCTCTTCTTTTTTTTTGTAAAGGAGAAAACTAAGAAGCAGTAATTAAGTTAATATATTAATTTTAGTAGCAACTAAATATGTTTTAAACCTATATGTGAACAGTAGGACCTCAGTCATAGCCCTTTGGGATATTGACGTAATAACAGTGTTGTATATCGTTGAGTCAATAAGTTGCGTAATAAATAAAAAACAAATGTCTTGGTTGTGACGCATGTCCAACAAATACAGGAAAAATGCTGGCATAAAATAAAGGCTAGAAAAAAGATTTAAACGACCATTGCAGTGAATTGTTTATCAACTTCATACAAACGAATTATGAACTATGGCTTCATCTTATTTTAAAAAATTTGGATGCAATATCTGTCACAAGATAACTACAGTAAAATTGAAACGTATTGAGTAAATTGAGATGTTTCCTGACATTATCAATCTGAGTACCGATCACCAATATCTTTTAGACATATGCAGAGCGATTTTAGCTGGTCGATGCTCGTCATTGTCTGGAAGAAGTCCTAGTAAGTTATTCCATGCCAGGTGGTTAACAACAGACAACAGACTTCTTCGACTGTATATTATTATAAACACTGCGTCGCCGTCTAACGCACTATAGGATCTAGCTAAATGTAATATTAAAGTGTATGCTCCAGCGTGGTTTACCATAAAAAATGAAATTGAAAAAATAGTTGAAATATGTTCGACTATGACTGGAGTCGGACAGTCAACAATATAACGACTTGTGCACGAGGATTAACGCGGCCCCATCAGGTCACCAAAGAAAAGTAAAGGAAGAAACTGTAATAAAAGAGGATGGAAAGACTGCCATTAGAAGAATCATACACTGATTTTACTTAAAAAAGAAATACCTACCTTGGACAGAATAACGTCTGAAATGAAAAAGAATAATTTCATTCCACCCATGGGTAAGAAGAAACTATAAAAAACTCTGAAGGAAATGAATATTTGTTAAAAAGAAATTCAAAACAGAAAATCACTTTAAATAGAGAAAGACGAAATCATCTGCTGGCGACGACGATATTCGAGGGCAGTTAGACAGTTTCGAAGGGAAAACACGAATATCTATTATATGGACGAAATTTGGTTAAATGAAGGTTATGCCGTTGGTAAAATATGGCAGGATAAACATTTAAGAAGCGCGAGACAAGCTTTCATGGAAGCTTTCATGGTCGACTGGAATAAAAGCACCCTCGGGAAAAGGTAAAAGATTAATAATTACTCACATTGGTAGCAAAAATGGATTTGTCGATGGCGGCTTACTGCCATTTAAATCAAAGCGAACTGGAGACTATCATGAAGACATGAACTCTGATGTCTTTGAAAGATACTTCCAGCAAATGCTAGATCTTATTCCTCCTGGGTCTGCTATAGTCATGGATAATGCCAGCTACCACTCAAGAAAATCCGAGAAAATTCCAACGTCTTTTTGGAAAACAAATTACATCATTCATTGGCTTACTGTAAATAAGAAGCCTTTTCAGAAAGATATGCTGAAAAAGCAGCTATTGACTTAAATTTGGACATCGAGTTAGATCTTTATCTTTTACTCCTCTTCTTTATCGTACTTCTGTTCAGAACAACTTCTTGGGTGGGTTTGGGTGCTGACAATTTTATTGTTTTTGCTGCTTTGTTGATTGCATGCTAATATGGTAATGCTTTTCTTATTTTCCTAATGATATTTTTATAATTTTCTAGTGCAGCTTATTTTTCTTAAGGTGGTAGCCAGTCGCGTGTTAGTCTATATGTAGCTTGGTGTGGTGCGTGAGTGTGTGACTGAGTAATAATAAGTACATTGTTCGAAACGTCCGTCCGTGCGTAATATTTTGTAATTATTTTGTCAAGAAATTCGTCTAATGTCTCCATGTGCATGTCATTGTGTAGTACTCTTGTAGGTGTATGCCTAGGTGCATTTGTGATGATTCGTAGTATTTCGTTTTGAAAGATTTGAAGTTTTTTGTACTTTGTCTTATTTATGGTACACCATGTTGGTATACCATAAGTCAGTACTGTGGATAAAGCGCGCAAAGTTGTCTTTGTGCGCACGCCAAACGGTAATCCGCATTTGCGTTCCAGGCCATCTTTTTATCAAAGACAAGCCCCAAGTATTTAACCGTGTTCTTCCACGGTATCTGTTTGTTATTGACTTTGACTCTGCTTTCCGGTAGTTTTACTCTTGACTTTGAGAAAAAAATGGCCTGTGTCTTATCTTCATTCAGGCGAATTTTCCAGTCACTAAGCCATTTTTGAAGAAGATTTATATGGCGTTGCAAACGTGATATCAGGTGGCAGTTATCGCGGCATCATCAGCAAGCAAATATAATTTCGTTTGAGGGTGTTTAGGTATATCACTCGTATAGACATTATATAGTACCGGCGCAAGGGGGGACCCCTGCGGTACTCCGGCCCTGATGTTCCTAACACTTGATGTGGCGTTTTCTGGCGACACCGCGTATGTTCTGTCCTCGAGAAAAGATATGATGAGCTTAATCATGTAATTTGGCATACCTAATCTTATTAACTTTATTATAAGTCCTTTGTGCCAGACTTTTTCGAAAGCTTTTGAAACATCGAAAAAGATCGCCCCCGTTGAAAAGCGGCCATTATGTCTTTCAGGACATTAGATGCCAGTCTATTCGTCTGGCGCACCGTGCAATGAGCAGTTCTAAACCCGAACTACTCTGGTGGTAAAACGTCGTTGTCGTATACAAAATCATTAATTCGATACAGTTTAAGTTTTTTAACTAGTTTGCCTAGACACGACAAAAGACTGATAGGTCTATAGCTGGCAGCTAATGTTAAATCCTGAGTAGGCTTGGGTATTAATATTACCTCGGCTTTTTTCCAAGTCCTCGGGAAGTAGCCCCTTTCGATGATAGCCCGGGTTATATTTACCAAGTCAACAACTGTATTTTCTGGAAAATTCTTCAATGCTTTATTTAAAAAGCAGCTACTGGAGATTGTAAAGTTTCATAAACCTTTTTGTACGAAATTTGTTGTCGACGAAATCGCTTCAAAACGAAATATAATGGTATTTCGCCTTCCGCCATATCACTGTGAATTAAACCCCATAGAATTGGTGTGGGCGCAAGTAAAAGGGTTTGTAGCAAGGCATAACACCACTTTTAAAATGAGAGACGCTGGAAACCTCTTGCAAGAGGGAATAAAGATAGGGGATTGTGAGAAATGGAGTAAGTGCGTCAAACATGTGATTTAAATAGAAGAAATAATGTGGGAAGCTGATAACATGCTAGTAAACACTGTAGAGCACCCTATTATTTCTCTGGACCCAACGACGATTTAAAAATTAAGTTGTTGTATTGTAAATAATACATTTGTTTTATAAATATTAATATTTAGTCCAATTTATCTATTTTCAAATTATTCTTACTTTTATATAAGTTTTTATCTACCTCTTATTAGAATAATTAATATCTCTATACTTTTAATCTAATAAACTGCCTGTAATAATGCTGTTGTTACAATACTTTCATTCACCAAACTTATTTTTCTTTTGTATGCAAATTAGGGTGACCCTAATTTAGAACCGATTCGGGGGTATAAGTCTAAAATACGGAATTTTTAAAAACTATCATTGCATCTACCTGAAATTCACAATGCAACCTCTAAGTTGTCCACCCTGCTTAATGGGCCCTGTCATTGCAAATTCACATTTGATTACTCTCTCGCATTAATCAATAGAGTATAGATAGAAAAATATGTCCAAATTTTGAATTCAAAAAAGACCATAAATTCTAACCTCGTGTTGGTGGGGTGGATGAGTAAGGCACGGGTGGAACTCGATATGTATCTACCTCCCCGTGGTGAGTCCTGGGTAGTTTTAAAAACTAGCGAAGAGTTGCATAAATAATTCTGAACAACTTTTATGTTAATTTGTCGATATTTAAAAAAAAATAATTTAAAAACTAGCTAGATTGCGCAGACCCAGAATGCTATTTCTTGTATACTTTTTTTTAACGATATAATACTAGTCCTAGGGCAGCGTTTAAGCGCTTTATTTTTAAGCAAAACCTGATGTTCACGGAAAATTCGAGTTTCCCGTACTCCTGCGCAGACTGAAGATGTCTTCTTAAAAAATTAGGGTTTTATATAATAGCAAACCCACAACTTTTGACACTTACCCCGTTGCCGTGGTTCATAATTGACCTTTTTTGGCCCACCTTACTTAGGAGGTATTGGTATTGGCTTGGACGTAATTTACTAGACCATGAATTGTCGTAAAAAGGATGTTTGAAAATAAATCCTTAAATAGGAAATCGTAATCGTAGGTATTTTACAGCATCAGAGTCGAAATCTATCATGATATTATCGCAAAGCATACTGTCTTGGGGTAAAAGGATTTTATAAGAATCATTAAAAAACATCTAGCATAACATGCTTTATTGGAATACTGAATTCAATAATAAATATAAAAAGTACACAATATTTTATAAAAAAAAAATTAAATCTTGTCAAATAGTAACTTATCGTGGTCCTTCTTGTTGAATTTGTTTATTTAAAGAACTTTGTACTACGAAGTTTCACTCATAGCAGTAAATTTGAATTATTAGGTAAGTTATTAAATATCTACGATTACGATTTATAATTTTAGCAATAATTTAACATTTTTTCATAACACTGTCTGAAAGATTTTAGTCCGAACTGCAAAAAATTTTAATGTTCTGACGCCTCTAACGCCTTAATAATTTACAAACATCAACTGGCGGAAACTGCTGTGTGACATCACTATCTCTCATAGCGAGTAAGGTCGCGCTCACTGCCGCGGTTAATTACCGTTACTAAGAAGACAGGTGGCTATTTACATCGCCCTTTCTCAGTTACTTAGGAACGGAGCTGACATCGACAGGAGAGAAAAAATAGTTATTTATGTATTAAGGGCATTACGAAGATGTTTATGCCTCCGAGGACAACAATCTTACAAAGCCGAGGGCTTTTGGCCCGAGGGTTTGCAAGTTGCCCGAGGGTATAGACATCAAGTAATGCCCGTGGTACATACAATATTTTATGTCCTACTTCAGATAATTCCAAGTTAAATTAGAAGAAAATTCAAAATCACGAAAGGTTTTTTACCTATATAGTTGCTAAATAAACAAAGGTAATAAGTGTTCATTGGTGTGCTGTGTCAAAGTCGAAACTGAAATTCATATAAAATAATGGATTTTCCGTTAATTCCGGATAGAATTGCTGTGAATGTAGCCAAAGCTTTGGATAATCTTGTCCCAAAGAAGTCTAAAGACGCCTATGATAAGGAATATCAAAGCTTTGGGGATTGGATGAAAAATAATGATGTAAAAATTATCAACGAGACGGTGCTACTTGGATATTTTCAGGAATTGGTATGTTAAAATTGCTGTTGTAAATTATACTAAAATACTAATTATGTATATCGATTATAGTCTGAAACAATCACTCCTAATTCCCTATGGATGAAATATTCAATGTTAAACTAGACATTAATAGTTAATAAAAATATAGACATTGCAAAATATTGCAAGTTAGGCCGAAGAAATCGAAAACTTTGACTCGAGACGATGTGCGGAAATTGATCTGTGAAGCTCCCAATGAAATTTTTTTGATGTACAAAGTGGTTCTGTTATTCGGTTTATTTGGTGGGTGCCGCCGCCAAGAGCTAGTTAATATGTTGGTTAAACATATTGAGGATAAAGGATCCGTAGTAATAGTTAATATTCCCGATACAAACACCGATAAGAAGCGTGTCTTCACAGTTATTGATAAGAAGGAGATGGGTTGTTTAAAGCTACTGAGAACTTATTGGTCTTTACGCCCGACGAACTGCAACATCAATAGATTCTTTTTGTGTTACCGTAACGGTCGTTGTTTTTCACAGCCAGTTGGGAAGAACACCATAGGCAAGATTCCTTCCATTATTGCAAAATACCTGGGTCTAAGCAATGCGGACAAATATACTGGCCATTATTTGCGCAGAACCTCTGCAACTTTGTTGGCGGACGCGGGGGCAAACCTGACCACATTGAAAAGACATGGCTATTGGAAAAGTTCAGCTGTGGTTGAGGTATATTTGGAAGAGAGTATGTCTTCTAAAAACAAAATTTCGAAATTAATAGCTGGAGTACCATCAACGAGACCATCAACATCAAAAAACGTTCAGTCATCGTCAATTTCTGTTAGTGAAAATCACGAAATAATAGAAAACATTGACTTATCAAAAGCCGGTAAATTTTTTGCTGGGTCTGTTCATAACTGTTTATTTAATATAAATGATCAATAGGTTTTTTCGTTAATAAAAAGTTGTTACTTTGATTTTTCCTATTTATTTATCTTAATGCCCGAGGGCATTAGAAACTTCCTGAATGCCCTAGGGTATTATATACCATTTAAAGTGTCTGGTAACTATGGTATTATGAGACAATAATATTCGAGTAGGACATAAATAATTTTTATAATCCCTTTATCTTTTTCTAAAATGTGAAAGATAGAATTTATATGGAATGGCATTTCTTACTTGTAATAAAATACACTATTAAGGCCCGGTACTTTCATCTACGGATAGCGATATTCGTCAAATAACGTATATGGAAACAATTGTCGACCCAATTGAAACTATTGCAATTATTCTGAGAATAAAGATATTCCAGCGTGAAAGTACCGGCCCTAAAAGTAGTAATAATAACCTTTTGCTATAACTGAACAAAGAAACAGTAAGCGCATTTTCCTTGTTTATGCACAGAAAGACAGTCGCAAAAGTTCAAAGCGGAAGAACTGTAAGCTGTGGGAGGTAATTACGTCACCGCCTTATGAGCGTTTTATTTGATTTTGATCTCGTATATTTCGAAAACTACTTATTGGATTAACTTCAAATTTTTAGGGCTGACCATACCTTTTAAACGCTTTATAAAAATTAGATAAGGAGCGTATTTTGAGGTTTGACTAAATGACTCAATTATATTTAAATATCCTTTTTAGGAGAATTTGGTTAAAACAATTCCACAGTATCCTGAGCCAAGACGTATAAAAAAAATTTGATAAAGAGCTAATTAAAAGTAATTTTTTTTAAGGAAAAATAAATCATGGGTTATTTGTCAACAACTTAATAAAACTAATAACGGTATTAAGACGCGGTATTGACTTTTTGTAACTATGATACAAAAAGTACACCTTACTATTTAGGGTTTTTGAGAAAATTGGGAAAAATCAAAATTTTTATACAGAGCTCCCTCTGGAAAACAAAATATGAATTAGCGAATATCATTAAAATAAGTTTTTTTACAAGCACGAAACTCTCTTTCAAACGAGCCTAAGTTTAATAAAATCAGATTAAAGGTGTGAAAGATTCAGTGCTTTTAATGAGTCATTGAATACGAATGAAGAGTGTATATCAAACTGGCGAAAAAAATTTCCGTATCAAAATGGTGCTATTTTTTTTTTATATAATTGAATTTTTATAATTGTGTCTCAGCAGTTGCGCCATCTATCGGCAATCGTACAACTTTAAAAATAATTTCCAGGGTTTTGTCTTGTCGGTTTATGCATTAATTTTTTTTCTTGAAAGTCTAGAAAGAGATATGGCTGAGGGCCGCTCTTATCTGAACCCCTTGTACAGAAGAAACTTCCAGAAATTTAATAAATGAGCCAACCAATTATATTAGAAAGAGAATATCTTTGATTGGGACCATAAATACATATTATTATTTGCAACATTCTAATAAGAAGTCCTAAAAACTGAAAAACAGTTAAACCGCAGTACTTTTTAAAGACAAACTCGCATTTTCTGCTAATTAGTATCATTAAAAAGCATAGTAAAGTTAAAGATCCATTAACACGTCCTACTTATAGCTACCACAAATTATCGTTTTGACATCTGTAGGGGAAGCAGGTGAAATTTTGCTTTTTCTAAGAATAATGTAAATTATCTTAAATTAAAGACGTCCTTGCCGTGTGATATTATTAAAAAGCGTTTTAAAAAAGTTGTTAAATTTTATAATAATAAGGCCTCAATCTCGAAAACGAATGGGTATATTTTGATTCTGTAAAAAGCTGTGGTTAGGTAAGATCACTTTGCATTTTTTAAAGATAACATCATTGTGACTGACCCCTCGACGATTCAAAAATATAAAGCGATTGGAGGCACTTCGAAAGTCATTTTATCTGAAAGTACTTTACAGTTTAGTTCTTTTTTGTTATGTACCCTAATTTGATTACTTCACTCGTTTTTAAGCAATACAAGTTTTTATTTAAATAATTTTATTTATTTTGGAAACGGGTCAGTAGTAGTAGTAGAACTGAAATAATTCTTCACTTAGTATAAATGCCATCAATTTTATCCAAGATTCATTCCTTCTATGTGAACACAACTACTGTTAAAATTTTTAAAAGTTTGCCGTGTGTATCCTTTAAAAGTAATCTAAGAAATATTTTATAAATTTTTTATTCTTCAATAGTGTTATTCTCAATATCCTTTTTCAAATAAGTAATCTTACTTTTTTCAAAAGGTTTCTTCATTAAATAAATATTTCACATATATTATAATTAAAATTTCACTTATATTGAAGTTTTTCTACATTTTGATCTGATATTTTGTTAAAAAAACTTAATTATATGGGATTTAGAGGCAAAACATTTGATGTAATAAAAACTTACTTAGTTGGTAGGCAACAGTATGTTAAAACAGGCAGTAACAAGAGCACCAAATTGGGCAACTTATGTGGAGTACCTCAGGGGTTTGTTCTTGGGCCTCTTCTGTATTCATTATATGTATTAAGCTTAAAGCGTGCCGATTTGGCTGCTCGGTACTTTACTTTTGCGGATGACACCGTACTACTGTATACTGGTGAAAATTCGGGAGATTCACAGACTGTGATAAATAATGATCTGAATGTATATTATAGGTGGCTGATATGTAATAGACTAAAAATTAATATAGAAAAAACTAAATTTATGCTCTTTAAACAAAAAAATAAAATTATACCAATGCCAAAAATAAAAATAAAAGACGTAGAATTAAAATCAGTTGATAGTATTAAGTATCTAGGTCTAATAATTGATGTAAATTTAAATTGGAGTGAACACATTACATACATAATTAAGAAAATTACATCAATGATTGGCGCGCTGTATAAATGTAGAAACTACTTTACAAATAAAACTAGAATAGATATCTACAACGCATATTTTGCATCGCACTTAAGGTATCTTCTCCCAGTATGGGGAACATGCGGAACGGTCAATTTTAACAGGGCACAAACTATACAAAATAAAATAATAAAAATATTATTTAGTATTGATAGGCTAGTACATACAAGCGATCTTTATAACATGGTGAACGTTTTTGACATACATAAACTTTTAGAATTAGAGCAATGCAAACATGTCTATAAGGTTATAAATAAAAAGCAAAAGTGCAATACACAAATTGCATTTATAGATAGTATTCATAGTTACAATACAAGACAATGTGACAATATTTACCAATATAATGTACATAACAATAGAGGACTTAACAATCCCCTATCACAGGCATGCGGAACATATAATAAATTACCGGAGGTTCTGAAAAACTGTAACACCTTTCCAAAATTTGTAAGCTTGCTAAAGTCACACATAGGAAATAAGTAATAGCTGTATAGAACTTAAGCGTTATATTGTGAAATTATTGTTCTCGTTACCAGTGCTTAATGCACTGTTTAGAGATTATTATTGTTTAATGATAATATGTAATAATGAATAAATAAATAAAGAATTTCAAAAAAAAACATGTTAACATACAGGGTGGCCGTTTAGTGTGGCAAAGTAGAATAGCTCCGTTTGTATTTATAATACACAAATAATGTTAATATAAGAGTTGAAGGGCAGTAAGTGAGTTATAACGTAAAATTATTTTTGACTCTATAGGGTGGCTCAACAAAGGGGAACAAGAATTTTTATTTTTTTTTAAATGGAACACCCTATATCTTACCATATTTTTGGTTTCTACATAAAATTACAATTATTTTTGTTTAAAAGCATTATAAGTCTAAACATAATAGTTTCCTAGATATCGACTTTTGAAAAATTACATTTTTGAACTTTGACAGCTTCTAACTGCATAACGGTACGTCTTTAAGCAAAACGGCTTACATGTCCCTATCTTACTTTTTTATTACCATTCTAAAAGTGTCAACTTCCGGTCAAACCGGAAGTACTATATTTTCGGATTTTGAGTTACATCCGGTTTGACCGGAAGTTGACAGTTTTAGGATGGTAATAAAAACGTAAGATAGGGGCACGTAAGCCGTTTTGCTCTTAGACGTACTGTTATGCAGTTAGAAGCTGTCAAAGTTCAAAAATGTCATTTTCCAAAAGTCGATATCTAGGAAACTATTATATTTAGACTTATAATGCTCTTAAAGAAAAATAATTGTAATTTTATGTAGAATCCAAAAATATGGTAAGATATAGGGTGTTCCATTTAAAAAAAAATAAAAATTCTTCTTCCTCTTTGTTGAGCCACCCTGTAGACTCAAAAATAATTTTACGTTATAACTCACTTACTGTCCTTCAACTTTTATATTAACATTTTTTGTGTATTATAAATACAAACGGAGCTATTCTGCTTTGCCACACTAAACGGCCACCCTGTATATAGGGTGACACTTTCTGAACGCAGAAATACAGAGCATCCAAACCACTAAACTTTTTAATATTTTTCAAAAACGGAGTTATAGAGAGGCATTAGGCCTACAATTTAAAATTATTTTGAATTATACAGGGTCTCCCAAATAGTCAGGGAATATTAAACATACATTTTTTTAAATGGAACACCCTGTATATTATAATATTTTTGTATTGCTTGGTCAATTATAAGAATATTTTAAATAACATATTATATGCCTAAATTTAATAGTTTTTGAGTTAATAACGATTTTTCAAAAATATGGTGTTTTCTAGCAGTTAAAAACATGCGCCTGTTGGTAGTACAGAGAAACAGTAATACATAAAATTTGGGTTATGGAATATGGTGGTTAAGTAGCGACAAAAGCATATTTAAAAAAATTAAAATATTTACCGGAGTCTTTTAGAATGACTTTCTAAATGTAACAATTCTAAAAACTTAAAAAGTCCCAAACGTTTGTTTGTTTAAATACAGCCCCTATTTTTATTATGTCTAATCGAAAGGCATTTTTATTGCAATTTTAATTATACTATGGTTACCTATACCTATCTTTTACGGTTTACCCTAAAATAGCTCATTTTCCCTTTACCACATAAACGCAATTCTAATATTCTCATAAGAGTGCCACGGATGCAACACCATGTCCGTGTACAACGCTGTTTTTCTAAAGTGCCATGGACGCCAAATCTATGGCAATTGTTCATTTTATTACTATTAAGAGCTACGGTTGTGGACAGTACACAACAAAAAATTAATTGTGAGTTTATTTATAGTTCAATGGATTTCAAATTTGGAACGGTGTATAGGTAAATATGAATATACGCCGATGAGTTATCACTTTTTTTTAACGATGTACGGCCAACGTACTCGGTATTCTTTTCATAAACTGTTAAGAAAAATAAAAAACGTTCTGCGGCGGCATGGCTGTAACCGTTTTCGTTACAACCAAACTAAACAATTTTTTTTTTTAATTTTTAAATGTGGCTGAATCATTTTCCCTCCGTTTCTAAAATACCGACCTCTTGCGAATTTCGAAGCGAAACTTACAGCAATCGCACGTATCACGCTGGAAGGCGGAGCGTTTAATAATTATTTTATGCTGAAACTTAAATGTAATTTTCGGTTGTTAGTCGTGTTTGCAGCTTGAAAACGTCATTAATAATAAATTTAGTGATGTTTCCAGAATAAGGAGAATCATAGGTTTTGTCAGTGACTACAAATTTACCAGCAGATTTATTGACAATGATATTAAATTATGTACTTACATAGAATATATTGATTATCTAGTATAGAAACTACAGTCCACAGATTTACACACTAAGTCGTATTATAGCCGACGCTTTACTGACTTGGCATCTTTTTTCTTACACCTCATACTTAGAAGCTATATCAATTTTATGTGATTTGTCTTCTGCATATTATGGTCTCAGAGAGAGCATTAAATATTTTGAATTTTCGGAGAATATTGCGCAAAATCCTGTGTTTGACTGTGAGACAATGTTCATAGGCGAAACTTCTCAAGAGACGCTATCAGAAATTTCCACAATATTCATGTTTGGACAGAACGCCCGCATGTAATTGTGGAATCTAGCCATCAAGAGCAATTTTCGTTAAATGTCTGGGTTGAAATTGTTGAAAATCACTTAATTGGTCTTTTTTTGCCAGAAAGACTAAATTAAAATCACGGTCTAGAAGTTCTTGGTGTAGTTCCACATGGAAAGGATGATATTTGAATTTTCCCGTGGTGCGATTAGCGGTAGATTGGGTTGTGTCACGTAAGTTAGCTAAGTGACGGCTACTGACACTGACCTGGGGATTATCTCCAACATGAAGTAAAATCTCAATTTCTTTTTCCTTATTGGTAGCATTCCGGTTCCCCACTTTTTGTTTCTTATACACAACACTACCATTACCATCAAACCGTTCCATTAAGCATTAAAAATATAGTCTAGTTAGTATGCGTCTATTAGGGTACTTCGCATCGTAAATCCTTACTGCCAAAAGACAATTTTTTTCCGCCTCGCCCAGTATATAAATCATGTCAATTAATTAATTTATTTTTAGGGAAATCCATAACCATTCTATTTGTATAGGTACGTCATTTACGACAATAAAATAAACTATTTTTACTTGCTTAATTGACATTTCAAGATTTAACAATGCCTACATTTTTGTTTTGTCATGGTCAGCTTATCATATAGCGTTAGTCCCGTTAGTGTAACAAGAACAAGCGTAAAAATGAAAAAAAATCAAAATAAATCGCAACCTATTCAAAATATTTATATGACATACCTAATGAAAGTTGAAGAGTTTTAGAAAACCTATCAGAAAAAAAACAGGGAGTGGCATTTAAAAAAGTTGATATTTTTCAATTTAAATTAGTTGAAATGTATAAATTTATTTTGAACGCCCTGTAGCATCTAACTCAGATTTCGTTGCATGTTTTTTTTTGTCATCCCAATAGAACGTTTGCAGCAAATAAGCGTATTCCATCTTCAAAAACAATGGCGAAACTGCCAATTTTTTACAAAAGTAAAATCTAGTAATTTTCTAAAAAAATTAAAATAATAGAACAACTACTAGGTTTGGGTATATAACCCTATCAACAAAAGCGTGATAGAATTTCATGCAGAATCTAAAAATAAATTAAAAAATAGGGTGTTCCATTTAAAAAATCTTAACTTATGTTTTATTCGCCAAGCTTTTTTGAACGACCCTGTATACTCAAAAATAATTTTAGATTGTGTACCTTAACATTCTCTGAAGCTTTTGTATTTGTATAATTTTTGGTAATTCGCGAAACAAATGAGATAATGAACTTTATTCTATGATTGACTTAGCTTGTACATCTGAATAATGTTTTATATTATAGGGTTGCGTTTGCGTTGGCGCTCGTGGTCATACATTTTTATTGCGTTTTGCTCTGACATCTTAATTAACTATTGAATATTTTCGGGGAGAAATGCAAGGTATTTATTGTATTTTCAAGTTCATGCATAGGGTAAATCTAATTATGAATTTTTAAATCTAATAAATATTATCTAATAATATCAAATATATTTACATATTCATTGGCAATGTCAAAAACTTGCATCTTCACACTACTTTACTCTTACTCCTCTTATAGAGACAATATGAGCACTATTTCACAAAAAAGAACCGTCTCACTAAGCACTACTATAAAGGTACAATTTTGAATTTATGAAGAGGTGAATAAACGCGGTCAACAATATTCCGGATTGCACGTAGAAGAGTAGTAAACATAATCTTTGCGGTACATCATGATGGCACGGAAGAAAGCCCCCACCTCGGTTTATCGTTTCTTTCAGTTCCTTTTGTTTAAGGTAAATAGTCTGGTTTAAATTGCAAATATACTTACGAGCCACATTATGTGAAATGTGGTTTTGTCTCACATAAAGTTCAATTGTTAATAGAGTTCTTAGGAAATCTTTGTGTTTATATTTTAGAAGTGCTTTCGTTATTAATGATATTGAAAATTGGAAAATAGCGAATTATCGTGATTGAAATTTCGTAAAATAGTATATTACGGGAGAGACGCATTTTAATTTGTAGAATATTGTAAGTTACATAAAGAGCAACTAATTTTAAGTAGACTAAGGATTTCTAATTTACTTTGTATTGCTAAAGACAAGATAGCAAATAAATATATACATTATACAATATGTATTAGAACAACAAAAACAAGTATCCAAATTGTATTTATTTATTTAACTCGTTATAAGAAAGACTTTGGAGTCCTATTGAAAAGAT
The DNA here is from genome assembly GCA_963920685.1 of Polydrusus tereticollis. Taxonomy (NCBI): domain Eukaryota; kingdom Metazoa; phylum Arthropoda; class Insecta; order Coleoptera; family Curculionidae; genus Polydrusus; species Polydrusus tereticollis. The sequence continues at coordinate 111,044,380 of OY987327.1, read as the reverse complement.
GCAAATAAAAAAGAAATATTATAAACTATGAGGGGCTTGAGAAAAACTTTATGTGACCACAGTTGTGGCTTTTAAGTCCGGTTATGGATAATATCCGGTATTAATGCATTAAATGTGTTGATATAAAAATGTTGGCACTCATTTCTAGAACACCTGCATAATAATAGTATATTATATACCTAGGGTGAGAAGTGATCCATTAAATAATGTGCGAGTATTAAAATAGCTTTCTTAACTCAGGTATACAGGGTGTCCCAGAATATGTGGGCAATCTTTCGGATTTGGATACAATATGAAAAAATAATATGACAAGTTCCCATAAAAAACTTTCCTACAGGCCCTCCCTACTGAGATATAAGCCCCTGAAGGACGCCTCAGGAAATCGGTTTATCTTGAATAATTCTTAAAGTACTTGGTGTAATTTAATATTTTTTCAGTATGATGGTTGCTAGGTAAGTCTCCTCAAAATGAACCGTTTTAATTTTATTCGGCTTATTTACTTTTCCAGGGACGGACTAGCTTTAACAGAATAATGCTTATTTTTTTTTATATCCTGTATGATAGAGGCATATCAATAATACTATTGAACAGCTGAAACCTTAAACTAAAAAAAAGTACTCTTCATGGACATCGATTTTGTTCCATATGCCTTTTTTTATGAAATATTCGATAAATACCTTATTTTGTTGATATGGTTTAGTTGATATGTACCAGTTAAAATAAATAATAACTATGACAGTGTCAGTTGGAAATTGAGTGTGTTTAAGTTTTTGATCTTATTTCTTGTGCTTAGTTTTGGTATGGAATTTACGTTTGAGGAATATGCCGACATGCATTTAATGTATGGGCTTGCATCATGTAATGCCTGAGAAGCCCGAAGGCTTTATGAAGAACGATTTCCAAACAGAAGAATTCCTGACCGAAAAACCTTTGAAAGAGTAGATCGTCGTTTAAGAGAGGCAGGTAAAAACTAAGTTGTTTTATTTTTAATTTGTACTTATCGGATGATAAAGATTTGATTTAAAGTATTTAGGTCGTAAATAATTTTAGGAAAGTTTGACAAAGCCAGTCACAATTGTGGAAATCAAAACCATCGCGTTGATGGTCTTGAAGAAAACATCCTTAATGCCGTAGAAGTAGATCCTGCTGCAAGTGTTCGAAAATTGGCTGCCGAATTTGATTGTTCAAAATCAATGATCTTTAGAATCCTTACAGAGCAACAGTTACATCCATACCACCATCAAAAAGTCCACGCGCTTCTTCCTGAAGGCTTTCCGCGAAGGATGGAATTTTGTAACTGGGTTTTAGATCGGCACAGGAACGATGCAAATTTCATTGGTTCAGTTCTCTTCACGGACGAAGCTGGGTTTTCCAAAAACGGCATCATAAATTCTCATAATTTACATTTATGGGCAGAGGAAAATCCCCATGTTCCTATTGTAACGCATCATCAGCACCAATTTGAACCCATCATCGCGTGGGCCGGAATTATCAGACAACACTTAATTGGACCATTTGTATTGCCAAGAAGATTAAATGGAGAAAGGTATTTGGAATTTCTTCAAAACAATCTGCCAGAACTTTTAGAAGATCTACCTCTGCAACTACGACATAATATGTGGTTCATGCATGATGGGGCTCCGCCACATTTTAGTCTAGTAGTCCGAGAACACCTAAACAGGGTTTCGAAAATCAATGGATAGGAAGGGGAGGACCAGTAGCTTGGCCTCCTCGATCACCAGACCTAAATCCATAAGATTTTTTTTTGTGGGCCTATCTAAAATGTTTAGTATACGCCAATCCAATACAAAATCGGGAACACTTATTGGAACTGATTAACTTCCATTGTCGCGAAATAAGGAATAATGTTGGCGCATTGTGGAGGATCCAACAATCTACAATTAAAAGATGTAGGGAATGCATTGCAGTAGAAGGAGCTCATGTTGAACCGATGTACAAAATGAATCAGTAAAAATAAGGTATTTATCGAATATTTCATAAAAAAAGGCATATGGAACAAAAAATTTTTTCTCGTATACGGTTTACTTTATCGATGTCGATGAAGAGCACTTTTTTTTTTAGTTCCAATTACACCAAGTAATTTAAGAATTATTCAAGATAAACCGATTTCCAGAGGCGTCCTTCAGGGGCTTATATCTCAGTAGGGAGGGCCTGTAGGAAATTTTTTTATGGGAACTTGTCATATTATTTTTTTATATTGTATTCAAATCCGGGAGATTGCCCACATATTCTGGGACACCCTGTATATAGAATTTTTCCTACTACTAATAGCCGAACTAACACCAAAAGACCTCATTTTTGTTTTAAAATTAGCCGTTTCCCCTATTATTCAAACATATCGAAATGTCAAGTAGCCTGGGGCTCAGTTGTCAAGGCAACTAATAAAACAATTGAAACTGATGGGTTTCAATAAACGTCATTATTCTAAAAATACTATGGCCACCATTTGAAGGTTTTAAGTAACAGTTTTGCAATAAAATATTAAAATATGGCTGAGAATCTAAGCGACCAAAGCGACAGTGATTTAGAAATGGAAAATTGTACCCCGCCTGAGCTCCGAGAGGTAGCTGCTAGTGCGAGCCATGATTTGTTGCCTGAAAAATCAAAGAGACTTTATGTGAAGGCATACACTCAATTAAAGAAATGGTGTGAAGAAAAAAAGTCGTTAAAATGACTGAAAATGTGATGAAGCCCTATTATAAGGAAAAATCGGGACAGAATAAGGTATCAACGTTGTGGGCAAGCTACTTAATGTTGAAATCAACTTTTTCACTAAAAGAAAATATCGATATTTCGAAGTATTTTAAAGTAGTAGCATTTTTGAAAAAGATAAATGTTGCATATAAACCTAAAAAATCACGTGTATTTTGGAAAGAAGAAATTGATACATTTTTAAATGACGCCCCTGATGATGAATTTTTATCAAGACAGGTAAGGATTTTATTATACTCATTTTTTGTCCTGCTTGAATAAGGTCTAAATTCTAGGCTACTGTGATAATTGGCGCTTGCAGAACAGACGAACTTTGCAATATGGTTCTTGATGATGTGGACATCCGTGATGGGATTATTGTGATAAGTATTTCTAACTCAAAAAATGGATCATTCAGAAGATTCGTCATTGTCGAACCGCAATGGATTAATGTCGTAAAAAACACTTGGCTAACCGGCCAACTGACATTAGAAAACTGTTTATTTTATACCGCAAAGGTAAACATCATAGACAAAATATTGGGCACAATACTATTAGTAAAGTATAGTATTTGTAGAATTATATCGTTGATCTTTAGACTGCAATAAAACCCTCATTATCCCTTTGACCATAAAATAAATAAGGAAATCCCAAATTTTAGAACCTTTTCGAGTAGAGCCGGACCAGGTACAAATTCAATTTATACCTGTTATCATTATTTTACATTTATTATAGGTACCTAAAACTAAAAATACCTGTCTTTTTATTTTAAATTATAGCAATAAATCATGTGGTGTAGATACATTTTCAAGCCGACTCTGATCCCATTTATTCAGCTTTGAAGAGGTTGAGGCGTATACAATAGGATTTAATCAGGTAGATTATGTATGGCAGTAAGAGTCAACGGTATAATTCTGCAAATATTATACCATATGTTATGACTCAATGTCTGAAATTACAACATCCTGAGTGTTACACTGGTCATTATCTACAGCGCAGCTCGGCAACAATTATAGCAGAAAATGGAGGAGACCTACTAAGCTTAAAAAGGCACGGTGGATGGAAGTCGGCGACAGTAGCTGAAGGATATGTTGAGGAATCGATAGCGGACAAGAAGAGAATAGCCAAACTAGTACAAAAACCCATCTTATCCAATGAAAATTTAAGTATACCCTTCACTACTTTAGCACGTCAAGATGGTTTGGCAGACTGATGACTTGGTACCAAGTGGTAATGAATGTTCACAAACTATCGAAAATATTCATAATACTGAGGTAAATTTACCTATAATAAATAATGGTAATTCTATTAATAGTGGAAATGCAGCAGTGCACATGAGTTGTAATAACGGTACAATCAACTATTAATTTAAATGATTTTCATAGTTTATGATAATTTTCATGATTTTAGGACATTTTCTAGAGTTTATTTTTCATGTTCACTTCGTTAAATCAATAAAGTTTCAGCCAATTTCTTTAAAAAGATAAAAAATCTTCATTATTAACCTAGGTAAATAATGAATCATCCTTGTTTACCTACGTTAATAATGAATTACTTCTCATTAGACAAATGAGGTAAATAACAGGGTTTTCTCATGTTAGTAGTGGAAAAAATATTTCTTCTATTTTTGCCTTTGTCGCTACTTTGTTCTAGGCACATGGGACAGATTATCAGAGAAATCCCGTTATCGCGGGATTACAAACATGGGAATACGATTTAACTGGTCTTCGATAAACAGCTAAACTGGAACGACAACACAGCCTCTCGTTTGAAAAAGCAAACGGTCAACTGAGTGCCATTTTCTGCAGCAAAAGTAGTTTGGATCTGCGTACAATAACTTTAGTCCACAGGACTATCGTTCGACCTGTACTTCTTTATGGTATCACCACCTGGAGTACCATAAAGAAGACAAACTCTCTCAAAATTCAAAGGTTTCAGAATGAATGTGTAATAATCATGACAGGGGCGCCCCGCTATGCGATGACTCATACTTTAAATAATGACTTACAGATACCGACAATAACAGCTGAGTACATGAACAAAATTATAGTGGACCACTACAAACGGAGACTGACATTTACCTGAACCCTTTAATCACATATACATTCAAACCCTTTAAAACCATACGCATCTCTCGTCACCTCCCCAGACCAGCACCTTAACTTGCTTCCGAATAAATAGAATCAAATAACTGAATAGTTCCAATCTTCCTCTGTCTGGATTGGAGTCTGATACACCAACAATTGCAAATATCCCCAGAAAAGATAATCTAGACAATTGACAATGAATCGGGGGACCAAGGTGGCCATGGCCGAGGTCCACCTCAACCTGTTCAACCTTTGTAGTGTTGATTTAAAAACTCCCTTACCACTAAACTTAAATGTAACGGTGCACCATTCATAAACCACAAAAATTGGTTCCTTACTTCAGGTGGTAGATCTCCTAAGAGCACCGGTAGTTCCTGTTCTAAAAATTAAAGATAATAGTGCCCGTTAAAACTTCTTGACAGAAAAAATGGCCCCACCAGATAGTCTCCCAATATGCCACCTCACACATATACTGTAAACTGATACTGAAAATGACTTTTGACAATCGCATGACGATTCTCTTCTGCCCAAAAATGATTGTTATGAAAATTTCTGATGGTATTTTTCAAAAAACTTGCTTCATTACTAAATAAAATTTTAATTCCAAACAGTGGATTTTGGGTTAACATTTAAATGAACTACTGGCAAAAATTTAATCGGGTGAAAAATCGCGTGAAAGAAGAGCTTGGACTGTCTGGATATAGTAAGAATACATGAAATTATCCATTAAAATTTTCCAAACTAGCAGAAATGAAATATTTAAAGTTGCCGCAATTTTCTTTGTCCTTTTACCTGGTTCGTTATCTACAGCATTCAGGACTGTGTGATGTGCCCCTATCAAATGAGTGGATTTCTTGAAACTGTAGTATTTATGTATGTTCGCGCCATTTATTTGAATTGAATTACGCACCGTTAGGCCTTGCGCCCTCTAGTGACGGACAGTGGAAGCGAATAGACATTTAGCGGTAGAGAGATTGAGAGGTTAGATTCGAAAAGGGAAGAGAGAAAGATGTTCTTTTAGTTTTGTTTTACTGTAGAAGAATTACAAGAAGTAAGAAAATATTAATGTGTCTTATTAGGGTTTGTCCCCAGACAACCAGCACTACAGTTTATCAGAAGTGGGATTTGAACAGAGGACAGATGATTACAGATTTGTAAGTGTAGTTCTGTTATGGCACATGCAGATAATAACGATTTAAGATAGTTCTCACGCACGTCAAATGGCAATGAGTTTGAAAGGTTTTATAAGGCCCGTATGTCCGGTCTTAATGCCAACAGACCAGCAGTGGATTGGGTGCATCAGCTCGAAACATGTCTTTAGTCTCAAGGACAAAATAAGGGCAGAGACTCCGAGCATAGAACTTCATCATCCAATCCCCCAGTGGACGTAGATATGTTACTTGCGTCAATGAATAATTTAATGCAACATAATCTAGCTGTCATGTAAATGCTAGCGTCGCCAAGAAACGATCAGCGAAGTTATACTGTTATGCCTGACTTCTCTAAGAGCATTCCAATTTATCCCAAAGCAGACTGTGGATAGAGGAATTGAAAGTACTGCCACTGTACACAATTGGCCACCTGAATTCAAATTCGAAACTGCTAGAACTTGACTTATTGGTGCAGCAGCTAGCTGGTAGAATGCACGGCGAATAGTTTTGTTAACATAGGACCAATTTAGAAGGGACTTCTGAAACACGTTTGTGCATGAGAATAACTTAACATATATACTCATGGGAATCTATGACATCTAGAATGCAAGGTCCCGAAGAAGAGTTGAGAGGTAATTTCATGAAAAAGTTAGATTATGTAAAGACTTGGGGGTTATCTTTTGATGAACAAAATGAAGAAATTGCAATTGGCTTGGCATCCCGTGAGTTAGCAACAATCATTATTACCAAAATACATAGTGACACAGATGACCTTTATCGTGACCTTCTAGCCTATGATAGGATTAATAATGAACGAAGACAAAGACATTTTACCTATTAAGGATGACCTAACTGTGGGCGAATGACAGGTATCGGATACTTGCCATCTCAAAATGCGCCAGTGCCAAGTTTGCCATTTAGAAATGCTGTAATTCCACCAAGCCACACAAGTCCAAGACCTATGCCAAAATGTTTTAATTGTTTAGTTTAAAGGAACCCAAAGAGATTGAGAAGTTAGATTCGAGAAGGGAAGAGAGAAGGATGTTGTTGTTTTAGTTTTGTTTTACTGTGGAAGAATTAGAAGAAGTAGGAAAATATGAATGTGTTTTATTAGTGTTTGTCCCCAGACAACCAGTACTACAAAAGTTCCATTTTTGCGCAGTCGAATGTGTACCTGTGCAAAAGTTCGTAAATAAGGCTGTCTTTGATTTGAATAATGCTACCGATAGAGTCGTTTAACTTCAAAATAATTACCATTGGCACCCATAAATAAAATGCATATCGGCATATTCTTGGTTTGTGAACTCAACCATCATTAAATAGAATTATTGGGAAAAGGTTCAGTTGGCTCGTTGCATAATTTAATATACTTAGACAAGTATCAAATCAAAGTATAGAAAGTACGGCAACGCCGCCGTCTGCAATTTTTAATCTCCGGTGCATAAAAACTACAAATGCACATGGAAACAAGAAAAGACAGTTAACTACACTTAGGTTCTAAAACGCATTTCCAACAGCCAATTTCTTAGAATATTCGCCGTCTACAAACCGCGCACCACGGAAAGCGGCATAGACAAAGTGTAAAGTGTTTATAGTGTACGTGATGTAAGCGAAGGATTTATTGTTATGCAACCAGATATACTTACGTGTTAATTGAAACGGTATGACAGGATGTTACTGTGTGTACGAGAGGGGTGATATATCGCAAATACGACGTAACACGTTTTAACAAAATGAGAGATCTGTAACAGCTCGCGTGGGGAGCAGACGGTTTCCTTGGCGGTTTTCGCGAGTTTTTAGTTGTTTCACGGCACTCAAGGCAAGTAATTAAGTTGTTCAGTTCGCGGTGTTATCCCGAAGATATACTAATGTGATTATTATATCCAGACTTAAAGAGAGTTCCGTATCACGCCTTGCAGAAAGCACATGGTCTCCTCGCGGCATTTTGTGCGGTTTTAGTTGGTTTTATGTTATTCAAGCCAGGAAATAGTTTGTAAAATTCGCGGTATTTTATCCCGAAGACGTGATTATTACACCCCAACTCAAGTTCCGTTTATCTGTTGAAATAACGTGGTCAATTCGCGGTGAATGCTTGAAGGTAGAATCACGTAGTTATTATACCACGACACGAGTCCTGTTTATCTATTGTTAAAAGCAGTCTCAAGTTCGTAGATACGATAAATTCTCGAAGGTTTAAGAATACAGTAGTGTATCCCGATATTATTGCTTGTTTAGTGATGTAATGTTAGTGATATAAAAATGTATAGCTGTTTTAATGCAGTAAGTAGTTACCATACTAAGTTGTAAAAGTAAAAAGCATTTGCTGCTACGTAAAACGGATGTGAAGATGAGTAAATGAAATACCAGAATAAATAGATATACAGTGTGGCCCAAATTGGGTCTACATGTATGGGAATCTTGGAAACTATAGAAGATAGAGAAACGGTTAAATGGGAAAAGTTTTTGACAATTATATTTCTAACTGAAAACCGTTTAGTACGCGGCCCTATCTTTTTTGGTTTTTGAAATATGTTGAAAAAACCAAAAAGATGTATTTTCGAAAATATGCTGTAGATTTCTTATTATTCACTATTTTGGCAATCTGTAAAAACATTTTTGAAGCAACTTTTTAAGTAGTTTTCAGTTCTGCAATTTAATTTTGAACACGACGTTTCAGTTATTTTATGCCATCATCAGGTTCATTTTTTTCTTATGGGCGCCATATTGTATTTTATACTTAAAAGGTAGCTTATGACGTCCGCTTTTCAACGATGTATTATTTGTTGGAAAATAAATGAGATTGACTTGAAAAATAAAGAAAATTAATTTTCGCAACACGTCAAATTTGAGAAGAACACATTAGGCAGGGTTAAATTTGTTTAAAATATCATAATATTATAATACATTATTTTATTTTTTCCTTATGGTTAAAAATCTCATATTAACATTTCAAATAAAGAAAACTAAAAACGCAATGAATAATAATTATTGTTTTGAAAAGAAAATAAGAAAAAATATCTAACTTACTATACTTATTCGAAATGTTGGCCGTTTTTATTAATACATTTTTGACACTTTTTTAACACAATATTGATGACCCTGCGAAGCGTGTTGCCATTTATGCTCGTAAACACATTCCTCACTTTCTCTTCTAATTCTTGTACAGATTCCGAGGGTTCAAACTCATATACTTCATTTTTTACATAACCCCATAAATAAAAATCGAGAGGAGTTATATCAGGGGATCTAGCAGGCCAATTAACTGGTCCGCCGTTGGAAATTAATTTGTCATCAAATATCTGTCTTAAGAGAGTTTGAACTTCCCGAACATTATGTGCGGGACAACCGTCTTGTTGAAACTAAATATTATTCAATTGATCTTGAGGGACTCTTGCTCTAATTGCCGGTAATATTTGATCTTCTAACAGCTCCAAGTATCTTTGGCCATTCAACGTATGATTATAAAAGAATGGTCCTATAAGTCTGTTGTCTAAAATGTAAGAAGAAAAGTAAAGCTTGGTTACTTAATACCTGCTATGTATTTAACAAGCTAGGTGACATTACTTACCATACATACCACACCATACATTAAAACCAAATCGGGTTTGCAGTCTTCGTTGAGCCAATTGGTGAGGGTTTTATGATGGTTATGTCTATTAAATACCCCGCAGTTGGTAAAATGTGATTCATCGGTCCAAATTACAAGACGACTGAAATCATGATTTTGTTCGCATTGATTCACATACCAATTTGAAAACTGCATTCTTCTTGGATAATCCGTTTCTCGTAAACCCTGAACTATAGTTGGCTTGTATGGTCGATATTTATTTTCCTTAAGGACTCTTTGTATGGTTCTTCGCGGGGTTGGTAAGTCTCTTGCCGACGCTCTTGTAGATGATGTCGGAGCGGCATTAAAATAGGCTCTGACATTTTCGTCACGCTCGTTATTACCTGCTTTTTCGTAACTCTTGGGCCGCGGTTATTCAAAACTTCCATGGTTTCTCAGGTTCATAACAATTTTTGGAAAAAGTCTGACACTTGGCTGCGGTCTTTCAGGAAAATTTTCAAAATACCTTTCTAAAGCAAGGTTTGCATTTCTGTTGCAATGAATGTAACATTCTAGCAAATCAAATTTTTCTTCGTGAGAAAAACGCAATGCCATTGTCTTTTAAATTCGGAATACACAAATAAATTGTTATTATTAGATAATAATAAAAAAACTATTATACTTTTACTCGTTCTGACAAGTAATATTTTTGTTTCATTTTCAAACGGTAGTGGTTGGTCATAGGCTACTGGATTTTATTTTCGATTCATAGGTTATTGTAAGGTCATAGGCTACTGGATTTTATTTTTGATTCATAGGTTATTGTAATATTGTTGATTGAAACAATGCAAGCAGTGTTTTGCGAATACTACAAAATGTAAACCTTTTAATTGGTATTCAATTTAGGGAGTTATAGTGCAGTTGTCAAATTTGACGTGTTGCGAAAATTAATTTTCTTTATTTTTCAAGTCAATTTCATTTATTTTCCAACAAATAATACATCGTTGAAAAGCGGACGTCATAAGCTACCTTTTAAGTATAAAATACAATATGGCGCCCATAAGAAAAAATGAACCTGATAATGGTATAAAATAACTGAAACGTCGTGTTCAAAATTAAATTGCAGAACTGAAATCTACTTAAAAAGTTGCTTTAAAAATGTTTTTACAGATTGCCAAAATAGTGAATAATAAGAAATCTACAGCATATTTTCGAAAATACATCTTTTTGTTTTTTTAAACATATTTTAAAAACCAAAAAAGATAGGGCCGCATACTAAACGGTTTTCAGTTAGAAATATAATTGTCAAAAACTTTACCCATTTAACCGTTTCTCTATCTTCTATAGTTTCCAAGATCCCCATACATGTAGGCCCAATTTGGGCCACACTGTATTTTGTGTGAGAAAAAAGCCTTTTATTTCAACTGATATATTCTGAACCACGCAACCTATGAGAAATACAGTAAACAATTTATGTTTGGCGCAAGCAAATAAAGGCGGCACCAACAAGCTTAAACTAACTTTGAAAACATCAACTAACAAAATTATTTGGCAGCAAACGTCAAAAAAGTTAACAAACGGAAAATAAAATCAGAGCTGTCCCAACCAACCCTTTTTTTTTTAATTTTGTTTCTTGACTAATAACTAGGAAACGATGACAGATACGATAGAAATGTAGGGAACCTCAAATAATGAGAAAAGAGCGGGGACTCCAAATATGATATCAGAATATATACAGGGTATCCTAAAAAAAAGTTCAGGAGAGTGAAATGTTGGTACCGCCAGAAATGCAACACTTGGTATACTGCCACTAAAAATCCAGACATTTTATTTTAGAGATTGTAAAAACTAATAAGTGTACCTATCAAATTTAATATATAATTATCTTGGAAAAGGTGGGACAACAACGAAAAAACCTGACAAAAATTAAAGCTTTGACACTCTATACAGTGAGGACATAAAGTCTGGAAAACTACCTTTTGCAAGTAAACAAAGCACCTGAATAAAAAACGCTCGGATACGTCGATTTTATTTAATTGTCTTCTATCTTCTAAGATTTCTGAGATATATACAGGGTGCTTCAAGAAAGCTGCGCAGCTGTTAACTTCTTTTTTTTTAATGGAACACTCTGTATATTAATGCATTTTTGGATTCTACGGACAATTCTAAGTATATTTCATATAGGATGTCCTATACCTAAATTCAATTGTTTTTAAAATATTGCCAGTTGAAATTATACATTTTTTCATTAAGAGAAAAACCATGATACAACGTAAAATCTAGGAGAAATGTAGTAACTTGATGTCACTTTGACTCGTTGTCACTATGACAACTGTGCCAATTTTTAACATACTGTAGGACAGTTCTGTTACTGTCAAGTTATTAAAAATGCTCTCAGAGCGAGAAAGAATGGAAATTCTGATGATGTTTGGCTGGGGAGATCGCCAAAGACATTTGGGCGAAGTTTGTGAACTTTTTAATAACACATATCCAGAGCGCGGACAAGAAATTACGGTAATATTCCAGTTTATCGGCTTATGCGAAAAATGGCGTAAAATGAAAAACGTTTCTTGCAATATGTAGCACGTACTTTCTAAACGACAAATCCGCGAGCGGAAAACTATTTTTTTAATTGGAAATATAAAAAAAATGTGAAAATAGTCGACCGAAAAGCACAGTGAGAGTGACAAGTGAGGTTATGTTTCTCTAGCTGTTAGTCACTCGACAAAAATTGTAATAATTATAGACTTATATTGGTTAAACAGGCGCTAACACGGCATCTAATCCACCTTTTTGGTTCCAATTCAGTATATGCTACATAAATCAACAAGAGTTCTTCATTTTTTTCATTTTGGTCACAAGCAGGTACCCTATTTTCACGTTTTTTTTATATTTGCAATTAAATAAATGGTTTTCCGCTCGCGGATTTGTCGTTTAGAAAGTACGTGCTACATATTGCAAGAAACGCTTTTCATTTTACGCCATTTTTCGCATAAGCCGATAAACTGGAGTGGTACCGAAATTACGATATCTACAGTCAGCAAAATTGTCAATAAATTCCTTGAACATGGTTGTGTAAAAGATCTTCCCAGGACAGGTAGGCTGAAACTAGATGATAATAAGAAATTAGATGTTTTACTCAGTTATAACGAAAATCCACATTTACCTACAAGTCAAGCAGCATCAGATTTGTCCATTGGTCAAACATCGGTAAAAAATATTTTAAAAAAGGCAAAGTATCATCCATACAAAATAAGATTAATACATTAATTTAATGAAGACGACTATGACCGCCGAATTCAGTTTTGCGAAAATATGCAAGAGCGGTGCAATATAGATCCATTTTGTTTTAGAAATATTTTATTTTCCGATGAAGCTACCTTTTTTCTTAATGGTACTGTCAACCGACAAAACTGTAGATACTGGTCCACAGAGAATACTCATTGGGCTCAAGTGGCTCATACGCAACATCCCGAAAAAATCAATGTTTGGGCTGGAATATTTCAAGACAGGATTATAGGTCCGTATTTTTGACGTTAACTTAAACGGCGAAATTTATCTTGACTTTCTGCAACTAGAGTTGATTCCTGCCTTAGTTCAACTGTATCCAGGTAATGAGCCTGATATACCAACTCCAACTATGTGGTTTCAACAAGATGGAGCACCACCTCACTACGCGCTTACTGTTCGGCAGTATCTCAATGAGATATTTCCTAACAGGTGGATAGGACGTCGTGGCCCCGTAGAATGGCCGGCCAGGTCTCCGGATTTGACTCCCCTAGATTATTTTCTGTGGGGATATTTAAAAACCAAAGTTTATTTCAACAGACCTCCTAATATCGATGCGCTGAAAAATCGTATAAGAGATCAAATTCGACAAATCCCACCTTTTTTCATTCGTGCAACAAGAGTTCATCGATCGGTTAGGATATTGCCAGGAAGTTAACGGACAACAGTTTCAGCATTTGTTACGTTAAAATGTGTCATTTAAGTTATTGTCATTAAAAATTCAGTAAACTAGTAAGGTGTGTTTTATTTTAAAAACAATTGAATTTAGGTATAGGATATCTTATATGAAATATACTTAGAATTGTCCGTAGAATCTAAAAATGCAATAATATACAGGGTGTTCCATAAAAAAAAAGAAGTTAACAGCTGCCCAGCTTTCTTATAGCACCCTGTATATATCTCAGAAATCTTAGAAGATAGAAGACAAGTAAATAAAATCGAGGTGTCCGAGCGTTTTTTATTGAGGTGCTTCGTTTACTTGCAAAAGGTAGTTTTCCAGACTTTATGTCCTCACTGTATATCAAAAATGAAGGCTTTTTGACCGCATATTTATAAGTATTTTTTTCTTATTTTGACGAGTCTTATCACTCCCTTAAATATCTAGGTGACCTTCACTAACACCCTGCATATTAATAATAGGGTAAAATGTGAGGAAATAAGGATGATGTATTTGTCTGAAGGATATCTTAAAAACTACTGATTTGATTTAAATAAGACTGGGTTCATACTGTCTGTAAAATAGAAATAAATAAATTGTTATTTTTTTTCTGAAAATCAAATAATGTGTACTTTCCTCATAATATATTATAGGAATAATCAATAAAGTTTAAATAGTTACACAAGTTGTATGTCTTCAGTCGAATTTTTTGATTTCGCTTTTAAAAAAATTGGTTGTTGATTTTTATAGAAAAAATTGCTTACATCTTTGCACCATTTTTTTTTCCTAATTTCTGCAAATTCTAATTTATTAATCATTTGATATTAATTTACTTACTGAATATCATTTATCATTATTGCAAAGTAGGTCGTCAAATTATAGGGACCAATAATTAAATTGTTATAACAGGCACATTTTTTTAAATTTTTTCATTTAGTCATAACTTCTAATTCTTAACAACTTCTAAATAATATTTCTCGCATTTTAAAAAACACTACTTTTACCGTACTTTCTACTATACAGTGAGCTCAAAAAAGTTGGAATAAATTCGTTTAAAATTCAGGTGATTTTTTTCTGGAAAAACGCTTGGACATGTCGATTGGTTGTCTCAAGAAGACCATATACCGTCAACATTAATTTTTTTTAAATAGAACACCCTGTATATTATATTATATTATTTTTAAATTGTACGATATATTCTAAACACTTTTTGTATAACATACCATATCTCCAAAATCAACGGTTTTCGTATTGACATTTTTTCTGGTACGAAAACTACAATTAGAAAGGAACTCTTTACATCCATTTAGTCTATGATATTTACATAGACTATATTAAATTTTATTTTAATAAATGTTGAAATTGACCGCCACCAACTTCCTGGCAATATGCAAGTCGATCTTTGAATTCTTCCAAAACGTTATGGATTACCTGTGGCTCTATTAATCTAACCTCATGCCTTATTCGACCTTTAAGTTCATCAATATTGTTAGGTCTGTTAAAGTATACTTTAGATTTTAAATAGCCCCACAGAAAAAAATCTAGCGGGGTCAAATCTGGTGACCTTGCCGGCCATTCTATTGGACCCCGTCGACCAATCCACTTGCCAGGAAAGACTATCCAAGTACTCACGCACCGGGCGTGTGTAATGGGCTGGTGCTCCATCTTGCTGGTACCATAAGTTATTGTTGGGAATGTCTGGCTCATCTGGATTTGGATAGAGTATAGCAAGTGCCGGTATTAACTCAAATTCTAAAAATTCTAGATACAGTTCGCCATTTAACGTACCATCAAAAAGAAGGGACCTAAAATCCGGTTATCAACAATTCCAGCCCAAACTTTCACTTTTTGCGGGTATTATGTGTATTTCCTTAGCCCAATATCGACAGTTTTGGCGATTCACATGCCCATTTAGAGTAAACGTTGCTTCATCAGAGAACACAATTCTTTTTAAAGTTTGAGGATCTTCAATATATCTGTTCATCATTATTTCGCAAAATTCTGTTCTTCTATCCGGGTCATCTTCATTAAGTTCATGAACCAACTGTACCCTATAGGGATGCCAATAATTTTTGTGTAAATAATTCAATATGGTTGCTTGACAAATATTATTTTCCGTGGCAATACCGCGAGTAACACTATGGTGGTTTTCTTGGACAGCTAAGAGGAAACATGCCCCAAATCCCTATATTTTTTTACAATTTTACTAACAACAGATTAAGATATTGGTGCTCGGTTTGGGTACTTATTTTAAAATAACTCACACACTTCTGTTTGGGTTCGCATCCTATCTCCATAGCCAAACATTATTAGTACCTCTATCCTATCTTTTTCACTTAACCGCGCCATTTTTACAGAATTACTTGAAGTTAGATAGATCCACACAATTTGAAGAATTTTTGACAGGAAGTAAATGTCTGTGTCAAAATAATATAATTCAGGTAACAGGTTACAATAATTATAAAGAGATGCGCAATTAAAACTAAAAATATTAAAATGTCAATACAGGGTGTTTCATTAAGGTCGAAGAGCGGCCATATCTCGGAAACTATTGGGCATAGAAATTCAGGAAAAAAAAATTAATGACTAAAGTGGCCATGAGAAAATCCTGGAAATAATTTTTAAGTTCCGCAAGGGGGCGCAATTGAAAAGTAAATTTTTAAATTTTAGATATCTCCGAAAATTGCACGTTAAGGTATATTTTCGATAACACCATTAAAAAGCTTGGTCAATTTTTCATAATTTTGGTCCCATGCTTATTGGCGTACCGACTTTAGTAAGAGTGGGGGAAGCTGTTGAATGTGTAATCATTTAAATCGCTGTAACTTATCAACGACTTATCCGATTTTAGCAAACTAAAACTTGTTTGGCAGAGAAATGTAAGTACTTTTAACTATCGTCTTGAGTTGTCCATGATACTTCTCAATAAAAATACAAGAGGGCGCAATTTGCAATAATAACACATTTCTTAACTTTATTCATTTATTTCAAATCATACGGTATAATTATGATACCATAATCGAAAAGTAGATGAAATTTGCTACAAAAAATGTCAAAACCGCAGTTCGATATCTCCATCCGTTTCAGAGTTATTGCCAATAGAATAATTTTTAAAACTTTAAATGAAGAAGCGGTTGTTATCATAGTTTTGTGATCAAGCATTCCATGACAAAAAATATTTTTAAACTTTATGGTTAGGTAGGTTTGTTTCTCATTATTCCAATGGCCCAGAAACCACTCTAGAATTAATGGCAATCATGGAAAACGTGTCATTTAGGCGTAACTCTAACAATATGATGTGTTTTAAAAAATAAATCTAGATAGCTGTGAAATAAAATCTGAAAGTTTCCATGAAGATAAGACAAATAATGCAAATAGTTGTCAACTAGTTTCATTTTGAAAGGTGTTGACAAAAGTTTATCCGTAATTCATCTTAAACTTCTTGATAGAAAATTGTGATACGTACCTTTCAAAAATGGCTTATATCAATGCCGAAGCTTACGATATGCTGGCCGTATATTTTGAATGTTTTCAAAATGCGCCTATAGCGGAACGCGAATATGCTCTCAGATATCCTGAACGAAGGCACTATGGCAAAGCAGTATTTCAGCGACTGGCAATATGCGTAAGGCAAACGGGAAGTGTACGACGCATTTCAGTTTAGAAGACGTCCAGTAAGAAATGAAGTCAACATTACAAACGTTCTTGCGTACGTAGAGGCCGATCCGCATTTAAGCATAAGAGCAATTTCTTTAGACCTAGGTATAAGTTGTACTGCAGTGTTCCGAATTCTAAGGGATTTTAAGCTGCATCCCTATCATATAGTTTTACATCAGGCGCTATCAGAAAGTGATTATGACAGACGGCTCGACTATTGCTATTGGCTAAGAGAGATGTGTAACGAGAATCCTCAATTCCTCTCCCACGTGTTATGGACTGATGAAGCCACTTTCAGTAGCTGTGGCAAAGTTAATTTACACAATATGCACTATTGGTCACAGACAAATCCTCACTGGATGCGCGAAGTGGATCACCAAAACAGATGGAGTGTTAACGTGTGGTGCGGAGTATTAGGACACAGAATTATCGGACCGTTTATTTTTAATGATTATCTAAATGGTGAATCTTATTTAAACTTTTTACAAAATGACTTGCCTATCCTTTTAGAAGATGTTCCTATTGGCCTAAGAACATCCATGTGGTATCAACATGATGGATGCCCGGCACACTTTTCGCATATGGTCCGTGATTTTTTAGATATTGGATACCCAAATCGCTGGATTGGAAGGGGTAGTTTGTTTGCTCGGCCACCTAGATCCCCGGATTTAACTGTGTTAGATTTTTACTTGTGGGGGCGAATAAAAGACATTGCATATAAAACGCGACCAACCACACGAGACAACATGATTGAGCGAATTGAAAATGCACTAAATTCGATTTCACGAGCTGAAATTGAAACAGCTGTCTCTAGTTCTAGAAAAAGAATTAATCGTTGTATTTTGCACAACGGAGGTCATTTTGGAAGGCACGGAGTTTGACATTGGAATAATGAGAAACAAACCTACCTAACCATAAAGTTTAAAAATATTTTTTGTCATGGAATGCTTGATCACAAAACTATGAAAACAACCGCTTCTTCATTTAAAGTTTTAAAAATTATTCTATTGGCAATAACTCTGAAACGGATGGAGATATCGAACTGCGGTTTTGACATTTTTTGTAGCAAATTTCATCTACTTTTCGATTATGGTATCATAATTATACCGTATGATTTGAAATAAATGAATAAAGTTAAGAAATGTGTTATTATTGCAAATTGCGCCCTCTTGTATTTTTATTGAGAAGTATCATGGACCACTCAAGACGATAGTTAAAAGTACTTACATTTCTCTTCCAAACAAGTTTTAGTTTGCTAAAATCGGATAAGTCGTTGATAAGTTACAGCGATTTAAATGGTTACACATTCAACAGCTTCCCCCACTCTTACTAAAGTCGGTACGCCAATAAGCATGGGACCAAAATTATGCAAAATTGTCCAAGCTTTTTAATGGTGTTATCAAAAATATACCTTAACGTGCAATTTTCGGAGATATCTAAAATTTAAAAATTTACTTTTCAATTGCGCCCCCTTGCGGCAAAATGCGGAACTTAAAAATTATTTCCAGGATTTTCCCATGGCCACTTTAGTCATAAATTTTTTTTCCTGAATTTCTATGCCCAATAGTTTCCGAGATATGGCCGCTCTTCGACCTTAATGAAACACCCTGTATATCGAAAACCGTTGGTTTGGGGATTCGGTATGTTTTACAAAAAGTGTATAGAAGGTATCGTAGAATTTAAAAATAATATAATATACAGGGTGTTCAATTTAAAAAAATTAATGTTGACGGTATATGTTCTTCTTGAGACAACCTGTAGACACATTTCTTATGTCAAAAAATTCGCAATTAAAAATAATAATCGACATGTCCAAGCGTTTCTCCAGAAAATAATCACCTGAATTTTAAACAAATTTATTCCAACCTTTTTGAGCTCACCGTATAACAAAGTTTAAGATTTTGCTTGTGTATAAGATTGCTCAAAATATTTAATTATGCCACCTTGGCTAGAGATTGAGAGACTATAAAATTCAATATTTCAATTTTTCTAAAACTTTCAATAAATCAGTTTTTGATTTGTTGTTAGTTGGTGTTTATACTGTAAATGACAATCGCAATAATTATTAAACAAAAAAGTAATCGTAATTTGAATTTCTCGGCCACCCTCTGGTCAGAAGGAATGTTGTTAATTTGTTTGACTGGGAAAAAGGTAATTGTTCTGGCAGGCATAATTAACTTAGACTTCATATCTACTAACAAAAAAATGTTAGACTTCTTATCATTACTAAAATCATACAATGTTGAGCATGTCATAAATGAATACACCAAAATTACATCCAATAGTCAAACATGTATTGACAATAACATGCCAACAAATTTTGATGAAGAACTGCATGCTAAGGTTCTACATTCTCACATTTCCAAACGCTAACACTTAATATCACAAATAAAACAAGTAAAATTTTGGAAAAAAGGAATTTTTGCGACTTTAATAAAAAAAGTTCAAAAAAAAAATAGCAGCTCAAAGTTGGAACACTACATATACTTATATTCGTTTCAAGCGCCGTTAATAAATTAACAATGGAATGAATTTATGGAGGTAATATTAAATGATTTTAATAGCTGTTTTCCATTACAAAGAACACCAGTTAGAAATTTTTATAAAAGTAAATATTGGCAGAATGATCCCCAGATTAGAGACTGTAAAAATCAATTATATGTTTTGTATATGTAAAAAAATCATAATACGGCATACAGAACTCTTTATAGTAAAAAAAGAAACAGTACGATGGGCTATTAAAAGACTCTAAAGAAAAGACACTATGTGAACAAATTAAGTACATCTGAAAATAAATCAAAATGTGCGTGGGAAGTAGTTAGTGAGATTCAGGGTACAAAGAAGAAATGCGAAATACATACAAAGGACAACTTGTTACATGTTGCAAACGATTTTAACACTTATTTATCCACCGCAGCTCCCAATTTGTTACTCTGCTAAAATAGAGCGATGCCCTGAGACAATTCCCATAAAATTGTCAGAAATCCTAAATATAGTCAATAATCTAAAAAACAAATTTAGTAGTGGACATGATGAAATTTCAACTTCTTTAATCAAGTACATGATTGAACCAATTGTGGACCCCCTCGTTTACATAGTAAATAATACATTAAAGTACGGATTATTCCCTGACCAACTAAAACTAGCCATAGTAGTCCCTATAATTAAAAAAGGCGATGAAACAAAGGCCGAAAATTACCGTCCTATTAGCTTGCTCCCATCATTTTCAAAAATTTTTGAGCGGATAATGGGTAACCGTATTATGGAGTTTATGTTCACGTATGATCTCTTTAACGGGGTTCAACATGGATATTTAAAGGGCAGGCCGACTCAGACAGCAGTGTTTCAGTTTGTTGAGCGGATTTTAGGGTCTTTGGATGAAGGAATCATCCCCTTGGGAGTATTTCTTGACCTCTCAAAGGCATATGATACATTGGACTATGAAATCTTGCTTGACAAGTTGGAACTGTATGGAATTCGAGGAATGGTCATCAGATCAGATCATACCTAACAATAGGTAAGGGAAAGGACCGCGTAACATGCAATAGAGCGAAAAAAAAACTAGGAATGCTACAGGGAAGTGCATTGGGACCTCTACTATTCATTATCTATGTAAATGATATTACAGAACTACCTTCTACTTCACTTTATCAAATTATGCGGATGATTCCAATTTTCTTATAGTGGCTCCAAGTCTGCCAAGTATTAATATAAGAACTGTATAAATAATGATGGGAGCAAATGAGTGACTTGCCAAGAGTGAGCTTGTGTCAAATAGATCAAAAATAAATGCTATACTATTTAAAACCACGAGGTCTACATTGGAAGAAATGAAAGATATGGTTGTAAATAAAGGTCAACTAAAATTGCCAGAGATGACAGAATTTTTGGCAATGTTCTTGGATAGTAGTCTATCATGGGATCATCATGTAGAATATGTTTTTGGTAAATTGAATAGGGTATGTTACACCTTACGCATTTTAGTTAGATATGAGGATAGCAAACATGTTAAATAGTTTACTATGAAAATTTCGAATCACACGTCAGATACGGAATTATCTTGTATGGGAAATGTAGGGACGTTGAACGTCACGCTTATATGTCAAAAAAGAGCAGTACGAACAATATTGGGCCTCAATATCAGAGAAAGTTGTAGAGGTAAATTTAAAGAAACCCATCTTCTTACTGTCCCTGTAGTTTACATAAAGGAATGTGCTTTTATTCTGTTTTAAATCCAGATCCTTGTTTAAATACAGTAAATCACAAAAGAAACAATCAACAAGAACGATGAACTATACTCTCCCTAAACATAAGCTGACATTGTACGAAAGTGGTGCTTATTACAACTGTATTAAACTATACAATAGTCTTCCAAGATATATCAAAACTTGTGACAACATTAAAAAAGTAAAAATTAACGTATTTAAATTACTGAAAGACATTGAACCGTATAATATCGAAGAGTATTTTTTAAAAGTTTCAAATTTGTAGCGTAAATTTTGCCTAGAATATCTGAGACTATTTATATAACATATAATGTAATTTTAAAATAAAATGTGTTTATTATCATTATTATTAGTTTCGGAACTTTGTATATTGAATCATAGTTCAGAAAATCTATGGTAAAAATTACAACTGAGGTTAGTTTAGTTCAGGTTAGTCAGTAGTGTTATAAATACTGCTTTAGTAAAGAAAAACGTAGGACAAAAAAATAGGAAAGTGCAAACATAACGATTTCCTCTAATGACAGAAAATGAACTGATAAAGGCAACTTACTGCTATATGGCGTGGTTCCATTATCATATTGACTGCAAGTATAAAATGCTCTCTATATTAAATTTCTCGCACTACACCACAATGCACATTACCGAAACTAAACTGCAACGCGTACAAAAATATTAAACTATATTTTTTAAAAGAAACTGCAGTTTAATTGTAGAAGTTAAGCAACAAAATTCTCGTCGATATCATTAAAACAAAGTTTTTAATGGTAACTGAACCTAACATCCGATTTTTGCATTGTTTAGACGGAACCCATTACGGAACCACGCATGTTGGACCTCAATTGTTTGTTAGGCAATACTGGCCGTGGAAGATATGAGTATAATAAAGTCATATGATGATGGGTTTGATAAATTTTTGACCCGTATAAATTTATCAAGGTTTCGCCAGAATAACGTAGCTATACTGTGAATATGTTTATTTGTCTGACATATTATACAGAAATATCGATTTATTTGACACCAAATTAAACTATACGCATCAAGTATTCAAATAAATTGACAAAGATAAGTTGATTTTCTACAAAAGATAAAATTAATTTATTCATTAAACCTGACCGCTTCAATAATATTATACTTTCGGACAATATAGGTGACGTTTCCGTTTATTTTTATTAAACCATCACACAATAGTGTAGTCAAACCTTTACCTTAAGATTTTGCTCCGAACTAGATTCAGGAAAGTAATTTTTTGAGATTTATTGGATGATTTGAAAATGTCTAATTGCTCAAAAACAAAAATAAATATAAAATAATGTAGCTAACACGCCAATTTTCTGAGAATGCAGAGGTTTCACTATAAATACAAAATATTCTTTAGTCTATGTTATAAAGAAATGTGGATTTTCACCCGACCAATGACGCGTTGAGAGATAAGAAAAGGACGATACAATTTACAAAACCATTAATCACCCGTTTCAGGCCTTTCCCCAAGTAACCTTAAACAAGGTTAAGTCCCTAATAAACGTGTTGGTTGTTAAAAATGCCCCCGGTTTTGACGGTTTAAAGAATATGGCGTTGCGAAATCTACCAGACCGAGCTGTGGGGAACATATTAATCTTATCCCAGGCGATAATCAGAGAAGGCCACTTTCCAACTGTCTGGAAACGCGTTAAAGTCATTCTTATTTATAAGAAAGGCGAAGACCCTACGGTGCCGGTTAGCTATAGGCCAATCAGCCTGCTGTCGATAGGGAAGATTGCCGAGAAGATAATCTTGAGTAGGCTCAACGACTTTGTTTTCACGCGCAATGTTCTGCCTGCCAAACAGTTTGGGTTCCGGCCCGAACATTGCATAGTCAGGCAGACCACGCGACTCACTGCAAACATTATCAAAGGCTTTAACAAGAGGGCGCATACGGAAGCGGTCTTCTTTGACGTAAGCAAAGCATTCGACAAGGTCTGGCACAATGGCCTCTTGTTAAAACTGATAAGGCTCGGTGCTTCGAACTACTTAATCAAGGTGGTAGCTTCTTTTTTTGGAGAATAGAAGTTTTGCGGTCTCATCAGAGAAGCAGCAGAGCACTGTCTTTAAATAAACACATCAGGGCGGGAGTGCCGCAAGGCTCACCTCTCTCTCCGATGTTGTATAACACGATATTCCGCGAGATAGATTTACGCATTTCTATCTTTCCGCTGACGATACAGCAATTACTTCGACTACTAAATCACCGCGAATTGTCGTCAGCCGGATACAGCGTCATATAATTGAGCTGGAAAAATGGCTTTCGGCTTGGAAGATTCGCTAGAATCCCGTCTAATGCTTAAATTTTTAACACCCTGTATGATAAATCTGGGTAGCTTGCACCTTAGACTAAAAAAAGGGTACTCCTGTTTATTGTCGATAAAATGAACCGTTTTCGAGAAAAGAATAGTAGAAAAAGTTCGCAAAAAATGTGCGTTTTATTTATTTATCGGCACCAAAAATACCTATGGTTGTTGCAAATGGTACTATGGCATCAAAATAAATAATAACGATAATAAAACTTTTATCTAGGACCTGGTTTAAGCCTATACCCAGGCCTATACCTACTAACTTATGGCGTGGTCAGGCACAACACTGTTTCCTTTGAATTAGGTAAATAATATTGTATCTGTTAGTTATTAAGTATATATAAACAAATCCAAATGCTTAAATTACTTTATTTATACCTCTACTTATCTTCATCCTGCGGAGCCCGCAGATGAGTAAACGATTGGTTCAACTGGTTAGTCGAGAAACAATCTTAAGCCTATATACATAAAAACTCATCGACTTAACAATTTCGTATTATTCGTACATATAACATCCTGCATTATCGAACCTGTCATCTCTCACATCGCTGACACATTGATCCTTTACTTCGATATTAATTCATTTATTTTTGGATTTCGTAATGAATTTAATTGTGAATTAATTCCAACTATGGAATACACGTTTATTTGGTATGCAGATATACATCTGATGTATGGCAATGCTTAGGAAGCCAGAATGTTATATCACGGAAGATTTCCTAATTGTACTATTCCAAACCAGGAGACATTTCGCCGAGTTCGAGGAAAATATTTTAAATGCTGTAGATGACACTCCATCAACGAGCACTCGAAAAAAATTAATATAATGTGGTCGAAACCGGTTTTATTAAATTTATTCCCAATGCTCTTCTTTAATAAAAATAAAATAAGACCGATCTCGTTTTTTAAGAATTATTATTTAAGTAGTAAAGGGGCGCCAGGCCAAGACGGGCGGAGGGGGACACCCCCCCCCCCTTCGCCTCCTTGTGGCTACGCCACTGCCTGTGGGGACACCTGAAAAACTTAGGGTATTCTACTCCGGTCGGCACTAGGGAGGAAGTTCTACATAGAATTACGATTCATTGTGATGTGATAAGGACCAAGGCTGGGTTATTGTGGCATGTACAGCAGTCCTCAATTCGTCGTGCCCGCGAGTGTATCAGACTTCACGGAGCCCATGTTGAACCCTCTTATGAAGTTTTGCAATAATTTCGTTAAGGTGCCTCCTATTACATCACTGCGTTTTTTTAAATTTTTGTATTTTTTATTAAACAACTTAAAATGAAACTTTACTGTTGTTTCAATGACTTTCGTACCACACTTTGTTGTCGAGAAACAAAATAGAAGTCATGGTCCTTTTTATTAAAAATAAACCATGAACTCGTTTATCATTCTTTTTCTCGAAAACGGTTCATTATATCGACAATAAGCAAGAGTACCCTAGGTGCAAGCTACCCAGATTCATTTTTTCTCTTTATCGTATAGGGTATTACAAATTTAAGCATTATTATTATATAAGTTGTAAAGCCTAGTCCGCCCCTGGTAAACTAAAAAAGCTAAATATGTTTCAGGGGCACATATCTCCATAGGGAGGGCCTGTAAGAAAGTTTTATAGGAACTTGTCATTTTATTTTTTAATGTTCTATCTGAATCCGAGAGATTTCCCACATTTTTCCAGACATCCTGAATATCGGCATTTATTATATTTTTACACATAAATAAAGCGAAAATAAAACAAGACGCGTGTATAACGCGTTAGAAATTAAAAAAAATTAATATTTTTTTAATAGGTATATCGTATTTTCTACTTCAACAACATTATCAATTCCCTAGACTAACAAAAGTTCTAATATATTATAACAAATAAATCACGTTATAACATTTGCACGTCCGCTATAACAGTAATTTAATATATATTCCAAGCTAGTTCGCTCGGTGTAGAAAATAAGCTGGTTTTCTCTGCGTATTAAGTTGTGTATTCTTACAATTCGTTTTGTGAAAACGGGCCAGTCGATATTAAAGGGACAGACAGATATTATATCTTCTCGTTGGTTGTAGTTCTCTGTCAATACTATAATTGGTCAACATTATTTGGCCCCCATTTTTTTTGAAATTGTGACCAATGAGACCGCCGTCGGATGATTGTGCCATCGAAAATCGGATTCATGAGACCCCTCATTTAGTTTAAGCATTGATTGAAAGACAGTGCTGTCTTTCAATCAACGGTTTGAGGTTGAGGTACAAACATAGCGAAAAAGTTAGAAGTTATATGTTTAAATATTTAAATGATTAAGTTTTGTGAAATTGAATCTTTTGACAATACTCTTTAATAACTAATGACAATACCTGTCATTGTTAACGCGTTGCTTTTTACATTTTTATTGTTGTTGGTCCATTTGCCATTAAAAAGACCTAAGCATGGATAACTCTAAGTTTACACTTGGAACTGGTTATACCTGCATACCAAGATGGATCGAATTATTGTGTTCAAAACAAAATAGTGATAACGAATAATATGACGAAATTCTCAATTTTATTTGGTTCAGTGCTAATAGAATAGAAGTAACACAACATCATTATCGTTATGGCATTTCCATGAGCTGTTTTCTGTCATTTCACTGCCAACTCACTTCAATGCGCATTAGATTTAATCGAGTCTTAAGTCTTGATATTAAGTTATTATTAATAATCAAATGGTTACTCATACTCCTTCAAATGAAAGTGAAACGTCTCGTTTGTATCCAGACAACACTCAAATGGTTAATACGCATCCAACTGCAACATGTGGCCAGGAAAATCGATTCTCGACGCAGCAGCACGTTTACATTCCAGCTTTTAACTTTCTAAGAAAGTTTTAGGAAAATTTATGTTTTTGGTCTAAATGCGAATGATTATCTTGTGGTAAAAATAAATCTAGTACTTTGCTTATACATGCATGGATCTACGCAGCATAGGAAATCCCATGCAAATTTTAAGGTGGCCCAATATTGTCGCCCTTGTTTATTTTAGACCGATTACTTGTTTTTATTTATTAAAGTAAATAACTTGTTAAATTGTATTATTATTAATCTAGTAATTAAGGGATTATATAGGCTGTTACTTAATGATAGGCCGTAATTTGAAGAGTACATTCCTGAACCAAATTCAGAGTTAAAAAAAAAATCGTTTTTTTTATTCATATCTCCAAGATCCTTTTTCCGATTTTGGTCAAATTTGGCAGTATTGCTCACTGTGATAAGAAAATAAGTGAGCACTAACTATATGATAGTTATAAGTTCCAGTTAACTTGATCTTATTTTATCAATTTTTCGACATGCAATGAAGCGGCTTTTATTTTCTTTCTCGAAAACGAAGTAAGATTCGAAAAAATATTATAAGACAAAAAAGTTGGACTTCCAGCTGCTTAACCCGATAACAATATAAAATTTTTAAACAAGTCAGTAGCGAAAATTTTCTAGTCAATATATTCGTGAGATTGCCTCCGGGGTGCCACTGGAACTTATAATTATCATCTAATTAGTACTGAGACGCTAACTTATCACAACGAACAATAGTGCCAAATTTCAGGAAAATCGGCAAAAGGATCTATGACATACCTACTAATAAAAAAACGATTTTTTTTTAACTTTGTCACCCTTCATCTTGAAAATCAGACTTTTTAGGACACATGTTTATATGAACTTTTCTACTTGAATTTGGTTCAGGAATGCGTCCTTGGAATTACGGCCTATCATAGAGTAATATCCTATATTTAATATAATAAAAAATGTATATTTAATATAATTATTTACTTAATAAATATTTATTTTTTAATTTTTTTATGGATGAATTAGAATACAAGCTTAATGCATTTTAACTAAAAATGCGATTTAATGAAAATACGCCTTAAACTGTGAAATATGACGGGTTCTAACAGGGGGTTTTACGTTTAACTGCAAAAGCAAACACTTGGCGTGCGGTTAGTAGCATTGAGAGATAAGGCCCAATTGTATAGTTTGGAATTAATTATAGAATTAAAATTATGATTTAATCTTAAATTACACCTAAAGTAAGGTAGGTTTTTGTTGCAATTGTAATAATTGTAAAGGATGGGGTAAATCATAGCCCCCCTCATTTCCAAGCCGTGAAGTAAGAAAGGCAACGTCGCAAATCCTGTCAGAGGTAGACCGATTTCTAATAAGTAACTAACGCAACTTCCGTGCAGATTCGCCCGTTTAGGCGATAAAAATTAAGGTTTATTTCAAATTATTTATTGAACTTTTTGCATTTTACTTCAGTATATATATGTCTAATAAGTGACAAGAATATAATAATATAATATATATATAATATAATAATAGGAAATTTAAATTAACTTAAAAAACTTAGTGATTTTAAAACCTATTTTAAAGTGGAAAGAGCTTTCTTTTTTTTTGATGATGTATTTTGGTGTTGAAGGTCATTTCTGTTTTCTGTGTAATTGTTTAGTAATATATTGCTAAGAGTAAGTGCTACTTTATAAAACATTTTTCGATAGGTTTCTCCACAGGGACAATGACATGTCTCATTAAGCGGTATCAGAAAGCTACCACTTTCTAAACTAGCCAAACCAAGTTTAGCTAAAAGAACTTGGTGATTTTGCCGATTCAAAAATTTAAGCTTAAGTTCTTTAGTAGCTATATAATAAACTGAAAAGCTGCAAATATATTATTATGAAAGTACATAATATTTACTTCATTGGTAGCAAGACATAAACCCTCCCTTTGCAAAGAATCAAAATATTCATCCCCCACATTTAAACCTATGACTCGAACAATAAGGTTTTCAAAGTTGAAAAAATAGTCCATAATTTCAGTGGAGTCAATGTAATATAAATAAAACAATGCCATCTTCCTCCACAGTTTAATTATTAAACTGTGGAGGAAGACTGCACATTTCTCCTTGCAGGCGTTGGCCAATCACTTGAATTAGCATCGAAAACATCCATATAGGGTTACTATATAATTAAGCAACAGTCGAGATTCAATAGGAACAAATGGTAATATAGGTTCAAAAACAAACATATGTTAAAAACACACCATTTTTATCCCAATATTGCGAGTTAACTCACACCCAATCTACGAGTTGAGGGTTAATCCTAGGCCTGAAGGTAACCTCTGATTATACAATGCATTTTACTACTAACTCCTGGATAAACCTCTACTTTTGAGCTAATCCCAACCTATACAATTGGGCTTAATGCGTATTCGCGTTTACACGAAGGTTAAATCCTCCTTTTAATCTGATAATCTGCATATTTTATGCGTTCTAAATCCGAATTATGTTTTTGAAACTGACTTAAGGGCGTTTACACATGCGCGTTGATAAAATTCGTCTTCCGTTAATGCGCATTAAAGCGTTCGTATAAACTTGGTAAATAACTGACACGGAGACATGACATTAGAATTACACGGATGACATGACATTAGAATTATTTTTCAGGTAAAATAGGTTAATAGTTATTTATAATATAAATGTTAAAAGTACAGTTTAAAAGGCACGCTTTTGAAAGTTTGCAGAATGAGCGAAGCGAATTCTGAAATTTAAATGAGTGCTTTAAAAATACTTTTCATATAGATATCATACAATATTTTTCTTCTACAGACGGTATTAAAAATCAATTACACAGTTACAAATTAAATTTTTAGAATGTCTAATAAATTGCGAGCAGATAGTTTTAAATAGTATCGTATACACTGAACATATACAGAAATATATTTAAGTGCAAAGCAAAGCAATGAAAATAAGAAAATGACCCGCATCTTCTGTGACATTGACATTTCGGTTTAATAAATTATTGGGCTTTTCTGTTTCCATAGCAGCATTAATACTTGTGGAAGATGAAGATAGGACTGGGCAAGCTACTATTGAATTTTCTGAATTGGGTTTATGTTTTTTTAAAAACGAAAACAAATAAGTTTGCGTTGTTTTTCGTTTGTCCCCTATGATTTGCTGACTGCAAAAAAATAAAAAACGTTATTTTTGCGAAAATTAGGACCAATTTACTTTCATCCACCCATAAAATAAAATTATTCAGGGGAAACCCCTAAAATAAATGGTGATAACCTAGAACTTGCTATTCTATTTTTACCCTGTACTTATAGCTGTTTGAAAGAAAGTGAACGGACATCGGATTTTTTTTCTTTCATGGAATGAATTAGATCATCAATAATCATTATTAACATATTTTCCCACTTTTCCCACTTGAATATTTTTAACAAATTTTGTATTGTAGTATTTGCTTGATACTTATATGCAATAGCCTAGTCCAGAAGCTAAAGATTCTTTATTTAAATATTATGTTATGCACAATCTAACGTTAAGATGGGTAAAAACCGCAATATAAAAAAGCCCTATTAGAGCGTCGGTCACTAGTGCTCGTCGGAGTTGTTACTGAAATTCTGGCTTAGCGGAAATTCGAAAGTAAATTGCACTGGAAAATATAATTAAGTTTAATGGTGCATTTCCGCGCCTCTTGCATTTTTTTAAATCTTAAATCTTGAAGCATTTATTTTGGTCGGCCCCCCCCTGGATCCGCCAGTGATCCTATATAAAATTATCAAAGTTGACATTTAATAACAAATGTTTTTTGACATTTTCTTTCAAAATTTGACAGTAGTGCCTTAAAGTAACATTTTTAAAGCTACTGTGGAGTATTAAAAATTGTATTTTTAACACGTTTGCAGGTAAATAATTATTATTATTGCCTTTATCTTCTACTTTGCAATACCATTTCGTTAAAAACAGTTTTAAATTTTCGAATGATTCTGGTATTAGTCGATATTGCTGAAATTATTGGTCTGCCTTTCTGAATAATGTGCTGCAAAGAGATCGGATACTTTTCGGCTGCTGTTTCCTGCATGATACCATTTAACTCTTGCAATCTTTTCAGATGTAGAG
Organism: Polydrusus tereticollis; assembly: GCA_963920685.1. Lineage (NCBI taxonomy): Eukaryota > Metazoa > Arthropoda > Insecta > Coleoptera > Curculionidae > Polydrusus > Polydrusus tereticollis. The sequence goes on along the minus strand of OY987327.1, from coordinate 111,013,809 downwards.
TAAAAAATTGGTTAAATTTTGTTTAAGGTTGACACTGACAAACTTAATCAAAATATTTGCTAGTATCATCATTAAAATAATTCAGACTCGTATTATTTATTTTTTTGAGGAACATTAATAATAATATTGGCTAAATATCGGGTAGACTGCATGAAATGTATTCATATGCAATAAAAATTTGCAAGTGGGTTTGGCTTATTGAACTCTTTAAAACGTTTATATACACTCTAGTCTAAAATAAATAGGCCAATATATGACCACCTCAAATTTGCATGAGTTTTCCTATGTTGCGCGCCCCACCTTGCATATTAACATTATAAAAATTAGACACTGCATAGATTCAATCAAACTTAATATTATAAAGAAATTACATCTATTAGCTGCTCTTCAACAAACAAAAAACTCGTAACACCTTACAAACTTTCAACTTAAGAGTCTACCGCACTTAATTAGTACGAGATGAATTAAGGTGCACGTTTGCGATATGTAGGATTTATATACATCCTAATGTACAACATGTATCTGTGATAGAATGAAAGTTACCATAAATAAACTGGCAGAAAAAGAAGTATATTTTTTGATTAAAAGATTGTGAGAGAATAATATGATTTTACTGGAGAGAAAACATTTTTGTGTTGCGTGATGATTTCTCCGTCAAAACGACCGAAGAACCGTACTTTTTCTCGAAAGGTGATGAGACAATCCGAAAATTTGCCGTAAAACGGCAGGAATAAATTGACCTTTTTCCTTGAGAGGTATTGAGAGAATCAATTTGTAGACAAGTCGGACTACCTTCCCACTTCGAATCTCCCGATGGGGAACCAAGCAGCTTTCAGTCTTATAATCCATTATCGTGCTAACAGCGGCAATTATTTTTACTTGTAAATCAGAGATTATTAGGAATATTAGGTATACTAGAGTTTTGGTTACTGCGGCTCAGATCTGTTCTAAGGAACCTAATTTGCATATCGTTATTTTCGAAACGTATCTTTCGGCTTACAATTAGGGCTGTTAATCTATAAATAGATATGTTGTTGAATCTTTAGGTAGCTTATGCGGCATTTTACGAGAAGAATATTTTTGAAATAGGAATTGTAAAACCGGTATCAGACGACTCGTGAACTTTACAATTATTTGTTACTTGGGATACTTGTCAAGTCATGTGAGCGGTCTACTTTGACAATTATTCGACACTTTTCTTTTTCCATTGGCTGTTGGTAGATCGTGCTAAACAAATTTACTTGCTTACTAAGGTTCTTGCCAAATGTATAATTATTTGCATATTCGCCAATTATACGGGTCGTCTGTTTTCAGCTTAAGAAGTAATTTTCTTTGTTAGTTTTTCCGGTTTTAACCTGTGGAAAGAAACTAGTTGTAGTTCTTAAATTAGTATTATTTAAGTAGAAAAATAGGGTTTTATTTATGAATTGAATTTATATCAAAGCATGTTTCTCAAACAAGTATTATCTTTTAATTATTTACTTGTGCGTATTAGAGGAATTTTTATTCGATACTGTTAGTAGTTACATTTCATAAGCTGGTTTTGGCAAATGTGTAGTGTAGGAATAAAAATGTTTTAAAATAAAATAGAGTTCTATCAAACTTCTTCTAAATTATAAATGCTACTTAAAATACCCGTTATAGATTATCGACAAAAGTCCTTTTTGTTGTGATTATTATTTCCAGGAGTATCAGTACCGGACAGTGGCTGGTCCGTCCACTGATAGATTCGTAGCCGTACACTTTTCTGGTACGTCCCTATAAGTCCGACTAATCCCTCAATATGGTTGGCACACAACTTTGGTGACTTGGTGTGTGTATGCATCCAGTCGACTACGAGCTTTAAATGCAACTTAACTGATAGGATTGCTGGTTACATTAATCAGGAAATGGGAGACAATTCGAAAACCATTAACTGATAAAGATTACGTTACTAATCTCACTACCCAAAATTATGCCTAAGCCATTTATATTAATATTTATGTCGTTTATTATTATAGTCTAGCTACATAAATAAACAAGCTAATCAACAAATGACAATAAAAAAAATTGGTTTCTTAAATGGAGCATCAGTAAAATCTATATTTTCTTATTTAAATTATAACATTTACATGATTAAATGCAGGAAGAAACAGCACTGTATATAAAAGGTAAAATGAATAAAATCGTTTGAAATTGTGCGCACACTCCATGTAAACGTTGAAAATATCCTCCTTCGCAACAGTCTGGATAGGGAGAACGCATATCTCCCGAACAAGGACATTACTTGTAAAAATTTGTGATAAGTTCAATTAAACAGTGTAATTATACATTAAAATAGTCAATTGTTATACAGGACCTGTGAATTGTTCAACAGTTAACTAAAACAAACATTCTAAAAATGGGAAAACATCTTCAAACTGTTGCAGCTCTTGCCTGCATGAAAAGTTTCCTTATGGTGTTCAATTTTATTTTTTGGGTAAGTTTTATGTATGTTGTGTGTACCTAGTATATCAACTATATTTAAATATTTACAACTATTTTCTTATAATCCCCAATAGGTGATCTACAGGGTGGCCGTTTAGTGTGGCAAAGTAGAATAGCTCCGTTTGTATTTATAATACACAAGAAATGTTAATATAAAAGTTGAAGGACAGTAAGTGAGTTATAACGTAAAATTACTTTTGACTCTATAAGGTGGCTCAATAAACAGGAGCAAAATATTTTTTTCTTAAATAGAATACCCTGTATATTTTTGCACTTTTATATTCCCCTCGATATTCCGCGTATCGTGGCAAAGATAGTTTTTAATTATTTTGCAGTGTTGCCAAGTTATTTAAAATATTCTTTTTTGGAAGAAAAAACTTGGCACCTAAAAATTTGAAATATAATTGAAAATACTCGAGACATTTAAAACTTTCTCGAGGGTATCAAAGATAAAGACTAATTCAAGACTCAAGACCCTCAGAACATTCCATAATTTGTACAGGGTGTGCTCTACAAACGTGTCAACTTTTTACATTGTAAAATTAGAATACTCTCTTTTTTCAAATGGAAGTGTATTTTAATATTTTCTTGTAGATTTTTTTGCCCTCTACAACTTTTATCAAAATGTTCATTAGTTATTTTTGCTCATTTTGGGGTAATAGCTTAAGAAACTCTACTAATAATAAAATAAAATCATTAAAAAATCTATATTTTAAAAATAAATGGATTCATGCAGAAAAAAATGCAAAAAAGCAGTGGAATGTAATTAATTCATTCTTAAATAATACTTCTCAAAAAAACAACATAACCCAAATCGAAATAAATGGCATTCTTGTAAATGATACTAAAGAAATAGCAAATAGTTTGAATAAATATTTTACGGAGATAGGTGCGACCTTGGTCAGGGAAGTTCAAAGTGAAGCAAAAAATTTAAATGTAATCCAAAAATTTAATGAAATCAATTGTGACAATAATGTATTTTTTTACCCAGTGGATTGTGGCGAATTGGATAATGTACTATTAGGCCTGAAAAGAAATGCGGCCCCGGGCCATGATAAAATCAGAGTAATTGATTTAATCCATATAAAAGAATATATAATGAAATTGTTGGTAGAGCTTATAAATAAAGTACTCAGCACTGGACTGTTTCCTCCGGAACTTAAAATTTCTAAAGTGTGCCCAATACATAAAGCGGGTTCTAAAGTACAACAAAATAACTATAGACCAATCTCGATAATCAGTGTATTTTCCAAAATAATAGAAACGGTAATTAAAAAACGCATGATATCATTTATCGAAAGATTTATCTCATATGATCTATATCAATATGGATTTCTCAAAAATAGCAGTACCCTGAGTGCAACCGTTGACCTTCTTAACTATATTTCCCCGAACTTGGACGACAGTAAAATCATAATAGCAGTTTTTGTTGACCTACAAAAGGCTTTTGATGTGGTAAACCATACGATTTTGTTGAATAAGTTGGAGAGAATGGGCTTTAGGGGATGCGCGCTCTCCTTGATTAGGTCTTACTTACTGGATAGGAAGCAGTATGTTTATGTAAATGAACAAGAAAGTGACATATTAACTTATAACTGTGGTGTGCCTCAGGGTTCTGTTTTAGGGCCCTTGCTCTATTCTCTTTATGTTCTTAGTCTGCGGGTATCTGGGTTGAGTGCCCAATACTACACTTTTGCAGACGACACAGTTCTGTTGTATGCAGACCACTGTTGCGACGTGTTGGTCAATCGAGTGAACACCGACTTGACTAAATATAGTCAATGGCTACTACAAAACAACCTTAAAATTAATTTGACAAAAACAAAGTATATAATGTTTAAACAAAAAAAACAAAAAAATAACACATGTTAACATATCCTTGAATGAAATAAAAATAGAAAACACAAGCAGTATAAAATATCTGGGACTCATACTGGATGAAAAACTTAACTGGAATACGCACTATGAACATATAAAAGAAAAAATTATACCCTTTATGGGAGCATTTCACAGATGCAAACATTTTTTAAGCAATGCAGCCAAATATAAAGTCTACAACGCGTATATCCTTTCAATCCTGCGATACCTTATTCCAGTATGGGGCACCTGCAATAAAACTACATTTCAAAAAGTTAAAGTTCTACAAAATAAAATACTTGAAATACTTTTTAATCTTGACTATCGTATACATACAAATGACTTATATAAGTTACTAAAAGTGAACTCGATTGACCAGATTTGTGAATTAGAACAGGCAAAACTAATCTTTAAAATTATAAATAGACTACAAAAATCAAATTACACTATACTATATTCAAATGACATACATACATATCACGTAAGGAACAACAATATCAGACTAAAGAGTGCGAGAACAAATGTTGCCTTGAGAAACCCTATTGATGAATCTTCGAGAACTTTTAATAGCCTGCCGAGGGAACTTAGACAGGAAACCTCTTATAACAAGTTTATTAAGAAAGTGAAACAAAGATTTGATAGATAATTATACCTTTATTGTTGGCCACACAAAGTTTATAAACTCTATATAACAAGCTCCGGTACCAATGCTATAATGCATTGTTTAGGAGTTCAGTTCATTTAGATAAGCTGTCGATAACATATATGTTAGCTTTAAATTACGTATATAAAAAAAAATTATAAATTATAAATTGTAACCGATTGCTTTAATAAATGATATGTTCTAAAAAAAAAAATAAAAAGTCTGGGAAAAATGATTTTTTTTTTTTTTTAATTTTACTTATTTAAAGTGCTTTAATCAGTTTATCTAACTGCTTACATAAACTATCTAATCAAATGTTCAAAGTGTCCTCCATTAGCCTCTATACACTTCTGGACACGATCTTCAAATTCTTCGCTTAAATTGCGATATATTTCGAGAGTAATAGCTTGAAAACAATTTCTTATGCGAATTTTCATGTCTTCTTTAGTTGTCGGAGACATTTTGTACACCTGATATTTAACAAATTCCCATATAGAAAAATCCATCTTTGTCATATCCGGCGATCTAGCTGGCCATGATACAGGTCCTCCTCTTCCAATCCATTGCTGACCATAAGTTTCGTCTAAGAATTCCCTAATAAGCCTTGTGAAGTGCACCGGGGCTCCATCATGAAAAAACCACATGCGTTCTTGAACTATGATCGGTGTATGGGCAATAAGCTGTGGTAAATCATTTTGGAGAAAGTCTAAATAGATCTGTCCCGTTAGAGTTCCCTCGAAAAAATGTGGACTAACTACGTAGTCTCCTACAATTTCTCCCCAAACGTTTAGGGACCATCTGTTCTGTGAGTGAAATCTAACAAAATGAGGATTTGTAGTTGCAGAATAATGAAAATTATGTCTATTGACGTTGCCATTTTTATGAAACGTAGCATAAAATTATTTTATTTCGCGCCCACGCAAAAGATTCAAGTCGCCTACCATAGTCCTCATCATTAAGCTCTTGTAGCAACTGGACGTGGTAAGGATGTAATTTGTTTGAGTTGATTACTTTTTGAATCGCCGTTCCTCCAATGTCCAGTTGTTGTGCAAGAGGACGCTGACCAATTTGAGGATTCTCAGTAATACTTAACAGAACGTTGAATTCATTTTCTTCGGTGCATACCCGCTTTCTTTGGTCATTTTTTTTATAATCCACAGTTCCTGTAGTTTGAAATCTCTCCATTAGCTTTTCGAATGTCTTTTTATCAGGGTGTCTTCGTTCTGGGTATCGTTCTTCATAAATTCTTGTAGCTAATAAAGCACTTTTATCACTAGCACCCAAAACATAAATCATGTCGATCATTTCTACATTTGAATAATTAATGTTTGTCACAATATAAATTTAACTTGATAAAAAGTAAGAAATAAAAATAAATGTCAATAACATCTTAATAAAATTTTACTATTACTTTTGCTATTATTTGCTTTTGTCTGTTATGGCTAACTATAAAACAAAATTGAAAAAAAAAACGTTTCTCAGACTTTTTATTAAAAAAAAATATTACGCCAAAATGAGCAAAAATAAGTAATGAACCTTTTGACAAAAGTTGTAGAGGGCAAAAAACTCTACAAGATAAAATATTAAAATACAAGGTGTTCTATTTGAAAAAAAATAGTAAATTAATTTTTAAATGTAAAAAGTTGACACGTTTGTAGAGCACACCCTGTACAAAATGGAATGTTCTGAGGGTCTTAAGTCTTGAATTAGTCTTTATCTTTAATACTCTCGAGAATGTTTCCAATGTTCAATTATATTTCCAACTTTAAGGTGCCAAGTTTTTTCTTCCAAAACAGAATATTTTTAAATTACTTGGCAGCATTGCAAAATAATTCAAAACTATGTTTGCCACGATACGTGGAATATTTTATAATTTTAAAGGGCAAAACTATACAGGGCGTTCTATAAAAAAAAATTATTGTTCCTTTTTGTTGAGCCACCCTATAGAGTCAACAATAATTTTACGTTATAACTCACTTACTGTCCTTCAACTTTTATATTAACATTTTTTGTGTATTATAAATACAAGCGGAGCTATTCTACTTTGCCACACTAAACTGCCCCCTGTATGTACCAGCCCAAAACGAGCAAAACCTAAAAAGTATTTTTATTTCAACTGTTTTATGACCTCTATCTATAAATTATTATCAAAATGTAATGGTAACTTTGAAAAATGCCTTACTTATTGCAATATTAGTTAAATTGGGTGGATACCTATTTATGCATCACCTCTCGTTTTTTAGTTCTTTCGCATTAGTTACAGGCGCGTAAACAAAGACTTACGCAGGAAACTCCACGTCAGAGTTTATACGAATATGAAAATTTTCTAGCCAGTAAAAATAGTTACTTAGCGCAGTTATTGCTTAACTTTATCAAATTTTAAGCTATTCCAGTTTAATTATCTCCCTAATTATACAGTTGACATTTACCCAGCTTCTTGATAAGATCCTACTGTGTAGGTGCGGACGTTTTTGAGATAAAATGAATTGTCACAAGCTGGGTGTTTGTTTACTGCATTGCAGTTAAAGGGTAATCACTTATATTGTAATTGACTTAACTAATATTTTAACTAATATAATGCAATTACTATACAGGTATTTAATTTATTATGCTACCCTACAAAAAGAAGACAGTGGCGTAGTACCTAGGGGGGTCTTCGTGCCTCCTTTCTTCGACGTATCGAAATGGGGAATCTTTTTTGCCAGTACTTACATTTTCCTATTCTTTTTCTGAACATTGAGCAAACATTCAGAAACAAAATTTAAAAACTAAGAATTTGATAACGTAAATTAAATTCATACTAAATTCGTTTTAAACAAAAATAAAATCTTCAGCCCAGAATTCAATTTCTGTCTACATCACTGCAACAGATGTTAAAAAATACGTATATATTGATTCGCTAACAAGCGTATTAAAACAATTGATACTTTAGATATTCCCCGTGACTTGAGTTGAGTTGAGTAGAAAATAACTTGTCGATTTATTATATAGGAAAAGTTCATTTTACGAAAAATGTTTGTGATTTAATGACTGCAATAGAATGGGTGCTAAGTGTCGTAAATACCCTTGTATTCCAGTACTTGAGGAAGTATCCCATGTTTGCAGTGGAGTCGATATAATCAAATAAAGCACAGACGGTCTACCTCCATTATATGTATTTGAAAAATTTATTTAAAATATTTTTTCCCCAATATGTCTCGGACATAGAAGTGTCCATTATCAGAGGATACAATTATCGATCAGAGTAGCTTTGTTCAGTAAAAGTAAGGAGAAACTTATGTTGAATTATGACAAGTGCTTCGAACTGTTTAAAGAAGTCAATAATATAAAGTCATGCTTAATAATAATAATGATAATAATAATACAAAGCCAGTAATGCGCGGAGACAAGACAAGGCCCTAATCCAAAGATCGGAAAAAACTTTCTACAGGGCACTCAATGATGGACATAAAGAGGACGGAAGCACCTATCCAACAAAAGAAGCAATATACCAAATCTGGAAGGACCAGCTAGCCAGACCTGCAAACTACAACGTTAACGCTAGTTGGATTCGTGAAGAAAAGTAATCTCCCAGAACTACAACGACATGCAACACGAACCACTCACAGCGGCAGAAATATCCGCCACCACTAAGGAGTTATATAACTGGAAATCACCTGGCCCGGATGGAGTACATTATTACTGGATTAAGAAACTCTGGTGCGCGCATGGGAAACTTGCTGTATTAATTAATGAAACTCTGAAAGACCCCCTAACGCTGCCACCATTTTTCACCCAAGGAACAACGTATCGCTTGCCCCTTCACATTATACAAGCTGATAACATCCTGTATTACTAAGAGAATTTCTTCCCACTGTGAAGGATACAACATTATAGCCCCACAACAGAAAAGGTGCATCAAAGGAGCCATGGGATGCAAGGAACAATTAATAATTGATTTAGTCATCAGCAATCAAGCTTACTCTAAGCAAAGAAACCTCTATACTGTCTTTGTAGATTACAAGAAGGTCTTTGACTCCGTACCGCACAAGTGGCTCCATTGCATATTAAAGATCTACACAATCGATCCTTACTTGATAAATTTTTTACAGCACGCAATGGGGCTGTGGAAGACCAAGATCCATCTTAATGAGGGGACCACCAATATTTCCACCGATACAGTTCCAATAAAACGAGGAATATTCCAGGGTGATTCCTTGAGTCCTCTGTGCTTCTGTCTAGCTATGAACCCTCTCTCCAACCGACTAAACTCCACAAGATATGGATTCGCTATCAAAAACGGAAACCAAGAAGCAAGTAGCAAGTCATCTTCTATATAATATGGATGATCCCAAACTAATGGCGCTACCAAAAACCAAATCGATCAGATGCTTAAAATAGTGGAGGAATTCTCCAGTGATGTCGGAATGCAGTTTGGCGTGGATAAATTTCGTACTCTTACCATGATAAAGGGAAAAATACAGCAAAACCCGTTCGTTATGCAAGATGGCCGGGAGATTCAAGCATTGGGAGAAGGCTAGAACTACAAATACTTAAGGATGAAGCAGGCTTAACGCATTAGTCATGCAGCGATGAAGACAGATATAACGGAAGAGTTTTTTAAGAGAACAAAAAGCTTCTGAGAACAGAACTGAACAGCAAGAACTTGTTCAAAGCAATTAACACCTACGCCTGCTCAGTTCTGTCCTACTCATTCGGCATTGTAGACTGGAGCGTGACTGACATCGAAGGGCTACAGCGCAAAATCAGAACCCAACTTACCAAAACACTGAAACATCACCCAAGAAGTGCGGTAGAGCGAACCACTCTACCACGACATCGAGGCGGAAGAGGTCTGGCAGATATTGGGAAAATGATGGATCAACAAATAACGAACTTAAGGGAGTACTTTTGCAATAAAGCCCAAACTTCAGACCTACACCATGCTATTTGCGAAGCAGACCGCTTTACTCCTCTAAGATTGAGGGATCAGAATGTCCCACAACACCACAATACCAATGAAGAAAAGCTACAGATATGGAAGGAAAAACCTCTGCACGGACGACACCTGAACGAGGCAGCCCAGGATCACGTTGACTGTCTTGCGTCGTACTACTGGCTCATCTCTGGACAGATGTTTCCTGAAACGGAGGGATTTCTATTGGCAATCCAAGATCAGGTCATACCAACTAGAAACTGAAATACATAATTAGAGACGACTCAGTACAGGCAGATAAATGCAGATATGTCAGATGTCAAACGGCAGAAACGATCCAACATATTGTCACGAGGGCACCGGGATCCTTGATTAAAAGGCGGTCATCATAATGATTGCAGCTATTTATTATTACAAATATTTACACTTTACAATTAATTAAACCCAGACCTACCTTTAATTATTATCCTAGAACTTCCAAGGCGTGGGCGAAAGGGTCACGGCGTTCTTGGGGGCGTCTCGGCGGCCAGCGTCCTCGTCTACCGTTCGACCGCACGGCTTTGCAGCGAGATGGGTGATGCTATCCCCTCGCCTCTAGCCCGTCCTCGCGTTGGTCTCCCCCACTCACGGACCCTGCCGTTAAGGAAACGATATACAGGGCGACCAGGCGACAACAGTCCAGAAGCGAGTGATAGTTAAATGAACCCTTCGTGACACTTTCCCCCCCAAGGGTTTTTGTCTCAAACACTTTCTTCTGAAAAGTACCCTAAACCTATATATACACTATCTAACAATACAATAAAAAAAAACTCTGGGTTGAATCCAAGAAACAAAAATATACAATACAAGCTGCTCTAAAATTCCCCAAAAAAAAAAAATTGTCTTTTTCTGTTCAGTCTGTGTCTTCGTCCTCGTCTCTGTGTTGCCTTTTCCCTCTGTCTCGTCCTCGTTCCTGTTCTTCCCTTCTCTCCTGCCCCGTTCTGCTGACGTCAGGTCTCCGACATGGGGACATGAGGTTTTCGGCTCGCCTGGGGTGACAGCTCCTGGCACCTGCTGTCCTTGGGGACCTCACACCTCCGGCTGCCTGCTGCCAGACCTCGCCCATCGTCGACATTAAACATGAAAGAAAAAAAAACAAGGATTAGACACTTACCAACACAAGACAAACATGTAGGACCAACACACTATATACATAGAGCAACAAAAATTCAGCTTGCCCTCTACATTGGCAATTAGCCACCGCTTAACCTTGATCGAACCATTTTCCCCGAACAATGCGTCTTTCAACCACGCTAATTTTATAAACTTTAAACTTTTACCTCACTATTTTCTCCAGTTTTCCCCCTCCCTTACTGGAAATTATCCCCAAATTGAAAAATTACATTTCCTATTACTTTAGTCCTCCGGTTTACTTTTACCCTCTTTTTATTTTCTAAACAAGAAAATTACATATAAGATGCGACACGACAGTTGAAAATTACTAGAATTTTACAAGTTGATCAGACATGCGTTCAAGCAAAACCCAACTGTTTCAGAGCCTCGTGCAGCTGCTCACGATCCCTAATATTTTTTCTAACTTCGAAACAAACACACTTAATTTTCATCTTTTTTACCTTGACTATTACCTTATACTTTTTTCATTTTTTTGGGGGAAAACAACAAGAAAAAAAAATAACCCTTATTTACTACTGCATTTTCAAAGTGGTATACAACAAAATAAATTAAAATATATTTTATGCATTGTTCTAGCTAATTGGAAAAATTATATGATTCATAATATGGGGCTAATCTGCTGACATGAACTATTTCTTGCTTTGCTCTTGCTCCCTCCCCTCTCTGAATTATATAATTGACTGGTGAAACTTTCTTGACAATGACAAATGGACCATGATACTTGCATTGTAACTTGTCACTTTTTCCCTTTTTTCTTATGAACACCCTCAATTTCACTTTATTTCCTGTTTTAAACGTCACCTCCTTGTGTTTATCGTCATATCTGGTTTTGTCCTTAATCTGTTTTTGTGCAATATTCCTCTTCGCTTGTTCCCTGTGTGCTGCTATATTCGGATTTGGAAGTACCAAAGTTGTTGACTTCAAAAACATTGCGTCAGGAATAAGGTTTGGATTTCTACCAAAAACTAAGTAAAATGGCGAAAACTGTGTGGTATCTTGCTTACTGGTATTATATGCAAATGTGACTAGTGCTAAATCTTTATCCCAGTCGTCCTGTGCTGTTGATACACATAAACTGAGCATGTCTGCTAATGTTCGATTGAAACGTTCTGTTAAACCATTTGTTTGTGGATGATACGACGTTGTATATATGTTTTCTGCTCCCATGTTTTGTACCATTTGTCTCACCATTTCTGATCTGAATACCTGACCTCTATCGCTCAATATTTTTCTTGGCACACCATGTATACTTATGACATAGTCCACTAAAAATGCAGCTATTTCCTCAGCTTTTGCACCTGGCATGGCTTTCGTTATCGCAAATCGTGTTACATAGTCTGTGCAAACTACTATATTATTATTTTGCTCTTTTGTCTTTGTTAGTGGCCCCAATATGTCGATTCCTATCATTTCGAAGGGTTGCAAATCGTCTATTTTTATGGGTTGTAGGTCACCTGGTGGTTTTTCATTATTTGGACCTTTCCTTATTTGACAGTCTGGACATCCCCTGATGAATTTTTTGATGTCTATATGCATTTTGTCCCAATAATAACGTTTGTTTACCCTGTCATACGTTCTAGCAAATCCTAAATGTCCTGATAAAGGCTCGCAATGTAGCTGGTTCATCAGTTGAGCTTTCAGACCCTGTGGAATTACTAATTTGTCCGTTTCGTGTGGCACCACTGATTTTTTGTATAATACTCGATCTATGACTTTGAAGTGCTTAGCACGGCGTTGAAGATGTGAATTACCATAATTTTGATTTTGGACTGCCTGTAACAAATCTGACACTACTGGATCCTCTTCTTGAAATTCTGTAATATCCACTAAAGGTAACATAAATGTAGGTATCTCATTAGCGGTATCTTCGTCTGTGCTTGTAGCTTCAAAACATGGTTGTCTAGAGAGACAGTCGGCATCTTGGTTGCATTTTCCAGTCTTATGAATTATTTCATAGTCAAATTCTTGTAACTTACAACTCCATCTAGCTAATCTTCCTGTAACATTTTTTATACTCTGTAAATAGCATAGTGGTTGATGATCTGAAAAAATTTTCACATGTTGACCCCAAATAGAGCTTCTAAGATACGTCAAACTCCATACTATAGCGAGACCTTCTTTTTCTCCTACACCATAGTTTCGTTCTGCTTTGGTAAGCGTCCTGGAAATGTAACAAACTGGGTGCATTTCCTCTTGTACTTTTTGTAGTAGTATCGCTGAGATTCCAAAGTCTGATGCATCGACGTGAAGTTCTTTTTCTGCTTCTGGCAGGTAGTGTGTCAAGACTGGTGGTAAAATTAACTTTTGTTTGATTGTCTGAAAAGCATTTTCTTGTTCAGATTTCCATAAAAATGGTTTTCCTTTCTTGAGAAGATTATACAACGGTCTAGCAATCACACTGAATTTTTCTACGAATTTCCTATAATAGTTTGCAAGGCCAAGGAAACTTTGAAGTGATTTTTTGCTTATGGGGGTTGCAAATTTTTACACTGCTTCCAATTTAGAAGAATCTGGCAAAATACCTTGATCACTGATAGTGTGACCAAGCACTGTTATTTGTTTATAAGCAAATTGGCACTTAGATGGTTTTAGTTTAAGCCCTGTAGCTTTTAGTTTTAACAGAACTTTTTTAAGGTTTTTATTGTGTTCTTCCAAATTCCTTCCATATACTAAGATATCATCTAGGTATGTCATCGCTCCATTCCACTTCAAATCCCCTAAAATTGCATCAGCTAGTTGTTGAAAAGTACTTGGCGCTGTTGTTAGTCCAAAACTCAGTCGATTAAACTCGAATAACCCATCTGTTGTGACGAAGGCTGTTTTATGCTTATCTTTTTCTTCAATTTCCACTTGCCAGTACCCAGAAAACATATCTGATGTTGAAAAATATTGTGCTTCTCCCAAATATGTCAAAATGTCATCTATCACTGGTAGAGGATACACATTTTTGACAGTTTTTTCGTTTAATTTCTTATAATTTACGCAAAATCTCATATCTCCATCGTTTTTAGGTACTAGAACTACTGGACTTAAATAAGGACTTAAGGACTTTCTTATAATTTCATTTGTCAACATTTCTTCTACTTGGACATTGATTATTTTTCTTACCTTGTGTGACACCCTGTATGGCCTGGAAACTACTGGAACGTCGTCTGTTGTATCTATACGATGCTTCAAATGTGTTCTTCCAAGGTCATTCATACTCCAAGCAAAAATATCTTCGAAATCATACACTAAACTGCTCACACATTGAGAGTCATTTTCACCTAAATTTTTATTTACATTGTATGTTTTATTCAAGTTTTCGGTTTCTAAAGTCAATATCGTTTCGAAATGTTTAATGTCACTATCATTAATTAAATGTTCATTTTCTAATTTATGCGCGATACACGTGCCAGCGAAACGTTTATTTGCATTGCGCCTATAATTTTGCAGTTCTGCAACAGAATACAAAGAGAGGCATGACGCAGTGTCCAAGATCCTACACCAGGAGTTAGCGGTGAAACTACAGCTTGTCCAAAACGAAAGAATCCCATATTATAAATATACACCACAGACAATCTTAGAAAGCAACCATTATAAGATGTACTGGGATCGGACTATTCTTACTGATCAGACGGTGGCCTACAACAGACCGGACCTTGTAGTGGTAGACAAGAGGGCCAGGAAAACGACACTGATAGATATAGCTATACCAAATAACAACAACCTTCTAGTGAAGCATGCTGAGAAAATAGCGAAGTATCGAGACCTCCAGGAGCAAATAAGAATACAGTGGAATATGGACAGCATCGAAACCATGCCGATTATTGTTTCAACAACAAGTAATCCCAAACAAGCTTTTGGAAAACCTTAGAACACTAGACGTACCTCAAGTTCACTACAAGGATATGCAGAAAACAGTGCTACTTTCAACAAGGCCCAATAACACTGAAAGGGCCCTCACAGAGCTTAATCCTTTTGATTTCGGTGATATATGGGACGAGCGAATGTTCCCGTAGAGGGTGCATGACAGGTCTGTCAGAAAAATCATAATAATAATACTAAAGCTTCTTCCTTTCAAGTCATGCTACCAATCTATCGTCTATAAATTATATTCGAAAAAGTCCTTGACCGCGTATGGTTCCATATTTATAAGTATAGTTTTTAATGTCTTTTTATTTTAATTACAGTCTTGAATTCTCTGCTTTCATTGGGCAGCTTGTTAAAGAGTCTCAAGCACACGTAGTATCGACTTTTCTGCGTTAAGGCCAATCTGTAATCGGATACATTTTACCTTGCATTCTGGTGTCATATCTTTGATTTATTTTTCCCTGAAATTTGTTTTTATTTTTGTACATGAACATTAGGCATTCATAGATGTACAAAACATACACAGTAGGGCGGAGCATTGGCAATAGGAGGGAAAAATAAACTCATATGTCTTGTTTAGCCTGAGTGCGCGTTCGTTGTCTTTCAGTTAATTAAATATGTTCCTGTAAATTTTCTTTAAAACATATTTGGTTCTTCAGGTGCCTTCTTCATTTTAAAATGGGAAAAATGTAAAAAATTTCAATTTTTTTCGGAGCTCTTTGCTTATTTTTTTTTTTAAATAAAAAAAGATCAACCCAGAATCCACCACGAGGAGGTGGCTGCCAGACGAATTCCACCCCTCCTATTATTCTGAAAACTTACTTGGTATAATCTTTTTCTGTCTCCATTTGTGGTGTAGCTTTTCTTGAAGCAATTTTTGCTCGAATTAACTCATCTCTGGCTGTGTATTCAGTTTTGGAAGCTCGACATTTTAAAATTCGATACAAAACCAACTCTCTAATGTGTTTTCTTCTGTCATTGCAATTAAAACATTTTCCGAATGAGTAAGAAAAAACATTTCCTTGGATAACCTTATTTACAATGTGTTTGAACTTGGCCGGTGAATGTTGGGGCCCATACTTATAAGCTGGCTTGTACTTTACAAGAAACCAGGTTGTGGCATATACCTTAATGATATACTCGGTTAATATATTTAATTCATACGATGGTTCTTCTAATGTGAAATATAGCCTTAATATTCTGTTGGTTTTTGTTAACCATCGTCAGGTTTAATTTTCTGAAATGGCACAACAGGTATCTTATCACAATTACTTAGCTGCTTTTCTATCGGGCCGGTAAAGTCTCCTGGATCGTTAATTTTTCATCTTCTCATGAACTTAATGTTGAAGAAGCCGTTCATTACTGTGCAACAGACATATAAATCAATGAATCGGTTTCCCTAGGGAAACCTCTAATTGTTTAATAACTCCATTTTTGAAACCTGTATTAACGCAATCCACTGCTGCAACTTTGTTTAAATTTTCACTCAAATGATTTTGAAGGAATTTGAAAAGACTTCTCTTAATACTACTGGCACTTTCAGGGGTAGGCATCACATGACCTAAGTTAGTAGAGCCTGGTTCCGCAACAAGAACTATGTGATATGAGGATCCGATTTTCTCAACTGTCAGTATCTTGTCTTATTTGCCATCGAAGTTGTAATGAAAATTTAATTTAATGACGTTGGGACGCCAATTGTAATGAAAATTTGGCTCTCAAACCAGAAAAGTTGTAATGAAAATTTATTGTTGTAATTGTAATGAAAATTTATTTAGTCGTTGAGTGCCAATTTCTTACCTTTTGTTGCTTTGCTAGCTCAGGCAGGGCGTGGTAAGTTCGAGTTTAAATTTTAACAGTCCCTTCCAGTATGAAATAAAAACGCATTCAGTTCAACTTAACAATTAGTCTATTTACATAAGTATTTGTATGACAAAGATTTTTGACAAAAGGAAAATTTTAAAGATAAGTAGTTTGAATGAATTAACTAATTATAGTCTATTTACATTAGTATTTGTATGACAAAGATGTTTTGACAAAAGGAAAATTTTAAAGATAAGTAGTTTGAATGAATTAACAATTATTTTTGCAAAGGAAAAAAAATAAAATCATAGTTTCAATGATGATATAACCAATGAGATAAAAAAAAATTAACAAAAGTTAAATAAAGATTTTTGACAGGTTTTTGATTTATTTTATGGTGAATCACACACAAGGCGTCAGTTACCTTTACCCTTTTTCTTCAATGGTGGTTTTCGGATCCCTGTAGAGATATAACCAGTTTATGTCAGAGCTTCGGGTGAAGCTTAGGAATCGACTCTCTACAGGTATAGGAGAGTAGAGCTCAACAGACTTAGGGCCCCTGTCGTGACGTCACGTCAGCTGCGTTGTCCGGCTCCAATAATGAAGTTCCGAAGTTGGGTACCGAGAAAAGACCAGGTGTTAAGACTCACCAAATAAAACCTTATAAATTCCCTTGCTCTGCTTGAAAAGGAATATTTACAGAACACAAAAAAAGGAATATATTTGAATTTTAATTAATTAATTAATGTAATAATAAACTGAATTGTGAAATTGCAGTGACACTCCTTTTCAACAGAACTAGGTTTAAATAAAATGATCAATAACTTGACAATGATAGTAATTTTATAAAATAGATAAAAGCTATAAGAGCATAAAATAAGGTAGTTTTCTGGTGCAAACTATTTCGACAGAACCAGGTTTAAATAAAAATAATTAATCGTAATTTTATAAAAACAGATAGTAGCTATACAATTTATAGAAACACAAATTGAAATTGTGCTCTAGGAGAAAGCCCTGCACAGAACCAGGTTTAGATAAAAATATTCAATGGTAATATTATAAAAAAAAATTGTAGCTATACAAGCATAAAATAAAAAAAATAGGTAATGAACCTCTAATATTCAAGATAGGGGTGCCCATGTGCCTATGCACAAAATGGCGACCAGGTACAATTTATGTCCTTTAAGATAAGATAAGTAGGTAATAGTAATTTTATAAAAAAAATATAATAGTGCTCTAGGATAAACTACTGCACAGAACAAGATTTAGGTAAAAATAATCAATAGTAAATTGTGCTCTAGGAGACATCTGCACAGGCAAGGCAGGTAATAAGTACTAAATTAGCAAGAGATAAATGAAAATTTAAAGAGATATGCAGTGAGATTTCATCATAGAACCCCCGAGACAAATCTTCAGATATTAACACATCAGAAAAAACTCAGTACCCAGTGATCAATCACCAAAGATAGCGTAATGTATAATGGCAACTTAAAACTTATGCTCGGTTCTCTAAATTAGAGTTATTGGGCAGAAACTACATAAGGTGGCGTAAGCCGACTCTACATTAGAGCAATTTTATTAGTCTCTTTTCCAAAATCTATAAAAAAAAATGAAAACCAGGGCAGTGAAGTTTTTCTTTAAGTTGTCCAAAATAAGAAATAGGTAATGAACCTCTAAAATTCAAAATCAAAGATAGGGGTGCCCATGTGCCTATGCACAAAATGGCGACCAGGTAAGCCTTTAAAGAAACAATTTATGTTCTTTAAGACAAGGTAAGTAGGAAAAATGATTAATCAATCTTTAGGGTAACATTAAAAGATAATTTTAAAATAAATAAAACAACTGAGCTCGGGGTTCTATGATGAAACTCAAAAAAAAAAATAAAAAAATTAAGAGAGAAGAATTTTAGTACTTGCCTGTGCAAAAGCCTGAACACTAGAGTCCCCAGAAAAATTACCTTTTCGTCCTCCTGCTGAAGAAAAATCCCCTCTACATATCCCTGCGACCTCACTTGAACCAATCAGAGATCACTTTATAGGTCACGCACTTCACAAAAAATCTACACCTTGCTCGATTCGCTCGCGGGTAAAACATCCAGTTAAATTATCAATTCATTAATCAAAAATAATTAAGACTCAATCTTCACATTAGATAGACATTTCATTAAATTAAAACAGGTTATGTACATATAAACGTGGTTATAAAACCCACTAAAGGCACGATAAACTGTATAAATTTTAACAGTGCCAAAAAAGAGACGAAAAATGCTAAACATGAATACTTTTAATGTTAGAAAGAGACAGTCATGACCCGGACTAAAAATAAGAACACCCTGGTTGACCAGTGCCATCTTAATTAAAAAGAAATAAAACCGGTACCGCCTTATCTACCGTAGCCAGGCAGATACCCTAGTTGAAATTCAATCCTGTATCAACAGGTGGCGATAGTATTACCGAATTTAAAATTTATATTGAGATTTAGAGGTGGTATGGTAAATGTGAATTTTACCATAACAAAGTAGAAACTTTTTTCTTTCTGTCTGAAAGTCCACTTCTGTCACATGCTTCAGCCACATTGATACATATTAGACTCGGTACATTTGCTTGCATCCTTGTTATCCATTTGGTAACAGTAGTTGTCTTCCTTGTTCTTTTTCTTTACTTCCACTTTGAACTGTACTATATTCTGAAATTGTGCCTCTAATTCTATTCTCAAATCTCGTTTTCTCCAACTCCTTCCTATCT
Source organism: Polydrusus tereticollis (assembly GCA_963920685.1). NCBI lineage: Eukaryota > Metazoa > Arthropoda > Insecta > Coleoptera > Curculionidae > Polydrusus > Polydrusus tereticollis. The sequence goes on along the minus strand of OY987327.1, from coordinate 110,994,359 downwards.
AATGACTTGCGACTTCCTTGGTAGTTTTAACATCAATTTTGCAGGTCATCAACTTTCTTTTACCCCTCTGCTCTTGTAAAAACTCTTATTCCATTATAGGAACTTTTATTTTACACTTCACGAATCAAAAGTGACACATTTGCACGGAGAAATGTCGAATAGTTTTTAAATATTTTTGATTTTGCGAAACAGTTTATTTTTCTTTATCACCTTATACTTTCAGTGTAGTCTTTTATTTTCTGAATTATTCGTTGGTCTGAAATAATAGGACGGGAAATTTCTTGCCAAGCAGATTTAATTACAACGATAGCTTTTTATAACTGTCCAACACACTTGGATCTTTGTTGCTTTTATTCTTGATAATTTTACGATACCACAAATACAACCTTATAACATAGGAATACGTTGAAAGGATGTTGCCACAAAGTTCACTTCCAAATATTTCACATTTCATTCGGGTTTTAGGCATTTTAAAATTTTCAATACAATAAAAAGTAAATTCGAAATCCAATAGAAAACACGTCTAACGCAATCGGAGACGTCGCTTAAACAAATTCGGTAAAGCACTAAAGCCTGCTCACACAAGACAACAACTAGCGGTGTTAGTGTTATTTTAGTTCAGGTTAGTTTTATTTACTTTGTTGTATAGTGGATCCAAACAGATCGCGTTACTTTTGTAATAAATTAAATACTCTGTATAAGTGTAATCATTTTATTTATTTTAATAAAATGGTGGGCGAGTGTTTGCCTCTTCCGACGCGTTGTCTATCAAGGTTTTTTACAAACATAAAACATAATCTTATTCTCTGCCTAAAAACTAACTCCAACTGTTTTCCACTTCAAAAAAAGGTCTCGGGTCACACGCTTATCGCGTCTAAAGTGTCACTGTTAATGTCTTTCAATAACTCGACCCTGTGGGTTCTTTACGTAATAATTTTTAAGTGACAAAATATAATCACCTAATAAATACAAAACTGTACATCCCGCCCACCTTGAAAGAGTAATTTCAATGATATAGGTTACAAGATGTATACCAACATACAAATATAAAATTAATGTATAAAGAAAATGTAAACATAAAGTAAAAAATAAGATAGAGTCCTTTAGTCCATCTCAATCGGTAAAACACTTATTTTAGTAACCGCACGTTTAAAAACTCCCGTCTTAGTTTTTACGGACACTACGCGGATGACATTGTCTTTTCCGGGATGAACTTTAATGATTCTGCCTAATGACCATTGCTGAGGGGGAAGGTTTTCCTCACGTAAAAGCACTAGGGATCCGATCTTGATAGGTGGCCCCTTGTTGCGTCCACACTTTGCTCTTGACTGCAAAGATGTTAAGTATTCGGATGACCATCGTCTCCAGAAATGCTGAACTAATTGCTGAAGACGTTCGTACAGAACCAATCTGTTAGTAGGTACCTCGGTGACATCTCGCTGTGGAATGGAGGTAAGTAGGTCGCCAATTAGGAAATGGCTAGGGGTTAGGACATGAAGATCATCGGGATCATTGGATAATGGGGTCAGAGGTCGAGAATTTAAAATAGCCTCTACCTGACACAATACTGTATAAAGAGATTCATAAGATAAGTAAGCCTCTTTTAAGACTCTGGTTAAGTGAAATTTGGTAGACTTTACCGCAGCCTCCCAAAGACCTCCAAATGAAGGTGATCGTGGTGGTAAAAAAAGCCACTTAATATCGTTTTCGAGTAGAAATGTTGATATTTTATGACCCTTTGAAACGTCCTGTAAGAATTTACTAAGTTTTTGTAGTGCAAAGTTAGCTCCTACAAAATTTTTTCCGTTATCAGAGTAAATATTTTTGCATAGTCCTCTTCGAGAGACAAATCGCTTTAATGCATTTAAAAATGAATCGGTACTTAGATCTCCAACGAGCTCAATATGAATAGCTCGTGTAACAAAACAAATGAAAATACAAATGTAAGCCTTTATTATGTTGCGAGAACGTAGTTTACCATCCTTTATCATTATAGGACCAGCAAAATCGCAGCCTACAGTTAAAAATGGACGTGAAGGCATTAGTCTTGATTGAGGAAGATCACCCATCATCGGAGTGCTCACATAAGGTTTAGATTTGAAACAAACAAGACATTGATTGATAGCACGCTTTACTGCATTTTTGCCATGAATAATCCAATATTTATTTCGCAAAATTACCAAAAGAGCTTGAGTTGCTGCATGTAAGTTTCGTTTGTGCTCATGCTCAATTAGAAGTCTAGTAAAATCATGATAAGGAGGTAATAAAATTGGATGTTTCATATCAGGAGTCAAGGTCGAGTGTCGAATTCTTCCACCCACGCGTAATATACCCTGCTCGTCAATAAATGGATTCAATGAAAACAGTTTACTGTCCCTAGAAATTTGTTTGTGTTTCCGCAACTCGTTAATTTCTTTGGAATATTCATAATATTGAACCATTTTTATTAAAGTGTTTAATGATTGATCTAACTCATTTTGAGATATTTCCGCAAAAATTCTGCTGGTTTTATGTTTTGTTTTAATATTTAGCATAAATCTTAATATATATGCAAAAAATCGAAGCAGTTTATTGAAATTTGAATATCTTCTAAAAATATCCTGATCCTGATAAGTTGTGTTAGTCATAAACGATAGTTGAATTGTCCGTTTTCTGTCCGGTATGTTGTCAATATTAATTTGATCTAAAACGGGCCAGAAGTTTTCATGTTTTGTCAGAAATTCTGGTCCGTGCCACCACAAGTGACAATCAAGTAATTGTTGCGGATTTAATCCGCGGGAAAATACGTCTGCTGAATTTTCTTTGGAGCCAACGTGTCTCCATTGGAATTTGCCAGTCAATTCATGTATTTGTGTTACCCTGTTAGCTACAAAGGTATTCCAGTTACTCGGTTCACCCGCGATCCACGACAGTGCAATAGTGGAATCGCACCAAAAAAATTTATTTTTTATGTCAATTTCGAGAGACCTTTCTACATTTTTTGCCAAGCACGCTAAAAGTAGAGCCCCACAAAGTTCCAACCGAGGCAATGAGATTGTTTTTAAAGGAGCAACTCGACCTTTAGCGCATAATAACTTTGAATGACGTAACCCGTTAATATCTGTCGTAACTAAATATATACAAGAACCGTACGCGGCTTCGCTTGCGTCGCAAAAACCATGCAATTCTATAGTTATATAATTTGGAGTGACTACTTGACGCGGTATTTTTATTTTGTCAAGGATTGGTAGTTGTTCAAAAAATGAAGTCCAAAGCGTATAAATATCTAAGGGCACCGATTCGTCCCAGCCTAACTTACACTGCCAAAGACGTTGCATAATTATTTTTGCACGTACAGTAATCGGGCCTGCCAGACCTAAAGGGTCAAATATTTTTGCGATAACCGATAAAATCTGACGTTTTGTTACCGTTGCGTAGTTCTCAAAGTTAATTGAATAACCTAAAGTATCTTTATTTGGTTGCCAAAATAATCCAAGTGTTTTGCGAGTTTTATCTTCAGATAAATCATAATTTTCTAACTGACCCTGATCGCAATCAGCTAACACTTCCGGCTTGTTCGAATAAAATTTTCGTAATGGAAAACATGCACCATTTAGAATCTGAATTATTTGGTTTTTTAATGTGATAGCATTTTTAACAGAGTCGGATCCAGTTAGCAAATCATCAACATAAAAACAATTCAAAATTGCGTTACTAGCATTCTGCAAATTTTTAGCGTTATCAATAGCGGCTTGATTTAAAGATCTAATCGCTAAAAATGAAGCAGGTGCAGTTCCATATGTTACAGTGTTTAAAGTATAAAACTTAAGATCCTCATTCGGACTTGAACGCCATACAATACGCTGCAAATGTCGATCACATTCCCTTAATTGGACCTGTCGATACATTTTTTCAATGTCCCCGGTAAAAACTACATTATGAAGTCTAAAGTTTAAAATAATAGTTAATAAATCTGGTTGTATGACAGGACCCGTCATTAGGATGTCGTTTAAAGACACTCCGCTATCGCTTTTTGCCGAAGCATCATACACGACGCGTAATTTTGTTGTAGTACTGTCAACCTTGACAACACCGTGATGTGGTAAGTAATATGTCGTGTCAATCGTGTCTATATTCGAACTGATTTGTGACATATGTCCCAATTTTTCATATTCCGACATAAAATTAATATAATCGCGTTTTAAATTTTCGTCCCTTTGTAATCTTCTTTCGAAACTGTAAAATCGATTGATAGCTGCATTTTTCGAATCACCCAATTCGAAAGAATTATTTGATAAGGGTAAACTTACTTCAAAACGACCTTGCGATACGCGTCTATAGTTTTCAGTGAAATGTTTTTCGCATGCCAAATCTTGTGGTAAAATGTCCCGTTTTTTAGTGTCGCAATTTTCTACAGTCCAAAATTTTTCGATTTGCCTATGCAACTCATTATTTGTTATTGAAAGGTTACAAATGGTGGAGTCATTATTTTTATATGATGCATTGTAATCAAAAAATAAGGTTCCTGCAAAAATCCAACCCAGTTTAGTTTTGTTTAAGATTAGTTTGCCTTTGCCCAATTTAATTTGTCCTACACATAGTATGTCATAGAATATGTTTACTCCTAACAAAACATCTACAGGGCGCGACAAATTAAAATTTTTATCGGCAAATTCAATATTGTTTGGTAGGTCTATGTTAGACAAGTTAAAAGAGGTTTGCGGAAGATTTTCGGTAATTTTGTTTACAATTAAAAATGAATCTTTCATTTGATATTTTTCGCTGACAGAATAAAATGTGGCGTCAACCTTTTTTGAAATTTTGCTAAGAGAGTTATTTATTCCAGCCACGGGAATACTAAAATTTTTAGTTTTTAGATTGAGTTGCCTAGCCAATGAATCGGTAATAAAATTACTTTGAGATGCACTGTCTAGAATGGCCCTAGCTTCTATTATTTTTCCATTGCAATCTAAAATTTTAATCATGGCTGTTGCCAAAAGTATTTGTTTGTTGTTTCCAGTCGATAAACAATGCATTGTTATGTTTTGATTAGAAAAATCTTGGATCTTGGAAGTTGAGGCATCATTTGAGGTTTGTTTATTTTCTCGACTAATTTCCGTTGAGAGTAAAGTTTGAGTATTATGGGTACTTTGTGACCCGCCATGGGATTTGTTATTATTGTCGCGATCGACAGTGTTTGGGTTATTAACAGAGCTATTGACGCCGACAACGTTACCGCTGTTATTAAAGAATAAATATAATAATGAATTATGTTTTCGACCGCAGTTTTTACAGCCTGCTGAATTGCAGGAATTGTGATCATGAAAAGGTCTTAGACAGTTGATGCATAGTTTATGTTTTTTAATTTCTGTGTAAAGATCCCTTTTCGGCATTGTATGTATTTTTTCGCATTGAAAGTTTAAATGATTTTTATGACAAAAGGCACAAGAAATCTTTCCTGTCGTCACGTGTGTTAGAATTTTGTTGTGTTGTTGTCCTCTGTCTGTCTTATTTTTGCTTTCCAGGGTTTCTAAGAAATTGCAACGCTTGGTTAGAAATTCCGTTAGTTGAGAAACCGTAGGAAAGTCAATTCCTTGTTTATTTAAATGTTCCTCCCATTCCCGTTTAGTTACAATGTCAAGTTTGTTACCCAATATGTATATGAGAAGTGTATCCCACATATCTATGGGCTGCCCAAGTGCCTTTAACGCACGTAAATTTTTGTTGAAATTATCCAATAAATTTCTTAGTTGAGAATGTGACTCGTTTTTCATTGTGAAACCATCCAAAATATGTTTTAAATGAGTGTGTACAATCAATCTCTTGTTTTCAAACCTATCCCTTAACATATCCCAAGCAATTTGATAGTTTTGATTTGAAATTTCAAGTGACTGAATTAAATGAGCAGCTTCGCCTTTCAGGCATGATTTTAAGTACCAGAATTTTTGTACATCATTTAACTGCGCATTTGAATGTACTAAAGAATTAAAAATGTCATAGAATGTCATCCATTGACTGTAGGCCCCATAAAATTCTGGTAAGCTAATCGGTGGTAATCTTACCGGACCTTGTAAATTAACATTTGTATTTCCAATTGCATTATTAACACTAAAAATGCTTGCACCAGGATTTGGTGGTGTATCTTGCGTTTTTAAAAAATCTGAAAGCATTTTCTTGGCTTGACCGATAGCCTTAAAGAATTTTGATTCGAAATCATCTCGCTCGGCGTCCTGAGAAATATTTCCCGATAAGTATTCAATTTCGGTTTGGATGTCATTAAATTGATCCAAAAGAAACGTTGTTCTCTCTACGCGAGCACTAACTTCTTCATAATTTCCCGAAAAAGATTCAAAATTATCTAGGTATGTAATAAATCTAGTTAATTGGGATTTTACTTGTCCCCGTTTTAACTTTAATTTGGCTAACATATCAGCTAAATCGAGTGCATTGTTAGTATTTTCAGAAGCCATATTTTTTTTTTAAATCTCTAAACACACTAAAGTATCAGATAATGCAATTGAATATGTAAAGGAAATGGTAAAAAGGAATATTGACGACTTACCAATCGACGCTATTTTCCTTGGTTATGGTTTTCTTTTAGCTGTGTTGCCAAACAAACTGTTGTAGGTATTTGGTTTTCCGACTGTGTTGCCGAAAAGTCCCTTTGACGACCGTTTTGTCGCACTTGTATATTAGCTTTCCCGGTTGTGTTGCCGAACAAAGCCGTTTTTACCGACCGTTTTGCCGATTTAACTATCCAGGCTCGAAGGACCAATGTTGTATAGTGGATCCAAACAGATCGCGTTACTTTTGTAATAAATTAAATACTCTGTATAAGTGTAATCATTTTATTTATTTTAATAAAATGGTGGGCGAGTGTTTGCCTCTTCCGACGCGTTGTCTATCAAGGTTTTTTACAAACATAAAACATAATCTTATTCTCTGCCTAAAAACTAACTCCAACTGTTTTCCACTTCAAAAAAAGGTCTCGGGTTACACGCTTATCGCGTCTAAAGTGTCACTGTTAATGTCTTTCAATAACTCGACCCTGTGGGTTCTTTACGTAATAATTTTTAAGTGACAAAATATAATCACCTAATAAATACAAAACTGTACATACTTATTTACTTAATCTATTTTTGGTTTTAGGGTTTAGGCATAATTTAAAATTGAAGTTTTTAATTAAAATTTTACATCAAAGAACGAACCTGAAGTTACCTTCACGCAGGACTGACTTTTTTTTGGCGTGAATTTGAACTTCAATATGCATCTATTGTGCACCCAGGGATCCAAAAAATCGAAAAAAAAACCGTTAATTTATAAAAGTATCAAAATTAGGTTTTTTTTTTATTAAAATTTTTAAATTTCACATTCAAAAAGGAACGTTAAGATGTCATTGCAAAATGCCGATTTTCTTTAAGTTAAATATAACCGATTGGAGTTTTTTATTAAAATTTTACATCAAAGAAGGAACCTGAAGTTACCTTCACGCAGGACTGACTTTTCTTTGTGTGAATTTGAATTTTAATAAGCATCTATTGTGCACCCAGGGAACCAAGAAATCGAAAAATAAAACGTTGATTTATAAAAGTATCAAAATTAGGTTTTTGTTATAAAAATTTTTAAATTTCACATTCAAAGAGGAACGTCAAGATGTTATCGCAAAATGCTGATTTTCTTTAAGTTAAATATAACCGATTGGAGTTTTTCATTAAAATTTTACATCAAAGAAGGAACCTGAACCTTTACACAGGACTGACTTTTCTTTGTGTGAATTTGAATTTTAATATGCATCTATTGTGCACCCAGGAAACCAAGAAATTAAAAAAAAATAACGTTGATTTATAAAAGAATCAAAATTAGACTTTTATTTCATTACAATCTTTAAATTTCACATTCAAAAAGGAACATCAAGATGCCCTCGCACAATGCCGATTTTCTTTAAGTTAAATATAACCTAAAAAGACAACTAATCCACACCCAGGGATATAAAATTTGAAAAAGGTTTTTTATTGCTCCGCCCTAATACCCAGTCATCACTCTCAATTCCTTGAAAGCTCCTCTATAGGTTTCACCAAACTGCATATATTTTATACCCCTTACAATTCATTTTTGTGTTATACATACTTGCTGCATATTTAAGTTACTGCCCCAAAAGATTATTTTATATCGATTCAAAATTAGGGCAATATACTAATATTAGGGTTTCCTTGTTAAGGTACTTGCTTAGAATTCTTATGCTATATCTGATACTCTGAGTTTTGAGCATAACTGATTTATATGGTGACCCCAATCCAAGAACTCGTCAATATGAATTCCCAGTAATTTAGTCTCGCCTACTATAGAGGCATCATAGGATCAGCCGTTTCCACATTGTCTGTTACGTTTACTGGATTCTACCGTGTGTTCTTAATAAAATTGTATTAGTTTTGTTTTCATTCACGATTAATATTGTTTTAAGAAAACCAGTTCTCAGCTTTTGTAAATATTCCTGTCGCATTCTTAAGGTTTGGTCCTTGTACTGATACATTTGTATCATCTGCATAGTTTGTGACAGACATATTTACAGCAGTGTTATTAGTTATGTTACTGAAACCATTCACAAAAATTACGAATAGTATTGGCCCTAGTATACTTTCCTGAGGAATGCCAACTCGATTTGTCATAATCCCTGATTTATATGTTTCCTTTTCTTTTATTTATCATTACCCGTTCTTGTCTATTTACAAGGTAAGACTTTTAAAGTTTGCTTGCATTCCTCCGAATGCACAAGTTTATATAATAACAGCTCCTGGTCTATACAAGCGTATGCCCTTAGGAGATTCAAGAACATTCCAAGTGAAATACTTTTATTCCCTAAGCTTTCTAAAAGGGCTTGCGTAAATTGAAAAATTGCTGTTGTTGGTGATCTTCCCTTTAGGTGTCCATGCTAAGTATTAGCAAACAACTGGAAGTAATTCATAAACTCCAGAATTCGCGAACACATCACCATTTTAAAAAGCTTAGAGAAGCCAGGCAAATGGTCGGCAATTGTCTAGTTCATCATAAGAGCCATTTTTATGGATAGGTTTAATCAGAGCTAACTTCAGTCTTCCTGGAAATATTTCCATTTTCATCTCATCGTTTATAACATGACATAATACTGTTGCAACTTCACTAATGCAGAATTTTATAATACTTGTGGGGATTTCGTCATCACCACTACTTTTGCGAGCTTGCCAAAAAAGGTGAGAAGCTCATTAACTGTTAAGGTTCTTAAGAATATTGGTTGATTATCGTCTGGTAATTCACAATTAAATGGTATATTGTCTAAGTTTTGTAGATGCTCAGGTATTATGTTTATTATATGTTGGTTTACTTTATTTGCTATGTTAAGGGGATCACCACTTACTTTACACTCATTTTTTGTTTTACTTTATCCTAGTATTTGATTACACACCTGTCACACAGTATTTATTTTGTTGTCAGTAAAATTGTTAAATTGCCAATATTTGAGGAACTGTTGTTTTCAAAATAGATAATCTTATGCAAAGTAACCATGATTTTTAATGCTGAATAAATTTATAAAAATGGGTAGTTCCATTTTTATAAGCTTTTGATAGTTTTTCTAATTTCATATTTATTCTTCTTTTTTAAACACCCTGTATTAATAATTATCGAAAGATTATACGAATCTTTGACATAAAACTTGGAATATGTCAGAAACGGTTAGACTTAGGTAAAGAAGATTATACATAAAATGTGATTAGAATTTTACGTAGAATCCAAAAATGAAGTAATATATATAGGGTGCCCTACTTTAAATAAGCAAGTTGATATCTACTTCCAGTATAACTGGAAGTGCCAAATTCTTGAAGATATTTTAGACGAATGGCCGCCATCGACATTAGTAAGCAACCAAATTTTCCGATTTTTTCTTAATTATAGTTTTTCCATAATCGATCAATGGAGATCTCGGTGGGACATTCTGAATACTGTGCCAATAAAAAAATCAAAGCCATCATTACAATACCATAAAACCACAGCAATGAATAAGATGGATTTTTTTATATTTATCGTTACTTTATAAAAAAAAATTTTTATACTAATATTTTTAAACCTGTAACTTTATCCCCCTAGTGGAGGTGGGCTGATCCCTAAGTTTTAAGCAGAATCTGGGGTCAACTTATACCTCAATTTAAAGATACTCAAATTCTCTTTTTAACGCTGTCTAGTTTTTCAAGTTCAATTCAGTAGTTTGGAAAAAAATGCCTTTTAAAGACTGTTAAAAAATGTAGATCTTTAAAATAAAAAAATCTTGATCCCTATTTCAAGATTTTGTGACACTATTTTTCCCACTTTAAAAGACAAACTGCTGAACCAGACTTAAAGAACTAGGTAGCGCTCAAAAGAGAATTTACGGAAAAAGTAATAAAGTAAGCTAAAAGCTGTCTTGGTAATATTCTTCCAGGCTATACTATGATCTACCATCAAAGACATCTTTCACGGTTCTGCGAAACTGTGTATATCGCATTGATATACAATTAATGCTTTCATAAATAATAGTGCGCTTGGTTAAAGCTTCGCCGCTTAACAACCAAGTTCCAGAGACACTACCCTTATAGCAAAGCAACTGGATGATAATTTCTTCTTTAGCCCAGTGATATGTTTTTCAACCTTGAGCTTTGAGTCGATAAAAAGTCAAAGAAATTTTGTATCAGACTTATTTCCTATTGGAAAATCTAAAGGTTGCTTTCTTTCTGACTGATTCTTGTCGGACGGCCCAGGTGATGCATTTGATTGCCAACAGGTGTCGCTTGAAAGCTACAGCTGTCATTCCTATTTTCTATTGGTTGCTTATGTAAGAGCTTCCAAGAGATTACGAGTAATCGCAGTATCGTCTGCAAACAGATATAATTCTGTTGGCGGGTGCGTTGGAATATCACTAGTCTATATATTGTACAAAATTGCAGCTAGCGGGGACCCTTGAGGGACTCCCCCTTTTATTTGTATTACTCCTGAAATATATAATAAGAAAGAAAGATAAGTAAATCCGAATGTCGAAATACTAGTCTTCTTTAGATTAAGACACAAAGAGTTAGAGTCGCACCAAGTCTAGCCCAGTCGTTGAAATTACAGGTTTAAAAATATTAGCAGAAGGTTTCCTCCTCTTGAAAACAAGATTAACGTGTCTGAGCATCTTTTTTTTCAATGACGATGAATATAATTGTATTGTTAAAAATATACTCCTTAAATTTATAATCTCAGGTTAATATTATATAATATTTTTTTCAGGTTTCTGGCATTGCCATCTTAGCCATTGGAATATGGATGGAAGTGGAGTTGCATAAATATATGGAAATGAGTACAGAGTTTAGCGGAACAGCCCCATATGTGTTAATCGGAACTGGAGCTTTTATCATTCTAATTGGATCGTTAGCTTGTTGTTGTACTGTCAAAGGACAGCCCGTACTGTTATATGTGGTAAGAATAGCATTAAATAATTTACCAGACCAGGCAAAAGCTCTATGGTGCTAGTGCTGGGTGTGCGAACAAAGTTATATTAAGCGGAGAAGAAGTAACGGTTATTCTAGACTCAGCGGTTTCCAACCTTTTTGATATTATAACCCTAAAAAAAATTAGTTTAGAAAACAAATGAACTATTGCATTTTTTCCTTTGAAATACCAAATATAAATAAAGTTTTTAATTAATTTTAATCATTCACACAGGGAAAACATCCGTTATTATTAATTTTTTATTAAATCTAGGAGTAATGTAAGCAGTGATGTAAAATGACGGTTATTTATTATTCGTGAGCAATGACCTTCATATGACTTAAATGATAAAAGTTCCAGTTATTTTACATATTGATGTAAAATTAGTATTAAAACGCATTTTAAATTTGTTTAATTTTGTTGCTATTTTCAGTATAACTTTCTTCATCATTATTAAGAATGGAACATCGGAATCTCTACTATCTTGCTGTAATGATGACCTTTCTTGACTCTCCTGTGCATTCGTTTGTCTTTTTTCGTTCAAATACCAATTCAGGTCGAGGTATTCTAGCGTAATTTCATTAGGAGTAGGACCAGCTAATAAGTTTAAATTGCGATGAACATTTCTGTGGTAAGTCTATTTCGCCTCTAATTGTTTATAAAACCTTGGCTACTAAATGATAGTTTAGTCGATACCGATGTTGAGGGCATACCCAGTACACATTCTGCCACATTTTGCAGTGGCAGGTCGGTTCATATACCTTTCCAAAAATGTATAGGCTCTATTAGAGGGTTAGTCATTGACACTTTTACAAATTGAAAAGAAAGAAATTCATCTCCTGATCTATACTCTGCAATATTATTAAAAACTTCATTTAAATGTGAAGCAAGTTTGTTTATATATTCCAGCTCACTATTCCATTCCGAGGTGTTAAGACTCTGACCTCTAAAACGAGAATCGAAAATATTGGCAGCATAATGGATTGGTTCTAGACCCATCCCCTTTCTGTTGTGAATAGCTGAAATTGCACTATTTTCTTCATTCTTTAAAAGTGGAGAGCTTGGAATTCGCAAATCGTATCTTAATATCATTAAAGACTTTGACCACTTCTTGAATGACGTGACTGTAGTTTTATTATCCATTTTTTCATTGGTTCAAAAAATGATAAACACTTATTAACTTTAATCCAGAAAATTTCATCCTCGAGGATGTGGGACCGGTTATTTCTACTTAAATCGTGTGCTTCGTTACTTATTGCCAGTGTCTGCAATACACTTTGTAGCTCTATTAAAATTCATGAGTTAACAGATCCTAATTGGATAAGTTCTCATGTAAGCAAATTTCGGGTATGAGAGGCACATCCATAATAGGAAATGGAAAATTCTGGGTATTTTTCTTGGAGAAGTGTCCATGCTCTGGCCATGTTCCGAGCATTATTAGTTACGCAGACCACAACTCGTGTAGGCCCCAATTCATCGAATACTGCGGGTTTTTGCTGCTCCTATATTAACCAGTAGGTACGCTTATCCTCTTTTGTAACAAAAGTTTTATCAAACACGGGCAGTCGTTTTGTTACTACAAATTTATGACACTTTTATGACCTATATTTGTCAATGCATCGCATCGGAAGTCTATAAATTGAGCTTTTGATATTAGATCATTGACGGATGTTTGTACTTCAGCAGGAACGTGGTTCAATAGAGAATTGGACAGCATATATCTCAGTGGTAATTCTATTGATGGTCGTATATGTTTATATAAGCTTCAATCCAATACTAATTTTCCACAATGCTGAGAGGTGTAGGTACCTGAAGCAAAAATGGTCTTTGCTAAATGTTTCCAGATAACGGATTGATTCGATATCGAAATACTATAACAAAAAGATTTCACTCACGGAGCCGTTAAAGCAGAGGACCAACGACTTAAACGAGAAGCTGTCGGTGTAGCTGAGCATGAGGGTGACGCTAGAGGTGATGTGATTGTTTCATTGGTTTTATGTTCAAGTGTTTCAATGTCGCCAAGATAATCTGAGATAGTCTGGAATAATAGTAATGCCAGATGCAGTCGAGTTTTTGGTTGTGGTCTTCTATTCAACTTTAGTTTCTTTTGCTATGTTGCTTTGACATTATCAGGACAACTGGTACATTCTACTACTAAATGTTTCGCTATTCTGCTAGCATGCAGGGCATATTATTTTTGACAAAATTTATGAGTCTACGAGTTTTCATTACCTGGCGTTTTTAATTTTTTTATAAAACCCAAAACATAAAAATATGCCCATAAAATAATAATTTGGGAAAATATGCATTTTATTATAAAATTGACAAAATATGCAAAAAATACATATATATGCACTTTGCAGATATTCCGCCCTTTAGTTATGACTGTTGCTTACCAGATTCCAATGGAATTGAGTTACGGGTATGTCGCGATTTCTTCTTATCAACACTAGATTTGAAGAAGGATTGTTTTAACATATCGTTAAAAGACGAAGCTACAAGTAGAAATCATGACACATACGATAGTGAAACATCAGAAGAAGAAAATATCGTAGAGGAAAGAAATAAAGAGAAATTAAAAAAACCTAGTGAAACAAATAGGAAAGGATCTAGTGCATCAACAAGAATCAATTAGTGCACTTACATGGCCTAATGAGATACTTAAAGTTCCTAGTCACTATTGCCGATCTAATACCTCAAGAGTTTACGTGGAATCAAGTTTTAGATCAATGGTCCACATGGACAGTGTATAAGGAATAGTGCAGGGAATCCCTTCAGTTTTGTCAAATTCTGGAATCTCAAAAAAATTCAATACATAAGTCACGAAAAGACCCGTGCAATACGTGTGTTGCTTTTAAGGAAGCCAATTTATCACAGGAAAAATACGATTTGCATGTAATAAAAAAAGTGTGTGCCCGAAACGCTACACAAATTGCAACGTCCTTAACATCGGATAACACGCTAGTTTTTACTATGGACGTGCAAAGTGTTTTGACTTGTCCGAAACTGCTTGTATCCAGTCAGTATTACAAACAGAAATTATAAGTTCATAATTTTACATTCTACGTCTTCAACAATAAGGATGTGGACATGTATATCTGGCATGAGGGTGATGGTTCCATCTAATCTAATGAATTAACAACGTGTATAACTCATTTTATAAAAATGAATTCTCATTTTGAAAAAATAGATTTCAGACGGTTGTGCCTACCAAAACAAAAACCGAGTATTGGCTATTGCTCTAGTCGATATATCAAGGGATGCCAATATAGAAATTAATCAGATTATATTGGAAAAATGGCACACCATGACGGAGGGGGATAGTGTATATTCCACGCTAAAGAAACTTTTCTCACCGCCTATATACACCTCACTTGATTATATTAGTCGCATACGACAAGCAAGACCACAACAGCCATACCAGCTTTTTAAAAACTTTAAAGATCTCCCAAGTAATTGTTCTTCACTTAGATCTGGTAAAAAAGGGGAGACCCAGGCAACAACACATATTCGAGGTTCGCTTTATAACAATGGTGATGTGTTTTTCAAAGTACGATACACTGATGAATGGCAAAAACTACCACAGCGAAAAAGTAAATTGAAGCAGCATGACCCTGTAAACCTTTACCAGGAACCATTAAAAATTGAAAAGAGAAAATTTGACAATTTGCAGTCATTAAAACCCTTTATGCCTACATTTTTTATGATTCATTGAGTTATCAAGCACAATCATGTTTCAGAAAGATTTCATATTAGTTTCTCCGAAAGCTTTTAAATATTCTATAAATATTTCGAAACATTCAAATTTTTCAGAAACCCAAAAATGTCCCATAAAGGTAATATTTCATTTTATGTTTCTGAGACATTACATACATGCATTCTGAAATATTTCAAACTAGGGGCAAATACTTTTTCAAAAAACTTTCTTGTACTATTTGTGGAATTACATAAAATGGAATAATATATCATTCAGTATCAAGAATATATTTATTAAAAAAACATTTAAACTATTATTAAGTAATAAATATGAATATACAAAATAGGATGCTTATTTATCTCTGAAATTCTTCTTTTTATGGGGCCCTGAAAGTCGAAATTTAAAAATTAATAATTTTAGGTATGAATCATAATAATATTATGTGGGTATAAAGGTGCACTTATAAAACTTTTCGTCACCGCTCCCGCTCGTCGCCACCGTTCCCGTCGCAACTACCCTAAAGGGGAATAATGTATGCATTTAAAAAACCGCCACCCCTCCTGCTCGTAGTTCCAACATGACCAATTTTTATCTCGCCGACCTTGTGCTATTCGTCGTTCGTGCTCTAGTCAATAGAAAGAAGAAAATGTGACACATTTAATAAAAAATAGAAATGTTTTCCATGTTCCTACCATTTCAACATTTATAGACAATACAGAGGGTTTAACTTATCTCATAGTTTAATAATATTAAATACTGGTCGCATTATCTACTTTTTCAAAGAAAATTAATATTCTAACCTCAAAATACGTTACTGCTCTCACGAATTTACAGCGGTGCAGTTCGTGTTTCATAAATACCCTAAGAATGGTGGCGACAAGCGGGAACGGTGACAACGGGCAGCAGCGGTGGCGAGAAGTTTTACAAATCGACCTTTATATTATATGTAAGAAATGATACACAGGACTTAAAACACACAGTATTTTATTAATTAGAGAAAATACAATTCGAATTACAGCGTGGCTTCATCGACCAAAGCCGTAAAAAGTCTGTTTATGCAAAATCCGCAATCCCTGTTCCCAAGCCCCTTTCTTCCCGTACCAAACCATTAAGTACCCATCGGCGCCGATGCCTCCATAAATCTGTCTCGGCGTCCACTTGAAATACGGTCAACACGGCCGCCAAGTCGACCGCCCAAGAGATCCAGGGCTTGGTATCCCACACGGCCATTCTGACAAAGTAATTCGTTCTCGAATTACTGGGATGATGAACAGGAGCTGATGATCTGAAACAAAAGAAACGGAAACAGATTTTTGCCGAATGGTTCTTTTTATTAACACCCTCGCCGCGCGAGCAGATTGTGAGTGACACTCGCCGCCAATACAAGAACTCCAATTTATTACGATGGCTCTTTTTGTTTTAAAGTACGGCTTTCAACAAACAGCAATGTCTGCAAAGCGTTATCGCAGGATATAGTCGTAGCAATAATTTTTGTTTCGAAGTACGGCTTTCAACAAACCCAAATGTTTGCAAAGCGTTATCGGAGTATATTATAGTCGCAGCAATAATTTTTGTTTTAAATGGCTTTCAACAAACACAAATGTTTGCAAAGCGTTATCGGAGTATATTATAGTCGTAGCAATAATTTTTGTTTTAAATGGCTTTCAACAAACACAAATGTTTGCAAAGCGTTATCGGAGTATATTATAGTCGTAGCAATAATTTTTGTTTTAAATGGCTTTCAACAAACACAAATGTTTGCAAAGCGTTATCGGAGAATATAGTCGCAGCAATAGTTTTTGTTTTAAATGGCTTTCAACAAACACAAATGTTTGCAAAGCGTTATCGGAGAATATAATCGCAGCAATAATTTTTGTTTTAAATGGCTTTCAACAAACACAAATGTTTGCAAAGCGTTATCGGAGCATATAATCGCAGCAATAATTTTTGTTTTAAACGGCTTTCAACAAACACAAATGTTTGCAAAGCGTTATCGGAGAATATAATCGCAGCAATAATTTTTGTTTTTCGTTTACTCACAATCGCTTTCACGGATTATAATACCACTGATTAACTACCTATAAAGTCAAAATTTAGTCCTCGGAGAATTCGCCTGGCCAGACCCGAAGCATGTCTTTTGCAACAACAGTTTTTCTATTGGTCGACAGGTTTTTTAATTCAAATCTATCATTCGGTAAAACTTGTACCACTTCAAAAGGACCCTCGTATTTTTTGTCCAACTTTGCCAAGTGGTTACTGCCGGAAGGTTGAAATACAAGGTCGCCTTCAGTAAATACTTTATTCGACCTCCTTGTCTTATCAAACAGATGTTTTGCCTGCTCAGCCTGGTTCCTAATTCGCTGGTATGCCAGATTTCGATCGTCTTCCAGACTTTTAGATACGTCGCGATTTGGTATAGATTCAGTCAGCGTTTTAATATCGGGTATGCTACCGTTGACTCCCGTTAACAAATAAATAGGTGAAAATCCCGTAGTCTTTTGCACGGTGGTATTAAGCGTTGTTTGTAACTTTAAAATGAGGCTTGGCCACTCAGGCTTATCGTTGATCTCCGTTCGAAGTAAATTTAAAACAGTATTGACGTATCTCTCAACTTGCCCGTTACCGCGAGGGGCGCTTTTCGCAATCAAGTGCTGTCGAATACCTACTTCTGACAGCATTTGTTTTACGACCTTATCGGTGAAATTCGTACCTCTATCGCAAATTAAAGTTTTGGTAATGCCAAACATATTTAAATATAACTTTAGAGCGTCACACATCTCGGGACCTGAAAGGGTCCTAAGGGGTACTAGAAATAAAAATTTGGTAAAAGAATCGATTAAAAGCAATAAGTATTTAAACCCTTCGGCAGCTACCGGAAACGGTCCTACGCAGTCGGCGTGTACTACCTGAAAAGGGACGGGCTTTTTATCAATGGGATGTAATGAGGCCTGTTTGGGGCCACTGTGAGCTTTACTGACAATACACTTTAAACAATAGTCGCAATATTTCTTGACAAATTTCGTCATTTTAGGAAATTAAAAATAATGATTTATTTTTGCGAATGTTTTATGTGGGCCGATGTGACATTGCTCATCGTGGAATAGCCTTAACAAGCCTAGACGACTGCCCTTCGGAACAAAAGCACGATACATTGGAGGGTCCTGACCGGTGTTTATTTTTCTAAAAATGATATTGTTTTGACAGAAATAATCGCCGGTGAGTTTACCCTCCAGAAGCTGTCGTTGAATGGCTTGGGTCTCGGGGTCATGTTTTTGAGCCTTGCGCAGCCAGTTGTCGGTGGAGATGGTATTTACTTCATTAACTTTGGGGACCACCTCCGCGGGGTTTCTACTGAAATAGTCGGCGTGCTGTATATATTTACCCTTTCGGTACTCGATGTTGAAGTCAAATGACTGCAAATAAAGCCACCATCTCGCAACCCTAGGAATCAGTTCTTTTTTATTTTGTGATAATTTTAGCGAATTACAATCTGTTATAAGTTTAAAATTAATCCCTAACAAATAAACTCGAAAATGTTTAATTGCGTAGTATGCTGCCAAAGTCTCTAGTTCGTACGAGTGATATTTGGATTCTTCGTTCGATGTCCGCTTTGAAAAATATGCGACTACTTTTAGCTGCTTGTTTTCGTGGCGCTGAAAAAGTATAGCCCCAAAACCGATAGAGCTTGCATCAGTATGCAGCTCTGTTGGTAAGTTATGATCAAAAAAGGCTAATAAAGGCCTCTGACTCAGGAACGCGCAAACATATTCTTTCGCTATTTTTTGATCTTCGCCCCAGACAAACTTTTCGTTAACTTTCGTTAGATTCGTTATGCAAGCTGTGCGCGACGATAGTTCGGGAATAAATTTATGAAAATAATTCGCCAAACCCATAAACTGTCGAACCTGTTTTACGTTTTGTGGGTCGGCGGCTTTTAACAGCGCTTCCACTTTACTTTTCCCAGGTCTTACCCCTTTTTCTGATACCTCTTGCCTTAGAGACTCAATCGTGGTCTCGAAAAAGTGACATTTTTTATTGTTTAGTGAAAATCCTGCAACCGAGAGGGCACCTAGGACTCGATTTAATTTTTGCAGACCCTCAGAAACATTTCGACGGAATCAAAATGTCATCTAGGTAAATTAACGCGTCTTTATCTTTTAAATCGCCTAATGCTTTACAGATTGCGCGTTGAAAAACAGCAGGAGCATTTGCCAGGCCGAAGGGCATACGCAAAAACTCGTAGTGCCCGTCGGGTGTTACGAAGGCAGTTTTGACATGTATATCGGTGATATCACCAATGACAATTTCCAAAATTTGATTCACCGACAGCTTAAGATTTAACGAATTAATAAGAAAATTTTTTTTCTGGCATACTCACAATATGAATCCGCCTCGTCGCTGGTAAACAGGCTAGCTCTGCGTAGCTTGACGCTGAGGTTGCGCTTCGCTGGATAGAGGCTGGATAGAGGCTGGATATTTCGGTCCTAAAATCCTCCCAAGTTTTCTGCACAGGCTTTCACATTGAAAACCATTCTTGAGCTTCCCCAGTAAGGCCACTTGCACTCCTAACTAATAGTTCGTAACTTGACCAGTGAAAACTCTCTCCTAGTTTTTCCATTTCGTCGCACTATTTTGACGCGCCGTCATCATCCCGAACTGGATTGAAAACTGGAACACTCACTGGGGTCGACACGGATGTTTTAGCACTATCGTCTATTAGGGCTCTAAACGATTCGGTTAAAATCCTCGCGAATTCTTCCATGGTGCTTTTAGTGAGCGAATCCCACTTCTGATGTAAGAAATGATACACAGGACTTAAAACACACAGTATTTTATTAATTAGAGAAAATACAATTCGAATTACAGCGTGGCTTCATCGACCAAAGCCGTAAAAAGTCTGTTTATGCAAAATCCGCAATCCCTGTTCCCAAGCCCCTTTCTTCCCGTACCAAACCATTAAGTACCCATCGGCGCCGATGCCTCCATAAATCTGTCTCGGCGTCCACTTGAAATACGGTCAACACGGCCGCCAAGTCGACCGCCCAAGAGATCCAGGGCTTGGTATCCCACATATAGGTAGAAAAATATCAATCTCTAATATATCAAGGACGCTGTGTATATCAATGTTTGATACATAAACACTATTAAAACTACATATTCCATTATACAGACAGAAAAGATTAGCCAAAATATGTTTTCAACTTATAGGTATAGGTATTCAAAGTTGTTACAATTCACGGGACAAACGAATTTTGCACTGCAAAAACCGGAGGGAGATGATTCCTTACTGCATCTTTTATTATTCTGTTAATGCTTTTACAATTTAAAAATTTTTCATTTCTTTTCTGTCCCTTTACTGTTTAATATTCTAATTCACAACAGTAACATCTCAAGTTTAATAAATAAATTAAAGCGGGGAAAATCATAAAATGAACCTAACCTAAAGTTATTACTTAATATACCTGTTATTAAAATAGAGACTTATACCTCAGTTTTATTACCCATAATATATATATTCGGTAGTAGCACAGTTCGCCCTCAAATAACAATGCCTAATAATAATTATTGTCAATTGAACATTACAGAAACAAAACATAAAATAAAGGGAACCGGTGAGGGGAACAGACTGGTTTTTCTGCATCTGGTCCGTCAAGTGTCAGTCAAAGGCAGGGTGTGTCAACTGTCATTTGGGGTGTAATGAATTTGAAATATTTCAGAATTATTGATATAATAGGTTATGTTTTTGAGACATTCGAAATATATCAGAGACATTTCTGAAAGGAAGTATGCTGTGCGGGCAATAATAATAACAATTATGATTCTTAGCATGTTGCTTGTTTTTTTGAATGAACCTTAATGTTTATGTATCATTTATTCTGAGAATAGAATTTTGAAAATTTTGTCTTTAAAGAGTGTTTTTATTTATTTCTCCAAACCTTTGTGAACAAAAACCGTTATGTGTTCAAGAGGCGCAAGTAGAAGTAGCTCTATGTTGCAGAAAATTCAATTATATTTTTAACCACATAATTGAATTTTTTTATTTTATTATTTTTGGAACTTTTTTTATTAAATTATTCTTGGATAAAATCTTTACTTCCCAAGCTTAATCATTGTGACATAATAATCATTAACATGTCGACTTTTGAAGGCGCAGCGACGATATTATAAATATATTAACAAATGTTTGTTAAAATGTTTTTTTCTAATTTCGTTTCATAAAAAGCTGTTTCGATGTTATTATGAAACAGTTTTCTTTATTTTTCTAAGGTTGGTAATGATGTTCACAAATGTTTTATTTTGCTGTCGTGTATGTTTGGTTGCATTAATTCTATGAAATGGAGATGAGTTAAAAAAATAACAAATAATCTTACAAATTTACTACCTATATTATAAAACATACAACTATAGAATTTACCGCAATTTCCCTTAACTTTGGGGGAGTTAAACTAAACTTATCTTGCTCCATATTTTAAAATTATGTAGGTAGGTATGTTAGAAAAATTAGACAACTTCGTGACAAAATGGCTGACACGGAAATAAAATTATTTCTTGATTTCAAGGCTACTATGATAAAAATTTGAGTGAATTACCAACAACAAATTTAGGCCTAAAACTTTTGAAAACTTGTATGTTTTATTTTCTTTTTAAATATGGATTTGTTAATTGAAAAAAATGTCAAAATAGAAAAAATAGTATAAAGCACACGTTTTATAAAGCTATTAGCGCACTTGTCCGTTAAGAAAAACTCGCCGCAAGTGGCTCGTTTTCTAACATGGACGCGTGCGCTAAAATGAACTTTATAAAACTTGTACTTTATTTCAGTATTAGTGTGCCACCAGGGTATTTTTCTTATTTTTTCTTTTTGAAGGTTTTGCGTTTCTTTTGTCAATTTTTATATTCTCACTTCGCGGCCCCCCGCCCCTTGGATCCTTATAAATTTAAAATTATATGAGGATTTAGAGTTTACTCCTAATCTGTGACGATGTATCAACTCTTGTAAAGAACCTGGTCACTCGTGACTTGAGAATGATGCCTGTCATTTCAAGTTGAAAGAGAGTCATTATTCTTCTTGAACTCGAGTCTATAAAATAAACATTTGTTTTGTTTCTTGGTACCGACAAATTGTCGTTCAGTTATGATGATGTGTAGTTATATTACCAGAGGTTTTTATCTTAATATGTTCTCAATTCTTAACCAAAACAAACATAGGCACATTAGTTTCTTTATTTAAAAAAATTCAAGATTCCGCAACGCAGAACAATGAACTCTTGTAAAGTTGTTGCGGTGAGAGGAACAAAATAATTAAGAAAAATGTGTACTTAACGTTATTTCATTATGGAGGGTAATCCATGCGAGAAGAATGGCGTGAAATAAACTTATTAATAATTGTAGCCTAAATATGCAGAACGCCTTTTATAGAAACACTTTTAATGGAATTTTATTATAGTTAATCACATTCGATCTTTCTTATTTTCATAAAAATGCCGATTTTAATAGTTTTATTTATATTATTGTTAAAACATTTGTGTGCTTCATAATTTAATAATAATTAAGACATTCTAATTTTAATAAAAATACAGCCTTTACTTACTTATCTAAGAAGCATAACCGTTTATAAAGTATTATAATTTAACTGTGGCGTAGCAAGATACAATTTCATCGGTCCAAGGAGTAAGCGACCTTTATTCAAATTCAGATTAGGGTACGAATCTGAAAAAATATACAGTGTGGTCAGTTAAGTGTGCAACATATGGGAATTTTTTTATTACCGATTTCTCAGAAAATTTTATTCTTGATAAAAGTTGGTGCATGTTCGATAATCATATTAAGTGCACTTGAAATGGTTGCAAGTCAAACGGCGTACAGGGTAGGTCAACAAATATAAAACTTAAACAAGAATAAACTCCCCCTATTTCAGAAAATTCAGTAAAATGGTATTAAAAAAAGTTGTTTAGAATTAAAAGTTATGCATAGATTCGAAAACGTGACCTCCTAAAATAAAAACAAAAATATTTTTTTTCGGAAACATTAATAATTTCCCAAAAAGAAATTTGTTTTTTATATTCACCCTAAAGACTTTCATAAATTAATCAAAACCAATTCAATTTCCATATCTTTGTTCAAATTCATGCATATTTGTAAAATTAACTTGAATTTTTAATTTATTAACGAATCACAAACTTCATGAGACCTTATCCTTCACTCGAAAAACGAACGAAAAGCGATGAGAGTGACTCGTACGGGAGTAATATTTAATAATTTGGCATTCTTCACTACTTCTACCGGTAACTTAACGTTCGAAAATCGGTGAGATTGGCAAGTCTGAATTTCGGTATGTGAGCGCTTGTCACCTAACTTCCTAACCTCATTTTGCTGTTTAAAAAGCCAGTAATTTGAAACTAGCAATTGAATTTTTTTCATTTATTTCATAAAGAATGGAGGGTCTATTACATATTAACCTGATTAATGATTTAGATGATGCAGAGGCCGAAAATGTTAGCTTTCATTTGATAATCCATGGTGCTAAGAAAAGTGCACTGGTGAAATTATCGGATCCTGAGTTCACCAGAATGTTTAGAGTAAACAAATTTGTATTTAGGCAATTGATGCAAATTTCGAGAAAATACTTGTCTCCTAAAAGAATCCTTAAACATTCCTTTTTGTTGAAAGTAGTCGTGAAAACACCGGTTAAAAATTCCAAAGGCATTTGCGTTTGTTTGCCGTTAACTTGAGGTATTCTAAATACAAAATAGAATTTAAATAAGTTTTTCGGATTAGATGTTAGAACTTGTCGACTTGTGCCACAGAATAAGAACATAGTAGGGAGAAATACTCAAAATGTACAGTGCTGCCACGTCTTTTCGCTCGCACCGAATGATCTAAAAGCCAAGGAGACTGAAGAATGCCAGTCAAGCGTATCGTTCGTTTTTTTGTGAACGCTTGTCACACGAAACTTCTTAAGAACGTACGAAGTGAAGAATAAGCTCTCTGGTTGTTGCAACGACATTAAACAAAACTTTAAAATATCCTAAAAAATCTTTTCAACAAGATAAAACATTAGTAATGATAATATGCAAATTAAAAAACTTTCATTTAAAGTGCAAAATTTTTATTTTAAATGTTTATTAAAAAACTGTACAAATTAATCGACAAACATGAAATCCTACTAACACATTATGACAGTTTGGTGACAATATTAACAGAACAATGTAAGTAAGCATTATGTATGCGTTTAGTGCAAACTCAAGAAATACAATGTTTTTAAACGTATTTGAATATGGTGCCAATGGTTTTTCCAATTTATATCGGCTTTCTTTTATTTTAACTCCAAACAAAACAAAACAGTAAACAAATAAAAAAAAAATAAAACAGAAAATATTTGAAATGCAGAAAAAAAATAAAATTATGTATGTGTAAGAAAATTATCGACGCGTCTCTGTAGGTCCACCTTCTCGTTCAATGCATTGTGGTGAGATCTGGCGAACGAGGAGGCTACCGTGGATCGGCATTTCATCCTAACCATTTATCATCAGATTCCCCATTTAACCATTCAGAAACAATTCTAGCAGAATGAGCGGGACAACCATCAGTGGCGTATTTAGGGGGGGGGGGGTCCAGGGGGTCTGGACCCCCCCCCCCCCCGTGGACTCAGTAGAAAAGAAAACTGAAATTCACATTCATTTATTTGCAATAAATAACATGAAACATTATTTCAAATTTTTCAGATGTTTGGGGATTTCCACAGTCTTTTAGTTTAATAATTGTTGAATTTTATTTTTTGTTCCGTGTTTTCTAATTCAGGGGAGTAAAATAGTATACCGTTATACATACCTTCAAAAAACTAATATTTCAAATGCAAATATTGGCGTTTATATTTAAAAATTGCTTTATTTCTACGTTTTTTTTTGAGCCGGGCTATCAAAACGTAAAATTTGTAAGTTTAGACAGTCCAAAAAAGGGCGTGGCACCTAAAAAAATTTTGCCTGCCGCGCATTTTTTAAGGAAAAATTAATGGACCCCCCCGTGTCACAATCCTAAATACGCCACTGACAACCATCATGTACAAACCATAATTTATGTCGTTCTTGTATACTCATATTATTCAAATAAATCGTCAGTTCGTTTTCCAAAAAATTTAAATAGGTATCACCAGTTAGGTTTTGGCGAAAACAAAAGGGCCCTATTAATTTGTCGTTAATAATACCGCACCAAACGTTTAATTTTTGGTAATACTGGTTTTTATTGTCAATGATAAAATTTGGATTTTCGTCCGACCACCACCTACAATACAAATTTTTTTAAATGTACGGACGGACGAACGAGCGTACATTAGACAGTCAGAAGTAAATTAAAATAAATATAAATTAAAATGAAACAAGACAAGCATGCACAAGGGCTGAATCTGTAACGTACTCTAGGGAAAACTGAAAGGACCAGCCCGAAATGCATGCCAACGGACTTTCTACACGCTAGTGAGAGGAGACTCTGACTGACATACTCACAAGGACCGCCCCCTGAATCATGGCTGCTTTCCACCGTCCTAATGGTTGGGCAGGGGTCATCCGCTGCTAGCATCAAATTATCTGATATGGGCGGATATAAAACACCGCACCTGATATAATTTGACTGGATTTTTTAGTATTTTTCCCAGAATGCTCTGCTATTGGTATTTCGATTCACTTAATAAATTCACAAACAAATGGCATGCGCTGAGGCGACACATGTACAATAACACTCGTTAAGGCACCAGCCAGCAATAGGCCATAATAACGGCCGCCTGGCTCTGCCAGGTATATACTCTTGGCGCATTTTGGGCCGTATGGTTACGGTCCATATGCGTCCAAATCTGTAAATAGTCTAAATTAGCATAGGAAACTAGGTTAAGATAGATTAGTTTAGAATTAAGGGTAGCATTGTAAACAATAGGAAATAAATAAATTTAAAAGTAAAAGTGTACGCCGTTTGACTTGCAACCATTCCAACTGCACCTAATATGATTATCGAATATGCACCAACATCAAGATAAAGAATAAAATTTTCTGAGAAATCGGTAATAAAAAAAATTGTCATATGTTGCACACTTAAATAACCACACTATATACAGCTTAAAGAATGTCCAGCGTAAGTAATGGTTAATGGTTAACTTTTTGTTTTAGTATGGAGCATTTTTGGCTATTGTCTTTGTTCTCGAGCTTGGAGCAGGAGTATCAATTTTCGCATATCGCTCAAAGTTAACAGAAGGATTTGACAAAGGACTAACTAGAGCAATGATGAACTATCACAACGATAGTAATACGCAGGTATCTTCTGATCTGGATCTAATTCAGAAAACGGTTCGTACATTTTTTTAGTGTTAATTTTTTGAGCTCTCCATGGATGGCAATGTATCCCAAATTATAGTTGGTCCCCTGCAACTAGGTCAACTTGCCTTTCATCCAAAGCTCTTAAATTTGCTTTTAGATATAGGCTCTCTATTGCGTATACAGGGTGGCCCACTCTTAACGCAGGATTACATAACATCTATACTACCGAACTTTATATTTTTAAAAAACAGAGTCATAGAGAGGTATTAAGTCATTTTAAAATTATTTGGGAATATACAGGGTATCCCAAATGGTTATGGTTTATTCTGAAATACCGTGTATATTATGACATTTTGTGTATTGCTGTGACAATTATTAACTGTGTAGTGTACTATGGAAGTGGTCTTCAATTTAATTAATGTGAAGAGATTTTTTAAATATTCATACGAAGAAAAAATAGAAGTAAAAGCAAAAGGTAGACCATTACCAGATATTATTATTGAAAAATCTAGTGTAAGTAGAGGAAAAAGCTATACACGTAAATTTAATAGAGACATTTATTTATACAATTAAGGGATTTCTTTTTATTCATTTTTGAGGCGATTTTGTATTACATATCCTAAGTCTAAATTAAATTGTTTTTGAGTTTTTTATGATTTTTCAAAACTTTGGTGTTTTGGAACATTTAAAAAACATGCACCTGTGCATGTGCAGACCGATTGAAATAAATGAAAGTTGAGCTATGTATTGTGATTATTTTGTAGCGACTAAAGCATATTTTAAAAATCAAAAATGCTCAATGCAGTTTTTGAAATGGCTTTCTGAATGTAACGATTTTATTATATAATAATAATAATAATAATAATAATAATAATAAACGTTTATTTGTAGTATACACAAATACATCGTTACATTTTTCATCAGATAAAATATACAGCATCCAAATAGAAACATGAGAATACTACAAAAGGGGACTAAAAGGCAGTGACACTGATACTATGTTTGGCCCCAAAGAGCAAAATTTTAAATCTAAAATATCAACAATTAGTTATGTACATAGAATATTATACCCAATGTAAAAAATATTTATTTTGAAATCCGCATGTGCAGCACAAAAACAATGTTAACAAAAATTATGAAGAGATAATAGGCAACGTTTAGAGAAAGGAAATAAACAAACCAAAGCAATAAAAACACTAATGGAAAGTGGTGGGAGGACACGGCTCTAGACATTCTCGAGCAACATTTTTTTATAAAATATTTTGAAAGTTTGTTGTTTTAAAGATTTCAGAGTATGTGTGTGGTATAAGATTATATTTTTTATAGATATCAAATGTAAAGCACCTCTGATAAAAAAGCAGTCCTGTGAGGCGGTGGGGATAGCAACCCCCGGAACCTAAGGTTCAAGGTGTGGACATCCGAGCGAAATGATATTTTCTTATAAAGATATGGGGGGCGCTTAGTTAAAATTATGGAATGACAAAAACATACAGCATGAAACCTCCCTCGAGCCTCCATATCAAGATTATCAAGCCACCTTGCAGTAATAAGTTTATAAGAAACTGGTTCAAATTTTTGTATGCCATATACATAGCGTAAACAAGATTTTTAAACCCTTTGAATACGGTTAATATCATATTTAGTGAGACAAGGTCCATACACCACATCACAAAAATTGAGATGACACAATACCAGTGCCTCCGTCAGTTTCAACTTCAGTCCCTCAGGCCAAGCATGTCGATGGGGATACAACATTTTCAAGCTAGCATATGCTCTACCCATGCATTTACTGACATGAGAGGAAAAACGTAATTCATTATCCATTTCTAGACCTAAATTACGCGCAACATTAGTACAGGATAAATCTACATTGTTTATAGATATTTTAACCTTGGTGTTAATGTTGTTTATATACAGTATTAATTAAATCATAGATATCTCCGGGGTGAAGATTACTCATATTAAACAGGAAAGAAAAATCCAAAATTTTTTACAAATATTTAATATTTCGCTCTACGCGTTTCTTAAACCATTTTCAAGAGCTATATAATATAAACAAAAACTTTACATTAAGGACACAAACAAGCTCACAATTATGAATAGCTCTTCAAAATGGTTTAAGAAACCGAAACGCGTAGAGCGAAATATTAAATATTTGTGAAGAATTTTGGATTTTTCTTTCCTGTTTAATATATACAGTACGTTTTCGAAAGGGGTTGCCCTTAATAATTCCAACATGTGGTCTTTATGTACACGTCTTAAACTACGACCCCTAAAAGAATCGCAAGATTTTTTCGCTTTATCCGCACCATATTGACAAAATACCAGCAAATGATCTGAAATATTTTTAACATTTTCCGTACCAAAAATACAGTTTTCATTTCTAGAAAGAATAATAACATTCAACAGAGTCTATGTACTCTTTGTCAACCTTGTAGGCATATTACTCATCTGTTGTAAATTGAAACTATCCAAAGACCTGTTAAACTCAACAGTCCTCTGGTCCTCAAAATTCAGCATATTAATATTTGTGTCCCCACCACATATGACCTCTGAACAAATTGGTAAAAATTCTGATATAGAGTCCTCAAAGTACTCGAGAAAATTTGGAATAATTTAAAATTTTAATAAGCTCCTATTTTAAATACAACCCATGTTATTTTTAATGCATAATCGAATGACATTTCTAATGCAATTTGAATTATACTGATTTTCCTAAAATTACTATTTTTCACTTTACCATATAAACCTAATGCTCATCTTCTTAATAGTGTTCCTTGGACGCCAGTAGGATTTTGCGCAAAGTTGACGTTTTCCTCAATTTGTTATTCGACATTATTGGCGCTCTAGAGTTACTTTGAGGCTCGCCTAACTTTATTTACAAATAAAATAAAGTCAATTAAGTCATTGTTTTAAAAGAAACTGTAGCCTAAAATATATATTTTAAAGTTTCTAATATTTAAAACCACCCAAACAGCAGTTTTTAAAATAACTAAACGATTAAGGCTTTCTAATGAGTGATATATAAAATTGCCGAGAACAATTATCATAAGTAGGCAATACAACATACATAATAGGAGAATACTTGCGTTTGTAGGTTCTAAACCAATTTACAATTTTTACAATTTTGATTTATGTTTATTTATTTAATTCACTTTTTACATAATTATGTAGTTTTTACAACATTCCCTAATTAATTGTTTAAATTATAATACATTTGCATGCTAGATACACGTGTATGCTAGATACCTAGGTGCTACAATGCACCTGTAGAAGTTAACATAACATAAATGTAAGTATGCAAATATCCTAGACAGACATAGAAAAGATAAAAAAAAGACAGAGGAGAGGAAGCAAGGCATACGATCTTTCCACCCCCCTCTTCCCCCACAATTGAGGAAATCCTTCGAAAGATTTAGAGACCACAACAGCACAACCGAAGGTACCACATCCGGGAACGGAAAGGCACCTTATAGTGCATTTCAACACATACGAGAAGTTGCACGTGGCGACATCTCGTGGCAATCGAGCTATCCACTCAACTA
The DNA here is from genome assembly GCA_963920685.1 of Polydrusus tereticollis. Lineage (NCBI taxonomy): Eukaryota > Metazoa > Arthropoda > Insecta > Coleoptera > Curculionidae > Polydrusus > Polydrusus tereticollis. Next base: position 110,964,360 of record OY987327.1, on the reverse strand, counting down.
AACCAGCGAGGACTTAGAGAACACTAAACGCTGGAATGGAACCCGCATAAGAGGTACCTAATGTCAGGTGGCGCTGAAAGTCAATTGTCGGTTTCTGCGAACCGAAAACGCAATGTAAAAGAAAGAAGTTTGTCCCTTTTCTTTTCGTCAGATCCAATCGTATTATGGCTCATCGGCAAGGCTATAGGGTCTGTTCGCAGAAACCGACCATTGGCTTTCAGCGCCACCTGACGTAAGAGTTTGTTCTTCTCTAAGTCCTCGCTGGTCTGGTTAGGGGGATAGCTTGATTGCCATGAGATGTCGCCAAGTGCAACATCTCGCATATGTAAAAATACATCATCTTATATAAGATTATAAACTTGCCTCTCACAGAAAGGGGTAAAATGTAAAAAAGATGGTTGAATATGTTCCCCCATATCCCTTTTATCTCACCAAAATTTTATGAAACTATTTAAAACCTTTTTTGATGTAACACTTTAAAAAACTCACCCTGTATATTAACAACGGGTTCTATCATTTTGTTTTATTGGTCAACTTAATGTTTTATGAATAGGTAAACGAAACTAGATCAATCAGCACCAGTACAAAGCGTACCTATTACTTACTAATTTCTTTACAAACATGGCAATGGCAATACTGAATTTAATCAGCTAGACTGGCTAGAAGGGCGTCTCGCGCCGAAATGATTCAAAAACATTAATTTATTGGTTCCCTTATTAAAGGTGTTATTTTTAACTGCCGGTTTCACCGGTCCGATGAATACGCTTAATAAGAAAAACCAATGACTATACTATGACGGCTCATTAACACTTAACGGTTGCTTAACTTCCCAAATTCTACTTATAAGTACCGTCATTCACATTATGTTTCTGCATATAGGGCCAAATTAAGTTTGATTTTCATTACAGTTGTACTGTATCTACAGGGAGATTCACGGTCAATGGTCCGTTAGAAGTATACAGGGTGTCCGGGAAAATGTGGCAAATCTCTCAGATTCAGATAGAACTTGACAAAATGAGAAGACAAGTTCCTATAAACTTTTTTCTTATAGGCTCTCCCTACGGAGATATATGCCCCTGAAGGACGCCGCTAAAAATCGGTTAACACGGTAAAACATCTTCATCGTCGGACGATGACATTTTGACAATGGCAATTGACCATTGCTCCTCTACGCCCTGCATGCAATATGTACACCATTTTAATAAGCGCATACTTCAAGCATATATGTTGTGCATATGACGTGCGTCTCAGATGTGCTTCACGGACACTTTCACCTCAAGTAATTCACTGCTATGGTGGGTGCTCTCTCTAAGAGGTTCCTACTTCTTGAGGCAGGGGTCTTCCACATTCTGTTGGCGTATTTTCCAATATTTCACGAACGCTTGCAACAAGTTCTTCTGTTTTTACAGATGATCTTTCAGCTTCTTTTTTATGTCGTATAGAACCTGTTTCCCTAAACAGAGCCACGGTTCTTCTCAGGCAATGATATAAATGTCCGGCAGTAAAACCGACATTAGGAAAATATTCGCAAAAATCGTGCATACGCAAACGCTGATGATTGTATTGCCACTCACTACTCAGTACGGCCTTCGATGCAATGTACACTTTGATGAAAATAATTTTTGCTCGCATGGTATATTCAATTTATTGGCTTTAAATAAATACAAACTGAAATATATTTATTGATTAGTAAGTTTAAGGCTAATATATTCATTTTAAAGTAAGTTTTCAAATAATTTGATCTTTCTTATATGAGAGCTACCGACTGTTTCGGGTTTCCCGTATTAAATTCCAACAATAGTCGGCAAACATGTTTGGCTCCATTTTCCGGTGCACCATTTTCCAATTGACGCAATGTCTTGGTGGAATATTTTTTTCTCCACGACCATTACTGAATTCAATAATTCCAAAATCATTTTTGATAATAGAATGTAAAGATTCTCGCTCTTGAAATGGAATATTTATTCTGAAACACTTGGTTCTTATGCGTTTTGACGAGGCCGACGTAATTGTAACTCTGTAATTGATCTAAACGACATAGGTTGCCATGAATTTCGAAACTGTCAGTGTCAGATAAAAATGGCCGCGTTGTAATAATTATTTTCAGACAAATTTTTGTGCAAGTCAAAAAATGAGTGAAAAATCGGATGAATCAGATATGGAACTGGATAATACTCCACCTGAAATTACGAATATTGCGAATAAATAGCTTAATTTATTTGTACAGATTTTATTTGTTTTTATTCGTACTTTTTGGTCGTGGCGAAAATATAGTCTGCTACTCGGTTAGAATGAAAATTCGATACTCGTGTATTCCACTCGGATCGAATTTTCATTCCAACCTCGTTACAGAATCTACTATTCTTGCTCATCTGATACTGCTGCTAAATTTTTGGGAAAGAAATCCATATGAAAATGGAGAAAATGGAGTTTTAGCGACATGTTTCATCCCAAAATGTGGTAGGCAGAAAGTAGTTCTTCCACATGATGAATTTTCCGATTTATTGTTCCCAAGAGAGTTGTTGCAAATGTTTTTAAACGCATCCCATTCTCGTCTTTCAGTGCTATTTAAAGTTATCCTAAAACTATCATTTTGAAATAGTTGTCTAATTTGCGATCCAACAAAAATTTCCTCTTTAATCTTTGCGTCATTCGCGGCAATTTCTCTTTTAGATATAAGAAAGCATCTTCCTCTTTATTCAGCGACTTTACAATATTTTTGATAAGGCCTAGCTTAATTTCAAATGGGGGAAAAATGCCTTTATCTTCACTCAGACTCACACAGAAAACAGCAGTTTCTCTATTCTGACTGCGGCCCTGTTTAGGTATAATATTACCACGTTTAAATCTGCACATTTTAATTTGTGTCTTCTTGTTTCAGAGGAATATATAAATAGCCGCCATTGATCTGTTGTATATGGCAAGCTATGTTCTGTTATTTAACCAGGTAAATCGTGATAATACACCGTATACTTTTCCTGTATATGGATACCTTAACTCCTTTTTCTAAAAGGTTCTATTGCTGCAGACGAGATCCAAGAAGCTATGCTTTTGTCTCCGGAAGGTCCAAACCACGAACAAGATCACTTACCAGCTTCTGGTAAGGATTCCTAGGATTCCGATTCCGAATCAAGAGTGTAATTTTCAGGACGCTGGGAAATGGATAATGAAATGTCATGGGGCATTGATCTGATGGCAGAGGAAATATTGGGGTTATGAATGATGCGCTTAGTCTTGTTAGTAATTCCTTTGACAATCATCCACCTGGTTACCAGATTCCCTCCAAACCATTGCAACTGCAAACGGCATAGATTTATGAGTATTATAGGTATGAAAGGTTTTCAACCACCCTGTCAATGTTTTCTAACACAGACTGCAACACATTTTTGGAGCCCATGACTTATCTTGATTACGAACTCTAAAAGTACAAGATTCAAGAAGTAGTCCATTTTCTGTGGCGAGATTATGAAAGAAAACAAGGTCTGTCTATACCACCAAAATAAGGTCCCAGCCAACACTAAATTAATTTCTTTTGACATCAAAAATCTGTTCCCGAGTATTCCACCAGACGATTGCATAGAATGTGTTAGAACATTATTATTTGAAAACTCTTATCTTGAAACCTATCACATATACTGAATATATGCCTACTGGTGGATACCGTTCTTAAACAAAACTTCTTCCAGTTTAACGGAAAATATTACTCACAGCTATCTGGAGTTGCTATGGGCTCTAATTTGTCCCCTTTGTTGGCTGAGGTGTTTCTGTATTTCTTAGAAAAGACAATTAAATTACATCCTTTATTTGAAATTTTTTTATTTTACTATAGATACGTTGATGATATAATAGCAGGCTTCAGTGGTACAGATGAGGAATTGAATAGGTTTCACAATTTTATTAACACTATACATCCATCTATTGAATTCACCATTGAACATGAAACGAATATTTGTATTAATTTCTTTGATCTAACTATCTCTAAAATCAATAATGAATTACAATTTGCAATATTTCATAAACCTTCGTCGACAGACAGTATCATCCCTTATAATTCTAATCACCCTATAGGGCATAAATTGAGTTCCTTCCACTCATTTTTCCATCGACTGTTTGCTATCCCTATGAACAACGATAATTTCAACAAAGAACTCTCTTACATTAAACAACTCGCTATAAATAATAAATATCCAATGCATGTTATTAATAAAATATATTATAGAAATTTAAATAAACATATCAACAAAAACCTAGAACCTATTGTAGATAATAATAACCTTAGATATTATACGAGCCTACCCTATATGGGAACAATATCACATAGCATTAAAAATATATTTCTGAAATTTAATAATAATATGCACATATCTTTTAAAACACAAAATAACCTTAAAAAATATATAAATAATAATAAAGATACGGTTGATGTTCTAGAAAAATCAGGAGTATACAAGTTGTCCTGTACCCATAGTGATGACCACTCAACATGTAATTGTTGCTACATAGAACGCACATGGCGAAAGTTTAATATAAGAATCAAAGATCACCTCGTATTAGTAGAAAGAAATAAAAATAAGCCATTGCCTGCGGACACTCGTTCAAATTTCTCCGATCACATTCTTAACACAAAACACACTTTTAACCCTGACACAGGAGTTGAAATCCTACATGCTGTTCCCAATGGTCGAACCTCTTGTTTATGGGAAATATACGAGATTAACCAAGCTATAAAAAACCCTCAAATTCAGGTCTTAAATGAACAGATCACCTTTGACTGTCTCCCCTTCTTTAATTCTCTTCAAATATAAACTCTTTTACTCTTGTTTTCACCGAATTTTCCAGCTCTATTGTTTTAGTTTGTTTATAACCATAAAATAAGATTTTAAATTCACATTTATCAAATGACATTACAGTAAACTGTAATTTTGACAACTATTTATACCTCAATTCTTAATACATTTGTGTAACAAGGGTAACTGACTTTTGTACTTCTCCAGTCAGGATGGTTGCATATAATACCACCTATTTATTCGTTTGAGCTTAATTTGTTGCCCTTTTGTAATTTTGATTAAAGGTCGTTGTGACTTAGCGATAGGGTCCTTTAATAGCCAAGTTGGATGTATGATTAAATAAAATAAAATATTCCGTTATAAAGTTTTCTGTGTTCTCTCACATCGTTACTTTGCTTTATCTATTATAATACTTATATGTACATACCCCGAATAAGGAATGTTAATATAATCTAACACTTATTGATAGTATATCATAAAATCCACGTCAACCTCCCTCTACCCCCCCCCCCCTAGGTTATGACGATTCCTGTTTAAATTTGCCGCCTGTGGACTTGACAGTTGATACCCGGAAATACTTTTACCAAAAAGAAAAAAAGAAAATTTGCAACGTAGGCTTACTTACATCTATATAACCTAAATAAAAAATTTTGAAAATTAAGCCTTGAATACTTGATTATTTTACAACATACAAAATTAAGTCTATATTATGAGACCATAGTTTATGATAACTCCGTAATACAATTTTAAATGGAAATAATTTTCTCCTTTCAGATGACCCGAACTAACTCAATGACGTAAATGGTTTTAACTAATTTTAATTTCCTTCTCCCCCCCCTCCCCCCCTTTTTTACTTTATTACTTTTTTTTTTTTTTTTTAATTAAAATTCTGACCCACCAAATATAAATCATGTTCCCTCTCGGAGTTGACTCATGAAACGTTGATTTTATTGAATTTTCATTATAAACATATATACATCATATAATAACTATAAATGATTCCATTTAGAATTTTGTCTATTTTGTCCGTATTTTTAATGAGCTTATCCGATTTCTCATATAAATTTTGATCTAAAATGTTGGATTTTTAATAAAAAAAATTTAATTAAAAATTAAATTAATTAATTTAAAACTGAAGAAAAAAGGCGTTTTTGAATTAAAAATCCAACATTTTAGATCAAAATTTATATGAGAAATCGGATAAGCTCATTAAAAATACGGCATCCCATTTAAAAAAATATCAAAGTACTTTTGTTTGATGTTCAATTGTTTTTTGCTGAAGATATTCGAATTCGCGGGAGAAAATGACTTAAGATGGCTATTTCAGTTTTTTTTTAAAAGTACAGGAAAAGTCAAAAAATCGCCTTGTCTAGTCTTGGTTGGATAACCCTGTACATCCTAAAAAACATAATTCTTAATCACTTGGTTGCTTCAGATGACTTTGACTAAAGTCGAAACTAGTTCAACCTAATGTCAAATTAAATTTTGTACACGCTTTAACCCTTATTTCACCCTAAAAGGACAAATATATTTTATTTTGGTGGTATACACAGACCTTGTTTTCTTTCTAAAAGTACAGTTTATAAGCCTTTTCTACAAGCGGACGGTTTTTGGTGCGATTTCGCAGAAATCTCGTCACAAATATAACAAAAGGTATACGATACGGTCACACAAATACGCGAATACGTTATGAAATGTGGAAAATACAAATGAATGATTATTAAACGACGGACCGTAGCAACTAAAGCGACGAAGAGGTGAGCCCACCTTGAAGGAATTATCGGTGTCCAGAGCTGTCTACGCTCTGAGCTCCGCTTATTTCCCCTAGGCCTGACATCTACGCCCCCCCTGTGGTGCTTTCCGTAGGATCTCAGCTGAGCTATGGAGTCGGAGAGAAAGTAGGGTTAATGATTTTGGGGACGGGGGGGCTTTCCGGGGGGCGGTGGGTTGTGGCTACATCAGTAGGAGTTGGTGTCTGGGGCGTTGGATGTACTGTGATAGGGGGGTATGTTTGATATCGCGATAGAGGTCTACGTTACGGATGAACCATGGGATGTCATTGGCAGTTCGGATGTAACGATTTTCAAGGGATTGAAGACGGTTCAGTCTGGATGGGGCGACGTAACCCCATGCTGCCGAGCCATAGGTTAGTGTGGGGCAGATGGTGGCTTGAATAAGTAGAAGTCTGTTGTTGTGGCTAAGGAAGCTGTGGCGGTTGAGGATGGGATATAGTTAGCTGTAGAGTAGCTTAGCTTTGTTGAGGGTGTTTTGGAAGTCAATGATTTTATCAAGCGTTTGACCATTAAAGCAATATTTAAGGGATTTTCAATAAATTGTCACAGCTGTGCAGGTAATAAATGCGTCACCAGTTTATTGCCTATAAAGGGGTCTATAAAGCCTTTTCACTAAATTTGAGGCTAATTGCAGGTCAATTGTACACCAATTTATGGTTAAATTTTACAATATACTCGTTTATACCATCGGGAGGATTTTTCTGTTAAACAGTCGATTATAATCAATACGTTATTATTTCCCATTGAACGAAGGGCAAAATGACTAACTATCACAAGAGGATTTGATACTATTATAGAGTGGCACCCTTTTTTTGACAAATCATTTATGCATAACGATAGCTTCTTATAATTAATTTAATTATTTGAAAGGCACGTTTCTAATTCTATTGTTTGATTTATTACTTTTATGTAATTTAAACACTAATTTTCAAATATAGCTCCACTGCTGTGGTAACCACCAAGCAAGTGATTGGCTTAATCTACCTCATAGAATGCCAATACCCCCTTCCTGCTGCATTAATGATGGATGTAACACTGAAATAGATGATGAAATATACAAGCAAGTAAGTTAATAATGAAAACAAATGAAAATATTTGATTTAAGAAGTATTTTACTAGAGGATTTTGGATACCAAAATTTACAAACGTTATAATAAACAGATGACAATGGTATTGCCACTGAACATTTTTTTTGTGGCAACTTATGAAGTGATTGGTTCATCTCCTTGAAGAGCTTATTTTTTTAGGGATGTTATGACAAAGTTATTGATTTCTTGGATGCCAACATTGGAATTGTCGCCGGAGCTGCCATTGGAATAGCTTTCTTTCCACTAGTGGGCCTTATTTTATCGTGCTGTCTTGCCAGCATTATCAACAAAACCAAATACGAACCAATGGCATAAAGAAAGATAACTTATCAATAGTTCCTTCAGATCTTTTTCATCTTATATAGTTTATTCTATAAGCTAATCTAGGTACAAGTATATCTCAACGGAAATAAATATTATGTCAGTAGGCTAAAGTCTTCTTACATGTAATGTAATTTCACCAATATGTTTACAACGTTATTGTCAAGGTTCGGAAAGAAAGTCTACTACTTTCTTAATGCAACATATAAACTAAATTTTAGTCCTAGATTCTTTGCAGAATGTATTTCTAGTAAGATACTTATATTAAAACTTTTTAAAAATACTCACACTTAGAGTAATTAAGTATTCCATGTTCTATACCTACATATATACAAACAGTGTCCTAATTTCTAAATGAAACACCCCGAATATCTCTTGGTTCTAAGAAAAATAAGATTTGACAAAAAAACTGCTATATTGATATCGAAGTAACATGTCATGAGGTCATGCACCACTGGACTTTAAGTAAAAGTCTCTGCTATATAAAAACAAAAGGAATGAAGCAAAATGGTCCCAGTTAAAAGTGGCAATCCCTTATTGCTTAATAAAAGGTAAAGAAACGACGGAACACTCTTTTAATTATTTATAAATTTCAAGGCCATAGCTAATCAATTATTCCTCAAATCAAGTTAATAGCAAACACAAATAGAAAAAATCAATAGGAAATTATCTATTAAAAAGTACTTTCTACTTATTCTCAGGTTAAAATGGCCACAAGGATATCTGGGGAAATGCCAAACTCTAGTACTAAAACCGGTACCATTTCTATGTAGGAGGTTCAGCATGGACTAACAATTTCTGTTGCCGCTTATAATCAATCAAATGTTACAATTAAATTAAAATCATTTGTAATATACTTAATATGAAATGAATTTAATGTATGTACAATAAGAAATTCATTAAATAAATAATATTTAAACAAACATTTTGAATATTATGGATATTGGTAAGTGTCACTTTCTACCTGGATAAATGTTAAAGTTAGAAATATGTTTCTTTTACACTTTTAAAAGGTCTGAAATGTCAACATTATATACATGGTTGTAAAGAAAAAAATTGTATAGGGGAGTCGAACAGCCAAATGCTGACAATCGTGCAAAATACCTTTCATGGTAGAGGAAATCAAAGTCTTACTTGTTATATTTCACAATTTAATTCAGTTTCCTGACACGTGTTTCAACCCTTGCGGATTATTATCAAAGGAATATAAGACAATACTAAATTCTACATGTCATAAAATAAAATTAGGGAGATGAATTAAATTGACAGATGATGGGTTATTTTCGTCCTTAATTTACAGGTATTGGCCAAAGGTACAACTTAATTACAGGTGTGATTATAGAGGTATTTACATCTAAGAAAGTAATAAAATTAAGAAAATGATATTTTGTATATAATTATGGGGTTTTTCGTTCGTAATTATTGACAGTGTTTATTGCATATTTATCCTAAGTTAGTAGGCTATTAAGTATTAGATCGGCACCTAAAGGTATTTCAATTTGATTATTAACAACATTACATCGATTTTTTAAGGCTTTTTTGATTGCTAATGTTTCTAATAGGTTGAGTTTTCTACCCTTGTGTTGAGTATACAGGGTCGTTGGTATGTATAGAAATGGTCGATTATTTCTTAGAATACAACAGCTAGCAAAAATTCTTCCTGATAAAAGTTTTGGGGTTTTTTATAGTCCATTAGAATTTAAAAAAATTAAGTATACAGGATGAGTCAAGAAAGCCTTAGAGGAATAAAGTTAATTTTCATTTAATTCAAATACCTTCAGGTACCAATATAATACTTAATAGCCTACTAACTTAGGATAAATATGCAATAAACACTGTCAATAATTACGTACGACAAAACCCATAGTTATATACAAAATATCATTTTCTTAATTTTATTACTTAGATGTACAGGGTCTTCCAACGAGGACTGAACAGGGGCTCATTTTTGAGCTTCCTTGTATTTAAAGAAAAATCCAAAATAGCCAATCGATGTACTTTTTCCTGCATAATTCAAAAATGAAACCAAAAATTTATTTGAACCAGAAACAAAAGAGTTACGCTATGGATAAGGTGTTTTTTAAATGGAACATAGCTTTTTTTATACGATTTTTGGAACGAGTGATTTTTTTTTGTCCGTTCTGATTAAAATATTTAATATTGTGACAGCTATTTTTATTAAATTTTAATGTTTTATCCAGTATAATTTAACTTTAACCTGTTTGAAACATACACTAGGTAATAAAGGTATAATCACCTTTGAATCCTTCAAAGTCAAAAAAGTTGAAAAATTTACTATAATATTGCCGAAATGAAATATTAATTAATATTTGCAATAAATCTTCTCCTTGCTTCTCTTGCATTTTCTTGGCATTTGTAGAACAAGATAACAATCTGCAATCCCTCATCTAATGAATATTTCATTTCGGCAATATTATAGTAAATTTGTCAAATTTGTTAAATATTTTAATCAGAACGGACAAAAAAAAATCACTCGTTCCAAAAATCGTATAAAAAAAGCTATGTTCCATTTAAAAAACACCTTATCCATAGCGTAACTCTTTTGTTTCTGGTTCAAATAAATTTTTGGTTTCATTTTTGAATTATGCAGGAAAAAGTACATCGATTGGCTATTTTGGATTTTTCTTTAAATACAAGGAAGCTCAAAAATGAGCCCCTGTTCAGTCCTCGTTGGAAGACCCTGTACCTAAATACCTCTATAATCACATCTGTAATTTAGTTGTACCTTTGGCCAATACCTGTAAATTAAGGACCAAAATAACCCATCATCTGTCAATTTACTTCATCTCCCTAATTTTATTTTATGACATGTAGAGTTTAGTATTGTCTTATATTCCTTCGATAATAATCCGCAAGGGTTGAAACACGTGTCAGGAAACTGAATTAAATTGTGAAATATAACAAGTAAGACTTTAATGGAATATCCATTTTACCAAGCATGTAGCCCATCAAAAATCAATTAAATACCTTTCAGATAAATAGTTCGTAAACAAACCTTAAAAACGTAGTTTTTGTTGCTTGTTAACTTTCATACTACCAAAGAAACTTATAGCTACGCAAGCTATAAGTTTCTTTGATACTACATATTTGTTTCTTTTCGATGACCTTCAAAGAAAATCGTTATTATTACAGAATGTGACAATGATATTGAAGAATTCAATACTGTGAAAATAGAGAGACAGTTATTGCGCTTAATTAATTCTTATTCTTTAACGCATATTTTCATACATTTTTATATTGTATATTTACACATTTAATGCGCTTATCGATTTTATGACAAATGTTGCAATTTGATATATATTTTCTCACAGTGAGGTTGGCTGGAAGGAAGGGTAAAAGTGTACCTCGATGTTAAAATTACGTGCTTTAGGTCAAATCTTACTTCTCTTAAAATCAAGTGTGGTTCGTTTTGAAATGTAAACCCTGTTTAATAGTATTACATATAGAGGGTGTCTCAAAAACTTAAGGGAGCGGTTCCTTGTTTAAAATAAAGGGTAAGTAGTTTAATATATAAACGTTGGGTCAAAAGTCAATCATTAGGGATGTAGGTGCAAAGATGGCGGTAAGATAATGTTTCTATTTTCTATCTTATAAACGAAAAGCGATAATGAAATTCTGTGGGAAAGAAATCGTCCCTTTAAGTTTTTCGCATTTGTTTTGAAACACCCTGTATAAAAATAAGTATCAAAAAATGTATCTATTTTTGAAGTTATGTGTATATAAAATATATTTTTAAAATATACAGGAAGCTATTGACTGACTAGAGGATTATTTAAATAGGAGTAGAGCTTTTTTGCTAAAGGATATTTCGTTAAAGTAAGCTTCCTGTATGTTATATATATAATATAAGTTTGGCCCACAATCTTGCACCTTAGTCAGATTGCATCAAATGAGGGTATAAAATGACAAGTGACAGTCCCTTTAGGCACGCACTTTCTTCTCAATGTTATAGAATATTCATTTAAAAATTTGACTGAAATTCTCTTGATCGATTAAGATTTTTTTATCATTTCCGGAGATACCGGAAATAGACTGATGCTTCATTAAAACTTTTTCTGAGCTAACGAAAGGAAGTGATAGAGAACAAACATAATTAAAATAATTCTTTTTTGTTTTTTTTAGACATACCGGGTGTTTCTCAAAAGACGCTCACCCCTATAACTTTTTTGTATTTTTAGATATTAAAATGAAATTTTGGAATTGTTCATAAGAGATGAGTCTGCATTTATTGGCATAATTCTTGATTTGTTAGCACTTCCGGATTTACCGGAAAAGACCTTCACTTTGGTATTTTAAATAGGACACCCTGTATATGTTTACTTATTTGGATTCAGCATGATATTCTGAGTAAAATGACATCCCACTTGTCATTTTTTGACGTGTTATAACATTTTTATTCTCATTTTTTGTATTGAATCTAGAGGGCCATGAATCAATTAAATAGGTTAATTTATAGTCAAGTAGTTTACGAAAAATAAAATTATGTCATATTAATTGACTTTCTAAGTTTCACAAGCGTTTCAAAAATGAAATGACGTTTACTCCATTTTTCCAAATGGAACGATAGTGGTTCACTAGGATATTTAAAACGAGCATTTTTTTTCCAACAATTTGATACCATACACTCCCAAGCTATTTTAAAATTAACATGAAAAAATTTGCCTTAAATCCCAATCACATATTTAAAAGCGTTATGTATTATCATTGTCACCCTGTCCTTTCTAAAGAAGAGGAATATAAAGGCGGCTTTGAAAAATAATTGAATTGAATATCAAAACCAATATGGCTCTAATTAAAAGTTGTTCAAATGTCATTCGTTTATAAAACTTAAATTGTAAATCAGATAAAATAGTTAGTTTTACTAGAAATGAACAAATTAATATGCTCTTAATTTTTGGAGAGACCAGAAAAAATTCTTCTGAGGCCGCAAGATTGTATGCAGAGAGATTTCCAGGTCGTCGACTTGCGTACAGAACCCAATGAGGATGCGGTCAATAACTATGTTGTAAATGAAGAGAAAGAAATTGACGTACTATCATTAGTTAACATAAATATTACTGCCTCAGTCAGAGAAATTGCTGTTGAATGTGATATTAGTAGCTCGTCAGTATGGAGGATCTTACATAAATACAAATACCATGCATACAAATACCAGATTCATCAACATCTCTATTAAAATGACCATGCCAAAAGGCTTGAATACTGTAACTGGTTTTTACAAAGACATCAACAAGATCCAACATTTCCGTCAAAAATTCTTTATCCAGATGAGAGTCGATTCACAAATTTGGGCATGTTTAATAGAAACAACAAGCGTTATTGGTCACAAGATAACCTGCATTTAATGGAAGAAGGCAATTTTCAAGAGCGATTTGGATTCAATTGCTGATTAGATATCATTGGATCGGCGAAAGATATTTAGGTTTCTTGCAAGTAGAAATAGAAAAATGTCTTGAAAATTTGCCTGTAGTTGAACAAATGGCTATTATTTTTCAACAAGACGGGCGCCACCACATAATTCTCGTGCTGTTAGGGAATACCTTCATAACACGGATGGGGAAAATTGGATTGGCACTAACGGACCGATAAGATAGCCAGCAAGGTATTAAGCTTTTTGGTAGGTTTGCCTTTTCATCCCTTAACATTTTAATTTTCTAAATTAGATCCCCCGACCTAACTCCGTTGGATTTTCTTGCATGGGGAACCCACAAAAACAAAGTCTACAACGTTCCACCAGTCACCCGTGCAGAACTTGAAAATAAAGTGAAGGCAGCAATTCGAGAAATTAATGTAAACCAGTTGAGAAATGTAATGAGGGCGACTGTCGAAAAAGTGGAAAATTGTTTTCAACAACAGGGAGGACATTTCGAACATTTAGAGCGATGACAATTGGTATTATAATTAAAGTCCTAGATTGATTTATTAATAATGATAAACAATTACTATCTACTATTAGTTGCTTGTTGAGAATGAATTAGTTAACTGTATAGTTCTTTTAGTTTAGTTTTAATTAAGCCTAGTTGCCTAGATCAATTTCTTAACACCTGCGTAAGTTTTAAAATAGCATAGGAGTGTATGGTATCAAATTGTTGGGAAAAAAATGCTCGTTTCAAATATCCTAGTAAACCACTATCGTTCCATTTGGAAAAATGGAGTAAACGTCATTTCATTTTTTAAACGCTTGTGAAACTTAGAAAGTCAATCAATATGATATAATTTTATTTTTCGTAAACTACCTACACCTACTTGACTATAAATTAGCCTATTTAATTGATTCATGGCTCTTTAGATTCAATACAAAAAATAAGAATAAAAATGTTATAACACGTCAAAAAATGACAAGTGGGATATCATTTTACTCAGAATATCATGCTGAATCCAAATAAGTGAAAATATACAGGGTGTCCCATTTAAAATACCAAAGTCAAGGTCACTTCCGGTTAAACCGAAAGTGCTAACAAATCAAAAATTATGCCAGTAAATGCAGACTCATCTCTTATGCACAATTCCAAAATTTCATTTTAATATCTATAAATACAAAAAAGTTATAGGGGTGAGCGTCTTTTGAGAAACACCCGGTATATAGAGCTGTTAATTAAATCTTGGTAAGTTAATGGTCCTCATTAACACATTAAGTATCTTATGAACTATTTTACTGATATTGAAGATTTAGAATAAGAAATTATTATAAAAAGCCTATGAGGGATTATTACCCTAATCGGTCAATAATCAATTACTCGAAAATTTTGGGTTTTTCCCAACATTGTACGTACATTTAAAAGACATATTTAATATTAGAGTTTCTTATTCTTTAATTTCCTACATATAGTATGCAGTTCTGAGTAATTGGATCTTGTTAATTCTTTTCGCACATAAGATTGTTTATAATATTACCAATATACTTATTAATGAATAAAATATATTAAAGTAATAGATTTTGGTCTTTTATGGCTGGATGCTGTCGATCTGCAATAATTGATGGTTTACTTTGATTTATCTGTGAATAGGGACGTATATGACGCGACGTAGCTATGTAAATCGATAAAGAACAATTTTATTTAGTATTATGGAATAAAACTAGCTTATTATATTACGTGTATACCGGGGGTGCATAGCTTAGTTGAACATAAGAAATCCCATGTAAATTTTGAGGTGGTTAAATATTGCCTCCCCTGTACATTTTAGAGAAAAGTTGTATCACACTTCTTTGAAGAGGCCGATATTATAAACTCATGTACCAAGTTTGAATAAACTTCAATAAGGCAATCCTAACTTATTCAATTAAATGTGATGGCAAAATTAGGTAATTTTCGCAGTTTAGGTAGGTAATACAGCAAACACCAACAAACTATTATTTGGCATTGACAAAATGAAAAGTAGCTTGTGACAATATTTTCATTGAAGGCGCTTTAAATATAGTTAAATATGAGCTATTCCATTAAGCAAAAAGTAACTATTGTAAGCAACTTCTGCCCTGTATACGAGAGCTTTTTCATTTGCGGCGTGCTGACTCACATCGCCCGCCCGGCCGAACGCTGATATAAGGACTGGGGCAGAGAAAACATTGATGTCGACGCTTTCTTTCGCTAAACTTGCATTTTTGGATTATTTTATATTTTTGTGTAACAATATAGTCTAATTTTGAAAAAAGACTTTTGTTAATTATTCATAGTAGTTTACAGTTCAGGTGTGGGGTGAACAAAATAATTTTTCTGCTTGTTTTTGTGTGTTGTCGAAGTTAAGTTAGTTAAGTGGTTATTGTTTAAAGTTTTGGTGTTTTTGGTTATTCTCTCTTAAGTTTAAGTTTGTGGTAGTGTTTATTGTTTTACGATTGATACGTTTATTACATTATAATGGGCCGTAAAAGGCATAGAAAGGATTCTTCAGACTCGGAAGACAGTAGCTGTCCTTCGTCGAGTGGAAGGTACAAAACCAATAATTCACGTCGGTCATCAAGCCGGAAGCGAACGATTGATCAATCGACATCCTTATACGGGGGTAAGTCGAAAAGAAATCGTCCTTTGCCTAGGGATAAGTGTTGAGAGACCGTTACGAACGTCTCAAAGTGAAGGTGTTAACGAAAATCGGGGATTTACGCCACCTCGAGCCAACGAGAGCCTATTTAACGAAACTGAGAGGCATGCCACAGTTACGCCGGCGCCGGCCCTATCAATTGAAGCCTCGACGGTGGAATCACGTGTTCACAGGTTAGAAAATCTACTTGAAGTATTAGTTAAACAACAAATACCACAATCAGAGCCTAGACGCCTTTCATTAAGGAGCGACTGTATACCTGAGTTTGATCCAGAAAATGATAATCTGTCTGCCGCGAAATGGCTTGAGAAAGTTGATCAGATCAAGAACATCAATAATTGGGATGACATTACTACCATTTACCACGTGCAGTCCCGTTTATCAGGCATGGCAAAGAACTGGTATCACAGTATAGCGACTTATCCAAATTCTTGGACTTATCGCTAAAACATTTCCAGACCATGTTGATTATGCTCTGGTGTTACGTAAAATGTTAAACTAAGCAACGAAGTGAAACGAGTGAAACGATGACCAACTATTACTTCAACAAAATGGAGTTGATAAGAACATGCCAAATATCAGGCAGAAATGTTGTGTCATGTCTTATTGACGGCATTACCAATATAACCATACAAAATGGTGCTAGAGCAGGCCGTTACGTAATGCCTGAAGCACTTTATGAAAAGTACTTGTCGACGTTACGTGACGACAAGCTACCTGAAGCTTCAGCCCAAGTAGGATTTACGAAGCGCAAAATCGAATGCAGATACACCGATTTTAAAGATCAACATTCTTTTAGGAAAACTGAGTTAAAGAATGTACAGTGCTACAATTGTAAAGGGAAGGGTCATTATCAATCTAAATGTCCTAAATTACGAGTGGAGTGTACCATGTGTCATTTGTTGGGTCACGAAGCCAATAAATGTAATGTGGATGTCCAGGGGTCAGGCCAGGGATTCTCACGCAGACGCTCAGATGTGCAGTCGACAGGTAATTCTGTAAATATTTTGCAAATTACTAAAATACCTAACAATACCGATATTAATACTTGTTATTTTATTGATTGCATGATTAACGGCGAACCAATGCGAGGCTATGTTGACTCTGAAAATGGGTAATACCCAAAACAGCTAGGCGAAGAATACTTATGTATTATAACGACGATGCTGGTCACTTTGCAGTAGATAAGACTCTAGAAGCCATTAGTACACATTATTGGTTTTTCAGCTATAAGGAAATACGTTAAAAATTATATAAATTCATGTTTGGGTTGTTTATATAATAAAGTACCTTCTGGCAAAAAGTATGGTAGACTTAATCCGATAGAAAAGTAAAATATACCTATGGATACGTTGCACATTGATCATTTAGGTCCATTTGTTTCGAGAAAAAGAAAGAATTCTTACTTAATAGTAATCGTGGATGCTTTTACGAAGTTTGTATTTTTAAAAGCAGTGGCGAACACAAAGACAATACCAGTAATACAATTTCTTCAACATGTTTTGGTTCAAGCGAACAAGACCTCCAATGACGGGAGAAGTAGGAAACTTGAACCTCGGTATAAAGGACCTTTTGTAGTCTCAAAAGTACTTGATAACGATCGGTATGTGATTACCGAAATACAAGGTTCGAAGCGCTGTAGGACTGCTTATACGGGCTTATACGGTTTTTTCAATCTGATTTCTCAGAAATAGAAAGAATTTTCTCTTGTCTATTAACCTAATCCGTTGTGACAATTATTTATTAAAATTACCTATACGTCAAATCCAATTGTCACAGTGTCCAACCTGCAACACATTGGAAAAGGTAGATGTCAGAACGGGATAGGTACCTATTACCTGCTCTGAGAAAAACCATTTATTTGAACTTACTTTCAATTTCGGAACCTGATATTTTGGTACCAGCATAGAGCAAATTAAGCATGGAATCCACTAAAAATAAAAAAAGTGGGTATACCATTTAAAAATAAAAAGTTGACTATGATTTCTCGAAAGTGGAACATCTGGCAACGTCGCCGGTACTTCCAGCGAACGCAGAATGTTGTATTCCCTCTAGGTTCCAAATTTCATAAAGCGTGTCCAAAAGGTTCGTGAGATAATTGGACATTGCGGAACTTTTGGGACACACTGTATATCAAAAATGTACTAAAAACTACAAAATTAATGAAAGTAAATGCTTTTAAAATATACGCACTCAGCTCTTACGCCTCTTACGAAAGTAAATAAATTGAAGACGAAATAAATATGACAACTTATTTAGAGAGTAATAATGCGACAGGAAATGTAAACTTTGAAAATAATGAAACATACGACATTCCCGTTTGTTATGTCCATTGTAATGAAAATGCAGATGAAGCATTTCAATAGGTAAATATTCGCCTTTTTGTAGGATTTCTATGAAGATTTATTAAATTTCTTAAATAACTTGTAGATATCTCGAAAGACGACAGCCGGATAAAAGAGTTTTTCTAAGGATGGAACGGTTCATTTTGTAAACCCCAGCCTAAAATCTACAACAAGGAAAACTGCGAGACTGATAAAATAAATGTTTTAGCTTCAATTGAAACAAATTCAATTAGTTCTTGCAGAACGGTTGAAGGTTCGGTCGGAGTAATTAAATCAAGAGTTCACACAATCCTAAAAAACACAATTTTAATCCATATAACTTATTTGGAGAGTACTATTGCGACATGAAATAGGGTTGTTTAACACAAATTTTTTGAAGAATAACATTAAAATTTAAACCAAGAACTACTCCTTGAAAAGGTGTTCAAATAGACCCCCATCTTCTCTGATACAAAGTTCAGCTCTACGGCGAATGTTGTGAGTGCCCGAAGAATCTGAAAAGGATTTCTGCTTATTTCATTTTCAGCTTGAAAAATTCGCTGAAGCAGATTCTCACGGGTATCCACCTCCGTTGCATAAACTATGTTGCACATATGACCCCAAAAAAAAAATCGAGTGGATTTAAGTCCGGCGATCTCGCTGGTCAGGATACTGGTCCACCTCTGCCTATTCATCTTTCAGAACAATTCTCATCTAACCAGTTACGAACAGGCCGTCCAAAATAGGCAGGGGCACTGTCGTGTTGGAAATACATCCACAAGCTGGACCTTAAGGGTACTTCTTCCAACAGTCCTGCTAACTGATTTTGAAGAAAGGCCAAATAACTCTCGCTGGTTAAATTATTGGGCATTTCAATTGGACCAATTAACTAATTTGCAATTATTCCCGCCCACAAATTGACGGAGAACCTATATTGACAGTAAGTTCTTCGGACTGCTCTTGGATTTTCATCGTGCCAAAAGTGAGTGTTACGAGTATTAAACACTTTAGTTCTACTAAATGTTGCCTCATCAGGCCACAAATTTTGATGAGCAAATTTTGATGTCCTAAAATCCACCGACATAACTCGATTCCGGGTGGGAAATCTCTAAGCAACAGCTCTTGAACCCTCTGGTAATAACATAGGTGAAGACCTTGCATCTGTGTGATTCTTTCTATTTAAAATAAATATTCATATAATTATGGATAGCAGTATGGTAAAGTAAAACACATTACAATTGATTTCGGAATCTTGACTTCTGTAGCCAATGGTCTGAGTCCAACTTAGGGATTATCTACTATTTGTTGAAGTGCATTTTCCAAGTCATAGTCCCCCCTAGGTCGTCCTTGCCCACGAAGACGTTCAAACGAACCATTCTCCATCAAATTTCTATGAACCCTCTCAAATACTTTGCGTCTAGGAAGTCTCCGTTGCGGAAAACTTCTGCGATATTTCTGTACCGCAGTAAAGGAACGTCCATTTCCATTACAATATCCGTATACAAAATGGATATCGGTGAGCTCGTGGTTTGAAAAATTTTGTATTTTCTTATTTATTATGTCTAATTTCACAACAGTAATAACAGCAGACAATATCTGACACAGAAATGTCAGAGGAAACAAATATCAATTTTAATCCATGCTCCTCTATTCACAAATTTCACTTTGATTATTATTCTTATTAACTATCTCCTTTGTGGACGTGATTTTCTTTAAAACGATTTTACTCAAAAACTGTAAGTCCTATCAAGGTGAACTAAGGGTACCTTTTTCACCCAGAATACTTTAAAATTTCATAATTATAAAGAAAATAATAAAAAAAACGACTGGTTGAAAAAATGGGATTATTTTAACCCTTAACCACCCCGATATGTGAAGCCTATGACTAAATTTTTAAAATGTCTGAATTGAGAAACTGTTATATCATTAAAAGTTTATAATCATACCTAATTTCAAAATTTAATTATGAACGAGTTTGAAAATATAAAAAAAAAAACGATTTCAGGGTTGCCTATTCAAGGGGGGGGGGGGGGTGTAGATCCCTTAACAAGCATTTCTGCACTTATGTCCGTATGAAAAAAATCTATTATTTTTAGCCGGAGACTACGGTGGTAAAGTATTGCCCCTTAATTTCGGGACACCCTGTATAACTGTAAATGCTCAACTCAGAATGTCAATAGAGCTGAAGAAAGGGATAATAGAGATCTTGATATTGTGCTACACGTGGAGGAAAATAAAATTATTAGCACAAGGATTCTTGGGCAAGCCGTAGGAAAACATCAAACCACAGTGTTGCGGAGTTTAAAAAAAAATACATATTTTCCTTACAAGTATGATAAACATCAAGAACTACGGCCAGGTAATGAAGTAGATATAAAGTAAGTAAGTAAATAGTAGATTATAAAGTTACGTTGTGCATTTAACAGGTACCATTTAATAGGTACCGAGTTTGGCTCTGGCCTCTTTGGCTGAATCATATAAATAGGTGGTAATTTGGAATAAACTTCATATATCGTGTGTGTATGACCTTATTAAGTATATTTGTCTAGTTTAACGCATCAGTATTTGCTGTTAAGCCGTATATAGTGTTCACAGTATTATAAGATTAGTAATAAAATGGCGACTTTTACACCAACAAAAAGATGTTCCAATAATTCTCCACTATCAGTGAGTGAAAAAGGTATTATTTTAAATGTACATTATTGCATAAAATACTATTATCCGAATTTTACTGTACAAGAAACTGTCGACCGATGTTCCCGAATGACTGGAGTTGGAAAGTCCACCGTTTTTAAATTATTGCTGGAGAGAAAGACAGCAGCTCAAGTGGAACCTCCCAAGAAAAGTCCAGGCAGACCAGTAAAAGTCCTTGATGAAGACACCAAAACTGTAGTTCCAAGAAAAGTTCACCCTTTTTATTTTAAAAAAGAAATACCCATCCTAGATGAGATTCTAATGGAGCTTAGCCAGGATGACAGTATTCCATTTATAACTAGAAAACTTTTATGGGTCACTTTAAAAAATATGAATTTTGCCTGGGAAAAGCATAACCGTAAATCACTTTTACTGGAAAGCGATGCAATTGTTTGCTGGCGACGAAAATACTTGAGAAGTATAAAGCAGTACAGAAGACAGCAGACGAAAATCTTTTATCTTGATGACACGTGGATTAATGAGGGTTATATAGCAACAAAATTGTGGCAAGACAAAACTATAACCAGTGCTCGCCATGGAAGGCCTATCAACGGGTATTAAGGTACCTTCGGGTAAAGGGAAGAGACTAATAATCGTCCATATTGGAAGCGAAGAGGGATTTTTAATAGAAGGTTTGGTAACCTTTCAGTCGTTCAATACTGGAGATTACCACGAGGACATGAATTCGAATGTTTTTGAGGACTATTTTGGTAAAATGATAAAATATCTTCCAGCTGATTCAGTAGTAGTTATGGATAATGCAAGCTATCATTCACGACGCACAGAGAAGACTCCAACTTTATCTTGGAGAAAACAAGAAATTATCGACTGGTTAACCACTAAAAGTATTGAATTTGAAAATAATTTAATAAAGAAGGAACTATTAGCTATAGCAAATTTACACATACATCGTTTTATGAAATATGCCGTGGAAGATATAGCAGAAAAACATAGTGTAACTATGCTGCGCACACCGCCATATCTTTGCGAACTAAATCCTATAGAAGTGGTTTGGGCGCAAGTGAAAGGACTTGTAGCAAGACACAACACGACATTCAAAATGAAAGACGTTAAGCTGTTGTTTGATCAAGCCATTAAGGAAGTGGCACCAAAGAACTGACGAAAAGCAGTCTATCATGACATTAAAGAAGAGGAGATAATTTGGGATCTTGACCACCTGATTGATCGGACCGTCGACTCGTTAATTATAACGTCAAGAGCAGATGACACTTCCTGATATGACGAAGAATATTATGATTTTTTATAATTTAATTTCTGTATTATGTATTTTTTGTATTTTGTATTTTTTTTATAATGTCTAATAAAAAATAAGTGTACCTAATACTATGTACATAATGCCTAAATTTTATTCTGTTAAAATAAAATTCTTTTCTTTTTACGGGTATAATTAATTTCTGTATAATGTATTTTTTTAAAAATGTTTAATAAAAAATAAGTGTACCTAATACTATGTACATAATGCCTAATTTTTATTCTGTTAAAATAAAATTCTTTCCGTTTTACGAATATCCTACCAGCACGCCTTTGTCACACCATTTTCAGTGTTTGTGAATGGATAATAATAGGCAAAACCCATAAATTGACCCAAACCCGGGTGGTACTATAGTATTTTTCACGCTCTACGAAAGTGACTAAGATCTAAGACTAAGTGATAAGACACAAAAGTCGTAAATTTATGGCTATTTATTGGGAGGGCATTGTGCAGGCCGCACTATTATATTATAATACCTGGAATTTCCCTTATAGTTTAAAGAGAAATTTGAATTTTATAAAATTTATTTGATTTTGATACAGGCTATATTTGGTTTACATTAATATATTAATACATAAGTACATAATATATATTACGTTTTATTTATTATTAGATATTATCTAGTTCAATTTCGCTATCGCTACTATCTTGCAAATCAATAAGTTTTTTTACGGCTTCTAAACTATTTATATCTGTGTACATACATCTATATGAGTTCTCAATTTTTTCCACGTGTTGAATACAGTTTCTCCAGTTTTCAGCGGTTACATTATAACTTTCGTGGAAATATATGTCACGTTCGCACAAAAATTCTTCTATTTCTCTTTTTCTATTAGTGGAACCTGGTATCTTATTCTTTTGGCGACTATGGTAGGATGCATTATCCATCACAATGCAGCTATTCGGTGGTATATTCGGCATTAATTTATTTTGAAACCAATCTTCGAAAACTTCCGCGGTTGTATCGCAGTGATAATCCAGGCTGGAATCCGAAATATTCTTGACTGCTAAAAACAGACATTCTCGTATCCATCCCTCTTCTGACCCCGCATGTAGAATAGTTATTCTTTTACCTTTATTAGACGGAGCTTTCGTGTAACATTTTTTGGAACCATCAACCAATCCTTTACTGGGTGTATCATGGGTGTCGTACCAAGTCTCATCTAGATAGATTATCGTTCGGTTTTCCGATCTAGCTGTATTTATATTTTCGAGATATTCTATTCTGAGTTTTTGCAAGCGCTGTGACTCCATTACAACTTGCCTTTTGTCTATTATTTTGAATAAAAACCCCAAACGACGTAGGGTACGCCACAAAGTTGTAGTGAAACAATTAATCTCACCATCAGTTTCCTGCGACAGTCTCCGTGAAAGTGACAATAACGTGTCTTCTTGAAAGATATCAAAGCACTTTGGTACACCATTGTCTTCTCGTCGTTTTTTAGGAGCTAACGAATTATTCACAATTTTCCAAACTGTACTTTCAGGGACGCTCGTTAAAGCAGAAGTCTCTTTCAATAGTTTCAACTTTCAATAAAAAGTATTTTTCGTGGCCTCGCTCTACTAACTTTAAGTAAAAACTTTTAACTATCATTTTTGCATCAACGGGCAAACATTTGCGCTTTTTGGTAGACATTTTAAAAGACACTATAATACAGTATTGCCCGAAAAAAACAGTACTGAACTTGTAATCGTATTATATATTTAAAAAATACATATTATTGACACTTTATTATATGTTCTAAGTGTGCACCTCCTCGTTCAAGACAGACTTCATAACGATGTTCTAAGTTTCTGGTCATGTTATTGAATAAGGGTTGTCTCAGAGCTGCGAAGAAGACTCTAACGGCATCCTTTAATTCATCGATGGTTTGTGGTGCCCGTTTGAAAACGGCATTTTTAGCCATGCCCCAAATGTATGCGTCTGGAGGTGTGAGGTCTGGAGAATGTGAAGGATAAGGGAAGTCAGTAAATCGTGAAATGAATTTGCTTGGAAAATGTTCTTGAAGAAATTGACGAATTGCGGCAGCAGTATGGCAAGTTGCCCCGCCCTGCTGAAAAAATTGGTTTCGAAATGCCAAGTTACGTGCACGAAAGAATTGACGTAGATCAGGGATAAATCGTGTTAAAATGTGTCTGTACCTCTGTTGATTAAGTGTGACTTGCCTACCATTCTCTTCGATGAAGTACGGACCAATGATTCCGTGTCCGGACACAGCACACCAGACACTCACTTTTGCACTATGTAAAGGAACCTCTTGAACCTCATCGGGTCTGGCAAAGCCCAGAAATCGATTTGTGCGACGATTCACATAGCCTGACAAGTGAAAGTGTGCTTCGCCTGAAAACCACACATTTTTCAAAAATTCAGGATTTTCATACTGTAACGCGAGAATTCTGGCGCAATATTCCACTCTACTGCGATAATCCCGAGGATGTAGTTGTTGATGTACCTGAATCACATACGAAAATGCACCCAGCTCCTTCAGGATTCTTTGAAAGGAAGTTCTTTTTAAATCAAGTTGTAACGCTGTCCTTGCCTGGCTGGCTTTCGGATTTTGTAAGATTTGCTCAAAAACACGTTCATGGTTATTGTTGTTGTTAACTGTCCTGGGACGCCCCGAGTTTCCTTTTCGTTGGCACAATACACTACCCGTATTTCTGAACTTTTCAATAACCTTCAAAATTACAGCATTACTTGGAGAACGTTTATTAAACCGTTGTGTGAATTGATCAGACACGTATAGCAAACTTGCACCATTATGTCGGCCCATTCCGTATGAGCGAAAATAATGCTCTACCAGAAACACTTTCTCCTCTGTACTTAACACCATTTTTAACAATTAGGCCCTACTAATTACTTCTTTGAGGTTTACTTGACAGGTCTATACTAGCTAACTTGAGTGTGACAGCGCACGCATAGAAACACCGCCAACTTAGTTTCAGTACTGTTTATTTCGGGCATATCTGTACAAACTGTTTCAAGGCTCAAGATAAACTGACACAGACAAAGGCGTTGGGACCATACATAATCCGACCCTGTTAGGGGTAGGTAGAAGGGTAGAGTCTAATGGTTATTTAATGTTTTTATTGTGTATTGTTCATCTCATGCCATTAAATGGAGGCTAGTCACTTTCTTAGAACGTGAAAAATATACCTGCATTCGATGAAAAGAAAGAATCTTGGAATGAAATCAATGCCAAATTATGAAAGTGGCTTAAATATTCGTTGTGTCACTCTTTAGTCCCTTTGTATGCGTAATGAGCTTTTATTACTCTACACTTTTCTGAAATAGACTATAGATAAGCAGTCTTTCACGGTTCTACGAAACTGTGTGCATTGCAATGATCTTCAATTTGTACATCAGTGTTTGTAAATCTTATTGTTTTCATAAATAACAGTGCGCTTGGTTATAGTTAACTTGGGGATCGGAAGACGGATATCAATACTTTGCCTGGCACTATAGGTATTATTAATATAATTTTGACTGATATTACCAGAGTATCAAGCAAACAATTTTTAGAAGAAACAGCACACTATAGTTAATATTCTGAACCTAATAAACAGTGGTTTACAATGGCCTCTATATTTTGCTCTACACGTAAATCTAAGGGCTCTTTTCTGAATAACAAATATAGAATTCAGCAGTTGCTGATTACAAAAGCCCTAGAACACAATGCCGTATCTTAGATAGGATTCAAATACATAGTGGTACACTCATCTGGGCCGCTGAACAAGCAAATTCCAGAGGCATCATCCTTATTGCAAAGCAACTGGATGCTAATTTCTTGTTTAGCTTTATGACATGCTTCTCAAATCTGAGTCGATAAAAAGTCCAAGAAATTTGGTAACATCATATATTTTCTATTGGTTGGCGGTAGTTGGAGGTATCATCAGAATTATGCAAAAGAAATACAAGAGCTTTCTTTAGGCATGAAAGACATTCGGCCTATAGTAAGGGATTATTATTAGAATTGATAAGAGCATAAAGCGCTACCTACGGTAGACATTCCAGGATCCTGGCGGACACACCGTCAATCCCAGCGGAACGCTTGTTCTTTATTCAACTGAAGACACTACGAAGTTTGTCACTATCAGCAAAAGTAAGACAATAATTCTTCGGAAACCATACGTCCCTGAGATAATCGAGAGAGACAAGATAAGTTTGTTGTCAACTTACCTCCTATAACGATTTAAAATTAAAATATCGTTATACGAGGTTGCTTCCTTCTTCTTGAAGTATTCTTGGTTCCATTTTGCAGAACTTCAATTACGTTTATATTGAAATATAAACTTTGACAATAATGACTGTCGTAAGTCGTGAGCAATCTGATAAGTCTTCCTCAACGTGTAGGCCAATTTTGACTTTACTCTAGATCTAGCAGTTTTTTTTTTAGTTTGGTGGGTAAAAACTTCATTAGTCGGTTTAGCGGTTTTAATTTGTCAGAAAACGACAGTACAAACTTGAAAATGGGTGGGCAAAAATTCGATATTCTTTATCGAATATTAATATATAAAAAATAAAATATCTATATACCTATCGAATAACGATATTTAAAAAACAAATAGGTACCGATATTCGATATTGAATTTTCAATATCGCCCAGCGCTAATTGAAAATGTATCCTCCATCTGCCATCAGCATATTCTGAAATAATTGAAATAAGTCGCTCGACGAGAAGGAAATAATTTGGAAAGGCTGATAAGGAAGGGTTAGCTCGAAACTTCCCAAGAAAAAGGGCTAGAGGTCGATTCCCGTCAGAAGAGTTCCATTATTGCAAAAAATCATTAACCATGTATGGAGAAATGATGATTTTCAGTAACGGGGTGACGACAGCACATTTGTTTGATCTTTTACTTTGGATGCTTAAACATTGGCTGCGAATGCATGCAACGGGTAGGGGAAGTCCCACATCCCAACAAAGACCTGGAAGAAGAAGGCGAGGTGACAGTAACCAAGTAGAATTTAATGCTAAAAAACTCAGTCAGTATTTCTTTTGCTAAAAAAGTTAATGCTTTAGAATCAGATTCCTTTGGTTTCATCAATTAATTTATTTGACGACAATGTTGCTGGACATACCTTAGCGCACCCCAGAAGCTTGGTATACTTTTTCGAACTTAGGATCTATAACGTATGTCTCAAAAGTTTTTGCACCAATTACTTTTACATTTTTATACACAAAGATAATCTTCTTTTAATTTTTATTGTATTCTATAATTAACAGTATTATAATTAATAGAATTAAAAACCCAAATTAATCTTTAGAAGTGCGATTTTCACGTCCCAATTTCCTTGTAGACACTCCAACTCTATTTTCGACCCTCCTCACCAATCTACACTTGCAGATACAGAAATATTTCTAAGGGTGTATGGAGGAAAGAAATTATAAAACAATATATTGTATATTATAAAAAACGTAACACATATTTTCGTAACAGGTCTGACGTTAGAAAATTAGACAGCTGCAGTTTTCTCTAGTTTTTTTTTTGGCAAATTCTTTCAAAACTTCCGCAGAAGTTACAATGTTTTGCCTGAAATGAATAAATATTAAGCAAAGCTAAGTCATTTAACCTAAACTCGGCCATTGTAGATTGTAGGAAAATCAGTAGGAAAGTATTTACTTTTCGGTCGTTTTCCTTATACAGGTATTGTGGCAAGTCAATGTAATAATTTTTGAATTTGCAGAAAGAAAATTTCTGATTCCATCATAGTTTGAATTATTGTTGTAGGCTCATCAGTTTTTCCTCCAGTAAAGTTTTCATAGTTTTAATTCACCTTCAAGTATCTGGTATATCTTCTTAATAAAATTTAATATCACTAAAAATTTTTCTTTGGAAGATACATTGGAACCAGGTTCTATAACTAATATTTCTCAGAAAATCTGAACTTTTATTCTAAAATAGGAAAATCTAAAAATGGTATGAAGTTGCCTAGTCTGTAATATTGCTTAACATCATTTGCTCTGTGGGTAATTCTTGGTAGCTTTATTTCCAAAGCTGCAGGGCTTATCCTTGTGAAGATTAAATTGAAATTTTTAAAATTATTTCGTATGTCTTTCAACGTTTTAGCAACGAAGTTTGACATTTCATAGGCTTTTGATACATCAAGATTAACTTGTTAGAACTGAACTGCTAGAGAAAGGATAAACTTAATTAGCTTACTGGGGATATAAATAACGACACTAGAAAATCCAAAGATAATAATGCTGATAATAATATGTTTGCTTTTGAGGAAGAAGCACTATTCTCATGAAGCATACTATTATTTAAAATTTTTTTTAAAATCTCTTATGGCCCCTTGCTTTTCAACCCATCTGGTTTCGCACATTTTTTTTTTATTTTCTTTAAGGTGTGCATATTTTCGTTGGATTCCTGTAGTTTCGCGATGAATTAATTCATATGAAGAGTAAAATCGCTTATGAAATTTGTAGCTTTTTTTCATAGAACTTATACAGTTCCTTATTGTTGGAATGCCACACGTTTTACATAACACAAGGTTTAAACAATGGCTGAAACAGTTCATTCATAGCGCTAACGGTTGTTCTTTTAAAATATATGTTTGATGTTCTTCTTTATACCCAGACGTATTTGAGGCACCGTCATGACCCTATCCACGGATATTCTTAATATCAAGCCCAAATAATTCAATTTGATTTTTCCGATTGCGGCTCTTCAGGGGCGGCAGGTTCGGCAGTACCGACCCCGTGTCAAACACCAAACTACCAGCGAACAACCGTTTTAAATCGCCCTTGTAAGCCCGGACTTCATACTCCCATACTATGCCGAGCCGCCTTAAAATAAGTTGCTTTACTTTTCAAGAAACCCATGCTGGGGTCGGCAGGCCGGCTGCCCCATTACAACGAACCCTCAAAATCGGCAAAAATAGATTTGCCGGTAAATTTAAGGTTTGTTCGAAGCCGACCAAAAACCGTATCAGTTATTCCTCCGAACGGCCGCACAACTAATTTACCACTGCAATAGTCGATTGCCACGTTCAAATTTTAATTGGCAGGAGGAAATGATCCTTACAACATAAAAGAGCGGGTTGAAACAAACCTTTAAAGAATGTAAGGTTGGTTACTTAGTTATTGTTATTATTTGTAAGTTGTTATACTCGTTAATTATCGGTTATTTGTAAATAATCTTGAAAGAAAAGGGCTGAATTAGTGTAAGATAATTCAGAGTGAGTGTGGTCTGTTTAAAAACAAAACTATCAGTTTTGTTTATAGGTTTGTTTAGGATAGGGACCTCAGGTAAGTGTTTTAAAATTTAAATAAAATATCTTGCTTGGACGCACGCATCACGCAATGACATTAAAAACCAAGTTGAAACTGAGGTGAAAAGGGATCCTAATAATCCTATACTCATTATTTTTTCGTCTTCTCTTCCATTCAATGAATAAAGTAAAATAAAGAAACAATGATTGTGTCCTACGACATATTTATATTGTTTTGTTAATTGGCCATAACATGAATTTTATTTTCAAATTAGTGTAATAATGAAAAAATAAATAAAAATAAAATAAATTAAAAATAAATTTAAGTTGGTTTATTATTTGTTGTTATGATTGATTGTTGTTGCTTGGGTTATGTGGAATTTACTTTTTCATTACACATTCAGGTAACCACGGCTACTCAGTTATAGTCTAGTCGGTTTTAGAGCAGATGGGTCGCAGATAAGGAAAGAGAATATATTAGGTAACAGTTAATCAGTTTTCCAGATAAAAGTGGGCGCCAGGGGCCTTAAGCCCAAAGATAAAGAGGAAGAAGGCCTTAAGGGCAGAATAGATGAATTTACAGAGCCAAAAGAATAATTATTTGTCAGAGCCTAAAGGGAGCTTACTGAAGCAAAACTTCCCTAATCCCTGAAAAAATTAAACAAATAAATAAGACAACATTTCAATTATGTTGGTTTTTATTCCTACTGGCAAGTTAGCAGATTTATTACAATATCACATAACACTTTTAAACTGCTTTGCAATTCCTGTAGAAAACTTTAAAAATTTATAGGTACAAATAGGTACTACTTCCTAACATTAACTTTTGTATACATAAATAACTCTAAATATACAAATATACATGGGTGATTTTACAGGGACAGAGTCATTAATATACGGGATGTACCATAAGAAAGATTTACAAAAAATCAACGGGGTGTGTCAACAATCAGATTTGCTGATAGCCAGAACTGACTAAAGACATATCAGGGCACTGATCAAGTCAAAATTCATTAAAAAATTTAATTGACAAATGTACGGGGTGTGTCGGAAATGACTGCAGGAAACTCGTTCTTTCGAACCTTGGTCTTTCTGCTTATATAGGGTTTAGATTAAAACTGATTGGTCTATGGACCTGAAAAAGTTGGATGCTTATTAAGCGGAACAAACAAAGCCGGGCAAGGGTTAAACAAAAAATATCTCGCAGCATATTTCGTACTAAGACGAATCTCTCTAGTGTCGTTTCATCGACTAAATCATGTAGAATACATTTATTAGCCTTGTGGCCATAAAAACAAAATTAAAATATACCAGTAGAGTAGGTATTTTTATTTAACAAAATATACGGGGTGTGTCAGAAATGACTGCAGGAAACTCGTTCTTTCGAACCTTGGTCTCTCTGCTTATGCAGGGTTTTAGATTGAAACTCATTGGTCTATGGACCTGATAAAGGTTGGATGCTGTTAAGCGGAACAAACAAAGCCGGGCAAGGGTTAAACAAAAAATATCTCGCAGCACATTTCGTACTAAGACGAATCTCTCAAGTGTCGTTTATCGACTGAATTATGTAGAATACAAGTAGAATAGCAGAGCGGGTTCTAACTCAAAACTCCATAAGAAATAACATGGGAGCCGAAATCTGCAGTTTCGGTGCCATTTTAAGGCGTGGCACTTTTCCTGGAAGCCACCACCTCATCACCCAAGTACCCGCGGAGGCGCGAGCCCCAGACCCGCGGCGGAGGAAGCCTCCACAACAGGCGTTGAGCGCGCATGATGATCGAAGGCGATACCGCGAGACCCTATGCATAATTCGCGAGGCTAGCTCAGGCAGGTCAGCGACCCCGAGCGGTGGTCACCCGATGGTTACCCGATGATCGCCCGAGGGTATCCGATGCCGGTAATATAGGGCCCTATTGACCTGTGTGGAACCCTCCACTGCTGCCACCTAACCCCCCACACATTATTCTAACCTAACTTTTGTCCCAACGGAACCCAGATCACGTGTTACCCCGATTATATAGTAACATCATTGTAGGGGTGCCACCTAACGGGGAGAGATGTACGTACCTGTTATCTTGAGACCTGTAGCGCCACCTGCTTTTCATATAAGGCATCTTGTTTACCGCGATGGTAGGTATGACGTTGTAAATCAGTTAAAATATTTTAAAATATAATAATAACAGAAAAAAAGTTTTTGTCCTCGGTGGGATTTGAACCATAATCCTCTGGGGCCAAACCTCAAAGCCTTGCAAAATACGCTACGAGAGCATATAGATTAAAACTGCTAAACAATGTTAGACAACGTGAAACCACGGGGGCACATCCGATTAGATTGCTGGAACAAAAGGTCCTTAGTGGGGTTATGGTGGTGTTTTCTAATGTACAAAATTAGGGTAAACCAGGCTGGGAACTCCAATGTTAATTTTCGGAGGGATTTTTATGGCTCATATCTCCGGAACCAATGGGCCTAGGATATTGCGCATGCGTAGTTGGGGTCTATGAAATGGGTTCTTGCGCATGACCCGAAAATGACACCGGTCACCTGTCAATTAAGAACTGTCACCTGTCAGATGTCACCTGTCAAATGTCAAAATCGACAGCTGATGTATGTCACGTGTTTAGGGTGACGTCATGAGTCGTTTAAAAAAAGAACGGGGTTGATCGGGCCAATAGGGCCAAAGTTGGTATAGCTAATGCCCTAACGGCAGGAGGGCGAAAGATTGCAAATACATATCGCGTGTTTAGGGTGATGAAATAAGTTGTTTAAAAAAGAACGGGGTTGATCGGGCCAATAGGGCCAAAGTTGATATAGCTAATGCCCTAACGGCAGGGGGGGGGGGGGTGAAAGATTGCAAATACATATCGCGTGTTTAGGGTGATGTAATAAGTTGTTTAAAAAAAGGACGGGGTTGATCAGGCCAATAGGGCCAAAGTTGATATAGCTAATGCCCTAACGGCAGGGGGGCGAAAGATTGCAAATACATATCGCGTGTTTAGGGTGACGTCATGAGTCGTTTAAAAAGAAGAACGGGGTTGATCGGGCCAATAGGGCCAAAGTTGGTATAGCTAATACCCTAACGGCATGGCAGTATGCATGCGCCATAACATGTCAGCAATGAACATTGTTAGAGGCCGCGTGGCACGTAATTAGACAACCGGGGATCTAATATGTCCTTTTGGCAAACAGCATTTTCAGACGCCATCTATAATTACGTTCGCGCATACCCCCGCCATCTGGGTACTACCTGAACTTATGCAACCAGAAGCCCCTATCAGCAAATATTGCCTTCACCAATTTATTAACAAACCTAAGTGTGGCGATGATGACAAAATGGCGGTAAACCTAGCTTTTATAATGCACTCACCATTTTATCGACAAACCAATACTAATGGCGTTGCCAAACCAATATTTCCCCTTATTCAACATAAAAATTGTCGAAACGGCAACACCGCCGTTCCAATTCAAAATTTAGTGAAAATATTTACAGTTAAAACTAAGGATTAGAAACATTTACCGTGCAAGAATAGGCATATCTACATACAATTAAAAAACTAGGATTAGCAACATTTATATTAGGAACATTACCGCACAAGAAGGTATATCTATATACAAACTTAAAAACTAACAAAAAAATGAATTGAAAAAGGCATTGGCGGGTATGGGCATTTGAACAGAGTAGGAGTAATGTGCAATATTCGCTTATAGATAGAATATTATCCATAACTTATACATACAACTTGAAACGAGGGCAAGAGCAAAATTACCTGAAAAACACTACACTTACCAGAGGGCACTCGGTTTAAACAGGGACACGACGTGAACGTGGCCCACATTGTCCCCATTCGATTTTTATGGAAAAACGAATTTTCAAAGCAAAACCATTTTAGAGTGGTATCTTTTTCCGTTATCTGATTTGAAATCAGAAAACAGTTCTATAGATAAGATAATATACGGCTCTTTTTTTTTCGTTTGGTTTAGGGGGAATTTTTGCCTTCTTTTACTGTATAACCAATATGGGCTCTTTTAAAGTTATACAGGGGGGAATTTTGGCCTTCTTTTACTGTACAACCAATATGGGCTCTTTTTAAAGTTATACAGGTTAGGATATAATATGTGTGCGTTAGTATTTTGGCCTTCTTTTTACTGTACAACCAATATGGGCTCTTTTTAAAGTTATACAGGTTAGGATATAATATGTGTGCGTTAGTATTTTGGCCTTCTTGTTACTGTACAACCAATATGGGCTCTTTTGAAAGTTATACAGGTTAGGATATAATATGTGTGCGTTAGTAGATTATTCTAGCAATGAAAATAATTTTAATGTTAATAATAATATGAGTGCTAATGTTATAATAATATGAATAATTATAATACTAATAATGAACAACTGAACAGATCCTGTTGAACTTAGTCATCCACATGCATAAGTGAGCAATGCCCCCATGGTAATGTGCCGGGTGAAGATTTCGATATTTGCCGCTTATCATCATAAGGGCTGAGACCGATTTTAGTTTGTTTTATAGTATGTAGCTCATGTTTTTGGGACCTAATTAGACGCTGTGAAATAGGCTTTTCCAACCAAGTTTCAAGGCAGGTGACGTAATCTTCAAATGTGATTTTATTTTTAATAACAGACCTTTTAATGCCCTTAATCTTTTTGGTAACGCCCAAGTTAGATAAAACCTTATCAATTTCCGCCCGCTCTTTGTTTAAATTCTCTAGTTTTACCCGTTCTTGCTCAATCTCGTCTGGAGTATAAAGCAGTTTAATAGCATACATTTTAGACCTAAGACCAACAAAATGGGTCATAATGCGGCCATTGTTCTCATCTTTCATCATTCCCAACACCTTTTTGTTCACTTGTGGAATCGTATAAACGTTATCACGGGCATAATCTGAGGTATCAAAATAATCGTCACAATCTCGTTTCATTATCTGATACACATCATGGTTTTTAATTTCGTAAATAAGACTATCTGTGTCTGTATACAATACACTACAGGTGTCAAAACGTGGAACCATGTACTCGTAGTGAAAGCCATAAATCGTAGTCTTTGCCAAATCAAGAATACACATGCCGACATAAATCGGCTTATTAAAATAAATTTGTGTTTTTGCAAGCTCGACAATTACTAAATTTTCGGAAACAATTGTGCTGCTTTTAAATTCTGGCCGGGATATTAAGGCTTCTGCGCCATAGCGGCCATCCCATTTCGTTATAAGTTTGACGTCAGAGTGGTTCCGGATATTCTCCATTGTCTTTCCAAATACGGCATTGTTCATAAGTTTAAAAAAATTCTTTTCAAACTCATTCTTGGCATTTTGGCGCAGCCCCGTGTTGAGGTCGATATATGATTTTAGCCATGGAGATTGTTTAAAGGCTAATATTCGGTGTATTTTACTCAATTTTGCACCCAAAGTTAGAGCTTGCTTTAAGTTTCTATAGTGTATTACGTATTCTGTTTTATTGTGTAGCGTAGCCAAAAGTTTCTCATTCTTTGCCCCAGGTGGTTTTTCATGGTCAGGGCATAATGGAAAATCGGAAAACTTATCATGCAAATTTTCAGGTATTTCCAGGTCCACTTCCAAAATAAACCCTTCGGCAGATTTATCTGAAATTTCACTAATGTTTAAGTGAGATATCTCGTTTTCTGAAAGCCATCTAAAGCCGCCATAAGGTAGATATTGCGACATTGCCCAGCCGTATTGATTATTGACATCAAAGTACATGAGATAGGAGTCTTCTTTAGTTGAGTCATAATTTGGCGTGTACTTGTTGTTGGCTTCTGCATACCTCTTCGAACACTGACTTAGCCCCCCGCGAACTCCCTTTTCTATGAATGTTAGCATCTCTAAATCAGTAAGCAGCTCAAGTTTTATCATATCTTCTCGATGAATTAAGAGGGATAAACATTGCCACGCATAACCAGGTAGGGTATACGACCATGCAGGATCAAGACCATATGTCCTATGCGATATACCCCTAAATGCTTCAAATACATCCGTTAAAAGCATTACATCCGTTTTAAGATATAAGTCTGAGTAATCTTGCATGGTACGGCAATTAAAAGTTTGCCAAACTTTCTGCGCATTTAAATATTGCGCGTCACTTATAGCTACATCTTCTAAGCTGTTATAAAACGCCTCTTTAGGAGGGAGTTCAGTCTCATTCAATCTTTCCCAAGCGTTCATATAATCATAAGGGAAAACACCCTTTCGGGTAAGTAAGTTCAGTTCTTCCCCCAGGTGTTCAAACTCTGCTTTTAGGTTAGGATATTCACATAAGTATGATGCAAGCTTATCCAGACCGCTAGCAAGAAAGCGAAAACTATCTATAAATCGAAAATGAACAGTACTATCCATTATATGCTTCGTAAATGAGATATAATTTTCTTTATTTACAGGTAATATATCAATCTTCCCCTCTATTTCAGATAGCGCCCGTATTATCATGTGCCCATCATAGCAACTCAAGTTATGGAATAGGACAGGTATTGTGTGCGAATCCTGGTACTGTAGATTGCAGTGCTCATGTGCAGCGTTTCGATACTTTCCGGTAAAGTGTGAGTGATCTCTAACACGCTTATCGTCTTCCGTAAATGGCTTCTCACATATATGGCAGTGAGTAGCGGCCAAAAAACTTTGTTGTTGGGCAGGCGTAAGCGGTTCCATGGGCAAATCACATAAAAAGACCGTCTCGACGTCTTCAGCAAATTGTTGAAGCTCGCGCATAAACCACTGCATACAGTCTTGGCCTGTGTAACTTTTATAAAATGATAGAGAATCGTCATAATTACATTTTACATAATAACCGACGCTATAAGGGACATGCTCTTGTTCCTTTTGAGTGTTTTTTTCTATATCATCGACTACAGGTATTAGCAAGCTTTCCGAGTCTGCGTATATAACAAACGGGGCTTTTTCCTTATGTTTAAAATTATTAAATTCCAAAATATTATTGCCTTCTACAGGCATCCGAGGTATTGCTAAGGTCTTGTGTTTAGAGCATTCGGACGTGTGCTTATCTAGTGTTATCTGCGTGCGGAAATAATGAAGGCAGCGATCACAAAAAAATTTTCGACGCTTATCAAGACTCAATTGCCTTGATAGTAAGCGTGAAAGGTCTTTAATCCAAACAAAATGGTATTTTATAGGGCTTAAATCAATATCATCATCTGAGGAAAAGTAGCTGTCTTGCAAAAGTAGTAAGTTTATATGGTTAGGACGCTTATTTTCAGGTATATAATATGGCGCAACCAGATAATTTTTTCCAATTTTTTGCAGTCGATATACGTTAACGGAAATTAGGTTTTGCTTTTCAAACTTTGAAATTTGATTTATTGTCATGGGGAACGTAATACCTTCCAAGTTTAGAACTGACTGAGGGTTTGGATAGCACGATGTTCGTTCAGAATTCTTGAACGCGGGATATAAAGCGGAAACGATGGACCACGCAAAGCACATTTCATCAGTATTCTGAACATTAACACATGCCTTTTTCAATGCAATTTGTTTTGGAAGTTCGATGTAAGTTCCGACCCGAAGAGGATTATAATGATTAATAGATACCATTAAATGCATAATTTTGCGTAGTGCCCACCCAGAATTTCTTTCCTGGAATGTGTCTAATTCAACTAAAATAGGGTTCTTAACATGATCGGTAAACCACTCATTTAAGTTTGTGTTACCTAAAATAGGGGCATTCGGAGTAGTAATGTACTTTGTATCCTTTAAAATTTCATCTGCTTTACTAATTTCAAAATCCCCACAAAGAGTGGTGTTTACTTTGAGTGCAGTAGTTTTTTTTTAGTGCGTTTTGAATTCGCCGCTTAAAAATTGCCAAACAGTCCTCTAAAAATGATCGTACATCAGTATGACGTTTGTTAATAATAACACCCGTCCTGATTCTCGATTGGAATGCTGAATGTAAATCTTCCCACAGGGGGGCCCGGAACAGACCTGTTCCCCTGGAACAGACCCGATGAACAGACCTGTTCCCCGGAACAGACCCGATGAACAGACCTGTTCCCCCGGAACAGACCCGTTCCCCCGGAACAGACCCTGTTCCCCCGGAACAGACCTGTTGAACAGACCTGTTCCAAAGTTTTTTTTCAGAAGCTTCCCCGAACCATGTTTTCGTAGATATAAAATTTCTGCAAAAATTGACGAACTTTTCATTTCCTTCATTTGAACGGTACCTTAACGTAGCGTTTATCTGATAAAAATTTGGCTTTTTAGCTTTATATTCTAGGTTGCAAGTAGAACTTTGATTTTTTTTTTTTTTGTATCTTATATAGTAGTTTGGGAGGGTTGTGACGTGGAGGGAATAAAATTTTTAGAGTCTGTTTTGGTAAACATTTTTACGGCGATTAAACTTATCGCAGGTTTCACTTTCAGCCAGTAAAATATTAATGTTTTCAGCAAGTAATATATTCAAAAACGCGTAAAACTGCTTGTTGTATGTACATCTGCTGCATACTAAACCTTGAATATTAATTCTGAACGCACCTTATTTTTTCAAAGGCACGTTACTTTTCTGAACGCACCCCAACCGAGGTTATAAATAGGGGCGCATTATAAGCGGAACGCAGGAGCTTCAGAGTCTATTCTGTCTTTGTACGTTAGAGAGAGCAGACGTATTTTGAGCCATATTTATTTTGTTACAGAGTAAAAAAAAAAATGCCGTTCCCAAGTGAGTACGTCGAGTTAATTAGGGCCCAGATGGATACCCATAACTTAACAACGGTTACCTGTGGTAAGATATTGCAGGACTGTACTCGTGCAATTCGCAATTTAAATAAACTTTTGAAACGCGCTGAGTCTGTGGCTGAAAAGTCTCATATAATAGCGTGTTTAGCCCAAATTAAGGGGTTTCAGTCCTTACTAAAGGACCGTAAAGTGGGCGAGGGTAGTGGGACACGTCGTGCAGAAACGGCTTCTTGTAGAGTAAAGTGGGAAGATTTACATTCAGCATTCCAATCGAGAATCAGGACGGGTGTTATTATTAACAAACGTCATACTGATGTACGATCATTTTTAGAGGACTGTTTGGCAATTTTTAAGCGGCGAATTCAAAACGCACTAAAAAAAACTACTGCACTCAAAGTAAACACCACTCTTTGTGGGGATTTTGAAATTAGTAAAGCAGATGAAATTTTAAAGGATACAAAGTACATTACTACTCCGAATGCCCCTATTTTAGGTAACACAAACTTAAATGAGTGGTTTACCGATCATGTTAAGAACCCTATTTTAGTTGAATTAGACACATTCCAGGAAAGAAATTCTGGGTGGGCACTACGCAAAATTATGCATTTAATGGTATCTATTAATCATTATAATCCTCTTCGGGTCGGAACTTACATCGAACTTCCAAAACAAATTGCATTGAAAAAGGCATGTGTTAATGTTCAGAATACTGATGAAATGTGCTTTGCGTGGTCCATCGTTTCCGCTTTATATCCCGCGTTCAAGAATTCTGAACGAACATCGTGCTATCCAAACCCTCAGTCAGTTCTAAACTTGGAAGGTATTACGTTCCCCATGACAATAAATCAAATTTCAAAGTTTGAAAAGCAAAACCTAATTTCCGTTAACGTATATCGACTGCAAAAAATTGGAAAAAATTATCTGGTTGCGCCATATTATATACCTGAAAATAAGCGTCCTAACCATATAAACTTACTACTTTTGCAAGACAGCTACTTTTCCTCAGATGATGATATTGATTTAAGCCCTATAAAATACCATTTTGTTTGGATTAAAGACCTTTCACGCTTACTATCAAGGCAATTGAGTCTTGATAAGCGTCGAAAATTTTTTTGTGATCGCTGCCTTCATTATTTCCGCACGCAGATAACACTAGATAAGCACACGTCCGAATGCTCTAAACACAAGACCTTAGCAATACCTCGGATGCCTGTAGAAGGCAATAATATTTTGGAATTTAATAATTTTAAACATAAGGAAAAAGCCCCGTTTGTTATATACGCAGACTCGGAAAGCTTGCTAATACCTGTAGTCGATGATATAGAAAAAACACTCAAAAGGAACAAGAGCATGTCCCTTATAGCGTCGGTTATTATGTAAAATGTAATTATGACGATTCTCTATCATTTTATAAAAGTTACACAGGCCAAGACTGTATGCAGTGGTTTATGCGCGAGCTTCAACAATTTGCTGAAGACGTCGAGACGGTCTTTTTATGTGATTTGCCCATGGAACCGCTTACGCCTGCCCAACAACAAAGTTTTTTGGCCGCTACTCACTGCCATATATGTGAGAAGCCATTTACGGAAGACGATAAGCGTGTTAGAGATCACTCACACTTTACCGGAAAGTATCGAAACGCTGCACATGAGCACTGCAATCTACAGTACCAGGATTCGCACACAATACCTGTCCTATTCCATAACTTGAGTTGCTATGATGGGCACATGATAATACGGGCGCTATCTGAAATAGAGGGGAAGATTGATATATTACCTGTAAATAAAGAAAATTATATCTCATTTACGAAGCATATAATGGATAGTACTGTTCATTTTCGATTTATAGATAGTTTTCGCTTTCTTGCTAGCGGTCTGGATAAGCTTGCATCATACTTATGTGAATATCCTAACCTAAAAGCAGAGTTTGAACACCTGGGGGAAGAACTGAACTTACTTACCCGAAAGGGTGTTTTCCCTTATGATTATATGAACGCTTGGGAAAGATTGAATGAGACTGAACTCCCTCCTAAAGAGGCGTTTTATAACAGCTTAGAAGATGTAGCTATAAGTGACGCGCAATATTTAAATGCGCAGAAAGTTTGGCAAACTTTTAATTGCCGTACCATGCAAGATTACTCAGACTTATATCTTAAAACGGATGTAATGCTTTTAACGGATGTATTTGAAGCATTTAGGGGTATATCGCATAGGACATATGGTCTTGATCCTGCATGGTCGTATACCCTACCTGGTTATGCGTGGCAATGTTTATCCCTCTTAATTCATCGAGAAGATATGATAAAACTTGAGCTGCTTACTGATTTAGAGATGCTAACATTCATAGAAAAGGGAGTTCGCGGGGGGCTAAGTCAGTGTTCGAAGAGGTATGCAGAAGCCAACAACAAGTACACGCCAAATTATGACTCAACTAAAGAAGACTCCTATCTCATGTACTTTGATGTCAATAATCAATACGGCTGGGCAATGTCGCAATATCTACCTTATGGCGGCTTTAGATGGCTTTCAGAAAACGAGATATCTCACTTAAACATTAGTGAAATTTCAGATAAATCTGCCGAAGGGTTTATTTTGGAAGTGGACCTGGAAATACCTGAAAATTTGCATGATAAGTTTTCCGATTTTCCATTATGCCCTGACCATGAAAAACCACCTGGGGCAAAGAATGAGAAACTTTTGGCTACGCTACACAATAAAACAGAATACGTAATACACTATAGAAACTTAAAGCAAGCTCTAACTTTGGGTGCAAAATTGAGTAAAATACACCGAATATTAGCCTTTAAACAATCTCCATGGCTAAAATCATATATCGACCTCAACACGGGGCTGCGCCAAAATGCCAAGAATGAGTTTGAAAAGAATTTTTTTAAACTTATGAACAATGCCGTATTTGGAAAGACAATGGAGAATATCCGGAACCACTCTGACGTCAAACTTATAACGAAATGGGATGGCCGCTATGGCGCAGAAGCCTTAATATCCCGGCCAGAATTTAAAAGCAGCACAATTGTTTCCGAAAATTTAGTAATTGTCGAGCTTGCAAAAACACAAATTTATTTTAATAAGCCGATTTATGTCGGCATGTGTATTCTTGATTTGGCAAAGACTACGATTTATGGCTTTCACTACGAGTACATGGTTCCACGTTTTGACACCTGTAGTGTATTGTATACAGACACAGATAGTCTTATTTACGAAATTAAAAACCATGATGTGTATCAGATAATGAAACGAGATTGTGACGATTATTTTGATACCTCAGATTATGCCCGTGATAACGTTTATACGATTCCACAAGTGAACAAAAAGGTGTTGGGAATGATGAAAGATGAGAACAATGGCCGCATTATGACCCATTTTGTTGGTCTTAGGTCTAAAATGTATGCTATTAAACTGCTTTATACTCCAGACGAGATTGAGCAAGAACGGGTAAAACTAGAGAATTTAAACAAAGAGCGGGCGGAAATTGATAAGGTTTTATCTAACTTGGGCGTTACCAAAAAGATTAAGGGCATTAAAAGGTCTGTTATTAAAAATAAAATCACATTTGAAGATTACGTCACCTGCCTTGAAACTTGGTTGGAAAAGCCTATTTCACAGCGTCTAATTAGGTCCCAAAAACATGAGCTACATACTATAAAACAAACTAAAATCGGTCTCAGCCCTTATGATGATAAGCGGCAAATATCGAAATCTTCACCCGGCACATTACCATGGGGGCATTGCTCACTTATGCATGTGGATGACTAAGTTCAACAGGATCTGTTCAGTTGTTCATTATTAGTATTATAATTATTCATATTATTATAACATTAGCACTCATATTATTATTAACATTAAAATTATTTTCATTGCTAGAATAATCTACTAACGCACACATATTATATCCTAACCTGTATAACTTTCAAAAGAGCCCATATTGGTTGTACAGTAACAAGAAGGCCAAAATACTAACGCACACATATTATATCCTAACCTGTATAACTTTAAAAAGAGCCCATATTGGTTGTACAGTAAAAAGAAGGCCAAAATACTAACGCACACATATTATATCCTAACCTGTATAACTTTAAAAAGAGCCCATATTGGTTGTACAGTAAAAGAAGGCCAAAATTCCCCCCTGTATAACTTTAAAAGAGCCCATATTGGTTATACAGTAAAAGAAGGCAAAAATTCCCCCTAAACCAAACGAAAAAAAAGAGCCGTATATTATCTTATCTATAGAACTGTTTTCTGATTTCAAATCAGATAACGGAAAAAGATACCACTCTAAAATGGTTTTGCTTTGAAAATTCGTTTTTCCATAAAAATCGAATGGGGACAATGTGGGCCACGTTCACGTCGTGTCCCTGTTTAAACCGAGTGCCCTCTGGTAAGTGTAGTGTTTTTCAGGTAATTTTGCTCTTGCCCTCGTTTCAAGTTGTATGTATAAGTTATGGATAATATTCTATCTATAAGCGAATATTGCACATTACTCCTACTCTGTTCAAATGCCCATACCCGCCAATGCCTTTTTCAATTCATTTTTTTGTTAGTTTTTAAGTTTGTATATAGATATACCTTCTTGTGCGGTAATGTTCCTAATATAAATGTTGCTAATCCTAGTTTTTTAATTGTATGTAGATATGCCTATTCTTGCACGGTAAATGTTTCTAATCCTTAGTTTTAACTGTAAATATTTTCACTAAATTTTGAATTGGAACGGCGGTGTTGCCGTTTCGACAATTTTTATGTTGAATAAGGGGAAATATTGGTTTGGCAACGCCATTAGTATTGGTTTGTCGATAAAATGGTGAGTGCATTATAAAAGCTAGGTTTACCGCCATTTTGTCATCATCGCCACACTTAGGTTTGTTAATAAATTGGTGAAGGCAATATTTGCTGATAGGGGCTTCTGGTTGCATAAGTTCAGGTAGTACCCAGATGGCGGGGGTATGCGCGAACGTAATTATAGATGGCGTCTGAAAATGCTGTTTGCCAAAAGGACATATTAGATCCCCGGTTGTCTAATTACGTGCCACGCGGCCTCTAACAATGTTCATTGCTGACATGTTATGGCGCATGCATACTGCCATGCCGTTAGGGTATTAGCTATACCAACTTTGGCCCTATTGGCCCGATCAACCCCGTTCTTCTTTTTAAACGACTCATGACGTCACCCTAAACACGCGATATGTATTTGCAATCTTTCGCCCCCCTGCCGTTAGGGCATTAGCTATATCAACTTTGGCCCTATTGGCCTGATCAACCCCGTCCTTTTTTTAAACAACTTATTACATCACCCTAAACACGCGATATGTATTTGCAATCTTTCACCCCCCCCCCCCTGCCGTTAGGGCATTAGCTATATCAACTTTGGCCCTATTGGCCCGATCAACCCCGTTCTTTTTTAAACAACTTATTTCATCACCCTAAACACGCGATATGTATTTGCAATCTTTCGCCCTCCTGCCGTTAGGGCATTAGCTATACCAACTTTGGCCCTATTGGCCCGATCAACCCCGTTCTTTTTTTAAACGACTCATGACGTCACCCTAAACACGTGACATACATCAGCTGTCGATTTTGACATTTGACAGGTGACATCTGACAGGTGACAGTTCTTAATTGACAGGTGACCGGTGTCATTTTCGGGTCATGCGCAAGAACCCATTTCATAGACCCCAACTACGCATGCGCAATATCCTAGGCCCATTGGTTCCGGAGATATGAGCCATAAAAATCCCTCCGAAAATTAACATTGGAGTTCCCAGCCTGGTTTACCCTAATTTTGTACATTAGAAAACACCACCATAACCCCACTAAGGACCTTTTGTTCCAGCAATCTAATCGGATGTGCCCCCGTGGTTTCACGTTGTCTAACATTGTTTAGCAGTTTTAATCTATATGCTCTCGTAGCGTATTTTGCAAGGCTTTGAGGTTTGGCCCCAGAGGATTATGGTTCAAATCCCACCGAGGACAAAAACTTTTTTTCTGTTATTATTATATTTTAAAATATTTTAACTGATTTACAACGTCATACCTACCATCGCGGTAAACAAGATGCCTTATATGAAAAGCAGGTGGCGCTACAGGTCTCAAGATAACAGGTACGTACATCTCTCCCCGTTAGGTGGCACCCCTACAATGATGTTACTATATAATCGGGGTAACACGTGATCTGGGTTCCGTTGGGACAAAAGTTAGGTTAGAATAATGTGTGGGGGGTTAGGTGGCAGCAGTGGAGGGTTCCACACAGGTCAATAGGGCCCTATATTA
The DNA here is from genome assembly GCA_963920685.1 of Polydrusus tereticollis. NCBI lineage: Eukaryota > Metazoa > Arthropoda > Insecta > Coleoptera > Curculionidae > Polydrusus > Polydrusus tereticollis. Next base: position 110,919,818 of record OY987327.1, on the reverse strand, counting down.
CCGGCATCGGATACCCTCGGGCGATCATCGGGTAACCATCGGGTGACCACCGCTCGGGGTCGCTGACCTGCCTGAGCTAGCCTCGCGAATTATGCATAGGGTCTCGCGGTATCGCCTTCGATCATCATGCGCGCTCAACGCCTGTTGTGGAGGCTTCCTCCGCCGCGGGTCTGGGGCTCGCGCCTCCGCGGGTACTTGGGTGATGAGGTGGTGGCTTCCAGGAAAAGTGCCACGCCTTAAAATGGCACCGAAACTGCAGATTTCGGCTCCCATGTTATTTCTTATGGAGTTTTGAGTTAGAACCCGCTCTGCTATTCTACTAATACATTTATTAGCCTCGTGGTCATAAAAACAAAATTAAAATATAACAGTAGAGTAGGTACTTTTATTCAATAAAATGTACGGGGGCACCAAAGTTAACTGGCATTAAAATAAAATCAAAACTTGATCAGAATTCACAGGGCTGGATCTCGAATTTACTTAATTTAAATGACATCAGAAACACTTTGTCATCACAGACAGCTCTGACTCGACATTTACACTAAAATTCACCAGAACACCAACTACAGAGACACAAGGTCGTCAAACGGACAGCTCTGAGTTTATATTCACTAAAAATCACTAGAAAACCAACTCCAGAGACACAAGGTCGTCAAACGAACAGCTCTGAGTTAATATTCACTAAAACTCACTAATATCTACTTTGAAAATCACTTCAGAGATACTAGGTCATCGAACAGACAACTCTGAAGCGATTACGCTAAAAATTACCTGAACAACTCCAGAGACACAAGGTCGTCAAACGGACAGCTCTGAGTTAATATTCACTAAAAAACTCTAATATTTACTTAAAAAATCACTTCAGAGACACTAGGTCATTGAACAGACAGCTCTGAAGCGAATGCACACTGAAATATTTAATATTTACCTTAATATCGTGAATTCGAGTCGCAACCCTATCTACCAAAATGACTGCATAAAAACAAAAAAAATGATTGAAAGCAACACTTAACTTTTGTCCGTCGATTCACTTGGTTCCGTCCATTCAGTGGCCTATCCGATGAACTGCTCCTGAGCTGCTAACCTCCAGGGCACAGTTATTAGCTCAGTCTCCTAAGTTAGGTCCCATAAATCGGCCAATACCAAGTAACACCAATCGTAAGAATCCTAAGCCAAGATGAACACCAGGCAAAGTCTCCACTGCTCTGGTGACTTATCCAAGCGAGCAGACAACACACCAGCAAGGTTACAATAAAACGGGGTACAGGGTATCAAATTGAATTACTAACAAAACATATTGAGGTTAAAATAATTTTGTTCGTTGTCCCAAGCGGGGCTTGCTAAAGTCTTTTTATTACCATTGGTCAAATCAAACGAAAGTGAAGCATTGAAACCTGAATGAGGGCATGGCAACCTCACTCAAATGTAGAAAAATTATAGGTTAGAATGACATTAAGGGCTTTGAAAGGAAAATTGGTGCATTAATAATTGATGAATGTCGAAGTTATTGGTCCAGATTTAAGCGTTCATCATTCCGGAAGAGGTTTTATTGATTATATCTGATGAAACGTTCGTGAAACGTCCGATGACTGAGATTTGAAAAAATCGTTGAAATCGTTCGTTTGAGCCCGATTACGGATCAAAAATTTGCCAGATGTGATGGAATGGATCAACTAAGCTGTAAAACAGATAACTTGAAATGGGACATAAACAGAAAAACTAAAATTTAGGGCGAGACATGAAAAATAAAAAATCTAACGTGAAAAATAAAAATCCATGGTGAAACCTGAAAGGAACAAAATGGGCACCGTTAATACCACGGAATACTTCGCCAAAAAACTTAATTGTTTACCTGTTGGTCGGGTTTCTCTTTCGTTTGGTCACAAATATATCCTAATGGGCTGGTAGCCTTTCTAATGAATTTACTTGTACATCCGGGAACACCCGCGACACTTTAGTGTCCTAAAATTCACTTGAACACTCGAGAACAGTGACCTGACAACAGGATTTTTACTGTCTCGTTCTTAAAAAGGCTATCCACGGCAAATGCACGTTTATTTATAGACTTTACGGCTTTCGTCACCGACGCGAGTTCAATGTGCGGAGACTTGCGGATCGATATGTTGGGCTAGGTCGGGCATTTACCAGGGTCGTGCAATAGGTAATTAATTACTTCATGCAACCGAGAAATTCAATGGTAGTTATGATTTTTTCAAAGTGATGGACCTTTTCTAGTTACTTGTAACGACCGGGAAAAAAGGTCGTTACATCAGAAAGGAAAAAATTAGAATCTGTCGTGCGGCTTACTGAAAAATCTGTCGTTAACGGTATCAATTATTTTTTTTAATGTAGACAACCAGTTACAATTGCAAGGTTGATCCGCTAATTTTTTTAAATGGGGAAAAATGTATTATTTTTTATTTAGGCATGTTCACCCACAATATGAGCGAGGCTTCTCTTGTCTAACGTTTTAACGCGCTTTAAAATCTAAAGCTCATAAAAATATCACATAACTCTTTATTTATTTTATTAGTAGTTATGGTATCTAAAGAAATAAAAATAATATATCGACTCTTGCGCAGATCTATGAGGGATAATGGGGATTGTGAACCCCCCTATAAAAATATGATACTACATAATGTTTTCATAAATAAAGAATGTTTAATTTACATTTTCTCAAACCTACCTTTTTGCATAGAAATAAAAAAAATGAAAGTGAAATTATACAATTTATCATACATCTGTTTAATGCAAATATTAGATAGTAGACAAAACCGGAATTTGGGCGTAGTCTCCACAAATTTTTGCCTGCGCTTCTTAACATTTTTCCGTGAATCCACGCCTGTACCGAATTGCCGACCCTGGCTGGCAACTCACGAGCCGCCACTGGATTTTTCACTGCTTTAAATAGTGATCTTTATGCTGGGTGAATTCAGGTTAGTTACCGAAAATAAACATAACCTTCATTTATAAACACAACATAATAGGTATTTAGTTTTATTTTAATATTCTTAAATTTAAATTAACAAAGTTTAGAATTATCAAAATTTGCTTTTGTACTTATTTATTTTCTTGTTTTTATTGACATAAATAAACTTGTTAAAAACACCTATTGACCTATTGACCTATTTAGTATTTAGTTTAGAAACAACAACTCACTGTTACACAATGGTTCGCGTGGGCCCCATTGCACCCCCCCCCCCCCCTTGGATCCGCCTTTGCCAATCTATCTGCTTGTTCTGGGTCTTCCACTTGCACTTGTAAATTTAGGCATGGTACATGGTATACTTTTCAAAGTTCCAATGCATAAGCCATTTTAACGCAAATAATTTCTCAAACTGAACTGTCAAAATAAAGGCAAGAAAACGAAGATTATCGCCTATTTTAAATTGAGTGAATGTTGTGCCAAAACTTTTGAGGTATACGTTAGACACCCCAATAGCTTTTGATGCTCTATAAATCCCGAATTCGACCACCGCTGGATCACTGCTTTCGCACATTTAAAGCTGTACCCCAAAACAAACTCTTAGAGTGCTGGATTCCATTTTAGGATGAAGAGCTTTCCGGCGACCATGATCTGACAAACAATCTTGATAGCCTAGAACATCGACAGGTTGGTTGAATTCAACTGATATTTGCCAGCTTAATTCCACCCGGCGTAATACCGACATGTTAGAAATACAGGAAGAACCATTGCAGTTCACCCGTCCGTGCTTCAGCTTAGTGTTCCTCGAACGACACTGCTTAAAGATTCCTTTAAACAGCCAGTGTCTCGGTACTCTGTAGGATTTTTGTGGGATGGAATGGATATGTGATTGCGTGATTAAGTGGTTCAGGGATACGTCCGTTCGTTTGTAGTAATCGATGATATGTATTTTAATTGTTAGCATTTGTAGATCGTTGTGCAAAGTATGAACCATCGCATCGTGAAGCGAGAAGCATTAGTCATGATTCTAAGAACCTTGTTTTTGTTTGAGTGAGAATCGAGTAGTTGCTCAGTACAGGATAAGTAGACAATGCAAATAAAAGTGGAAAGAAAAGAATCAATTTATTAAATGAAAGAGATTTTCAGCTTTTTGAACAGTTTTTGTATTGGTATTGAAATCAACAGCCTAAAAGGCACACGGTCTGTGTGATTTTCAGGGTCAGATAATACTCAAAAAAATAACATTAAAACACAAGGAAATTTTCCTCATTGCCACTCTTATAGTAATGATTCAATTTTCCAAACTGTGTTTCATTTTATCCAATAAATACATAATGCACAAAATACACTAACTCAAACGATCCCCGGACCCTTTGACGTCAATAAAATAACTTTAGGGCAGTGTACCGTAGACTATTTTTTCCACAACCGTGGCATACTTACTTTGTACGCCTAAAATTTGTTTTTATTTGTGGCTTTTACAGCAAAACCGCATTAGTGTGACCATTACCAGATTGGCAGTGACAGATTAAAATAGGTACTTCTCAATTTCGGTCCCACACAGCACAATTATGTTACAGAAATATTTCTCCGAAAGGTTTTTCATACATATTTCAAAGTATTTAGAAATTCAAGAATGTCCCATAAAAGTAGTATTTCATATTATGTATCTGAAACTTTAAATAATTGCATTTCTGAAATATTTCAAATTTGAGGCAATTACTTCTCAGAAATATTTCAAAAGAATTTCTTGTAATATTTTTGTAATTGTATGAAATGGAATAATAAATCGTTCAATATCAAGAACATATTGATCATTTTTATATGACGTCACATGGTCGGCGGCCATTATGCTTGGAGGGCAAACAAAGTAAATAAACACAAGCGTTTGGGTTATAAATTCATGTTTTATTTGCAGTTTGCTTTGAAGTTTAAGATCTGTGTTCGTTGTGTTAATAATTAAAGTGCCTTAAATAAAATGCCGTCCTTATGTTCAGTGGTTGAGGGGAAATAGGGACAATATACGATCCTTTGGAATTCCTGCAGTTCTTCAAAATACTACAGAAAACCTTAATCAACTCTCATAAGAACGACGTGAAATGTGGATAAGAGCTTTAAAAAGGGACTTTTAAGTAACAGCCAACGAAAGTATGGAAGAATTTGCCCCAGACATTTTATAAGTGGTAATATTTGATTTTATGTATAACGACCTAAAAAATGATCTCATGTAAACATTTCTAGAAGCTCCAGCAAAATTAGCAAACGAAGACAACCCTGACTGGACCCCTAATTAAAATATGGGACACTTTCTTTCAAAGGAAGCAACTTAGGCCCAAGATAACAGAAATGAGAGCGTGCAGAAATGCAAACGAGCAAAGTATCAGTTAGGTGTATATTGTAAATATAGTAGGTATAGTAATACGATTAATTGTATTATGAAGTAGACATAGTGTTAATTTAGTTTGAAGATTTTTTTTATTAAGTAATATATTCTTGTAAATAGAACAGCAAATTGAAGCACCTGACGAAGATACTCCGGGAAGTAGTAGAGAGGAAGAAAATATTGAAATTAATGAAAACTGTTGCCACACAGAGTGAATTAAGTATAAATGATTTATGCAAACTTTTCGAAGACTGTACTAATAGTACTGTTAGAATATATTATAGTTTGGAGAAGTGGTTAATAGAATTTGAAATAAATAAAAACTCCATCTACTTATTGTGATTTTTTTATTTATTCATGAATATATCTCTCTCTAAGACAGTACAGGATCTACCAAGAGACAGTACAAGGAAAGAGTAAAACATTTTCTGGCATCGAAAACTTTCTACTCGTCTAACAAATTATTTCTTGGCCTATGATGAACTTGATTTTATATAACATTTTAATTTATTAAATTGTTACTGTGGGTTTAGGCTCCAATGAAATAGTAACAGAGTTATTCAAAACCCAATCCTTATTAAAACTTAATCTTACCTTGCCGACTACAACATAAGCATTGGGATTTACTTTTTTCATAAAATTTGAATGCTTGCAAGCCTTTGTACGCCTTCAGCTGCTGCTGGCCAGTGTAAAAACTATGTGTTAATATAAGGTAGTTTACCAAGTCCATCCTTGCTACTTCTGGCAGACATTTAAATTCCAAAATCAGTCTCTCCGAGCAGATAAGGATCAATATCACCAATAATTTTAAGTTTTGCATCATATCTACATTTAACATCGCCACTAAAAATCTTTAAATACATTTTTAACTGGACACTACAGAATGTAAACAAAAGATCAAAGCACACACTAGGAAGTTCAAATAAGCATTACGATAGGAATACAGTTGGGGCGCGAAAAATTATTTAAGTCCAGGTACCACAAGTATAGATACATCTTAGAAATGATCACAAATGAATCCTAATATTACTTTAAAGCTTATCAAGTTAAACCGAAAGAGTCTAATAAGCCATTGGCATAAACGGTCATTAACCTTTGTTTGCCCTCCAGGCAAAATGGCCGACCTGTCAAAGCCACGTGTTCTAAAATGGTCAATTTATTAAATAAACATATAAACTATTATTAAGTAATAGATATGAATATACGAAATAGGATGCTTATTTATTTTTGGAATTCTTCTTTCTATGGGACTCTGAAAGTAAAAATTTGAAAATTAATAATTTAAGATAATATTATGTGGGTATAAAGGCGCATTTATAAAACTTTTCGTCACCGCTACCGCTCGTCGCCACTGTTCTCTTCGTTACTTAACCTAAAGGGGAATAATGTATTCATTTATAAAAGCCGCCACTGCTCCCGTTCGTAGTTCCAACATTGCCAATTTCTCTTGTGTTGTTCGTCGTTCGTGCTTTAGCCAATGGGAAGAAAGAAATTTGACACATTTGATAGAAAACATAGAAATATTTTCTATATTCCTATTATTTCAGCATTTATAGACAATACACAGGGCTTAACTTATCTCATAGTTTAATAATATTAATGACTGGTCACATTATCCACTTTTTTAAAGAAAATTAATACTCTAACCTCAAAATACGTTACTACTCTCGCGAATTTACAACGGTGCAGCTCGTGTTTTATAAATATCCTAAGAAGGGTGGGACGAGCGGGAACGGTGGCAACGAGCCGCGACGGTGGTGAAAAGTTTACAAAATCGATTATAGGTCCCTGGTTGAAAAAAACCTATCTCTAATATATCGCGAGGACGTTGCGTATATCAATGTTTGATACCAGTGCCGGCGTTAACCAATGCGAGGCCCTGAGCCGTGTACTTTTTGCGAGGCCTTTGCGGTTAAAATTTAATTTCACCTGTGACCTGACCTGAAGAGGTGAAAGGTTAATTGAGGTGATGTCTTAAAAAAATTTTAACTATCGCTACACACGCCGTGAAATAATCGATTTTTTAAGATAGAAAATCGTTTTAAAAGCAACTTCGATACACTTAAACGTCCATTGCTAACACTAATAAATGCACACCATATTGTATATCGATGTTTGGATTTTTTTCAATTTTTATCCAAGCGCGAGGTCTTTATTAGCGCGAGGCCCTGGGCGGTCTTCTAGTTTTGCCACCCCTAAAACCGCTATACTGCTTGATACATAAACACTACTAAAATTACATATTCCATTATAAAGATCGGAAAGTTTAACCAAAATTTGTTATTAACTTATATAGGTATTCAAAGTTCCTACAATTCACGGGACAAACGAAGTTCGCACTGCGACAACCACAGTGCAACAATTTTTTCTTCCTCTAGTTCTGTTCCGGAGGGAGATGATGCTTTAACGAGAGAATCATAAAATTAACCTAACCCAAAATTATTAATATATCTATTATAGAAGTAGAAACTTACCTCAGTTTTATTATCCATAATATAATTATTCAATAGTAGCACAGTTCACCAACAAATAGCAATGCCCAATAATAATTATTGTTAATTGAACATTACAAAAACGAAACATAAAATAAGGGGAACCCGTGGGGGACCAGAGTGGTTTTTCTGAATATCTTTATGTATTAGTACTAGATGGCTATAATTCTGAATAAATTAAGCTGCAACTGAGATAGAACATCCATGCAGGGTTATATCGACTTCTGTGCATGCTTCGTAAGGGCATTGCCAAATGTACTTTTATTTCTTTAGAACAGGACACAAGAATGTGCCGGAAAAAAATAGAGCAATGATAAAATTAGCAAAAATCTTGATACAAAGTTGCAGAAAAAGCATTGAGTCGGTAATTACAAGTGTTTTCAAATTATTTGTTTCCATTTGTAAACTAAAACGCGTCAAATAAAGACTTTCTATAACTGGAGGCTGACAACGTGACAACGTCGCATTTTTACTCGACATAACCTCGAAATCTCTAGCAAATCTTGATCTGGTTGACAGCTCGTTTTGTCGAGTTGTGGTTTTATTTTTGTCAACGGCCTTTTAGTACTGTCTAGGTATCTTTACTTTTCTGCAAATTTTGATTTTGTGTGTGAAGTGTGATAATTTTGTAACAATGCGAAGGCAAACCAGAATATTTTACATTATTTGCAGCAGGTGTAAAAACCTGAACAAAGATTTATCGTTCCACAGGTATGTACCCAAACGGGATGTTTCTTTCTTTTAATTTACTTACCTACGTTAATTTCGTGAGAATACAATAATTAGATAGTCTATTTCTTAAAAATTATAATTTCCTCTGCTGTTGTTGATATAATTAATTAAATCCTACAAAAACCTATATTTTACCTGTTGAACTCTAAAAATAATTGTGAAATATCTAATAAAAGTTTCATTAATATAAACGGTTTTCCAATAAGAACGATATGATTTTGAAACGATATGGTAACCATGGTAATAAAGTTATACCTGTCACCAGTTGTCAGTTATTGTCAGTAAACTATAACAATTTATTATGGCTAAATAAATATCAAGAACGTTTGGTTATTATCTAAAAATTTTATGAAAATAGACGATCTTTTGTGAACACTTATCGCGCACTTCGCGAAAACTTTGGTGTAAATAATCGTCCTTCTTTGCTTGCCATTCGTCGCATCGTTGAGAAATTTGAAAATAATTTTAATCTTCACGATGCAAAAACACCAAGAAGACATCGAAACGTAAGAACTGTTGAGAATATTGCTGCTGTAAGAGCTAGTGTTGCAGTGTATCCAAATTTATCAATTCCTCGTCGTGCTCAAGAGTTAAGGATTAAAAAAACGAAAACTTGGCGTATTTTGAAAGAAGACTTGAATTTACACCCGTATAAGATTGTTTTGACCCAAGAACTTAAGCCACTGGACCATCGTCGGCGCAGAGAATTTGCTGCTTGGAGTTTAGAACAACTTGAAAGGGATCCTAATTTTGCCAGAAAGATGAAGCTCATTTTTGGTTAAGTGGATACGTTAACAAGCAAAATTGCCGTTTTTGGTGTAAAAACAATCCACAACAGATTCATGAGAAGCCTTTGTATCCGCTAAAGGTAACTGTATGGTGTGGTTTATGGTATGGTGGCATCATCGAATCATTTTTTTTCCAAAATGAGGCAGGAGATGCAGTTACAGTGAATGGTGAACGATATCGACAGATGTTAAGAAATTTTTTGTGGCCAAATATAAATGCACTTGATTTGGAGGATATGTGGTTCCAGCAAGACGGTGCCACATGTCACACTGCTCATGAAACTATCGATATACTGCAAGAAAAGTTTGACGAAAGGATAATTTCAAGGAATGCTACTGTTCAGTGGCCTCCAAGAAGCTGTGATTTAACTCCTTTAGATTACTTTTTTTGGGGCTATTTGAAATCTAAGGTTTATGCAAACAGACCACAAACACTTGATGCATTAAGGTTGAACATTGGTCATTGAACCCTGCATTCGTCAGATCACGCCCGATTTATTGCTTAAAGTCATCGAAAATTGGGTTCGTCGAATTCGCTCGTGTACACGAAGTCGCGGAGGACATTTAAACGATGTGTTATTCAAAACATAAATGTTGTCTAACTATACTTTAAGATAATATAAAAAGTTTTATTGTATCTGAAATAATTTTAATTTTATTTCATTTTGAAATCATATCGTTCTTATTGGAAAACCCTTTATGCGTTATTTTTTTTTTCTTAATCAAAATATACAAAATCTTAAACAAACCAAGACCTATAATGTTTGCCAATAAATTCCTGTCCTGTTGTCAAAGTCAAATGTGACTGAAAAGCAACATAACCTCATTTTTTTCCCTCTAAGACAAACTGACCAGACAAGGAACCTCGGTTTCACTACGTTTACATTGGTTAAATGGACAAGGCGCCATATAGTACTAATACATATATGTTTTTTTTTAAGACCGACCAGAAAATATACACTTTCTGGACAATTTTTCGTCCAGAAAATAACGTTTTGTCGATCAACACCGGAAAATGGTCGTGAGGGACCGGCAAAATATTTTTCCAGTCCCTGTTTTTTCAGTTTTCCAATCGCTCTTTGATAATACAATCTACCTTCATTTTGTTACTATGATAACAACATTTCGATGTATTGTCGAGTGACAGTTCGTTGATTTTTAATTTGTTGTTTATGTCAAACTTGTTTCGCGAGTACGCAAATTTAAAAATATAAATTCAGATTTTGAATTATCACACGGAAATGAGATTCCAGAAGAAATTTTGGAAGCAGCAAGGAAAGCGACTTACGATATATTTGCCAGTAAAATCAAAAGCCCGTTACGAGAAGTCATACGACGCATTGAAAAATTGGTGTTGAGAGAAAAAAGTGAAAAATGTAAATGAAGAAGTTCTTTTGGCATATTTTGCTGAAAAGTCCCAAAAACTGGCTTCTTCAACATTATGGAGCTTATATTCAATGCTAAAATCTACTTTGATCATAAAAGATAATGTGAACATTAATAATTTTTTCAAACTAATAGCGTTCATTAAAAAGAAGTCTATTGGTCATAAACCGAAGAAATCTAAAATTCTGTCAAGAGAACAAATTGAAACGTTTCTGAACAATGCTTCCAATAGCGAATATTTTATGCTTAAGGTAAGTTAAATTAATAAACCATTAAAAACTGGTTACAATTTACAATGAATCTTAATTCTGTCTTAGGTGCTTTTAATTATGGGTTCCGCAAGGTGCATGTCGCCGCGAGGAACTCGTTAATATGACACTCGATGATATCGAAGATAAGGAAACAATGTTGATAGTTAAAATTCCGATAACCAAGACAAATACCACCAGGACGTTCATTGTAAATTCCGAAAGAGATTTGCAACTTTATAGGAATTATTTGCAATTGAGACCACCGCATCCTAACCATAAACGGCTTGTTATTTTTTTTAAGATAGGAAGTGCTCAACCCAAGTAGTAGGATTGCATTCTGTGGGGAAAGCCCCTAGCAAAATCGCTTCTCATCTTAAATTAAAAAATCCAGGCGAATTTACCGGCCACTGCTTTCGTCGAAGTGCAGCAACTCTACTAGTAGATGGAGGAGGTGACATTATGCTTGTCTCGACCTGAAAAACACTACTTTACGGTCTTGCAACGCAAATTACTATTCTGTATCTGGTCCTTCAAACGTCAGAGGCAGGGTGGGTCAACTGTCATTTTGGGTGTAATGAATCTGAAATATTTCAGAAATATTGATATGAAAGGGTATGTTTTTAAGACATTCGAAAAATATCAGAGATATTTCTGAAAGGATGTGTGCTGTGTGGGGTATTGCGTACGGTAAAGTGACAGATAAAGCTTAGTATGAGTGTATCTACTGACTACGAAAAACAGCTGCTTTTGGAACGAAAAATTGCATCGAAAATAGGTAACGTCAGAATTGATATACAAAAAAAAAATACAGTTACTTAAAATTGTACTTTAAAAGACAGACAGAACTCACATAAATAAAGAAGTCAAATAAAAAACGCGTTTTTAAAGGCTTAAATATGTATATAAAATATCTAATAACCGTTACAGTTTGTGGCCTAATAATAAGAATTTAGCATCGTATCTTGACACATTTCGCTAATTAAGTTTTATTCATTCAAGCATTTGTTTATACTTTCGTATCAATCTTCTGCGTCATGATTGGTTGATGGCCCGTCCAACGAAGCCTCTCGTTGCTCGTTCCTACTTTTTATTAAATCATTTTTTAAAAACCTTGGTCCAAAAATGTCCATAAATATAGCAAGTGGAGGAGTTGTCACAATAATAGACAGAATGCAAATCATCATTACTCTGTCAGCGTGTTTATAGTCGCTTGATGTTTTATCTGGTATTAAACCAATTAACACGGGAGCGAGTGCAGCCTTAAACAAAGTAACAAAAGAAATAAAAACGGTAATTAATTAATAAACTAAGCAACAGTAATAATGAAACAAATATTTTTAGCTACAGGTTTTCACAGGGGAGACCTTGAATATGGGTTTTCTTAATGTTTTCGTAACTAATAAAGATACAAACTAACCTGAAATTTAGGTATTCCAGTAAGATTTACACGTCGAATCGAACTATTGTGGGTGAAATGTCAACATTCCAAAAGTGGCACCAGAAATAGGGGAGGATGCAGTTAAAATATACATAACTTTTTTTTATATTGATTGTACTGCAACGCGCACCTCAGCTGTTGTTTTTTTGTTATGTGGAAATAAAAATAATAAAATAAAAGAAATTTTTATTTATTTTATTTCAAAAAAGATGGTACTTTTTAGCGATGCTGTGATGAGCACCGCTGAACCAGCCAAACCATGGTAAACGGCCCATAGAAAAAAGAAAGAAAAAAATTATTAATTCAATTAGTGATCAATAACAAAAACTAAATTAATGTGGTGGTCAGGGAACCCAGGAACACTAGCTGTGGAGCACGCGTGCTAATTGCCCTAGCTCGCGGGAGAGGGTTTAACAAGCGCCACCAGCTTTACCACAGGAAAAGCTGGAAACCTCCAAGATGGTCGTGGAGCTAGCTCTGATCGTGCGACCTGACACCACGTAAACAGAAGTTAAAAGAAAGTAAACCAAGGGTGGAGCTGCATAAGTGAAACAAAGCATAAAAAAAATATTGCTGGCTTTATTTAGTGTAGTAGGGGTGTTAGTACTTAAGTTTCAACTTATTTGACAATCGGTGAAGTCAAAAGACTTCAACGAAAGACGGATGAAAGACGATATATGACGGAAGAGAGACAGTGAGGGAAAAAAGACAGTGAGGGAAAAAAGACAGAACGTGATAGACCCTTGTAGGAGCTTTTTGGGGGTTCAACATCGATGTTGGGTGCTCCTCAATTATTTGGCCCCTGCAGGTCTTGGTGACCGGACTTGACTCCTTTATTCCTGGGTTTTGACGTAATAATGAAAGGTGACACGCGTGCACAGTTTCAATTCATATTTTGTTTTTCCCCAAGGCCTATTTGACTCTTAAAAAAACCTTTACAATGGCAACTTGAAAATAAAATCATAATGTTCCGTAATTATGATTATTGTTGTTGATATCTCCGGATTGAAAATAGATATTAACTTGCGGTTTTCGCTGACTTCTTAGACATTTATCAGTTATCAGCATTTATTACAAATAATGTTCAACCTTCCCCCACCGCTTTATTTGAAAAGTGACGAACACGTTCTATAGGTAAATTTTATTAATAAATCTTCGAAATATACAAAAATGTTATTTTCGGGATACCTTAACTAGGCGACTTTTGAGGAAACTTTGTGATACATATTTACCGTTACTGTTGCGCCTTCTAGCGCCAGTCTCAGAAACTTGAAAATAATTTCCAGCAATTTCTCATGACCACTTTACCTAATACATTTTTTCTCCGCAAGCCATACGACTAAAGCGCGATTTATACTTTGACGCTTGACGATCACGTTTGAAGTTTGACGGTGACGCTTGTAGAATTCCATTTTTGGTGCATTTATAGTTTGACGCTTGACGTTCAACATTTTCGTGTCATAACCTCATTATTTTGTTCTGTTCAGCAGCAGCATTACTTAAAAAGAAACAAAAGCGAAAAAGGCAGTATAAAATTAGACCCATAAACAGAAGACGACATAATAAAGTACAAATATTATACAAATATGAAAGAGCAGTATTGACAGTTAGCTATCACGTGCAAATACTGTCGCGTCCTATTGGCTGTTACGTCATATTCTACGGAATTTCTACGAGCAGTGAGCGTCAAAAGTTAAAATTGGTTTATCTGGAACGTCACGTCAATCGTCAGCGTCAAAGTATAAATGGGTGTATATATTTCCTATTCTTCAATCTTCAACCGACCACGTCAACGTGATCGTCAAGCGTCAAAGTATAAATCGCGCTTAACACTTTCTGAGATACGGCCGACAGCCATTCTTAGTGGGGCACCCGGTATGTTTTCAGCTACCTATAGTTTTTAAGTATTATTATACACTTAAAACTAGGCAAATTGTAAGTCAAAGTCAAGGTCTCAACATAAAATGGGTATCTTCGAGAATATGGACAGTTTCTTTGAATAGTATACAGGGCGGCAACTACTTATTTAATTGTCCATTATTGGTATCTTGTAAACGGTAACTTTTACGAAGTTGATTAAGTGAAATGTACTATTTTGAAAGCTTTTTTAAGATCCACTAACTGCGTTGCATAATTGTTTTTGATTCCTGAGATATAAGGTAATTTATTAAAAAGGTGTCAAATGAATCCTTTAGTAACTCGAAAGGTTTCAATTCTGAAAAAACGTACTTGAAATTAAAACTATGTAGTTTTTTCTTCTCTACAGAATGGGATTATCACTTTTTCTTTAAATCACTTCTCATAACAGAGTTATCATCGTTAACTTAATTTTTTTAAATACGGACCTGGATTTTTCAATTTTTTTTAAAGCACAATTTATTCTAAATACAACGATGTATCGCTCAACCCTATTTACTTACGTTTCGGCACAAATTATACATATTCAGAAAAATGTTGAAAATATTCTCAGTGCCTACGTCTATGGTTTTCTTAAATGTTATTTTCACTTGATTCAGTTGAAACTGATATTCCATACGGGTTCTAGACTATACTTTCTCAAACACTATTTTAGAAAAAGGAGAAAGAGATTATTAAAAAAAAAAAAAAAGAAACGTAAGGCAATAGGGTTGAGCGATACATCATTGTATTTGGGGTTAAATGTGCTTTGAAAAATAAGATTACAAAATCTAGGTCCGTACTTAAAAAAAATGAGATGGGCCATGATAACTCAGTTATAACAAATGATAAAAAAAGTGATAATGTTCTGTAGAGAAGGAAAAACTACAAAGTTTTTATTTCAACAATGCTTTTCTAAAATTGAAACCTTTCGAGTTTAAAGAAAGTCATTATAGACTTTTTAACAAATCGCCCTGTATCTCAGGAATCAAAGACAATTAGGCAACGCAGTTGGTGGATCTTAAAAAGAACTTTAAAAATGGTACATTTTCTCTAATTTCGTCAACTTCGTAGAAATTACCGTTCACAAAATACCAATAGTGGACAATTAAATAGTCACTTTGTATATGTACCTATATTGAAGTTATACATACGTTCTGCTTTTTCTTTGCAGCATTTTGTCCTTGACTTTGGTTTAATGAAAAAAGTTATAACACTTATGAAATAATTTATTTTATTTTACCTGCTTTTTTCGGCCGAAAATCCTTATAAGATAAAACGAACGCCTCCGGACGAATTTACATGTACACTGTAAGTATAGTATTTTTCACGTTCTAAGAAAGTGACTAGCCTCCAGTTAATGACATGAGATGAACAATACACAATAAAAACATTAAATAACCATTAGATTCTACCCTTATACCTAACCCTAACAGGGTCGGATTATGTATGGTCCCGACGCCTTTGTCTGTGTCAGTTTATCTTGAGCCTTAAAACAGTGTGTATTATAAAGTTCGATAGTGTCTTTTAAAATGTCTACCAAAAAGCGCAAATGTTTGCCCGTTGAGGCAAAGATAATAGTTAAAAGTGTTTACTTAAAGTTAGTAGAGCGCGGCCACATAAAATACTTTTCATTGAAAGATACTTCTGCTTTAACGAGCGTCCCTGAAAGTACAGTTTGGAAAATTGTGAATAATTCGATAGCTCCTAAAAAAACACGAAAAGACAATGGTGTACCAAAGTGCATTGATATCTTTCAAGAATACTTAATTCGCCGCACTAATTATGGAATGTATGCAGAACAAAAAGTGCCCACGTTATTGTCACTTTCAAGGAGACTGTCGCAGGAAACTGATGGTGAGATTAATAATTGTTCCACTACAACTTTGTGGCGTACTCTACGTCGTTTTGGGTTTTTATTAAAAATAATAGACATAAGGCAAGTTGTAATGGAGTCACAGCGCTTGCAGAAACACAGAATAGAATATCTCGAAAAAATAAATACAGCTAGATCGGAAAACCGAAGGGTAATCTATCTAGATGAGACTTGGTACGACACCCATGATACATACACCCAGTAAAGGATGGGTTGATGGTTCCAAAAAATGTTACACGAAAGCTCCGTCTAATAAAGGTAAAAGAATAACTATTTTACATGCGGGGGCAGAAGAAGGATGGATACGAGAATGTCTGTTTTTAGCAGCCAAGAATATTTCGGATTCCAGCTTGGATTATCACTGCGATACAACCGCGGAAGTTTTCGATGATTGGTTTTAAAATAAATTAATGCCGAATGTACCACCGAATAGCTGCATTGTGATGGATAATGCATCCTACCATAGTCGCCAATAGAATAAGATACCCGGTTCCACTAATATAAAAAGAGAAATACAAGACTTTTTGTGCGAACGTGACATATATTTCCACGAAAGTTATAATGTTAAATAATTGTTAGAAGTTCTAAAAAGTTATAATTTTTCAAAGGAATAAGTTTGTGACAAAATTGCAAAGGAAGCAGGTCACGAAGTAATTCGGCTTCCACCATATTATTGTATTTTTAATCCGATCGAGTCGATATGGCGTAAATTAAAGTCTAATATACGTGCTAACAATAAAACACCAACTTTAAACAGTAGGTAGTGTGATCGAGTTGATAAAGACGGAAGTTAAAAATGTAACCGCTGAAAACTGGAGAAACTGTATTCAACACGTGAAAAAAATTGAGAACTCATATAGATGTATGTACACAGATATAAATAGTTTGGAATCCGTAAAAAAACTTATTATTGATTTGCAAGATAGTAGCGATAGCGAAATTGAACTAGATAATATCTAATAATAAATAAAATGTAATATATATTATGTACTTATGTATTAATATATTAATGTAAACCAAATATAGCCTGTATCAAATTCAAATAAATTTTATAAGATTCAAATTTCTCTTTGAACTATAAGGGAAATTCCAGGTATTATAATATAATAGTGCGGCCCTGCACAATGCCCCCCCCAATAAACAGCCATAAATTTACGACTTTTGGGTCTTATCGAAATTTATTTACGTTTCGGTAGTAAAGTCACTTTCTTAGAGCGTGAAAAATACTTATACCTGTCCTGATTTCGGCTGAAACTACATCCGCCCTTTAAAAACTACCTTGCATGCGAAAATGAATAAATAATTAATAGTATTTACGCAAATTTTAATATTTTTTACAATTTCATTTATTAAAAATGTCAATTACTGAATTCCTGCTACAATATGTTCCTCGTGAAAAAATTGAAATTTATTTCTTTCATCAGTTTTTGACATTCGTCTTTTTTACACTAGCTAAATTCATTAATTTTGGCATGCAAGATAATCTTTTTATTGATTTATCTCAAAAACGACGCCCTAAATCCTATCTGAAGAAGACTCCTTTTTTTTTGAAAAACACGTTTAGTTTTCTAATTTGACATAAAACAGTATAAAAATCAATATAAGAAAAAGTTTGGTATATTTCAACTCCGCCCTCCCTTATTTCTGGCGCTGTTTTTAAATCGTCATCATTTTAACGACCATAGTTTGATTCCGTCTATAAAGTTTACCCGAATACCTAAATTTCAAGTTTGTATCTTTATTTGTTTTGGCAATATTAAGCAAAAGACATCTTCATAGTCTACTCTTTGCGAGTCTATAGCTCGATTATGGGGGAATATAGGACAAAATGTTACATGACCTTCGGACCCTATCTTGACCCGATTTCTAGTTATTGCTCATACCTTTTAGGATACCCTGTATAAGAGCAGGGTAAACAAGAAAGGTCTGCCCATCTTTTCAACTGCTTTTTTGGAAAAAAAATTTTTTTGAAATTCTGTTTAAGTATGTTTATAAATGGTACCTACTAAAACAATAATATAGATAGCCAATAAATTGGCCTTAACAAATATGATTTAAGCTTTTAAATCCGTTTTAATTTTTTAAAGTTACAAGCTATTAAATATCTAAGCTTTCCTTGGTTCTAATTGTTTCTAACAATAACTTAAAATTGAAGCATAATAATAATGAAAGAACGAAAATTTAAAAAAAATATTTTATGTATATTCTATTGTATATATATTGTTACTTACTTGAACTGTCGCTTTGGTTGCCATTGCTAGAGAAGAAAATATTTTTTCCTTTATTGTAAATATTGATCCAATCCCTAAAATAGCTGTCACTATAACTCTAATCAGGATACCCGCTAGCAATATTCCAATACCTAAAAAATAATATCGCTAAAATAACAAACCCGGCATTTCGTAATTAAACATTTTTTATATTAGTGAGAAATTTGTATTAATTAATAAAAATGATAAGAAACATCATATTTTGCGAAAGCGGGATGTTTCGATTTTTGCAGTGTAGCTAGTTTTTTACCTATTAGGATAACATCTTTATCCAGTTGATTTAATTTTATTTGAGCTCCAGTTATAGCAAAAAGGACAGGCTCAAAGATCATCCAGAATATTCTAAAGCTTTCCGATACTGAATTCTCTCCTAGTTTCCATCCTCGTTCTGTCCATGATAGAATGGCCACATAAGGTGCTACTACACAAGCTAAAGGTCCAGCACCAGGAAATCCGACTGCGTCACTACCGAATACGGATAAAATACCGCCAGCAAGAATCAAAAATACTCTTAGGGGGGCCTAAAATATTGAAATAGTTTAAAAAACATCACTTTTAATAAATTGAAAAAGATCCTAGTATTCTCAGCAAGTTCATTCCAGACGTCTGTCTTTTTAGTTTTGGAGAAGTGGAAGGAATGCCTTGCATTCCACCAAACAGGAGATTGTTCATAAATATCTAATAATTGTAAGCAGTCTTCATTACATCACTCTATTTTGCTAATAAAATATAATGATTTTAACATTTTAACTGCAATACAACTAAAGAAAGGGTCGATCCCACTGTGTGGACAATAAATACATAAATTATAAAGATAAAGTAAAGGGTCGGGCTAAGGAAATTAAGTAATTATACTCGTATGTTATGTTAATATTAGTTTATTGAAAAGAAAAAAAACTAAATATTATAAATCTCTAAATACTACTTATATTTATTTACATGTATAATGTTATTCTATATCTAGTTCTGTCTCGCTGTCGCTATCCTCATTTAAATTAAACATAATCGGTTTAGTTGTATAATGCAGGCAGGGGGAATATCATTAAAACATTTTTTTAAAAGAAACTTATAACAAAACATAATATCTAATAAAACTTAGCTGAAAAGTGCAACAAGTAGGTAATAATTAATTTTAATTATTAAATACAATTATTTTTTATTTTAAAAAAATACATCATAATATTCAAACATAACGTACCATTTAAATTCGGCATTATATGGGTGGCTATGAAATTGATTGACGTTCGCAATTGTTTAAATATGTAGTTTCTTTAGATTTGTCACTTAGTTACAGAGACTTGTTAGCTTTAAATTTGGTAATTATTATTATGTTTTTTTTTAAATTTTAAACTGTTGCATTGTGAAGTAAAATTTAAAATAATGGAACATTATTCTAACTAAGAAAAATTTGACATGATTTGCTGTTACATCGAGAGTCATAAGAATTGTGCGTAAGCAGAGATGCAATATTTTCAAAAATATCCCGAACGGCGTCAACCAAATCAATCAATTTTTAAGAGGCCAGTTACAAATTTAAAAGAGAATGGCGCGTTTGAAAAACCTGTGTTACATCGCAAAAAAAATTATGACCCTGAACAGGTAATGACAGTTTTACTTGCTGTAGCAGAAGATGATACTGTAGGACTTCGTGCTATTGAAAAGGAACATTCTGTTCCTAAATCAGTATCGCAAAGAATTCTCCATAGGGAAGAGTACCGTCCTGATAAATTCCGCATCTGTCATTCTTTGCTTCCTGGGGATTACGAGCGCAGAATGACTTTTTGCGAGTGGTTTACTAGACAATGCGATGAAAATCATCATTTTCCATATAATGTTCTCTGGACTGACGTAAGTAATTTTTCTAACAATGGCATCTTCAATAGAAAAAATCGTCACTATTGGTCAACACTAAATGAAAATCGAGTATATACATCTAGATATCAACATCCTTTTGGATTTAACGTGTGGTGCGGTATTTTGGGAACCCGGATCATTGGACCTATAATTTATGAAGGAACACTAAGTTCAGAAAGATACGAAGAAATTTTAAGAAACGACATTGAAAATATTCTTGACGACCTTCCTCTAGCAGTAACCAATAATTTGTGGTTTCACCAAGATGGGGCTCCTCCTCATAATTCCAGAAATAATATGGAATATCTGAGAGACCGTTTCCAAAATAATTTAATAGCCACTCGTGGTCCCATAAACTGGCCCCCGCGATCCCCAGACCTTACGCCAATAGACTTTTTTTCTTGGGGATTCCTTGATAATGATGTTTACTGGAAGACTTTTCAAAATAATGATGAGTTGAAGGGTGTAGTTCGAGCTGCAATAAATAAAATAACTCCAGAAATGGTAAATAACGTTATGGAAGAAATTGTTTACCGATGTTATTTATGCTTGAAGAATGAGGGGGGAATTTTTGAAAATAAAAAAAATTAATTATAAAAATAATTGTATTTAATAATTAAAATCAATTATTACTTGTTGTACTGTTCAGATAAGTTTCATTAGATAATATTAGGTTTCTTTTAATTTTGTCCCATAATCTTAAGATTTACGCATTTGAACACAAATTTAATAATATTTTAAATAATTTCAAATAAAAAAATGTTTTAAAATCCTACTAGTGTTTAAATACAACAATAAAAACATACATATTTTCGATAATGTGTCTATTTTCATTGATGATGTGTTTTTCTATATCTAAACGTCTAATAACTAATAAGTGTGATACTCCGTTGGATTTAGAATAAAACGTAGAATCTATTAAGCATAAAATAAAATTTTCCGACTATTTAAAATAACAAAGTTGATGATGGTTGTGACTAAACGAAACGTCGGATCAAAAATGTAATTAAACCATCTTGTAGGGGAGAAAAAGTGGCAATCAGAATGTAAAATTTATTTTGACATGTCTTTTCAAATAGAATCATAAATCAATTAAAACGAAATCGCGAAAATTCGGTTTTATCCAAATATCTTCGGAAGCATTCGGAATTTTTTAAATTTGAAAACATGACGTTACAGGATTCAATTATGCGCAACTTTTCTCTAATTTAACCATCTCTGTATCTCCTATGGTTTACCAGATCCCTGTAGAGTGCATTCTTATCTGGGACACCCTGTATAGGTGAATAGTGTTGTTTTGGGGTCATACTATTGATTTTTGTAAATTCATTTTCCTGGGCGTTATGCCCAATCATTTTTTTTAAATAAATGTACTAAGTGTGTTTTTACAATGTCTTGTTTAATTTGAGACGTTCCATAGCACCCCTTACTTTTTTTCTTTTTTTTTACATTCGTTGCTAAGTTCAGCTGAGAGTGAGGCCCAGCTCCATCTAGGAGGTTTCCGTTGTGGCCCGGCTGCAAAACGGTGGGGCCTTTTTTTGAACTCCTCCTACTCTCTGGCAATTTGAGCTATGGCATTTGCTCGCACTCTCTAAGCCTCTCACCCTCAGCTTGGCTTCCTGGACTAAAATTTGATTCTTTTTTAATACAAGTTAGTTTAAATCTTTGGCGAAATAAAAGGCGTAGCAATTTTCTGATCTGACAATTGATTTTACTAGGTGCCACATGTGCTCTATGACATTAAAATACAATAATAAGATGGGCGACGTAGCACAGTATGTCCCATTTTCTCCACCAATGCGTCACAAACACACTTTTTATTATACAGAATGCCATGCAGTTTTGAACCTCCAATTTTGCATTATTTGAACATGGAGCCTTATATAATTGGCGACTGTGATAGCTCTCATTGTCCATTACTATCATGCTATTCTGAGGAAGGGTTGAATTTCATTTTTACGTTTATTACAAATATTGAATAAACTATTTAATAGCTTACACTAAAGGTTTCCGATGCCAAGAGTACGATTTTGTTTTTTTTGTTTTTATTTTTGAGTTACCGCGCATGTAAAGAAACTCCACAAGCTGTACCAAACGGGTACAGAGAGAACGATACGTACCTTCGTATACTCCGCACGCGTGTGTATTTTGTCTACAAAAACTACCAATTTGCAGCAATATAGGTGTATGAGAATAGGGGCCCCTAGAGAAGCCATTTTTCCAGTATAAGGTGAGTGGAGTTTCCGGTCCTTTTTTAATTGAACTAAGTTTTAATTTTACTAAGAAATAATTATTCAAACCGTATAATATACAGTCCACTTCTAAGGTCTTCAACCAGCCAGTCCGCAACATTTTTGGTCTCTTCGGCACGGATTCATTTATTTTTTATCTTAATTGTTTGAATATCATAGTAAAGATTAAAATTCTATGTTAAATTTTATTATATTGCTGAAAATTTCGCCATTTTGGATTAATCGCCGTTATAAAAAACGACCTGCTCGTTTTTAAATGTGCTATCATTGTTAAGTCCGCGCAAGGCAATTTACACATCGCAACCCGCAACTCTTTCGACGCTCTCTCTTTCTACTTGTATTAATCACAGTCTGTCGTTCTTCTGTACATTGATTCCCTGCACTATACAGGGCCGCATTTAATATTCTCTTTCATTTCTTTAAGTTAGTTAACTTTCTTCTCCAGATTGTCAAGAATGTCCGCTGAAAAACTAAAAAAGACAAAGGTTTTCCGTCAAATTGAAATTAACCGCATAAAAGAACTTTATTCGTTGGCCGATAAGGCAGTAATTGATAATTCCTGTCATCCCGAGTTTAAACAGAGATGTCGACACCTATCAATTATTTTTGACGAATTCAATAAACACCAAATTGCAATTTTAAATTTAATTACTACTCAAGACGATCAAATTCCGATTGAGGATCAAGTTCGCACTGATTTTGAAAAGGCCTATTATTTCATAAGAACCGTTTCTGAACACATTTTTGAAAAGGAATCACCGACAGCGACTAATGGCCCTAATGTTAACGTGTCACCGAAGGTTAAGTTACCTGAAATTAAAATCAATAAATTTAACGGAGATATAAAGCAGTTTAAAGCATTTATTGACATATATGATGCCTTAATTCATAATAATTCCTCTTTAAGTAATATTGAAAAATTTACACATTTACATTCCTATCTAGAAGGTGCACCCAAAGCCTTGATTCAATGTACACCTTTAACCGCCACTAATTATCCGGTAGCATACAACTCTTTAATTGAAAGGTATACTAATGACCGCATCCTTGCAACTGCACATTGGAATGAAATAGAGAATGCCCCGCGAATTAATTCGGAAAACCCGCAACATCTTCGACGATTAGTCGATGTTTTTACTGAAAATGTAGCCGCTTTAACAAACCTAAAATATCCTACTGCTCACTGGGATTTTATATTGGTCAATATGTTATTAAAACGTCTTGACTCTGTTACATTGTCTCGCTTTGAAATGAATCATGGCTCCTCCGCTTTGCCAACATTTAAAAATGTTATTGATTTCTTAAACAAACAATGTATAGCTTACGATAGTATTGCCTTTTCTACCAATAATTCTAATAGGGATTTTAGAAAACCCGCTCAACATCGTCATCAGACATCTGCACTGTTGTCAAGTACCGCCGAATCCTTGCGAAAATGTCCTTTTTGCGCCTTAAATCACAATATTTATCTATGTGCTAATTTCCTCGCCAAAACTCCGCAAGAACGTTTTTCGTTAATTAAACAAAACAAATGGTGTTTCAACTGTTTAAGCACGACTCATATTTCTGGAAAATGTAATTCCACCTATTCATGCCGCTTTTGTAAGGCCCGCCATCATTCTCTTTTACATTTAAATGAACAAAATAATCAATCAAATCCGCGCCCGCAAGGTTCAACACCTCACACATCCCATGGCTCTCAACAGTTTCGACAAAATTCTAATTGTGGTAATCAAAGATCACAAGTTGTTTTATCTACCCCGCGACAGAATACTTTATCTGAAAATATTCTCGAATCCGTCTCTGGTCAAAATCCACCGGTCGATTCTTTAGCGACTTTTTCAAATTCGCAAAAAATAAACAATAATACTTTTCATAAAAATCCAGTCTTACTTGGTACATTGCAGATTGATGTTTTGGATTGTCGCGGAATTTATCAAAAGGTTCGGGCAATCATAGATTGTGGCTCGCAAGCAAATTTTATATCAAAAAAGTGCGTCAATCGACTAGGTTTGTCGTCACACAAATTATCGTTATCGGTGTGTGGACTATCGGATCTGTCTAAAGATGTGAATTCAGGTGGTGTTAATTGTTTTATAAAACCTATCGACGGATCCTGTCAAATACACATCGAGGCCGTCATTTTGGATAAAGTTTGTAATGATCAGCCTTCCATCTGCAATTTACCTAAAAATTTTCCTCATACTATTAATTTAAGATTAGCTGATAAATATTTTTATGAGACTGGTCCTGTGGATATTTTATTAAATGCTCATGTTTTTTCGCAAGCCCTAATTGAAGGCTGTATTAAAGGCGATGAAAATACGCCAACAGCAATTAACACTATTTTTGGGTGGATTTTGATGGGACAAATTAGTAGCAATGTAAGTACAAATCAGAACATAAATTCTCTATTTATCTCCGTTGGTTCTACGCTAGATAAAACAGTCAAACGCTTTTGGGAACTTGAGGAAGTACCACATATAGGAACTATCTCTCCCGAGGAGAAACAATGTGAACAAATTTTTAAGGATAATTATTCTCGTTTACAAACCGGCAGATATTCCGTGTCCTTGCCTTTTCGCAATAATATTGAGCCTAATTTTTTTGGAAGCCGTTCGATTGCTTATCGCCGTTTTTTGTCACTCGAGCGTAGACTTAATCATGACTCAAAACTGCACAAAATGTACTGTGAGTTTATGGATGATTATATAATTGCTGGACATATGGAAAAATTAAATCAAAGTAATTTTGATGAATACGATGACTCGTATTATATACCACACCATTCTGTTCTTAAACTAGATAGTATCTCGACTAAATTACGTGTAGTTTTCGACGCCTCCGCAAAAGATATGAAAAATCAATCATTAAACGATTTTTTATTGATCGGGCCTAAACTACAAAATGACTTGTTAAGTATTTTACTGCATTTTAGGCTTCATAAATTTGTTTTTACTGCAGATATACGCCAAATGTATAGGCAAATTTTAATTAATCAGTCACATCGCCGCTTTCAGAAAATTTTGTTTCGATTTTCTCCAGAGGATGACATTCAGGAATATCAATTGAATACCGTTACTTATGGTGTGTCATCTGCCCCATACTTAGCAATACGTACCCTGATGCAACTTGCTGATGACGAAACCTTAAATTTTCCGGTCGCTTCTAAAACTTTAATTTCCGACACTTACGTTGATGATATCGTCACCGGAGCAGACACGTTGGAAAAATGCTTTAGTCTTCAAACGGAACTTATTTCTCTTTTGGAAAAGGGTGGTTTTCATCTCCGAAAATGGTGTAGTAATAGTCCTGAATTATTATCGCATTTACCATCTGATCATCTTTATAACGAATCAATATTTTTTGATAATAAAGAAGATGATCAGAGTATTAAAATTTTGGGTTTAAAATGGAATCCTATTTCCGACCACTTTACGTATTCTGTCGCACCGCTTGATCGTGAGTGCACTAAAAGAAATATGTTATCAGATTTAGCCCGCATTTATGATCCCGCAGGGTATTTAACCCCCTTAAGTTTTGTATGCAAACAAAAAATACAGAGTATGTGGAGCTTAGGCTTAGATTGGGATACAGTTCCGCCAGAAAGTATTGTTAGTTCGTGGAAAGCTATTAAAGAACAATTACCTGAACTTAAAGATTTAAATATTCCGAGATATTTAGACGGTAATTTACATAATTTTTGTGAATTACATGGATTTTGTGATACCAGCGAAGCTGGATTCTGCGCAGTTGTCTACTTTAGAATAAAAAATAGTGAAAATGATTTTACCTGCTATTTAATTTCTGCAAAGTCTAAAGTCGCACCGCTAAAACGCATTTCAATCCCGCGCCTTGAATTATGCGCTGCCGTATTGTTGGCCAAGTTAATGTCATTTATTTTGCATACTTACAAAGATAAAATATCATTTTCCAATATGGTTGCCTGGTCTGATTCAACGGTCGTTTTATCATGGATTAGATCTTCACCGCATAAATGGGCCACATTCGTCAGTAATCGAGTAACATTGATTCAAGATAAATTACCTCAGTCTTGTTGGCAATACGTCAATACTAAAGACAATCCCGCTGATCATGGTAGTAGAGGCTTGCTACCTCGTGAGTTGCTTCACTGCGCTAAATGGTGGGTGGGTCCTAAATGGCCTAGTTTACCCCAGTCATTTTGGCCCAAAAGAAGATTTATTGTTAAAGAAACTCATGAAGAATTAAAAAATACCGCTTTATTATCGAACGTTACTCACGACAATTTAGATTCTCTTCTTGTTAAATTTTCTTCCCTCTCAAAAGTTCTAAATATTATTGCTTATGTCCTACGTTTTATTAAGGCAGTGAAAACTAAATCTAAATTGACTAATTCCATTTCGGATGTAGAGTCAAAATCCGCTTTAAATGTTTTTATAAAACGTACACAAATGTTACATTTTTCACAAGATATCGAACTTTTGTCTCAAGGAAAGTTAACCACAAATTCAACTAAAAAACTTAATCCTTTCTTAGATAGTGAAGGGATTTTAAGGGTAGGGGGTAGAATCCGCCATGCCGACACCCCCTATGATTTAAAACACCCTATTTTATTGCCGCGAACATGTCGATTAACAGAATTAATTATTCAAGATGCGCATACAAAATTTTTACATCCCGGAAGTCAACAATTGCAATTTATTTTATCCCAGAACTTTTGGATTTTATCAGCTCGTAGAGCAATTCGTAAAATAACTTCTAAATGCATAAAATGTTGGCGTTTGAACCCTAAGCCATTTCAACCGCCTATGGGCGATTTACCTGTTAATCGAATTTCAAAATTAAAACCATTCTCGCATGTAGGTACCGACTACTGCGGTCCATTTAATATTACAATGAGTAGATTTAGGGGAGCCAAGACAAGAAAATCATGGGTTTGTTTATTTGTTTGTTTTGCCACCAAGGCAATACATATAGAATTGGCTTCGGATCTGACATCTGAGTGTTTTCTTGCTGCTTTTCGACGCTTTATTGCTCGTAGAGGTCGATGTTCAGCAGTTTATAGTGATTGTGGAACTAACTACGTTGGAGCGAATAAATATTTACAAAATATTATGGAGGCGGCTGTGGAGTCCGAAAAAATTGCGTGGCACTTTAATCCGCCAGCTTCACCGCATTTTTCTGGTCTTATGGAAGCTGGAGTCAAAAGTTTAAAAACTCATTTATATCGCGTCATCGGGTTACAAATATTATCTTACGAAGAATTTTTAACTGTTCTGACCCAAATAGAAGCTATTTTAAATTCTCGGCCATTATGCCCTCTCAGTAATGATCCGAATGACTTGTCAGTCTTGACGCCAGGACATTTTTTGACTCTTGAACCGCAAGCTGTTCTACCAGATCCCGATTTCCAAAATATAAATCTTAATAGATTAAGTCGTTGGCAACTTCTTTAGCGATTACACGCTGAATTTTGGTCGCGTTGGAGCAATGAATATCTCCATACTCTTCTTCAAAGAAGCAAATGGAATCATAATGATTCACCCACAACCCCTGGCATATTGTGTCTAATAAAACACGAGAATGTTCCCCCACTAAATTGGCAAATGGCCAGAATTATAAAATTGCATCCAGGTGCCGATGGAGTTGCGAGAGTTGCGACCGTGCAAACACAACAAGGGCCTTTAAAACGGCCTTTGGTCAAGTTATGTCCGTTACCAATCCAGTAACGTTTATATTATATTATATATTATTAAATTTATGTAGGATTTGTTACTTTATTTTTTTATTGTTTTAAATGCTAGCACATTTAAGGTGGGTGGGAATGTTTTGAATTTCATTTTTACGTTTATTACAAATATTGAATAAACTATTTAATAGCTTACACTAAAGGTTTCCGATGCCAAGAGTACGATTTTGTTTTTTTTGTTTTTATTTTTGAGTTACCGCGCATGTAAAGAAACTCCACAAGCTGTACCAAACGGGTACAGAGAGAACGATACGTACCTTCGTATACTCCGCACGCGTGTGTATTTTGTCTACAAAAACTACCAATTTGCAGCAATATAGGTGTATGAGAATAGGGGCCCCTAGAGAAGCCATCTTTCCAGTATAAGGTGAGTGGAGTTTCCGGTCCTTTTTTAATTGAACTAAGTTTTAATTTTACTAAGAAATAATTATTCAAACCGTATAATATACAGTCCACTTCTAAGGTCTTCAACCAGCCAGTCCGCAACAGGTTGGTAAAAGACAATTTTTGAGCAATTCTTCAAAGAGCTCTGCCGTTGTATCTTCATTGTAGTCTACGCAGGAGTTTCTAATATTTCTTGCAGAAAACCACACGTCATTTGGGACCCAAGCGTTTTCTGACCCGGCATGTAAAATGATAATTCTTTTTCCTACGTTTGACGGAGCTCTTGTTTTACACCTGCTGGAAGAATCGAACCATCCTTTGGATGGTGTATCATGCGTGTCAAACCATGTCTCATCGAGGTAAATTATTGGACGATCTGATGCCCATTTTAAATAAAACTTTCCAAAGGCTAGTGATGCTACAGCTTATTTAGGTTCGCCATAAGTGAGCCGTTGCTTCAGAGGTTCAAATGTAGGTACGCGTTGCTCTTCGTACATGGTGTATACTTTCCGCTTCATTAGGTCCTTGTCGGCTTCATCGAAACATTTATTGGAACCGGCATCTTTACGCTTTTTTCTTGACTTGATGGGATATGACACGATTCTTTTCACTGTAGTCTAGGGTATCTAGTTTCACTAGCAGCAGCACCAGCGTTGAGTCCCCTGTTAAGTACTATAAACAGTTTTTACAATGTTCCTAGCATCGAGAGATAAATTCTCTTTCTTTATCGGAACATTTAAAGAAGCCCTGTCAATATTTTTCCACGGACACCACATAATGCTGTTTTATACGTATAATACAATATTTCGTAAAATAATAATATTGCAATACAATTGAACACTTCCCGTGAAAAATAAAGACTGATATTCAATCTCTTAAAATACCTTGTAACGTGTATTTTTGTTATCTGTGTATATATGAATTGTTATTTAATAAAAAGAAATGATTTTAATTTTAAACGAAAGGGATGTTAATTAGGAAAGATACATTTTTTAATTAATTACTTGAGTTTTTATGAATGTTGTCTTCAGGGCTGCGGCCGACTCGTGACTAGCTCAGATGGCCGGCGAGTGATGTGGGTAAAACTAAAGGGGGTGCGCCACCTGTCTTGGGGCCTTTGAGTCGAGACAACAACACTGATTAACTAAATAAAACAGGAAACGTCACGAATATCAAGAAAACACCAGACTAAACTCTAAAATCTATTTAGAAATAATATTTATATACAATTTATTCTGACAATCCCGAATAAATCATGGAATTGACCATAAATGAAATGAATAGAAAGGCTTCAGCGGAATTGACCATAAATGAAATGAATAGAAAGGCTCCAGCATGAACCGAATATGCGGGGTAATACTAAGTATCAATTAAAAGGGAACTATTTAATTATTATTACTCCTTACATAACTTATAAGTCGAACCGAAGAAAACGATTAAGAATAGTGAAATGAAATATATGGTACTGCTCTCCCCCCTTGGGCCGGTCCTGTATAACGTTTTCACTTCAGATATCCCTCACCACAGGGAAACAAAATTGTTCTTATTCGCTGACGACACGGCGATCACTGCCACCACTAGAAGCCCAGCTGTTGCCATAGCTAGGCTTCAAAAACACGTTAATATTATTGAGGAATGGAAGGACTCTTGGAAAATTCGCCCAAACAACAGTAAAACCCAGGCGGTCTTCTTCTCAAAAGCAAGAATCAGATTACCTAACACACAAATAAAAGTAAAAGGAAGTAACATTCCTTGGCGCAACAAAGCCAAATATCTGGGGCTTGAATTTGACAAGAGGCTGACCTGGCACAATAACGCTGACGAAAGAATCAGAAAAGCAAACGCCCAGCTGGTGGCCATTTATCCGCTATTATGCAAAAATAGCAGAATAAATTTAAAAACAAAAACAAACATTTATAAAATCATGGTCCGCCCTGTGTTAACTCATGGAATCCCGGCATGGTGCACAGTGGCAGCAAGCAGACACCAAAAAATGCTCATCATGAATTTGGAATTGGAAATCATGGAATTGACCATAAACGAAATGAATAGAAAGGCTCCAGCGAAATTGACCATAAATGAAATGAATAGAAAGGCTCCAGCATGAACCGAATATGCGGGGTAATACTAAGTATCAATTAAAAGGGGACTATTTAATTATTATTACTCCTTACATAACTTATAAGTCGAACCAAAGAAAACGATTAAGAATACTGAAATGAAATATATGGTACTGCTCTCTCCCCTTGGGCCGGTCCTGTATAACGTTTTCACTTCAGATATCCCTCACCACAGGGAAACAAAATTGTTCTCATTCGCTGACGACACGGCGATCACTGCCACCACTAGAAGCCCAGCTGTTGCCACAGCTAGGCTTCAAAAACACGTTAATATTATTGAGGAATGGAAGGACTCTTGGAAAATTCGCCCAAACAACAGTAAAACCCAGGCGGTCTTCTTCTCAAAAGCAAGAACCAGATTACCTAACACACAAATAAAAGTAAAAGGAAGTAACATTCCTTGGCGCAACAAAGCCAAATATCTGGGGCTTGAATTTGACAAGAGACTGACCTGGCACAATAACGCTGACGAAAGAATCAGAAAAGCAAACGCCCAGCTGGTGGCCATTTATCCGCTCTTATGCAAAAATAGCAGAATATATTTAAAAATAAAAACAAACATTTATAAAATCATGGTCCGCCCTGTGTTAACCCATGGAATCCCGGCATGGTGCACAGTGGCAGCAAGCAGACACCAAAAAATGCAAATTCTACAAAACAAGGCACTAAGGACAATAACTAACGCTCCCCCGAGACTCGCTCCCTCCATAAAGAATGAGGCGCAAAAACTATTGCTCTAAAAATTAAAATCACGTTGACATAGTCAACAACCAAAAACATGGAAAATACCATAGCTAACGCAAAACAACAAAAAAATGCGAGTCAAAGGCCTAGCCTAACTCAATGTTCTGATAGATTATATATATATGGTACTGCTCCAAACAGCTGACTTTTAAAATTTGAAAGTTACAGAATTTAAGGTTATACTAAAATGAAAAGTGAAAATGTGATTTTAAATTAAGCTGGTATATGTAAAATAGTGAATTTAGAAAGATAATGACATTATTGTGATAACTGCGGGTTAAAGGTGGAGTTCCAGAGTGGATTTCCACGACCTAAGCACGTTTTGGATGTGCTTCACTAGTAGTTAGACAGCACAGACAAATAGAAAAACCTGATGTAAGGCTCGCCAAACTCCATTCCACTGGCACTGCTACTGGAGAGACTGGCTCGAGCTAGCCTCTAGGTATCGCCAGGCCTTCAAGGACTCCTCGATAGATGAAAGATCGCTAAACTTGGGTAGTCAGCAAAGTGACCGCAGGCACCAGCGTAGCAGAGTCGAAAGTAGGATAATGCAGTCCAAAGCGACATGGACGTACCTATGCCAAACGCAGGCAGGACAGCAAGACAAGAATAGACAGACAAAAGGGTGTGAAGAAAACAAAAAGGTGATAAGAAAAAAAAGGCCTGAAACAAAAGCAAAACATGCACTTGCTGGCTACAATATGACGTGAATAGTAAGAAATAAATGATACTTGAGACCTATGCAACGTTATAAAAAGCAAAGCTGCTTATCTCTTGAAGAAGTTATGATCTAAAACTCACCTGAGGTGGTAGTTGGCCTTTCTCGTAGAAAATAATTTGAAATTTGAGAAGAAACCCGAAGCAACTAAAACAGCAAAATAGCTTTGGCGCTGAATATACTTGGCCACCGATAAAATGCGTGGGCCCCAAATTTCTCACTAAAATGGCGAAAATAGCGCCAATGGTCCAAATCGCACCATTGCAGTAACCAAAGTGATCTAAGAAAAAGGTTTTTCTCCTTCCAAAAAGGCGGGTAAGTTTGACAGTCAGGGTCTTAGGGAATTTTAGCTTTACTTGGCAGCTTTGACATATGACAATAATAACAACAACAAGCTAAGCATGATTAATTAATTATTTATAATTAGGAAAATATGAGGAGAATTGGCCTTCCACACAACGCCCCTGATTCAATAAGGACAAATTTAAGGGACTGAAGAAGTTTCTCTAGCCTTTAATATGTCATATCGTCAAAGTGTCTGTTACCGTTGGTTTTGTGTTTTTAGCCTTCAAGCATGGAACCAATGTCTTTAAAATGGATCGGCTTTAGTAAGAAGATCCATATGGACTAATAATAACTCAGAAACAGCCTGAAGAACCGGTAGGACTAAGAAAAATATATTTGTTAAAAAGAAAACTGAATTTGTTAACTGCAGATTTATTATTTGAGCAAGGAGGCTCTGAAGGAAGTATCTGTCTTGATTTTTATCATTAAAAGAATTAATTTTATGAAGAAGGGGGTGAGTTTAAAAACGGCAAATTTGACCAGTAACAACCTGCTATAGGGGGATTTCCCCTTCTTCATTTAAAATTATCTTATTTTAATTCAACCTTACTTATAAATCATTACAATTCGGCCCCGAAAATGAGTACTGGGAATTTAAGGATATGTACGATCGCAATTGGCACCCATTTTATTGCAGTCATTAAATCAGAAGCATTTTTCGTGAAAATAACTTTAAACGTTTTTTTAAACACCTACTCGCGCCAAACGTGTATTTAGACTAATAAAACCTAGTCCAAACTGAGCACACAGGCACGATAAACCGACAGCCGATGTATGCGTCCGCTGTGACCATAGAAAAAAGAAACAAAGTTTGTTTCTTTTTTCTATGGCTGTGACTCGAAAGACATTAAACATGCGTTGAGTCATCGCATGTTTTGCCAATACCTACTCTCGAACTGTATACAATAAAACGGTATTTACGTACCAAACTGCATAAAACGCGAAAAATTATATTATATTTTATTACAATATAATTAGCGCGCATTCCTAATTTTTCAACAAGGCAAAGACCAAATATATCGTGGGATGAGAAAATGGTATATCCCTGGATAAACTATTTGTATAAAATTATGGTAATCCATCAAAACTAGTTATCTCGGTTCATGAATACATTCACCAGGCGCCTACAAGTGCAGTACGAATCTGAATAAATTATGGCATTCTGATTGGCCAGCTTCAGCAATTCAGCAGTTCAACTTTCGACTGCGAATAATCATGTGACGGTGTAGCGACAACGAGGTGTACGAATTAACATAGCCGACGAGTTCGTACGTACGTTAAGAATACATATTATTTTTAGAAAATATAATGGTCATTATTTTAGGCAGCTCTGCAGTTTTTACTAAAACGGAAGCGGTAGTCTTATGTCAGCAGGATAAGTTAAAGTAAGATAATGATCGGTTTCAAGCCTGATGCAATGTTAGGGTGGTGTGGGTCGCATTTATATCGGGTCCTAGTCCGAAAAATAAATAAG
Organism: Polydrusus tereticollis; assembly: GCA_963920685.1. Taxonomy (NCBI): domain Eukaryota; kingdom Metazoa; phylum Arthropoda; class Insecta; order Coleoptera; family Curculionidae; genus Polydrusus; species Polydrusus tereticollis. The sequence goes on along the minus strand of OY987327.1, from coordinate 110,885,758 downwards.
ATATGTAAGGTTACTGCCGGTACTGTTATTCTTCGGGTTTATAAATTACTTTAAGGGAAGTGCTAAGTCAACTATTTCCCGAACTGTGCCAGGACTCGTGACTATCAGGGTTGAAGCAAGCACAACTGTTTTCTCGAACTGTGCCAGGACTCGTTGACTTCACGGGGGGCTAATAATAAGTGCAACTATTTCCCAAACTGTGCCAGGACTCGTTGACTTCACGGAGGGCTAATAATAAGTACTAATAATCACGAACTATACCAGGACTATTCTGTACGGAGAAATGGAAGAGGTTCGGTCCCTACAGTAACACTTATGGCGTTTTAACGGTCAATTAAATTTTACTACAACAGTTTAACTTTTTTTTTTAACGGCACACCCTAACTAAATAAGTTTTCTTACCCATGTGGTGGTTTTGAATGGACTCTCCTGTACTAATGAAACTGTGAAATAACTTGCGCCACCTCTGTCGCAGGGTACAAGTTTTAACTGTGACATTTAAAAGAAAACTGTTAAGATTTTATTTGAAGTTTGATATTGGAACTACACCTCCACGCCACTTGATGGACTATGGCGACTTTCGGCGGGAATTTCAAACGGTTTTATTTTTTAAAATATTTAAATGATTTATTATTTTCGTATTGTTATGACACGAACATTAATATTAACAACCTATTGTCAAGCATATAGTTGAATTCAATAATTATAAAATTATCATGACTTCAAATAATACATTATAACTATAACTTGTAACATTTATGTCATAATAATAAGGAAATATATATTATTTTGATATTTTTACAAAGAAACATTTTCTATTACAGTGTACGTCAACATGGATTTGACGGAATCTGAATACCACTTTTATTATAATCAGTACATCTCAAAGTCTAAAATGAAATAGGAGATTTAAGTTCAACAGCGTTTGATTTTCTGGACCAGATACTCGGGCATTGTTGGAATGTTGCCGGCAACAATTTAAGAAAGTATTGGTTCTTGCTGTGTGGCGGCGAATATCTTCTAGTCTATACACCACTTAGTCTATAGTGTCGCTATTATGAAGCCTTTTCGCTAAAAATCATTCAGCTATGCGTCATGGTGTTGGCATAGTCTCGAATACAATAACCAACACCTGCGTAGCAACTGAACCAACTAAAGCCACTCTAATGATATCTCCACTGCCAGTGGTAATTTCTTTCTCCATAGATTTACTATTTATAGAACAATCTCCAGCTGGTTTAGCGATAGTAACTGTATCTAACAAAAATCAACGGACATAATATATACCCAGTAAGCGATGCCAATGCACACCTATCATTTCTAGTTGTCACCATTCATGGTACAGATGATAATAAAGATTTGCTTTATATTCTAGAAGGTGGTGGTTATTATAACTTACTAGAAATGAATCATGGCTTTCTGGACAGTAACTACAAATTGTGCCCCATATTAGTCCAAATCCAGTTCCTCCCACAATGGAAACTGGTAGTTGTAGTATCAAATTAGTTACAGTACCAGTTGAGAAAATAAAACTCTGAATTATTCCAAAACAAACCACTGAAAATACGTCGGTTAGTGTGGTTATTGCCATGACCAGTGTTGGTATCCCCTTGGATACTCCATATCCTTTGGCTTTCAGCCTAAAATAAATATAATATTAGTATTATATTACTCACTTTTATATTTATTAGCTATAATTAATTATTAAATAATTAAACTGAGAGGGCTATGAAAACATCGTGTCCAGCAATGAAATGTTCAAAAAATAATAGAACAGTAAGCCGCAATTATAATAAGGGAGCTGGAATATGAGAACACACGAAAACTGGGCACCCTGTACTTCTTTGAAATTCTAAAATATCTGATATAGTACACTAATTAACACAAATTAGTTTATTTTTGAGATATTCACTTTCACTTTCACAAATTTACAAAAAATGTAGTGGCTCAAGTTTTTTAAATACCTGAAGTACCAATATTAAGTTTTTCAAATACTTTAATTTCTTTAAATTTTACTTGAAGTAACTCAAGTAAAGCCTGTCCAGAGATATAAGAAAGTTACACTTTGCTTTTGAATGGGATTATCCAAGGGTGGCCATAAACAAACAATGAATGAATGAATAAATGCAGGCAAGTTATGGTCCGTACTTAAAAATGTCTTAAAGTAAACTGCAAATCCGGAAGATGTAATTTCATTATTAAAGTTATAGTTTGGTTATTTTAAACCGATTTTTACCTTATTCAAAATGAGAGGGTTAATCCCATAAAACAAATTATGTTCCAAAGACTGTATATATAGCCTTTCTAGTTAGTTTTAAGCTTAGTAATTATTCTTACTTTGTGTGTAATACAGCGTTTGTTTAATCGTGTGTGAGTCATGGAAAATATGTGCAAGCTCAATGTATCTCAGGAGATAACCACGTCAAAAAGCAGAAAACACTTTTTTGTGGAAACTAAGGAACTAAGGAAGTTATAAACAATGTCATTTTAGCAAGGAAAAAAGAACCGATACTGGCATTTTTTCAAAGGTAGATGAAAGTGATCAAGATATAATACGGCGTTAAGTTTACAAGTTATACGAGGAACAAAGCGTGCCTACATTAGATAATTCAATTAAGAGGCTTGAAAAAGATGAAACCGGCGTTAAATGTAGCAGAACAACCTTTTGGAAGTGTATTCAACACATGAGTTTTAGATTTAAAAAAATTAACAAAACAGAAATTTTAATGGAATCCAGTAGAATTCGGGAATGGCGATCCGAATATCTACAAAAAATTAGGATTTACAGAGATCAGCATGAGCCGATTATTTACTTGGATGAAACCTGATTCAACACATATGGTACGAATTACGATTTTGCATGCTGGATCTAAAGACAGATGGATTCTAAATGGGCTTTCTCTGTCTGCAAAAAAACATTAAAGATTCTTCTCTGGATTACCATGAGGACACCACTGCTGATTTATTTAAAGATTGGTTTAAAAACAAACTAATTCCAAATATACCTCCTAATAGCGTTATTGTAATGGACAAAGCAAGCTACCATAGTAGGCAGTTGACCAAGACTGCCTCCTCAAATGACACAAAAGCAACAATCGAAAACTACATGTATGATAATGACATTTATTTTCAGGAAGATTACACCAAAAGGCAATTAATTGAGCTTTTACAAAAATTAAAACTACGAAAGGAATACTTCTGTGATAATTATGCAAAAAATCTAGGACATACAGTTTAAAGGCTTCCACCATACCATTGTATATTTAATTATATTGAACAATGAACATGTTTGGCACCAACTGAAATCTGCCATTCGTCGTAACAATATTTGCCCTACTATTAACTTTAGTGTACCTGAGCTTATAAAAACTAAAGTTTTTAACATCCCTTCACAAATTTGGTCAAATTCTGTTACACATGTTGAAAAGGTGAAAAATCCTATATCCTGTAAACAAAATAGCACAAATAATAATTAGGACAGATGATGATAGCGATAGTAATATTGATATAAGTATTATATTTATTTTGTGAGAGTTCAAAAAAAAAAAAGTCACTCATTTACCCATTTCACTCCATATGCTGGAGAGTTCAAAACAGTTATCTCACTCCCCTATCTATTATTATTCGCTTGAGAGCAGACCCTCCATTGCACACTCTAACCGTACGAATTTCACGACGCTACGACCCAGGTAGCAGGATGACGTCTTTATGACGTCGAATATTGGGGATTTTTAGTCACTTGACGTCTTTTGGTCGCGAAATGATGTCAAAATAACGTAGTTTTTAAGAAGTGTATTATACGTCATATTTTACGTAATAAACACGTCGATTTTTAGTCATTTATTGATTTATACGTATCATTACAAAGTACTATAAACGTCAAAATTTCGTTATCCAAGTTTTTTGAAAATATAGTGGGATAATATATAAGACCCTATACTATATTATTTTTTTACATTTTTATGTTAATACCAATGCAAAAAACTTTAGAAATATTACCATTTCAAATTAATCATTTATGTATGTAAAATGTGCAAAAGCGAATATATTGTTATTAAAAGTCTGCAAATATCAAATTTAAATTACCCGCGCTCCCTTTTATGACATTTCCTTGCACTGATTGTGGCAGTCTGGCTGAAGGCAGAACGCATTTTCTTCTGTTCTGTTGTTGGCGCTCGCTGACAGTCGACCATTCGGAAAAAGTGAATAGTTTATGGTGATTTAGTTTTTATATATTTTGTGTTATAAAGGAATATCTATGTATCAGATTATCGAGTTCGAGAATTTCCTTTTTTGTTTTACTGCAAGGCTCTAAGAAATGTTCAAACGAATATGTAGAATATTGGTCACTAGATGATATTGTAGCAAAAATGATGATACTTTCTACAACTGATGATAAGTTAGTGTATTTTCCAATTCTCCATACACATGAAAGTTGTAAAATTTAATTTATCATTAAAAGGATTTTGTACATAAAATATACATATGTATTTTTGTTACCCCTGTTATGTATTATGTACTATCTTAGGAATAAGTTTTTAGTAAATGTTCGTTATATTGATACAGGATGTTTAAAAAAATCATAGAGTTAGGAAATAATTTAAAGGTATAATAAGGTGTTAAAATATATTTCAATCATTTTCTGGAAAACGGAGTGCTTATTTTACAGCCTATAATTGCAAAAAGTTTCTTTCACACCCAAGTCAGTTCGGAAATGTGCAGTTTTGAATACCGCTGAAAAGAAATTATGACGTTTATTGACGTTTTCTGCACCTACAAAGACGTCTTAAGATGACGTCTTTTTTACGTCAAAGAAGACGTCATTGGTCTGTGACTTACACACGTCTTTTTAACGTTTAATTTACGTAATTTATGACGTTACTGATGATCAATAATCGACGTCTTAAATACGTCACCTTGCTACCTGGGGACCTCTACCAGATCAGCTTTCACACAGCCGGCGAAGATCTTACATCAGCATGACCTCGATTAATCATTTTAATGAAATTATGTCACAGTATAATTTTGGGACTTAATTGTATTCTTCCTAAATATTTAATTAATGCTCAAATTTAGAATATTAGGCTTAAAAGAAAATATTGGTTTAATTCGAAATTATATGACTAAGAAAGAGTAAATGATTATGTTTTATGTACTTACTGAATAGTAAAAAAAGAGAAATAAAAGATTACAACACATTAAAGTAATTTGTTTTATTACCATTATATCTATATAATATATGTTGTATTTCGAAATTTTCTCCTAGCGGGCTTGCTCATTTTGGGTGGCATCTGCGGGATCTAATATTCGAGGGGGAGGGGATAGATAGACATTACAACTATCATCCACTGGAACGGCAAGAGCGTCTCAACTATGGTTGGTGCCGGATGTGTGAAGTTGAATTAGGGTATGCTCATATTGTTTTACTTACTTACAGAAAGACATCCAATTCCTGACCGGTCCCATCAAGAACATGAGTAGCCTTCCACCTGTTTTGTCAGCAATTATGAATGGTTTAGAAAAAGGTTTATTGATTTAAATATAATTTTAATTATCCAAAAGAAAAAAATATATCTGACAAATAAACGCTCAGCGCCTCTGATATGTAAATTTATTAATTTAAATTTTATCGATGCTACATAATTTTTCAGAAGTGGGATATTTCAAAGGTACTCAATGTTTTTCGTGGTTTTGATGTATTTTGATTTATATATTTATGGTTTGTTATATTGTGTCCTTTTTAATATATGTTAGCGGCAATTCACCGGCCCAATATTAACAATGAGTAAAAAACGAGCGCGTGACCCACACACACCTTCTTCTGAAGGAAATGTCGAAAGTACAAATAATTTTCAAGATGATCCACTTATTCGTTTAACTACAGTCATGGAAGATATTTTAGCAAGTACAGTACGTAAGCCAGATGCATCCATGGTTCGAGGCGATATTGTTCCCATTTTTAATCCAGAAGATTCAAATCAGGATATTGATGCTTGGTGTCATAAGGTTGATGAGTTAAGAGAGGTTTTTGGCTGGAATGAGGAGGCAACGGTCTACTTTGCACTCGCACGTTTACGAGGTTTAGCAGAAATTTGGTATAAGGGATTGTCAACTATAAAATTAAACTGGGTTGAATGGAAGGAAAAATTAAAACGGGCGTTTCCATACCGAAAAGATTACTGCGAAATGTTAACTGAAATGCTCAAGAGACGCAAACGATTTGATGAAACTTACACCAAATATTTTTATAAAAAGAGTGCATTATTAAACAGCTGTAAAATAGAGGGGCCTGAAGCAGTTTCATGTATATTAGGAGGAATTGATGATAATGTGGTTAAAACTGGTGCTAAAGCAGGAAAATATCAGACACCCGAGTCATTACATGAATTTCTCAATACCATTGGAAGTACAAGAGCGGCTTCTGGAATAAATAAATCTGGATTTGGAAAATTTAAAAAGCAACCACGTTTTTCTGACAGAGCAAGAGGTAACATGGAAATATCAGCAAAGAGAAAAGAAACTTATGAAAATAAAGGATGCTACAAATGCGGGAAAAGTGGTCATATTGCCAAAACTTGTACAGCACCCAACAATATAATTAAATGCAATTATTGCAGACGAGCTGGAAACGTCGAAAACAACTGTTTTCAAAAGAATAGAGAACATCCTAAGCCAGTAGCATGACTAGATGATTTCGACAAAGATGCAAATGAAAAATATTATAAGGATATTAGTATTAATGGTAATTTTAAGACAACTACGTATATAGATTTAGGGAGTTCATATACTATTATTAGGTTTAGTGATTTTAAGTCATTAGGAATACCATATGATCAAAATGATAAAACCATATTGCAAGGTTATGGACCAAGTTTTACGACTACTTTAGGTTCTACCAAGCTAAGTATAAAATTGGATCAAGTAGAGGCTGAAGTTAAAGTCTGCATAGTACGAGATGATCTTCAAAATGTTCCCGTTCTTATTGGAAGAAACTTCACCGAAAAACCACATATTCTCTTGGTCAAAGATCAAAATTCTATTACTTTTATTAATACAGATTTAAATGAATTTCAGCATGTTGAAGATAACCTTTTTTTACAAGAAATAGTTTTACGAATAGGTAAGGAAACCATTGTCCCTAATAATACGTTAACAAATGTTGAAGTATATTGCGAGAATTATGAAGGCGATCTGTTTATCGAAGCTATAGTATGTGCTCAAGAAGGAAGAGAATATTTAGTACCAAATACTGTCATGACAGTTACATCAGGAAAAGTTAATGCGCTACCATGCATCAACCTTTTGGAAGGAGAAATAGTTTTCCGGAAAGACAAGGTTTTTGCTAGAGCATGGCCGTGTACAGAGAGCAACGAAAAATTAAAACATAAAGAATCAGTTTTACAACTTAAAGATTCGATAATGGAACCGTTTTCAGAAGAACAAATTAAAATTGGTCCAGTAGGTGCCGAAGAAAAAAAGAAATTGATAAAGCTTCTTAATAAATATAGGGACTGTTTTGCTCAAAAAGTTTTAGAACTTGGTTGTGCAAATTCCATAGAAATGGAGATTCATCTAAATGACAACAAACCTTTTACATATAAACCATATAGGATGGCTAGAGCTGAACAAGAAGCAGTCAAAGATATCATTGAAGAACTAATCCTAAACAACATTATTCGAGAATCAGATTCTGATTATTGCTCACCAGTATTATTGGTTAAAAAGAAATATGGTGAAAACAGAATGTGCATTGACTACAGAAAACTTAATTCTCTGACCTTAAAAAATAATCAACCATTGCCTAGAATCGATGAGCAAATTGACCGGTTACAGGGAGGTGTTTATTTCATTAGTTTGGACCTCAAATCGGGATATTACCAAATCCCATTAGCAGAAACTTCAAAACGATATACATCATTTGTTACGCCAATAGGGCAGTATGAGTTCAATAGAATGCCTTTTGGTCTTACAAATGCACCGAGAATTTTCCAAAAATTTATGAATAAAATTCTTAGAACATCTACTAATTATGCATCGGTCTACCTAGATGATGTGCTTCTTCATGGCAGTACCACTGACAAAGCTCTAAGTCACTTGAAGAAAACCCTAAATATATTTCGAGAAGAAGGGTTGACTTTAAATTTAGAGAATAGTTCTTTCTTAATTGAATCTGTAACCTTTTTAGGAAAGTCAAGTTCGACCCGGACAGGATAAGGTTAGAGCTGTGGAAAAATTCCAAAGACCTCAATATGTTCATCAAGTAAGACAATTTCTGGGACTCACTGGATATTTTAGACATTTTGTGCAGAATTATACATCAATTGCAAAACCATTAGTTAATTTAACAAAGAAAACTGTACCTTGGAGCTGGAAGGAACCGAAAAAAAAAGCATTTCGAAAACTTCAGACAGAATTAATCCAGAGACCAACTTTGACTTTATTCGATCCAAACTTAACAACAAAAGTTTACACTGATGCAAGCACCTTGGGTTTGGCTGGAATTTTATTGCAATTACAACCTGACCAGCGTTACCATCCGGTAGCATATTACAGTCGACAGACAATAGGCAGCGAGCAAAAATACCACTCGTACGAATTAGAAACATTAGCTGTGATGGAAAGTCTGAAGAAGTTCCGTAGTTATCTTTTAGGAATCAATTTCATAGTCGTAACCGATTGCAACTCATTAAAAGCCACAAGTGTGAAAAAGCAGATAATTCCGAGAATTGCCAGATGGTGGCTTCAGCTACAGGAGTTTACATTTGAAGTAAAATATCGTTCAGGTAATCGGATGAAACATGTGGATGCTCTCAGCCGAAATCCTAGTTCTACAGAAGTATATCCAAAAATAATGAAAATTGAGCAAGCTGATTGGGTTTTGTCTGGACAGTTAACAGATGACAAAATTGTCAACATTCGAAAAGTACTTATGAAACCTCCAGAAACCCAAAATGAACATCAGATTTACAAAAATTATACTTTAAAAGATGGGCGAGTATATAGAATTACTGCACGTGGCATACAGTGGGTAGTGCCAAAAGGAATGCGACATCAAGTAGTTTATGCAGCGCATGATGGTTTTGGACACTTTGCAGTTGAAAAGACTTTATATCGGTTATGTGAGCATTATTGGTTTCCTAAAATGGGACAATATGTAGAAAAATATTTACCCTGTGTCTTTGCAACAAAAAAAAAATTCAGGAAGGAAAGAGGGGTACCTTCACCCAATTGAAAAAACATCTGAACCAATTAACACAATTCACATTGACCATTTAGGGCCTTTTCCGAAAAGCAATAAAGGAAATAGCTACCTTATCGTTGAAATAGACGCTTTTACTAAGTTTGCTGTACTACAAGCAGTAACGACTACTAAGACTAAATATGTTATTGATTATTGTAAAAATCTGTGTTGTATTTATGGAAGTCCTAAAAGGTTAATAACTGACGAAGGCAGTTGCTTTACATCAAAGCATTTCAAACGTTTTTGCTCTCAAAACATTATTAAACATGTTTTTAATGCAGTTGCAACGCCTAGAGCTAATGGACAGGTAGAGAGGCTTAATAGAACTATATTAGGTGCTCTGTTATCTTCTACACTAGAAGAAGAACGTTGAGACGAAAACGTCCGTAACGTACAATTTGGGGTTAACAATGTAAGAAACAAGTCAACAGGAAAAACTCCGAGTCAACTTCTACTAGGATTCACACCCAGAGGAGGTAGTGACAGTCTTTTAACAGATGAGATCAGACAAATTCCTAAAGTACTTGACGATTTGTTGGAAATAAGACGTCAAGCTGCTGAAAATATACTTGCAGCACAACAAAAACAAAAGGTCGCTTACGACAAAAAAAGAAAATCTCCAAAAAAATACACGTCGTCTCACAAGAAAGGCTACTTATGAGAAAGTCATAGCAGTTGATCGACTCCGTCCTTGGATACCAGTCGGAGGAGTGTCATCGGGAGGATCCGATAAAAGCAGCGATGAAGATGGTGTTGTATTATCCGATCCTGATGAACCGACTGCGCCTCACCTCGAGACGAATTGAATGCAGGATGGCCGAATGTAAGACCCATTTAAATTATTTAATACGTCCTTATTATTTTAAGTTGATAGTAGAAATTGGATATAGCCATTTTAATTATTTCCTGTTGACTTGTTTCTTACATTGTTAACCCCAAATTGTACGTTACGGACGTTTTCGTCTCAACGTTCTTCTTCTAGTGTAGAAGATAACAGAGCACCTAATATAGTTCTATTAAGCCTCTCTACCTGTCCATTAGCTCTAGGCGTTGCAACTGCATTAAAAACATGTTAAAGTCGTATTTATATTACTTAGGAGTCATAATAAAGATTAGGCATCATTGATGCTGATTGTCAACTCAGCACAAATCAATGGAGAACTGTTGAGTTTAGTTTTGTTTACAAAATGACAAAATGAGAAAGAATAACATATTGTTAGGCAAAGCAAAGCTTTAGGCTTTAGTTAAGGTTTGCAAGTCTGTGAATGTGTATTATGTACCGTGTGTCGAAAGTGTAGTTTATTCTGAAAATAGGTGAGTTTCACTGGGCATAACTATTTCAACTTTATATTATTTCTGTTACATGTCATATTGTTAATTGTCGATAATTTCTTGATTTGCTTGTTTTGCCTGTGATAAAGCGATGTTGTTTGTTAATATCTGGAGCAGGTACTGTGCCCGCTAGTTGGTTGTTGGTTGGTATCATTGCACGTCTCAGAGGATATTATCAAAGGTTCTGTATTGGAGCGGGCCCTCGCGTTTTGGCGTCCATTGCACAACTCAGTACAGAGCGGCTTATGTTTTGCGGTCATGACCAAGTTAAAGATATACCGTATGGATTTACGGTTGAGCCTTATGGATTTAAGGTGTAGTGGCAAGGGTTCACTACGTGTACGGGAGCGGACCCTCGCGTTTTGGCGTCCATTGCACCACTCCGTACGTGAGGCATTATATAACTGTTATTCAAGTAAAATAATAGTCATGCATACAAGAGTTTTTGGTAAAAGATGAAAAGAGACAAAGTGTTGATTTATTATTTATAATGTGTGAAGTTGAATTAGGGTATTCTCATATTGTTTTATTTACTTACAGGAAGACATCCAATTCTTGACCGGTACCATCAAGAACATGATTAGCCTTCCACTTGTTTTGTCAGCAATCATGAATGTTTAAGAAAAAGGTTAACTAATTTAAATATAATTGTAATTATCCAAAGAGAAAAAAATATATCTGACAAATAAACGCTCAGCGCCTCTGACATGTAAATTTATTAATTTAAATTTTATCGATGCTACACTCAATTAGAATAACAATAAGAATATATTTCAAGACACAGATTATTTAATAATTTTGATTAGAAGAAATTTGTGATTTGTATAATTAGCAGACTTACCTCTTGGGTGCATCGATCCTTTCACTTTCTCACAGACAGTGCTATCTGTCTACTATAAAAATAGAAATCTCCGCAGACAACATATGATGTTAATCCTATAAATAGTCAGTATAGTTTGATATCTTTACTAAACGTGTGCGTAATGAATACCTCGTCGTGTAACCCAGTGAAACCAGTTATTAAGGTATTACAAAATATTGTAATTCCGGCAAAAAAGGTTATTGTTGATTCTTGTATAGACATTGACACGGTCATAATAGCAGATGGTCAAGAAGCATTACAACGCCTTATAGACAGATTATCTACCCAAGGTGAACGACTAGGTCTAAAGATCAACATAGACAAAACGAGGGTGATGACAGTAGGCAGAACAGCCGATATGCAACTGAATATCACAGTGAATGGCAAGAAAATCAAACAAGTCGCTAAGTTTAGATACCTCGGGAGCTGGATAACTAGTGACCTGGACCCAGACGTGGAAATATGAAGCAGAATTAAACAAGCCAGGGTAACATTCATGAATATGAGAGCTCTTCTCAGCAACAACAGTCTTAATTTAACATCACGGTACCGTTTTGTAAAATGCTACATTTACTCTGTGCTGCTGTATGGAGTAAAGACATGGACAATAAAGGCCAATACCATGAACCGACTGGAAGCCTTTGAAATGTGGGTATTCAGAAGAATGCTAAAAATTCCGTGGACGGATTATGTGTCGAACGATGGCGTTCTAAATAGAATGGGAAGAGAAAGAGAACTACTGCAACTAGTGAAAAGGAGAAAGGCTGTATACCTGGGTCATATTTTCAGAAATTCCAAGTACCAATTCCTAAAGTTGATCATGGAGGGAAAGATCGAGGGAAAGAGAGGCATCGGGAGAAAGAAATATTCGTGGCTAAAGAACATAAGAGACTGGACAAACCTCGATGCCCATACACTTTTCAGAGCCGCGCAAGATCGAAACGAATATGCCAGAATTGTCGCCAACATTCAATGATTGGATGAGGCACCTTAAGAAGAGAAGAAGTATAGACAGGGTGTTTAATTGTTAATCTTCGGTGTTAAATAATGATATATTTGATCAAGATTTATATTCTCAGAGGACATTAAAAAAATTGTAGATGAATTAGATAACATGGGGCAAACAGATTTAGAGGAGATTTGCTACAAACTGGTCCCGTAACTATGAGGATTGAATTTGAAACAAAAGAAAAATGCCCGCCAAAACCGCCGCGTATTGCCTCATTATTCATGATAAAATATTCAGTTACAATCCGCTAACAAAAATAGTAAAGCAACTTTAAATCCCCTACCACCCGGACTAATGTTTTATATAATATATTCAGTTATTTGCGAAGCTTAGTAATAGTGAGAATGTCTTTAGAAGAGGAGTTTTCTGAACGATTACACACTTTTATGTATAAGTTAAATATACTTAAAAAGGATATCGAAGACTATTCTAAAAAGTTTTCTATGTTTAAAAATTTTTCTGCTTTAAAAATTAATGATGGGTTCCAGAATTGTTATTAATGTACAAGGGTTTAAGGACGAACATAATAAATTTATACCTAAGGAATTGGCAACCTTCGATGGCTATAAAATAAGTCACTATGTTTTCAAACAACCCTTTGCAATAAATTTGCTTCCTAAGGAATAATACAAGCAAGCTACCTGGTTAATGAAAAATCATCATTGTATAAACTGGAACCTAGGACCTACCCCTCTTCATCATTTCAGCGATATAGCTAAGAAAATTACTGAAAATAGTGAATTTATTTATGTTAAAGGACCAGAAAACGCAAAGTTTCTAAGAAAATATTCTTCCAAGCCCATAATTGATCAAGACGAAGAACCAGCCTCGCCCCAATCAACACCCAGATGTATATATCATTCAAGGTCACCTTCTGTTTGTGCATTATCTAACGTGTTTTATCTGAACGAAAATTTTTTGATGAATGAATAAAAGAAATTTATTTGTATTTACTGTTTTATTTTTAATTTTAGTCTACATTATAATTAGTATATTAAGCCGACATGTTCACAGGTTCCTCTTCTTCATCACTTGTATTGATTGCCTCCAATACTATAGGATCCGTAACATAGGGTTTTAAACTGAGTAGTTCCGCAAAAAAACCCACGGCTGTTGAATTCTTGTACCAAATCCACAAAGTTGAAACTTTCAAAAAAATCTACGCATGCGTCAGCACCTCTTCCATAATGTTCTGCTTGCTCTTGACAGAAGTTACACCACTGCGGATTACTTTGCATAGCTAAATAATATTGCTCATTAATCTTCTCACAAAAGGTCTTATGTAATTTCTTAACATGCCGGTTTAATGCACTACTTGAAGAATCCATTATTAACAATAACTAAATAATCCTGCCTTGCAAGTCTCGATTTAAAGCAAAATCTCCTTCCATACTTTAATGCTTAATCAAAGGGTTAGATAATATTTGAGTGGGGGTAATTGTGAGTAGGGTAATCCCGTAACTTTCAAACCTCATTTACTGACTTAACATGAGTGAGGCCGATACATCTGTTTTTATGGACATTCAAGGATAACACTGCTCCTTTGGTTACGTCCTAAAAGAATTAGCGATTTATGATGGGATTCGCTGTTTAAACTATCTATTTAAATCCCCATTTAAGAAAAATTTGTTAACTGTTGAAGATTTGAAAACCGTGACTTGGGCAGAAGAATATCATGGTCTTGAATGGAACTGCGGATATATAAGTCTCCATAAAGTTAATAGTATTTTAAACCATGTAGTAAAATGCTATCTGTTACCCAAGATTTACGTGAAAGGAAATGAAAAGGCAAACTTCTTAGGAAAATTCTTTGATGAAAAAACTATATATATACAGTATTTCTATTGGTAAAGAGCCAAAGTTAAGTAAATTTAAGAAAGTTCCAGAATGTTATTTTCATAAGAATGGTAATTGTTGGCATTGCGCTTTGGCAAAAGTAAAATTACTATATAATTATAGAAACTGTTACTAATTATTTTGTTTGATTTTTTTTCCTAAAGTTGCTGAAAAGTTACTCTGTGTATGAATGATATAGTACAGCTATTGTTCCTGTTTTTTTGTTACTGGTTTCCTGTTTTTTACTGTTAAATTCCTATTTTTTCTCTCTCTATCTGCTGTCTGTATGTCTCTGTCTGGATTCCTGTTTTTTACTGTTAAATGCTGTATTTTACTGTTTTTTCTCTCTCTATCTGCTGTCTGTATGTCTCTGTCTGGATTCCTGTTTTTTACTGTTAAATGCAGTTTTTTTACTGTTTTTTCTCTCTCTATCTGCTGTCTGTATGTCTCTGTCTGGATTCCTCTTTTTTACTGTTAAATGCTGTTTTTTTACTGTTCTTTCTCTCTCTATCTGGTGTATGTATGTCTCTGCCTGTCCATCTCATTCTTTGTTTAAGCAATGAACACCCTGTAGAATATCGGATTATGCTAACGATATAATTGCTGTTAAATTATATTCAACCGAGCACATATCAACGTTAATTGTCTTGTATCTTCGCGGTCTGTGTGAAAGCTGATCCGTTAGGCATCGTAGCGATTGTGAAATTCGTACGGTTAGAGTGTGCAATGGAGGGTCTGCTCTCAAGCGAATAATAATAGATAGGGGAGTGAGATAACTGTTTTGAACTCTCCAGCATATTGAGTGAAATGAGTAAATGAGTGACTTTTTTTTTTGAACTCTCACAAATATAATACTGATATATTAAGTGAATAATTATTATTATTACCGAATAATCTGTATATTTTTGTAATCACAAATATAATTTTTAATAATAATTTAAACATAAATAAAATATTATTATATGTTCTACTTATTTTTATTACAAACCATGATTAAATTCTAAGCAAAAAACGGACCTGTTCGGCCATATTTCAATTTTACAGCTGGCCCGGGTCTTTCCTAATAGGGATCAGTTAGTCACTTTCTTATATCTCTGAACAGACTTTATCTACCGTATTTTAGGATTTTCAAGTACTTGAAATTTGTACTTAAAGTTTTTTAATTACTTCATGTACCTAGTCGAATTGTGTACCTACTGTAAGTACTTTGACTATACTTCAAGATTTGCCTGCTCTGCTTACCTCAATAAAGAAGGAACTGTAACTGCTGGTGATATTGCAGAAATAGCAAATCCAAGAGCCAAACCATAACTCCACGGCATTTCCAGAAAGAAATATGCCAGTACACCCACAAAAATGGTTTCAAGCAGCCATGGCAACAGACCGAGCTTAATGATTTCAAATCTTAAACGACGCAGTGCCGAGGGATCTAAACCAAGTCCAGCTCTGACTAAAATAACTAGCAATGCTACTCCTCTAAAAAGGGAAAAATAAAAAATGTACCGGGTGTCCAAATAAGAAAGGACGCCGGCTATATCTCAGGAACTATTAGTCCCAGAGCTATCAGGTAAAAATTTTTTGTACAAAATAGGCCATAAAAAATTGCTGGAAATAATTTTCAAGTTTGGTAGTCGTCCGCTAGGGAGCGCAACGAACACTCGAAAACATAATTCTGTGCTTATCTCCAAAAAGATATACCAGTAGCGGCTCGTGGGTGTATAAGGGGGTGAGGCTAGAAAATAGCGCCGCAGACGAAATTTTTTCGCGATTTTAAGGTCATTGGCTTAAAATGAATAGTTAGGAATTCAACCAGCAATATAATTATTTTGAAATACTAGGTTTCTTGAGAAAAATATTCAATTTGCAAGGTCAGGGTCAATTTCTCTCAGTGCATCCGCTATTGTGTCTCTATTTTGCTCTTGTAAGAACTACTACAGAAAAAAAGAAATATATCAGTGATATAGTTTAATCATCAACTTATTTATGTACGAATAGGCTCAAACATCGACAAATACAAATCTTAAGGAGTACCCGACGAATGTCTAACAAAAACTGCCGTTTCTAACGGTAACGGTACCCTTCAAAATATCTAAAACTATGCCCTATTTAAATTCTAAGCATCTATATGTTTACATTAACACCATAAAAACTAATGGCCTTATGCCAGTCAGTACTTTAACCCGCAGACCCGCCTCGAAAATATCTAAAATCACGATAGGTTAACAATCACAAACGAATGGCACGCGTCGTAACTCCTAAGCTAACGGCAAAGGGCTTTTCTAACGATCTAATTAAACCTAATAAGCCGACACCTGATCCTACGAGAAGAAAAGATAGATGAGCCTGTTAACAATAAAACATTGCCAAGTTTCAAATAGGCACTAGGCACACACCTGTAATCTTTAATTTTTATCTGCTTTTTACTTTTTTGTTATTGGGATTTAATTGCATATTTATTAATGATATCTTATAGAACAATGAAAACATATTTATCAATCATTTCTAACTTATTTTTTTATGTTTTAAAAAATAAAACATTTAAATAATAAGTAAATAAGTCAATAAGTGTCCTTATTCAATCAACATTTGGCAACATGTAAGCCATTGCAAGCTACTGTAAAAATAATACGATATAGGCCCAAATAAGTGGGCCTCACTCGCCTGCAAAATTTGGCTATTTTTCCTCTTGTGCGCGATTAAAGCGGTGGAGGTGCCGGGTTGGAGAGCATAGCGTTTTATAAGCGATTTGTGACGCAAAGGAAGCTCAAGTTTTTGGGATTACAATTTTGTTTTTATGCGGTCGGGCAACGATTTCAGTTTTTAAAATTTAAAAGATAATATGTTGAACTTTGATGGTAATTCAATGTTCTATTGTTTTGATACTTTTAATGATTGGAAATTAGTTAAAAAACGTTTTATATTTAAATAAATAACTTATTAATTTTACATGTGAGGCCCGGCCTCAGTTGCTTTATACGACGAGCCGCCACTGAGATATACTAAAGGTATCCTAAAAACACAATATTTGAAATCTTGATGAGATTATGAAAAAATTTAGTTTGGGACTTTTTGCCATTACTCTTCAAATAAGGGGTGGGGGAAGGTTCAAACATGCTATTAACAAATGTTATACAACTTTTTTGTTTTTTAACCGATTTCAATGATTTTGGCATCATTTGAAAGAGTTTTTCCAGTTTAATAAAATTCATAGTTAAAATAACAAAATTAAATGATTTTGTCGCCGCTAGGGGGTGCTATTTCAAGAAGTCGACAATTTTCCTATTTTCCTAGGAAATTTCAAATGTAATGAGGTATTTTTTACATTTAGATAAAAAGAGGATAAGAAAATAAGGAATTTAGTGAAAACCGCAAGTTAATGTCTTATCCTATCCCAAGATATAAAAGATATACAAGAATATTTTGGGAAAAAACTTTTTGCCTTTTGTTTTGGGTAAGTAGGGCTGGGAATGCAAAAATTAAACAAAACATCTGTAGTTGTCACTAAGGCTTATTTATCAGACGCCATTCTTTGTCGTCGGAGACGGACATTAGGGCGCGGCTGTTTGGGCGAGGTCGTTTGAGCGCAAGATCACTTGGGCGCGAGGGCACATGGGCGCGAGAACACTGCTTAGCTAACACATGAGCTTGTTTGTTAAAAAACATTTTTAGTAGAAAAATATTCTAGCCAATTTTTAAGAATAGAACATTGGCAAAAATCTTTTTTCCTTTTGTATTGATAAAAATTATTACACAGTTTACCTATGTTAAACCTTTTTTAATTATTTTTGTAAATTTCTCTTTTATTCCTCTTAATTATGTTTATCGACTGACCTGACCTTAACACTATAATTACATGGAAAATTAGGTTTTAGCATGGTTCTTCCCTATTAATTCCTCTTAATTACGCTTATCCTTTTGTATTGATAACAATTATTACACAGTTTACCTATGTTAAACCTTTTTTAATTATTTTTGTGAATTTCTCTTTAATTCCTCTTAGTTATGTTTATCCTTTTGTATTGAACCTGGTATTCCATTATTCTACTTTGTTATATATAGCATCTAAATTATTTGTGGAAGTTAGTTTACGCTTACCTGTTTAACAGTTAGTAGTATCGTCTAGAGTGGTCAGTTTATTTTTTTACGAATTGAAAATGGAAGTAGTTTCGTTGCGAGGCAAGCGTATGTACAGTAGTAATGGTTATTGCTATGTCTTTGACAGGTTTGGTGCGTGTGAGACTAAAAAATTTTGGCGATGTGAATTTAAAAATCAAGTTTGCAAATCTCGCATTCATACCTTAGATGGCATTATTGTGAATCAGTTACATAACCATTCACATGACAGTAATGCAGTGAATTTAGAAAAGAGGGTGGTTTGTACTGCTATGAAAACTCGTGCTGCTAAAACAATGGAACCAACATCGCAGGTTATTAATTTGTGTCTTAATGAAGCAAACTTGTCGCAGGCAACACAAGCAAACCTACCAGCACCAAATGCTTTAAAAAAAATGATTCGCAGGAAAAGATATGAAGTCCAGGTTGCTCCTCCAACTGCACTACGAGTAGAAGATCTTATCATTCCTGACGAATTTAAGACATATGTTGTACGTGGAAGAATAGAGAAGTTTTTATTGGCCTACAGTGGAGCAGAACCTCAGAGGATACTGATATTTGGCCGAGAAAAAAACATACATGAGGTAAGAATTTAAGTTAGTTCAGGTTTTCACATAAATCCTTTATATTTATAGCTATACATAACAAAATCGAACAGACGAAGTAAAAAAACCTCTTGCTTAGCTATTTGAATAATTTATTGAATGTTTTTATTTGATTCCAGGTTTTGCTGCATTCCGACCAATGGTTCGTCGATGGAACATTTTCCATTGCTCCGCCATTATTCTATCAAGTGTATGCCATTATGGCTAAAAGGTTCCCCAATTTCCCTCAAACATTTTGTGGACGGACGAGGCAACGTTCACCAGTGTTGGTAATGTTAACCTACACAACATGCATTATTGGGCACCAACAAATCCTCACTGGATGCGAGAGTTTCAATACCAAGGTCGGTGGTCTGTTAACGTTTGGTGCGGGATAATAGGGGGAAGAATTAATGGATCATTTGTATTTGACGAGCCCCTCAATGCAAATACTTTTACAAAACAACTTACCTGTGTTGCTCCAAAACATTACCCTGCTTACTCGTGCTACGATGTTTTTCCAGCACGACGGATGTCCTGCGCATTTTTTCCTAAACGTGCGAAACTACTTGGATATGATCTTCCCGGATACTTAGATTGGTCGGGGCAGCTTATTTCCTTGGCCACCACGATCCCTCGACTTAACTTGTTTGGATTTTTATTTATGGGGCAGACTAAAGGACATGGTATATCAAACAAGGCCAACTGCAAGAGAAGATATGATCGTAAAGATCAGAAATGCTATTAGAAGCATATCTATTGCCGAAGTGGAAGCCGCTGTTAATGTAACGGAACGAAAAGTGCGAGATTGTATTAAATGTGATGGTGGACATTTTGAACATCTTAAAAGACATTAGCTGATTTCTTTTTTTTACATATTTTATTTTAGTCCCAAATCTTGTGTATTTAATTTTGTTTTTATGTTAAATTTGGTACTGTCATTTTCTCGTAGCCATCTGGCCAATCTTGTAAAGTTTCTGTTAATATATGGTTTCTGTCCAGGATACCTCATCGCGTATACCTATTCTTGATGCTACTGTTGAGTTCTGGTAGCATTCAAAATAAACGGCTAGCATATTAAATATTATTTCATTAGGAATTCTCATTGTTTTAAGCTTTACAATGACAAAGAACGGCGTCGGATAAATAATCCTTAGTGACAACTACAAATACAAATGTTTTGTTTAATTTTTGCATTTCCAGGCCTACTTACCCAAAACGAAAGGCGAAAAGTTTTTATTGTTCATTCTTGTATATTTTGTATAATATCTTGGGATAGGATTAAGATATCGACTTGCGGTTTTCACTGAATTCCTTATATTTTTATTCTCTTTCCACCTAAATGTAAAAAATACCTCATTACATTTGAAATTTCCTAGGAAAATGGGAAAATTGTCGACTTCTTGAAATAGCGCCCCCTAGCGGCGACAAAATCATTTAATTTTGTATATTCACTATGAATTTTATTAAACAGGAAAAACTTTTTCAAATGATGCCAAAATCATTAAAATCGGATAAAAAACAAAAAACTTGTACTCGTATAACATTTGTTAATAGCATGTTTGAACCTTCCCCAACCTCTTATTTGAAGAGTAATGGCAAAAAGTCCCAAACTAAATTTTTTTATAATCTCATCAAGATGTCAAATATTGTGTTTTTAGGATAGTATGTCTTTTTGGAGATAAGCATAGAATTATGTTTTCGAGTGTTCGTTGCGCCCCCTAGCGGACTACTACCAAACTTAAAAATCCTTTCCAGCAATTTTTTATGGCCTGTTTTGTACAAGAAATTTTACCTGAAAGCTCTGGGACTAATAGTTCCTGAGATATAGCCGGCGTCCTTTCTTATTTGGACACCTGGTACATTAAATAAATTTTATGGACTAATAGGAAAACACATTTTCACTTTAAATGATGTACAGAAACTTTATGAACTTCTTACCTTAAAAATTTATTTATTTGGGCAAAAGATACATCTAAGTCTATAATACCGCAATTCTGGTAAAGAGCACCAATCAAGAGCATTCCAATTAATCCTGGTAGGTTTGTTAGGCTCACCAACCATCCAGCAAACATGGCGGATCCACTTACAAATATTATTTGAAATAACTTTCCTTTTGGTGGAAGCATGGTATCACCTACTATAATATACAGGGTATACCAAGTAACCAGTCCAATAAGTACAAAGGCTATTAGTCTCACCGTCGTTTGAAATGTGGGACAAAATTTATGATTATACCAGAATTTTGGCTGCCATGGTGGATCGTCCATTGGTATTTGCTTTGACCTTAAAAACAAATTTAACTTAATAATTATTATAAAGTGCCAGATTTTCATTACTTTTATAAAAACGTTTTGTGTCTTATGGTAAATGACCTAGTGATCGACAGGCTATGCTACAGTTCGAATTTCTTATTATTCATTGGAAGTATCAAAATCAGTTCTCGAATGATTATATTGAAGCTATTCTCCAGAAGGAGCACGACTAACTCAAATTAAACGAAATGTCCTTCAACGCTCTATATTCAGGGTTTTGATTAACTCTTGTCTTATGCAATACAGTCTACTGGCTGCGTTGTGAAGAATTATACCTTATTAAATGGCAGCCCGCATTCATAACTACACAAGTAAATTGCATTTCACGATCCGATTCTAAAAACATAATACTTGTTGATTTTTATTTTTATAAATAGAACTTTTAAGCTGAAACCCCAAGTTTTTTGTCAGTAATATAATTTCCAGAGGCAAAGCTATTTACGCTATAATCCAATACGGCAGATGTCAAACCCCCGTATTTCCGGAACGGTTGAAAATAAATATCATCAACTACATGTTTTTAAATCGGATTACAAAATGCGATTCACTCGTGTGGTTATAGATGAGGGTTCTTGTTAAAATTGATAAGGCTCGGTGCTCCGAACTACGTAATCAAGGTGGTAGCTTCTTTATTGGAGAATAGAAGTTTTGCGGTCTCGTCAGAGAACGCACTGTCTTTGAATAAGCACATCAGGGCGGGAGTGCCGCAAGGCTCACCTCTCTGTCCGATGTTGTATAACATTTATACTTACGATATTCCGCGAGATAGATTTACGCAGCTCTATCTTCTCGCTGACAATATAGCAATTCCTTCGACTACTAAAGCACTGCGAATTGTCGTCAGCCGGATACAGCGTCATAATCGAACTGGAAAAATGGCTTTCGGCTTGGAAGATTCGCTTGAATCTCGCCAAGCCAAAGGTCATTTTCTTTTCGAAAAGCACCGTCTCTGCAGGCCTGAAACAAGGCTACGGGGCAATGGAGTCCAAGTAAATTGTTGCCAGGAGGTGAAATACCTGGGACTTATTTTCGACCAAAGGCTTAATTGGAGGCAAAATTCAATTAATATAATAAAACTTGCATTGCGACAGTTAGGCTTCACAGGCGGTGTAGACTTGCTAATAGGACTAAGGTAAAAAAATTCAATATATATTAAAAAACGAATAATAGCTAAATACGTATGCTATAGAATGCGGGAACGAAATCTTGAACTAACCACATTGGGTGCTGCAGAAATATGTGTCACTTTAACCAAACTTTCCGTGCGCTCTGTATTCAGGGTTTTGAAAGACCCCTTAAAGAAAATGATAAAAAAGAAAATAGTCGAGAAGCCCAGACAATGGGATGAAAAGAAATAATCCTGGATGATGCCACAAAATATCAGATTCGTCGCAAAATCCATGGATTATTCTTTCCTAAATAAAATATTGACAATAGGAAAAATGATGGCTAAAATTAAGAAGGAAGAATATTGGGTAAGCTAAACGAATATATATTTTCATGAGAGAGTGTCCTATTTGAAATAAGCAAGTTGACACCTACTTCCGGTATAACCGGAAGTGTCACCGTATTGAAAATATTTTAGCCGGGTTGCCCACAGTAACATTAGCATACTGTCAAAATTTTAAAAATTTTCTATTCCCAGTGGGACACCCTGTACATGTTTTATTAAGGTTATCTAAGGGAAATGTAAAATTATTGTTTAACGTTGATATACGCTTATTTATAAAATCGTTTTATAGTTATGTTTAATCTACAAAAATGCTTAATCTTTTATAAATATGCTTTTTTGGGTTAGGTTTAAACTATTCTATTATGAAGTGTACTGAAAGGTTATAGAACAGAAAGATTGGATAGTGCGTATATCCATGCATTTATAAGACAACCTTTTTCTGTAACAAAGTTTTATTACGCATTATATAGTTTTATGGAAGTTTTAAAAATAGTGTTGCCAGATTTAATTGAAAATACATTGGTGCAAGTGAATTTTATAAATATTACTTCGAAATCCTAAGATTTATACAAAGACAACTATATAATCTTTGAATTAAAGTTAATCCGAAGTTTTAAAAATGTAGAAAAGTGCCTTGTATGAAATTAAATTTGTAATATTTATCGAAGTCGAATTTTTGTAACTATAATAAACTAAGCAAATTTAATATACTTTCCGATTATTAAATCATAATTCTACCGTATGATTTAATTTTTCGGGATAAAGTATGTTATTATTGCAAATTACGCCCTCTAGCAATTTTATTGGAAACTGTCGTGTACCACTAGATACTAGATACGATAATCAGGACTTCAAAGTACTTACATTTCCCTTCCCAGCAAGCTTAACTTAACTTAAATCGGGTGAGTCATCTAGAAGTTACAGTGATTTAAATGAGAACACTTTTCATATCTTCCCCCTTATTAAGCCTTATACCAAAAAAGATGTAAGATTGTCCTTCTAATGATCTTACCAAAAGTATATTTTTAATGTGGAATTTTCGCAGAAATTTCGAATTTAAATATTTACATTTCATTTGTGCCCCCTTGCGGTAAAATACGGACCTAAAAATTAATTTCCAGGATTTCCTCATGGCTACTCTCGTATTGATTTTTTTCCTAGTTTCAGTGCCCAGTAGTTTTCGAGATATGGCCGGTGGCCACTCTTAACGAAACACCTTGTATATTTTTCATGTTTGTTTCCATTTATTTATTCAAAGTGTGTCATAACAAAACTATTTATGCTATAAATAACCTTAAAAATTCAAATTCCAGTGGACCAGATGATATTCCTACTTCTTTAATAAAACTTTGTGCTCGGGAGTTGTGTAAGCCATTGTCTTACCTTAGAAACATTTGCTTTTCAGAAAGTTCCTTTCCAAATCTCCTTAAAATCTCAAAGGTGTTATGCTTGTTTAAGAAGGGAAATCGTTGCGAAATGGGCAACTATCGCCCCATTTCGCTCCTCTCTGTATTCTCAAAATTTTTTTAAAAATTATATTCAAACGTATTGTATCTTTCTTGGAGTCAAACCATGTAATATCTGATTCCCAACATGGCTTCCGCAGTGGCAAATCTACAATTTCGGCTCTTTCTTCAATTTTAGATACAGTTTATAAGCACGTGGATGAGGGAAATAAAGTGGTCGCTCTATTTGTGGATCTGACAAGGGCCTTTGACTGTGTGGATCATGACCGGTTGCTGCAAAAAATTCAGGCCTACGGTATTCGTGGTAATTGCAATTCTCTGCTTAAATCTTATTTAAACAATTGAAAACAATACGCCTTGTTTGGAGGTCACCAGTCTGCACAGTTACGGGTTGAAGTTGGTGTCCCTCAAGGCAGTGTAATTGGGCCTTTGTTATTTCTGCTTTACACAAATGACATCTCTAACTTTTTGACAACTTACCATTGTGAATTTGCCGACGATATTACTTTACTTTCTTGCAACGCGAATGAATCATCGGTAGTAAATAATATTGGACAAAATCTGGATATCCTCCAAACTTACTTTTCTTCAAACAAACTTACCCTCAATCAAAAAAAGACATTTTTTTTGCAGTTTCATCCATATGGTACACATTACATAAAAAGTAATTTATTAAAATTAAACGGTGAATCAATTGCGCAAGTTACTTCATTTAAACTCTTAGGCATCCACATAGATATGTCTCTGAATTTCAAAAAACATGTTAGTTATCTCTGCAAAAGATGTGCTAGCAATTGTTACGCTCTACATCGCCTCAAACAAATTTTGAGCAAGGAGGTTGTAAAAATTTACTATTATTCAAATTTCGAACCTATCATTCGATATGGTGTTATTCTCTGGGGAAGTTCATCTACTGCCCATAGGGTATTTTTGATGCAAAAAAGAGCACTCAGGTGTATGTTTGGTCTTGGATTTAAGCAATCCTGCAAACAAGTTTTTGTAAGCGAATCTATACTGATATTGCCGAGTCTCTATATTCTTGAAATCGTGAAGTTTGTAAAGTTAAATTATAATAAGCTTACATCATTAAATGCTTTCCATAACTACAACACGAGATTTGGCAATGACCTTCAGTATGATCAACATAGATTGGAATTATACAGACAAAATCCCTTTTACATGGGCGCTGTGATTTTTAACAAAATTCCTGTTACAATCAGAAATGTAAGTGCTAATCTTCTGATCAATAAGCTTAAAACCATATTACTAAAAAATGCATTCTATTCAATTGGAGAATTTCTAAACTATGAAAATTTTTAGCTAGACTGTAATAATTGTATTTGTATTTTCTGCCTTAGGAATAAGTTAATGATCTGTCCTATATCCGTTTTGTGATAATTCATTTCATTTCATTTAATTTCATAAAGTTCATTTCATTTCATATATTAATTTCAATTAATTATCAATTTAATATCAAACTGCAAGTTATCCTTAAATCATCTAAAGGTATTTTGGAAATCAGATAACAACATCCAACTAGCAAAATAAATTTTATAAAGGTAGTATAAACTGCTACACACTAAATTTTATAGAAGCTTAAAATTCCTATAACGTGGTTAAATGCTCTTATCTGATATTTATAGGATCTATATACAGTGTGTCTACGTAGGTTGGCGGCATATGAGAATCTTTTTTATTATTAATTTTACGAAAAAATGTTATTCTTCATAAACGGTTCTGCATGGTCTAGAACCTAATATGCAACCATCAGATATCAAAATTTGTCAGTCCTGTATACGAGGTTTCTAAAAAAATATGAATTTTTCTCAAGAGTAAAGTACCTTTATTTTTGACAATATCGAAAATTATTCTAAAGAAAAGATGTTTAGAATTAAACATAACTTTCAAATATTCATTAAAAAACTATTTAATTAGAATTGATTTATCAAATTTATAATTATTAAATGTAATGCATTAATGGGCAAACTTAAGTTTTCAACATTATCGGAGAGAAAATGTCTAAGAAATAGTATTTTAATGAATATTTAAAAGTTATTTTTAATTGTAAACATCTTTTCTTTATAATAATTTTCGATATTGTCAAAAATAACGGTATTTTAAAATCATATTTTTTGATAAACCTCGTATACGACTGATATGAATGACTTTTTATGAAGTATAACTTTTTTTCGTAAAATTAATAATAAATAAGTTTCCCATATGCCGCCAACTTACGTAGACACACTGTATATATATAATGATTTGTTGGATCTGCGACTGCCGCCATCATATAAAATTAAGTCGGAGACGTAAAAATGTAGTCTTATTGTTATTTTATTAGTTTTGGTAGACTATCCTCGAACGTTATTCTTAAATAAATTAATAACTTAATATTATAATACAGTGATGGGCTAAAATATGGAACAAATTCATTTAAAAATCAGGTATTAATTTTTTGAAAAAATGCTCGGACACGTCGATTATAATTTTTTCTTCCGAATTTTTTGCCTCAAAAAGAAATTATACAGGGTGTGTTAAAAAGTAGACGTAGCAAGAATTTTTTGTATTTTACATAGAACCCTATTTTTTTCAGTCGAATTTTGAATTCTACGTCGAATTCTGCGCATAATTTTTGTAACTTGTTTAGCGCTAAGTATCCAGAACGACCGATTACAAGATCTACATTCAGTAAAATTGAGAAGAAATTCAGGGAAACAGGGAATGTAAAGGATCGTCTACGGCCAGGTCATCCAAAAATTAGTGAAAACACAAAATTGAACATTTTGTTAGAAGTTGAAGATAATCCCCATAGTGCATCCACTGAAGTAGCCCTTAATAATGATGTGAGCCGACGATCTGTTTTGCGGGTATTGAAACAAGAAAAGTACCATCCGTACAAAATTAGGTTGCTGCACGAGCTAAACGAAGATGATCCCTACCGCCGACTACAGTTTTGTAAAACTATGATGGAAATTTGCAACTTAAATCTATTTTTCCATCGCAACATACTTTTTAGCATGAAGCCACGTTTTGTTTGAATGGTTCGGTAAACAGACAAAATTTTCGATATTGGAGTACAAAAAAAATATTTGGAAAAATTATTGGATGAGAAAACAGCACACGCAAAACCCACAAAAAGTAAATGTTTGGGCAGAGATATTAAATGATAGAATTATTGGACCTTTTTTCTTCGGTGGAAATCTTACAGGAGACCGGTATTTACAATTTCTTTAAAATGAATTAATTTCCACACTAGCAGCGGATTTTCCAAATCCGAATCAGCCTAATCTACCAGAAGCGTCTATTTGGTTTCAGCAGGATGATGCTCCGCCTCATTTTGCTCGACAAGTACGAGAGTATTTGAATACTGTATTTCCCGAACGATGGATAGGTAGAAGAGGACCCACAGAATGACCTGCAAGATCTCCCGATCTTACACCAATGGATTTCTTTCTTTGGGGTTATTTGAAATCAAAAGTGTATAAGGATAAACCACAAAATTTGGAAGACTTAAAATTTAAAATTAGATATGAAATTAGGCAAATTAATAAAAATACTGTAAATAATATTTTAGAAGGGTTTTAAGTGGATTGGCATATTGTCAAGAAGTTAATGGTTGGCATTTTCAACACTTAATAAAATAATTTTCGTTTTATGATGTAATTTTTCTCTAAAACCGTTAGAGATAAGGATATGGTATGCTACATGAATTATGCGCAGAATTTGACGTAGAATTCAAAATTCGACTGAAAAAAATAGGGTTCTATTTAAAATACAAACAATTTTTGCTACATCTGCTTTTTGACACACCCTGTATAATTTCTTTTTGAGGCAAAACATTCTTAAGAAAAAATTATAATCGAAGTGTCCGAGCGTTTTCAAAAAATTAATAGTTGATTTTTAAATTAATTTGTTCTATATTTTAGCCCATCACTGTATATAATATAAAAAACATCGAAATAATAAAAAAAAATTATAAACATATTTTTTTTTTAATTTTAAAGCAAACGTGGCCAAAACTAAAGTTCATCTCTTTTGTGCCACAAACAAATTCATAGTTTGTAAATAAAATTTTTGGCGCAATAAAGTTTGAATTATTAACGCTAATCCGAGATTGCTAAAATGATCAAGGTAATATAATATCAATAATTTTTCACTAACGAGCACTAAAAATTAAATATCTCTTTAAATTGCTATATTATCAGACTGCCTTATGCAATCACTATATATAATATAATATCTAAAAGACTTTTAAAGTGTCGATAAAATATTGTTGTATAAATATCACCAAATACACATTACAAAACAATGTGATGGTTTAAATTGCTTTAAAAATGTGGTACACAACTTTTATAGAACTCTTGTAAGATCAAAATATTTTATAAAAGTGGGCCCTTTTTGATCTCATACATATCAGATAAGGATATTAACCACGTTATAGGATATTTAAGCATCTATCAAATTTATTGTATAGCAGTTTATACTACCTTAATAAAATTTATTTTGCTCGTTGGGTGCTGTTATTTGATTTCCAAAATATCTTTAGATGATTAAGGACACCTTAGAATTTAATACTAAATAATGATAAGAATATCATATTATTTTTAAAAATTCTGAAAAATAGGGTTGAAGTTCAAATCTTTTTCTTAAAATAAAAGAAATTATTTCTTCATAACCTTCATAACCTTTCTTTGAGGTGCATGTAAAACGATTTCTTTTACGCCTGGTAATAAAATCAATATTAACTCCGTTATGTCGGCATAGTGATCATAGAAAAATGAAACAAGTTAATTTTTCCATGACAGGGATTACACATGAAACATAAGTGTTGTTTTTTAGAAGAAAATTTGAATATATATAAACAAACATGAAATATACAAGGTGTTTCGTTAAGGGTGGCCACCGGCCATATCTCGAAAACTCGAAAAAATTCAATACTTAAGTGGCCATGACATTATTTTTTAGTTCCGTATTTCGCCGCAAGGGGACACAAATAAAATGTAAATATTCAAATTCAAAATTTCTGCGAAAATTTCAAATTAAGAATATACTTTTGGTAAGATCATTAGAAAGTTTGGACAATTTTGCATCTTTTTTGGTCTAAGGCTTAATAAGGGGGAAGATAAAATGTGGAAACTGTTCTCACTTAAATCACTGTAACTTCTAAACGACTCACCCGATTTTAGTAAACTTATGGTTGTTTGGAAGGGAAATGTAAGTACTTTTAAGTTCTAATTATCGTATCTAGTGGTACACGACAGTTTCCATCGGAAAGTAGATTAAATTTGCGCTTGTTTCAGAGTTATTGCCAAAAGAATAATAGTGAAATCTCTCAATAGCGACCATCCTCAGGGATCAAATGTTGGGCGGTTAACAGGGGTGGTCGGTTAATAGAGAAAAATTGAAAATACTGGTCTGCATTTTACAGTGTTTGTTCATTAATAAGTATCTACATATACAGGGTGTTAGTGAATAAGTGCGACAAACTTCAGGGGGTGATTCTACATGAAAAAATAATGATAGTTTGTTATATAACTTTTGTCCGCAAATGCTTTGATTTCCGAGATACAGGGTGTTAAAGTTTTTATTAAAAAGTGACGATTTATTTATTGCTCTGAAACCCATCGAGATATGCAAATGAAATTTGGTAGGTTTTAAGAGGTAGTTATTGCGCATTTCTTGACATGCAATTAGGAATTTTATGTTTATCATTGGCGCGCATGAGGGTAATAATCTCAATTTTTTTAAAGAAAAAAATGATACGCCACAGAGATATATCAAACTAAAAACAATTTTTGAATTTCTCATTCAATTTGTGAGAAAAAACCTTTCTTGCCTTTTTTTCGTATTGGGCGCCGGTTTTATGCAAAGAAATAAAACATCTTAACGCGTATTTTTCATTTCTTTAATACATCATCTAGTAGGCTACTGTCAACATTCTGTTAAATACGAATATTTCAACGAAATGTCAAATTATTAGAGTTTCTTCATTTTTAAGCTTTTAGTTTGGTATAGCATTAATGTTAATAAGTAATTAATTTTTCTTTTATCGAAAAGAATGGAAAATTATACAAATGCGGAATTGTCAGACATGCATTTTGTCTATGGTCGAAGTAATGGAAATGGTCGGCAAGTTCGACGATTGTATGCTGAGTTGTATCCAGGACGTAGAGTACCCCAACACATAATATTTGCTCGTCTGCACCAACGTTTGCGCGAAAATGGTACATTTAAGAAACAAACGGCTGACTGCGGACGCCCTCGAGAAGTACGAACTGTGCAACTAGAGGAAGCAGTTCTCAAGTTAATTGCGGAGTCACCTGAAACAAGTACTCGAAAAATTGCCAACATATTGAATGTAAGCAACTTCACTGTATTTAAAATTCTTAAAGAACAGCAATTGTATCCGTTTCACATTCAATGTGTGCAAGCTCTACTACCTAGAGACTTTTTTCCGCGCCTAGTTTTTTGCCATTGGATTCTTCATCAAATCGCTCAAATTCCTAATTTTTTAAATGGCGTTTTGTTTACTGACGAGGTTAATTTTGGACGACAGTGTATACGAAATTTCCATAACAATCACTTATGGGCTGAGGAAAATCCACATAAAATCTGTGAAGCTCATTTTGAGTATCAGTTTTCAGTAAATGTATGGCTTGGGGTAATTGATGATCATTTAGTCGGTCCATATTTCCTCCCACAACGACTAACAAGCGACTTTTACCTTAATTTCCTACAGGAAGAGTTACCTGCTCTTTTAGAAGAAATCCCTCTACAGCTGAGAGAACACTTCTGGTTCATGCATGATGGCGCACCAGCTCATTTTAGCATTAATGTACGTAATCACTTAGATACAGTATATCCAAATCGTTGGATATGTAGGGGAGGTACGGAAAATTGGCCTGCTCGATCGCCGGAATTAAATTCTCTAGATTTTTGCATTTGGGGTTTTCTTAAGTCGTTAGTTTATTCCACTCCCGTCGAAAATGTTGAAGACATGAGGAATCGAATTATAGCCGGCTGTGACACCATAAGAAATACACCAGGAATATTTGCGCGAATACGACAATCAATGAGGCGAAGAGTTGAATCTTGTATCACGTCTGAGGGAGGTCATTTCCAACATTTGTTGTAGCTTTGCGCCTATTTATTTATTAGTGTTATTTTCTGTTATTGTTCTGGTTTAATGTTATTGTATTAGATAGTTTTTAATAATGTATTAAAGAAATGAAAAATACGCGTTAAGGTGTTTTATTTTTTTGCATAAAAACGGCGCCCAATACGAAAAAAAGGCAAGAAAGATTTTTTGTCACAAATTGAATGAGAAATTCAAAAATTGTTTTTAGTTTGATATATCTCAGTGGCGTATCATTTTTTTCTTTAAAAAAAAATTGAGATTATTACTCTTATGCGCGCCAATGATAAACATAAAATTCTTAATTGCATGTCAGAAAATGTGCAATAACTACCTCTTAAAACCTACCTACCTAAATAAATCGTCACTTTTTAATAAAAACTTTAACATCCTGTATCTCGGAAATCAAAGCATTTGCGGACAAAAGTTATATAGCAAACTATCATTATTTTTTCATGTAGAATCACCCCCTGAAGTTTGTCGCACTTATTCACTAACACCCTGTATGTAAATAATTTTAAATATTTTTGTTTAAAATTATAAGAACCAAAATAAAATGAGTTGAGGCCAATTTACCAATATGTTATACACTGTACTGTATATTTGCTTTGAAACTCTTATTTTTTAAAATAATCATTAATGATTGCTTTATATTTTTTTATTCTATCTTTATAAAATAAAGATTGACATTTTAATAGCCATTGAGAAATATTTGTAGACTTGTAGTACTAGACGTCAAAATTGTTAACATTATTAAAAAAGTTTTCTAAGTGTCTCAAACTTGCGCAGGCTTCAGATAGGCTTGATACTTTCGACACTGGAGCAAGTTCACGTTTCTCCTCCTCGGTCTCAGAGTTGGGAGTAGTTTCATCCGTTTGTTGGATATCTTCAATTCACTCGATGATAGTCAATTCTGCACTTTCTATTGGCAAATCGTTATCGATAGAGGCAAATTGTTTCAAGTTCACAAATGTGTCCTTAATGTTAGGAAACAGTTGTGCGAGCGGAATATTATCTTCTGCTTTGAAGTCGTCAATACTATCTCTATTACACATACATCCATACATAATTTTCACTGGGGACAAATTGCGCCAGGCCACTAAACACATATCAATGCGTTGGTTATGGTAATATTATTTTAGATTTCTTGAAGAGGACAACCACTGTCTATACACGTTCAAAGTCCCTTAATAAGGTAGCTTCTGTAAAGCATTTTAAAATTTTGATTAATGCCTTGGTCCAAAGGTTGGCACTGTGAGGTAGTATTGGGTGGAAGAAAAATAAGTTTGACATAATCCAGTGTAATTTTGGGATGAGACGTTGCATTATCCAGAGACAATACCACTATTCTATTCTACTTTTTAATCTTCGTATCAAATCTGTGAAGCCATGTTGTCATGATATCTGCTGTCATCCACGCTTTTTGTTCGAGACTATTGGAGAGGTAACTAATCGATATGTACGCCCTTAAAATACCAAGGATTTTTGCTTTTGCCCTATTATTAGTGGTTCTTCCTACTCACCCATATTTGCACAGAACAGAATTGTAAATCGTTGTTTAGCTGTTTTTTTTTCCAATACATCTTTAAATGCGTATGTTTTTGTTAAGAAATGCACGATAGTAGAGACCTCTCTCATTTACATTAAATACGTTCCTTGAGGCATAATCCTTTAAAATAGTCAATAGCCTTTCTTTCCAATTAGTTACGTCTTCGATATTGATATCGGCTGATTCGCCCCATATTTTCTTGAAGGTAATATTGCGCCCACGACGGAATTTTTCTAACCTTCAATTTGATGCCTTGAAGTTATCTAGTCCTAGAAATTGAGCTGATTCGGGGGCTTTTGCTTGAATTATGGGCCCGGATACGTTAAGCTCTTGGAAACGCAAATAGTGCCTACTATACGAAATGTGATGGGTCCAAATTATGCAAGTACATTCTTCCAACAGGACGTAGCTCTTCCCCATTTTGGTCGAAACGTGCGCGAATTTTTGAACAACACTTTTCCGAATAGGTGGATCGGTAGAGGGGGTACAATCGAGTGGCCATCTAGGTCCTCTAATTTGTAAGTGCTTATTTCGCACCTTACAAAACCAGTTAAAAACAACTTGGTCCACTGCCAGTCCTTCGGTTTTGGTAAATTTTCTTTCTTGTTTACCGTTGCCACCTTCTTGGAACAAATTTCGAACTTCTGCTTTATTTTGAAACAACATAGTCACTTGGGTCTTATCCACTTTAAAATTTTTAACCAATTTCCTGGTACTTACACCAGTCTTTTCACTTTCCTCGATTATTTCAATTTTATCGCTGAAAGAAAGACATTTCCTTTTCCCGTCATCTTGAAATATTCACGCTAGTCCCAAAACACACAAAAACTGTTCAAAACTAAACTAATGCTAACAACCGATTAATCAGTTTTCAAAGCAAATTGAATGGATCCGCTTACAATAAAGTACTTAGTGTATGCACCTGTAGAATTGTAGAATTGTCGGGTTGGGTTTTATTGTTAGCATTAGTGTTTAGGTACTAAAAATTTCGATGACGAGCGCCCGCGGTCGTGAACAGATGGGTCGGTAAAGAGGAGTATAAAATAATGGGATTTCTATTTTTAAATATGGGGAATTCATAACCGGTCGTTTAACGCAGGTGGTCACTTTATAGAGGCGGTCGCAAACAGGGTGTACTGTACAGGGTGTCCAATTTTTGGCGTATTTTCATATACCAGCTCCTTAATTATAAAATATAAGAAGATGGGGTTTGCGGCTTACGGTTCTATTATTTTATGAAACTTTCACTGCTGCAAGCGAAATTTTAATAGCCCTCTCGGTTTCTGACATACAGGGGATTTTGAAAATTTTTGACGCTCCCCCTGTATCTCGATTATTTGATAACGTATCAATAAGGTAAAAATGGTTTATGATAAACTTTTTACATGCAGAGTTCAGTGGCGCAGTTAGTTTTTTTCTTAGATGTTTTGATTTTTAGTTATGACCCAAACTTTTGTATTTTTAAATGGGATACCCTATATATTATTTCTTTGCCTTATCCCTCTTTTTAAGAGCTTTTCAAAAATATATAATACTCCATATTTATATGCTTTAGCTTTAACATTTCTTTTAAAATTAATCACTTTTCGAAAATTGCTCGGATTGGGCTCCGTTGTGTTTTAAACACTTTCGACATACCGTTTCGATTCTTCGCAATGCATGTAATAAGATAATTGGGCTTTCCTGCAAGCCCAAATGTTTAATGGGTAGCTTCTCGAAGTTGATCAATATTGTGGTATTGTCTCCTATGCAGGGTGTTTCAGAAGCACGATACGTAACTTAAGGGGGTGATGATATTCTAACTGCCCCGCTTTTGATATACCGGGTGTTGCATCGTCGAGCGGGACATAGGAAATCCCATGTAATTTTAAATGGGGTCAATTATTGGCTTCCCTAATTATTTTAGAGAAAAATTCTATTTAGGTTTATTAAAGAGCACTAAAACCCACATTCAAAAGAATAACTTTAGATATTTTTGATGAGCTCGTTTACGGGTTATCGCCGATTTCTTTTTAACTATTTCTCCTTTTTATGGCCCCGTATTTGCGGGCACCAGTCAAGGTAAAAGATGACTGTCAAATAAAGTTTTCATTTTGAAATGTGTGCTTTATTGTTATAAAAACTCGTACATCGAAAATATTAAAGGTGTATTTATGAGTACAAATTAATCTGAATAAAACTAAAATAAAGTATCCAATTACAAGGTTAATTATGACATTTTACATGTTTCAATATTTTACTAATTAATAGGTAGGTACTATTAAATTGTTAGAACTTTAAGGATTTAAGAAGATGTTCAAATATTCCTCCATTGACTGCTAGACAATAAACGAGGCGATCATAAAATTCTCTTCTTACATTCGCTAGTTGGTAAACTGAAATTCTATTGCATTCGGCAGAAATAGCATTTTTTAACTCGTCTAGATTTGGGTATTTTTTATCTTTGTATATCCTGTTTTTTAAATGGCCCCAGAGAAAGAAATCATTTGGCGATAAATCAGGAGACCTGGCTGGCCAATTTACTGTATGATTTAAGCCAATAACATTTCCATTAAAAGCACGGTTTAAATATTCCCGGACAGCCAGGGTACTATGTGCCGGGCATCCATCCATTTGGTACCAAACTTCCTGATTTTCCCTGGCGGCATCATGTAAAGTAGGTAAAATATGATCTTCAAGTAGTTCCAAAAAATATTCTGCATTTAAATTTCGTGTAAGAAATAATGGCCCGATAATATTTTCTCCGAAAATCCCAGCCCATACATTTACATTTTTTTGGATATTGCGTCATTGTTTCCACAAACCTGTGTTGGTTTTCTTTGCTTCAATATCGATAATTTTGAACATTGGGTTCATTGTTTAAGGTAAATGTGCATTCGTCAGTGAAACAAATGTTTTTTAAAAATTCCCTATCCATGTTTGCTCTTTCCATCATACCAAAACAAAACTCCTGTCGTCGTATTTCGTCCATATCTCTTAGCTCTTGGTGCTTTTCATATTTGTATGAATAATATTTATGTCGTTTCAAAGCTCGTAACGCTGTGGTGTGATCTAATCCTATGTCATCCTCAAGTTTCCTTGTGCTGATCTTCCCATCATTTTCTTCCACGCACAATAAAACTTGCAAGTCCCTATCATTTCTTGCATCTCTTCTTTGTTCCTGCCTTTCTTCACATCTGCAGTTATTTATTACAGTGCCTTTTGTCTCAAATTTCTTGATAGTCCTTTCGACTGTAGATTTTGCAGGCATCGGTCTATTCGGATACAGAGCAGCAAACATATCTGACACATTTTGATAACTATTTCCTTGATAATACCATTTAATCATCAATATTTTTTCTTCAGAAGTGTAATTCATGGCTAATATTTTCGATGAACGAGTTTTTATAACAATAAAGCACACATTTCAAAATAACAACTTTATTTGACAGTCATCTTTTACCTTGACTGGTGCCCGCAAATACGGGGCCATAAAAAGGAGAAATAGTTAAAAAGAAATCGGCAATAACCCGTAAACGGGCTCATCAAAAATATCTAAAGTTATTCTTTTGAATGTGGGTTTTAGTGCTCTTTAATAAACCTAAATAGAATTTTTCTCTAAAATAATTAGGGAAGCCAATAATTGACCCCATTTAAAATTACATGGGATTTCCTATGTCCCGCTCGACGATGCAACACCCGGTATAGGGTGTTAAAGTTTTTTTAAAAAAATCGTTGCGTTTTATCAGAAGGTGGCCGTTTTCAACATTTGCTTTGCTTAATTGTTGTATCTTTTTTTGAATCATTATTAAAAAAATAATTTTATTTTTAACTTAAATCTTTTAATTAACTTTGAAACACAAGGTATTTTTTTTGTACATAAAATAGAGTGGTCTTCATTTTTTCTCTCGAAAACGAAGCATGATACGAAAACATTTTAAGGAACAAAAAAGTTGTATTATTAGTTTAATATTAGGTAAATCCGAAAACAATATCAAAATGAGAAAAAAGTCAGTGGAATACATTTTATTGTCAATATTATTCGTTAATGTGCTCCCCGGGACACTACTGGACCTAATAAATTTAATCTAGTGAGGGCTAATTAAGCCCCTTAACATTATTGAATGATGATACCAAATTTCAATAATATCAAGGAAAGGATATTTAAAAAATTATAAAAATCGATTTAAAAAAAAAAACTTTTACATCCTGTATATCAAAAACGGGGCAGCTCCGGACACATGCTCATATTGACTATTTGTCTTAAAATAGTACAAGGAGTTCCCCCTTAAGTTACGCACCGTACTTCTGAAACACCCTGTATATATTATTCCATTTTTGAATTCTACCAATCCATTTGTCGGAAAATGTGGTTTTTAAATATTCTATCACTATATGGGAATTGTGTCTCGGAGCGCCATCTTGCTGGTAATAAATGTTATTTAAATCGGCCAAAGAAACATCCTCTAATATTTCCATTAGTGCATCTCGCATTATATTTAGGTGTCTATTTCCAGTTACAGTTCCTTCATAGATAAAATACTTAATTTTACTGCCAAAAATAAAGCATGACACGCTAAATCCAAGCCGACCTTGCCATTTTCCTGGAAATATTACGTGTTGTACCTTGAATTGTTTCAGCTTAAGATACCAGAACTCGTAAAATAAACCTCGTCGGACCATACCACCCATTCTTCAAGGGCGTATCCAGAGGGGGACAAGGGGGGCAGCTGCCCCCCCCTTTCTAACCAGATTTGAAATGAAAATAGATTATCAATTTGTAAAAAAATAATGTACCTAAGTTTAGTCAATTTAGTGTAGTGACCATTATTATTATTATTTTTAAAAAATATCACACATAGTTACTAGAGGTGCAGGAATTTAAAACGAAAGAAAAGTACCAGCAGCAGCAGTAGCGATGAGGAAAATCGAAAGGAAGTACAAGTTCAATCACGCTCTACTCAAAGCACTGATATTGCGACTGAGGGGGCCGGACCTTCTTCTTCTACTACAGTTCAAGTCCAAAGTGTTCAACCTATGGTGTCGAAAATTGAAATTGAAGACAACGATTGTCATGAAGACGATATTGGGAAGTTCGTTGGCTTGGCGACCACTATGCAAGTTGAGAAGAGAACACATCTTCTGAAAAATTGCTGGATACCCTCAAAAAGCTATGATTTTGCGGCTGATGCCAAACACCTCAAGAGGAAATTCAATTATCACTTGTTGGAGACATCTTCGCCGTGGTTAGCTTACTCAAGGCGGCTTAAAGGCGCTTTTCGTAAATATTGTGTGCTGTTTTCACCGTCGGCCAGCATGATGAGAGGTGGTTGAAGTTCTTTCATCATCAGACCCTTTACTAAATACAAGGACGTGCACGATTATTGCAAAGCACATGTACTGATCCAAGGACACAAGGCTGCAATGGAGTCTGCAAAATCATTGATGGAAGTCGTTCCAGTTGACATCCAACTACAACGATCTTCACAACATCTAATAGAGAAAAACAAGAAAGTACTCTCCTCAATTGTTTTTTGTATCATTTTTTGTGGCACACACGATTTAGCTCTAAGAGGCAAAAAATTGGATGATGGCGTGCTTATTGACCTATGTCATTTATGCATCAAAGCAGGTGATTCACAATTTGGAGACCATTTTCAGCACGGACCGAAAAACGCATCATATCGATCACCTATTACACAAAATGAAATTATTGGTCTGTGTGGCGATTCAATAAGGGAACAAATTGTTTTCAGTGTTAAAGATGCTTGTGCTTATAGCATTTTGGCTGACGAAACGGCAGATATATCTGGCGAGGAACAACTTTCTGTTGGATTGCGCTTCTTCGATGAAAATGCCAATGAAATCAAAGAAGAATTGTTAGGCTTTGTAGAGCTTAAAGGGCTTAATGCAATAAGTATTGCCAAAGCTATTGATGATTTTGTGACAAACTTAGGCTTAGACCCTGATAAGTGTGTGGGATTAGGTTTCGATGGATGTTCCACCATGTCCGGAAAAGAGGCCGACGTGCAAGCGATCTTGAGGCAAAAGTATAAAAAAACCTTCTACTTCCATTGCTCTTCACACTAGCTTAACCTTGTCGTGAACGACTTGAATGTTATTCCAGAAATACGGAATAGCGTTGGAACTATTAAGGAGATAGTTACATATTTTCGCGAGTCTGTCCTGCGACGCAAACTTATTGCTAACATTCCTAAATTGTGTGAGACTAGATGGTCAGAAAAGTATAAAAGCATTCGTGTTTTTAAGAATCACTTTGTTGATATAGTTGACGCACTAGAGACATTAGCTGAGGAAGGAAATGCAGCAACAAGAAAAAGTGCGTATCAAATGCACGCAGCAGCATGCAAACCTTCATTTATCGTATCAGTAGCATTAATTGCTAAATATTCTGCTATTTTGGAACCTGTAGCAAATATACTTCAAATGAAGACACTTGATATAGTCAAAGCCAACGATCACATTCGAACTATTCTTGAAATGTTGAGAGATCAACGGGAAGGAGCGGAGAACATAACAGCTGAAATTTTAGAAGAAGCAGGCGACATAGCAAAGGCTTTGAATGTTGATATAACGGTCGCTCGTATTGCCGGCCGACAAAAACACAGAAGCAACCCTCCAGCCAAAAACTCAGGCGAGTTGGAGAAGATCTCTCGTAATTCCTTACTTAGATTCAATAATTGGATCTCTACAAGTAAGATTTTCTGCAGATAAATCGCCAGCATTTTCA
This sequence comes from Polydrusus tereticollis, assembly GCA_963920685.1. Lineage (NCBI taxonomy): Eukaryota > Metazoa > Arthropoda > Insecta > Coleoptera > Curculionidae > Polydrusus > Polydrusus tereticollis. The sequence continues at coordinate 110,846,133 of OY987327.1, read as the reverse complement.
TTTACCCATTTTCATCCGGGTAACATGAAACATGTTTCATTGGAGGAATGGAAAGAAAGTATTTCCCCTTGTGTAACTTTCTACAATTTGGAAGGTATCGAAGAAGAAATTGAATTATGGTTCAAAATGTGGAATCAGGTACAGGAAACACCAGACATTACTAAGATTAAAAAAAAAAGTGAAATGTTTTTTCCGTCAATTAGAACGGCTATTATGATACTACTTTCACAACCAGCACTATCGAGCGTTCATTCAGTTCCCTTCGAAGAATCAAGACATGGTTGAGGAGCACTATTAGTGAAGGTAGGTTAAACGGGTCAGCTATGCTCAGCATTCATCGCCAGTAGGTGTTTGCGCACGAGCAGCGATTGGTGAAAGATATAGTTCGAAAGTTTGCAAGCAATCCACGTAAATTATTATTCAAAAATTATTATTTTTTTAAATAAACTGTATATCCCTCCCCTGCCCTTAAGAAGGCTATGGAATTCAGAAAGCTGCCCCCCTCCCCCCCTTCTGTTTTGAGCTGGATACGCCCTTGCCATTCTTCAAAATTTGCGTTTTCCTGCAACATCTGTAGGTACTAGTTGCAAAAAACTATCCTACGTTCTGCGTCAACGGGATGCAAATGTTGGACGAGATGGTATTTGTATTGTTTAAATTTATATTTTTTAATATTAACTGCAGTCTTGATTTTTTAATCCCAACTTCATCATACTCTTTTCTGCATGATATGGATGGTTGTATCGTGACAGAGGCCAAAAAATTTTACTTCTTCTTTCTTCCCGTTCCTTGTTGTAAATATTATGCCTTGATTTTTAAAAGATCCGTGATCAATGAGATTGGCTTGGATTTTTTGTAATATTCTTTTATCAGGTTGTTGTCTTTCTAGATATCTACGAAAAACCATTTTAAAACTTACCCATTAAAATACAGCTCCGAGGCTGCGTTCGCGTCTTTACTAGCTTGGATAAAACAAACATACATAATATCGTGTTTTTCATAATTTTCATAATTTTCATATTTTGTGCCATGTTGAACAATTCTTCACAGAAATAGAAAATAAACTTACACAATCAAACAAAAACCAGTAATATTTGCCAACAATCCGTAATGGCGCATTTACAGATTTTGGTTTTCTGTCATGGCTATCTTGGGATGTTATGGTCATGCGTTCTATACGAAAAATGCTAAAATCATCCTTTTTTAAAAGAAATAAATATTGCTGCTATATATTTTTAAAAAGCTCTTAACGAAAGGGTCAAGACAAAGAAATGTGTGCTGTTGATTTCTCAGAAAATTTTGTTCTTGATAAAAGTTGGCGCATGTCCGATAACCATTTCAGGTGCACTTAAAATGGCTTCAAGTCAAATAGGATATAGGGTAGGGCAAAAAATATGAAAATCTTTCAAGAGTAAAGTACCCTTATTTTAAAAAATAGGGCAAAAGGGCATGAAGAAAAGTTGTTTAAAATAAAAAGTTATACTCAGATTTAAAATCATAGTCTCCTATCTCAAATATAACATTTTTTAAGGTAATTCAATGTAACCCCCGTATTATTGGTATTTCTATTATTCAAAGTAGGTCCATATTTAACTTAAGCAAAATAAATCAGATATGCCTAATTTTTTAAATATTTTTCAAATCAGTTTTAATTTAATTGAATTTCTTTGTTTTTTAAGCAACCCCAGACTTTACCTTTGTTGCAAGGATATTTAATCTTACTTTATATTTTAAAATATGATATTTACTCGAACATAATTACTTCATTAATAAAACGCCTATATCAAATATTTTTTATCTAACGCCAAAAAAATTATATTTTATTTTTTTATTGAAATAACAAAGATAATTTATAAACACGATTGATGAGGCCTTTACTTGATGAAAATCCATGTTCAAAACACTTAAGGAAAACAATAATTTTCGATTTTTACTATATTTTAATAAATAAACACATAACAGCTGTTTCGGTACACTGTACCTTCTTCAGATGTGAGTACTTTAATACTAAAATTACCAATATTAGGGTAATGAGAATAAAGCTTAAACTACCTGCTAAATTATTATGGGAAAATACGTGTATACAAATTCAATAATGGTGATCTATTTAAATCTAATTGATCGTTCAGTAATATGTTGGAATTTTTAAGTTTATTTATTTCTAATGTCTCTAGGGTATTTAATTTTCGACCTTTGTTTTCTACATGTAAAATTGTATATTTATCATCAAAATTATGTGATTCTTCTAATAAATGATTGGCGTAATTAGAATCCCTTTTATTTTTCAAAAAACATCTTTTATGTTCCTGTATACGTTTTTTAAACGGTCTTTCTGTTTGTCCTATATACACCTTATCACAAGAACCACATTTTAATTTATATACGCCAGATTTATCCTGTTTTTTAACTTTACTTTTATTGTTTTTTATTAATTTACCTAAAGTATTCTTAGTTTTAAACGCTAATTTTGAACCACGCTTCCTTAGATGTCTTGATATTGTCTCCGTCGGTTTACCGATATAAGTAAGGGTTTGGAAATTATTTGTGTCATTTACTTTATCCGGGTAAACAGCTTTCATTGCCATTTTATATTCCTTTTTTTTAATTATTTTATCAATTAAGCAGGGTTGAAAACCATTGTTTACAGCCATTTGTTTAATGATATTTAGTTCTTTATCATAATTCTCTTTGGATAAAGGAATATTTAACAATCTAGAGAAGGTACAGTGTACCGAAACAGCTGTTATGTGTTTATTTATTAAAATATAGTGAAAATCGAAAATTATTGTTTTCCTTAAGTGTTTTAAGATAATTTATGTTTATTAATATCAATATCGGCAGCTAAAAAATGAAATACAGCCATAGAAATGTATGAAACTATAATACTTGTAACTAACAGTTACAATGATAAAATACAATATAAAGAATTAACTAACGAAGTGTCGCTGTATGTCCGCCTTCTCGCTCAATACATCTGCTCGTCCGCTCATAAAATTCCCTAAGAGAAGATCGCAATACCGTGGCAGAGATATTACGGCAATGGTGTCTTATAGAATTTTCCAATTCTTCAACGCTGTTGAAAGGTCGGTCTTTATACACTTTTTGTTTCAAGTGTCTTCATAGGAAGAAACTTAGGGGTGTAAGATCAGGCGAACGAGGCGGCCACCGTGGATCGGTATTTCGTCCTAGTCATTTGTTTCCAAATACCTCATTAAACCAATGCATAACTGCAATGTGCAGGGCACCCATCATGTTAAAACCATAGCTTGTGTCGTCCTTCTAACGGTAAGTTATCTATAAAGTTTCCCAATACATTCTGAAGAAAATTTAAATATCTATTGCCAGTCAAATTATCTCTAAAGAAGAATGGACCAATTAACTTGTCATTTAGTATCCCACACCAAACATTTGTTTTTTTGTAATACTGATTTCTATTGTCAATTACAAAATTAGGATTTTTTCTGACCACCACCTACAATTTTGCGACGAGACAACACCGTTTGTAGTAAAAGTGGATTGGTCTGAAAAAAGTATGTGCCGATGAAAATCTCTCCTCTCTTCTATTTCTCCTTGAATCCATATGCAAAAATCAGGACGCAAATCATAGTCTCTTTCTTGAAATGTACATACAAATTTAGGCCTGTAGGCACGATACTTGTTCTTTTTAAGTATGCGCTTTACAGATGTTTTTTCGCTCCTGTGTATTCAAAAACTTCTTGGGCGGATCTTGTAGGATCTTCGATTACTGCCTGAAGTACATCAAGCTGCCTATCTTCGGTGCACATGGTTTTTACACGTTCTTTTTTGTAATTAGAATCCAATGATCTCGTCTGTTTGAAAAAACTTAAAATCCTACTTACGGTTGAGTAGTGAATTATTTTGTCTGGATGGCGTTCATTAAAAATATCTGCAGCCTCACGCATAGCTTTGTAATTTTCTCCACATATTAAAACTAACTCTGCCTTCTCAACTAATGTAAGATGAAACGCTGGGGCATTTTAATACAATAAAAAGTTTAATTCAACTTACAATATCAATATTTCTTTGACATAAGAACAAACAGCTTGTCAAATAACTTTTTGTTTTAGTTAGAATTTTCATGGCCTGCTGCGCCAAAGGGTGTTTAGCACAGTACAATATTGTGTTACCTGGCTTATTCTTTGATATTTCAATAAAAAAATAAAATATGGTTTTTTGGGCGTTAGATAAAAAATATTTGATATAGGCGTTTTATTAATGAAGTAATTATGTTCGAGTAAATATCATATTTTACAATATAAAGTAAGATTGAATATCCTTGCAACAGTGGTAAAGTCTGGGGTAGCTTAAAAAACAAAGAAATTCAATTAAATTAATACTGATTTGAAAAATATTTAAAAAATTGTGCATATCTGATTTATTTTGCTTAAGTTAACTATGGACCTAAGTTGAATAATAGAAATACCAATAATACGGGGGTTACATCGAATTATCTTAAAAAATTTTATATTTGAGATAGATAGGAGACTATGATTTTAAATCTGATTATAACTTTTTATTTTAAATAACTTTTCTTCATGCTCTTTTGCCCTATTTTTTAAAATAAGGGTACTTTACTCTTGAACGATTTCATATTTTTTGCCCTACCCTGTATCCTATTTGACTTGAAGCCATTTTAAGTGCACCTGAAATGGTTATCGGAGATGCACCAACTTTTATCAAGAATAAAATTTTGTGAGAAACCAATAATAAAGAAGCTTTCCATTTGTTGCACACTTAGTGGACCACACTGTATAGGGTGTCCCATTTAGAAAAAGCACCAATATTGGTCATTACTTAAAAACAAAACTTCCTAAAAAAAAAAAAAACTACTCCACTGAACTCTACATAAAGAATTATATAATAACCCATTTTTACCTTATCGATAAGTTATCAAATACTCGAGATACAGGGGAGCGTCAAAAATGACAAATTTTCAAAATCTGTATGTCAGAAACTAAGAGGGCCATGAATATTTCCTTTGCGGCAATGAAAGTTTCATAAAATATTGGAATGGTACGCCTCAAATCCCATCTTTCTATCTTTAAAAATAAGAGAGGTGGTAATTTAAAACACACGAAAACTCGACACCCTGTACTACCCTCTTACCATTAGTCTTTAAGATTATTGAAAAATATGTAATGAAACTTTGTTCAGAAATAAAATTTGTGGTATTATGCAAAATTTTAGGAAATTATTAAGCCTACGGTGTAACAATTTGTAAAGAAAACCTTAATGAAAATAATTATAATGTTAGACATTTCCTTAATATTAAATTTTTCATTAATTAAATAAAAAAGATAAACAATGCGAAGCAGCATAAAAATATCATTTGCTCTTGATCTACATACTTACCCGTCATCGAGAAAAAATAAATGAGCTGACATTGTAACGTATTCAATGTTATAATATTATTGATAGCACGTTTTCAATACTAAATCTTGCTTAATAAGTTTGGTGGCGTAAAAATAACTTTAGAATAAAATTTCCAAAACAAAAAGCAGTTTAACACGAGTTATTTAAAAAAAAAAAACTTGGTAAAAATCTTATACTTTACTTAAGTACTTAGAAAAAACCTAACCTAGAAACCATAGATTACATTTATTTTCTAAATTTAATCAAAGCGTCAACACTGACCCAGATAGTGTGAAGTCTAAAGTACCGAAATTGAAACAAGGTATCTGCCCGCAATATATCTAATTTTGGCCTCAAGAACCCAATCATATACGAATAAAATAAAAAAGGCAAATATTGGGAGATTAGCTCAGCTAATATTTGATATTTTGTGAAGCGCTCAGAGATCTGCGACCTATAAAAATATACAGGGTAATTTAAACAAGATTCGATAATTGCTTTATCGTGATCGTAGATCATTGAAAAATACAGGGATTTCGTGATTTTTTGAACAAGTTATGCTATTCATAGTCCAAAGTGTCCAAAGTTATGACCGTTAAGATATGAGCTCACATTCTGATAGTTTCAACTTGAATAATTTCTAAAAGCGCATTTAAAAAGAGATGCGGCTTCTATGGAAAATTAATATGACCAATCAATGAAAGGATATTATATTGTCACTAATTAATTGCTTTTGTGACCGTAAATTGAGTGTTTTGAGTTGAGTTCATGATCGTAAAGCTATTTTCGTTTTCTTTCAAAGCTTCTTCAATATGATTTTCAGTATCGTAATGAGCTTTCTATGAAAATAAATGACCAGATGGGAGTTTTAATTGCCTCTTTTGCCAGACCGTGCATTTGATAGTACAAGACATTTTTTTTTTAATATGGACTTGTTCGCATGAAAATTATGCTTTGCAAAACTTGTAGACATGTATTTCAGTACTTTTATAGGTATACCAAGTGTGCCCCAATCAAAACCACAATTTAAGGTATGCGATATTAGTAAAGAGCTAAGTAATGAAGAGATAACGGACAGCATAAAGTCACAAAACTTGTTTTTGAGCCATGAAAAGAGCCAAATGAAGGTTATTGTATTTAAAAAAATGAAAACTCAATTCATGGCGATTGTCGAGTGTGATCCGGAAACCTTAAAAAAGGTCATAGGAGAAAAAAAGCTTAAGCATCGGATGGGCTACATCGTGCAGAGTATTTCAATATATTAAAATATTAAGGTCGTATAAATGTGCAGGTTTTAATACCAGGGCAGAGGAGTGCACTATTGAAGTTAATTGTTTCAAATGCAGAGAAATGATCACAAGAAAAATCAGTGTCAAAAGACAAACTAATAGCGTCCAGACAAAGTTTTTGTCTTTCGACACTGATGCTGCTTTAAAATGCTGCAATTTCTAGAGTCAAGAGCCGAATGGTGTTCATCGAAAGAAAGTTTTTTTTTTATTTGCATCCAGATAATTCACACATTTAAAATTGTCGCTGTCACACTGATTTTTCTCGTGGTCATTTTCTCCGCATTTGAAACAATGAACTTCCGTTGGTGAGCTTTATAGTGCACTTGATGTTAATAAGAAATGCTTGGGCCTTTTCATGGACCTCAGTAAGGCCTTTGACCTTGTTGATCACGTCTTGCTCGCGGCGAAGTTGCATGAATGAATGAATACGGTAAGAGGTATGGTTGGTGAATGGCTGCAGTCGTATTTGATTGGTCGAGATCAGATTGTGGATCTTGAGGGTATTAGATCTGATAAACGAAATGTATGCATTGATGTTCCGCAGGGATTCATCCTGGGCCCTCTGTTTTTCCTAATTTTTGCGAATGATCTCCCAGACTTGACTCATAATGAAAGAGAACTTGTTATGTTCGCTGATGATAAATCCTATTTGAGTTATAGCAGTACAGCCGAGACTTCGATTACATTATTACGTGATATGCTTGCAGTATTCAATACATGGTTTGCTGGCAACGGGTTATGTTTAATTACAACCAAGACAGTGTCTATCAGCTTCACTCCGCGCCGATCAACTTTTAATGAGAGTATTCTTGTCAGGGCGAATGGTGGATCGATTGCACAGGTTGTTCAAACAAAAGTACTGGGTATACATATTGACAATTCCCTATCGTGGAGCTTTCACTGCACTGAACTAAGTTCTAAAATTTCTCGGGTATGTTATGCTCACTACTGCCTGCGTGGTGTGGTCAGCAGAAATATTCTCTTGTCTGATTACCATGCCCAATTGTTTCTCGAGTGAAAAGTGGAATTTTATTTTGGGGTTCCTCTCCAGCGAATTTAAATAGAGTGTTTTCAACCCAAAAGAAAGCTGTAAGAAGTATGATGGGACGGACTGTCATGTCGTCATTCAAGCCGGAGGCTATTTTTTAAAACACTTAAACTGCTCACTTTGCCGAGTTTATACATCTTAGAAGTTCTTAAGTACGTAAAAAATAATCTAAATAGTTTTTTATCTATGGAAAACGTTCATAATTATGAGATGCGTAACAATATGAACTTTGTTGTACCGGCGCACAACATGGCATTATTTGAGAGGAGCAATGGGAACAAAACTGTACAATAAGTTGCCTAGGGCAATCAAAAACACAGCGAGCAAAGTACTTTTTAAGAGAAGTGCATGTATTTTATTAATTCCTCGTGTTTTCTACAATGCTCGTGAGCATATGAATTGTGATTTATTATCTTAACTGTAATTTAGTACAAATATTTTGTACTTATAAATTTAAATAGTTGTTTTTTCACAGTTGTCTGTGGCTGAAATTAAATTTTTCAATACCAATGTAAACGTTGGTCTCTTGAAATAAAAATTTATTTATTTATTTATTTTACAATAGTTTTGGCATGCAAGATAATCTTTTGATCGTTTTATCTCGAAAACGATAAGGCATCATGTCTAACAAATATTACCCTTTTTTTGCAAAAAAATGTTGAGGTTTTTTAATTTGACATGAATAAGTATAAAAATCAATTTAAAAAACTTTAGGTATAATTTAACTTCACCCTCCCTTATTTCTGACGCTGCTTGTAAATTGACGACATTTTAACGACTGCAGTTCGATTCTGCGTATAGAACTTACTAGAATACCTGAATTTCAAATTTGTATCTTTATTGATTTCAAAAATATTAAGAAAAAATTTCTTCACATTAGGTGAGAAATTGATAAAAGTTAATTTTTAAATTACTTCTCCTTTTATTTCTAGAAAAACAAATAAATAATTAAAATCAGTAGATCGTTCACTACAACTTTTATTATTGGTTTGTTTTCTAATGTCGTGTAATAAAGCAAAGTGGGAAGCATTAAAAAAAAAAACTGGGATTAACAGAAATATTATTTGGCATCATTGGTTTCACTTACCGGCTAACATTTTCTTCTTTATTGCTAACTTGCAGATCGATTCCATTTTCTTCTGCAACTCTATACTCTCCCTGTGTTTCTAAAAAGTGGATTTTTATAAATCGCTTACATACCTATTGTAAGTTAGGTTAAATAAAATGCATACATTTTATTGAAAAAGTATAGATTTTCGAAATAAAGTACCTTAAAAATGGAAAATATTGGAGATATGATTGGATTAATAGCTGTGAAATATAGTATCAAGGAAAACCTAGGAATGCAGATATACAGGATGCTCTTTTTGAAATATTAACCATGATATAATATCTAACGTAACTAGAAGAGACTTCAATTTAAACGTTTCTTTCAGTCAATGCGTGAAATTTCATTTTCTAAATCTAAAATTATTCTTGTAACCTCGTAGCTGTCAGTTTTGTCGTCAACCAGTATATTCAACAAAATGGTTGATGCATAATAACTTAAGTTGAATAATAATTGAACTAGTCTACTTCAATATCAACAGACTATAGATTTGTGGCAAGGGCCTAGCGACACTTGAAGCCCGGTTCCCGTCAGATACGTCAGGATCGCGGACCTGCACGACATGGCAGCTGTACAAGACATAAATACATACATACGCGACATTTCAGACAAATTTTATATATACAAACTTCAGGCTTCACCATTGACCAGAAACATTACAAACAGACGTGCCGACAACGACGGACACACAAAACATAAACCACTATATTACAAGCTACCAATTTACAATACCCCACTGCCGGACTTACAACAACAACAACACAACGGACAATAAATAAACAAACAAACAAACAAGTAAATATAGATAAACAATAACAAAAATGACGTAAAACAAAAATTCACTAACATACAAACTTAAACAAAGACCAAAAAGTGATCCGCGCGAGAGCTGTGAAAATGCGTTGAACTTTCAGCATCGCTTGACTTTTCGATGCGGATTTGCAGCTTTGCAGCCCGAAACGCGATCACTCGACACGAGAACCGGCAGCGGGACGGACTAACAAAACGGCGACGCCCACATGACAAGACACGCCTTCTCTATAAATGCCTCTTCTGCCGTGCAGCGGAATGGTAATTTTAACTCGCATTCAAATCATCCGCTATGGGCGAATGACAATATGAGTTGTGATAGCTAATCTGACTGGGTTTTTTTGCATTTTTCCCAGAGTGCTTGCTTTGGCGTTTCAGTTCTTCATGATTATATGTGTGTTAAAAGTTTGAGAAAATTTTATTGAGCCGTGAGGCAATGCATCGTATCAACACCCCGTAAAGGCACTTGCGGGTGTAAATAAAAAATTATATTTAAATACTAAGCTGTATCTTAGGCCATTCCAACGGCCGCAGAGCCTATGGCTCTGTCTTTTGGGCGCATTTTGGGTCGTATTTATACGGCCCATATGCGCCCAACACTGTTAAAATTAAATACTTAAGGGACTTTGTAATTACGCAATCATTAATTTAGTTGTGTGAGGGCAATAGGCTCCAGGTAGATTAATTTAGATATTAAGCTTAGTATTATACCTAATAGGAAATAAAAGACTTTAAAAAGAAAAAGAGGTTTCCGTCAGATCACCGAAGTTAAGCAGTGTCGAGCGCGGTTAGTACTTGGATGGGTGACCGCTTGGGAAACACCGCGTGCTCTTGTCTTAGGGCAGAGTGTAAAACGAATCGACATCAAAACCATCCTATTCACGTCGGACAGGCCGGATGAGATCGGATATCTCGTAGGATGAAGGTGCCGTTTCACACTCCCCAGTCGGTAGACCGCACGATTAAAAACCGTACGGTCGATGACCGGTTCAAGATGGCCTCTGATACGCCGACGAACCGTAAAAAATAGTAAGTAAAAAAAAAAAGACTATAGATTTCATTATCGTACTTACCAAAGCCTAAATTATGTTCTCCTTTACTTAAGTTCGTCATTTAAATTAAACTACTCTTAATTAAGTCACTTTGAATCCTTTGTCCCTTGTATGTGTGCTTTATGAAAAACTTATTTCATCTAAAAACATAGAAAATCGCAATTTAGTTCCAGCACGGCCAATCAAGACGTTAGAATGTTAACCGCCAACTAAAATGCTAGTTTTGATGATCGTGCTGTAGTAAAATTCACTCATAAACAGCAGGTTCTCCGTTGATCGAGAAATACTGTCTACAGTTTGAAGTGTACATCAGGATTCTTAAATTAGGTCAGCTCAATATCTGTTTTGAGCTGGATTTACAAACTCGAAAAGTTGACGAGGTTGAAGTTATGTTCAAGTTGGTGAGGTTCGATATTTATTCGACGGTCCAGGATATGGCATTTATAAAGTCAGTAGCAAAGTTCGAAAAGTTGTTGTTTGATTGGTTGAAATTTTTGTCCAATAGAGTGATAGTGTTGTAGATAAATTCATAATTTTAGATTAACTCGAGTAACAATAAAGCTGGATTTATATACTCGAAAAGTTGGCGAGGTTGAGGTTCAGTTGGCGTTGGAAATAAAAGTTCAATTTAAACTAAACGGAACACTCAGTTCAGTTTACAAACTCAGTTCGTGCAAAGTTCGTAAGTTTTGAAAAGTTCCCGTGTAGTTCGGGATAACCAATTTTTATGTTCGGAGTTCGAGAGGTTCGTTTCGACCAAGTATCGACTAATGAAGACGCTGTTTTAAAGTCATGTGGTTACAGCGAAATGTTAAATGTCTTTTACTTGTCGTGCTTACGCTTTTCGTTGTTTACGTCGCCCTTCCGTCATTTGTATTTAGATTTTCTGTTTGTTGTATGCTTAGTATTTTGTTTTGTGCCAGAAATTGGAAAACCAGAAATGGATAGTAGGTATAGAGAATGATGACACTAATTTATTATTACTCGAGTTAATTCAAAATTATGAACTTAACTACAACTTAGGCCATAGAGATTATAAAAATACCAAGAAGAAAGAACAAAGTTGAACACTTACTACAGGGTTATCACAAGTCTTTCTTCTGCGGATATTCCATCACTTCGTTTCTCTTTAGTGATTCTCGGCACTATCTTAGTCAATAATTTATTGAAAACTGCCATTCGTGTATAGTTAAAAAACTGTGGTGTATCCCAAGACCTCATCTTTTTAAAATAATCATTTTCACCTGCCCCTATTCTCCTCACGTTTATTGGTCGCCTTTTAAAGCGGCGATTGCTACGCCTTCTCCTATAAGCCGCATGAAACAAAAATGTCACCTCAAACAGGGTGTAATAATATAACATTTTTACCACAGCACGGAACTCAAAAACGATTTAATTTTTATTTGGAATCGAACAAAATGATAAACAAAGAAAATAATAATTTACAATCTTTCAAAATTGTCAAAATCAAATTTATTGTTAGTATTCTGTATCATTCTATTGGACCAAAATTTCAACCAATCAAACAACAACTTTTCGAACTTCGCTACTGACTTTATAAATGTCATATTTCTGGACTGTCGAATAACTTGAACGTAACTTCAACCTCGGCCACTTTTCGAGTTTATAAATCAAGCTTAAATTAGTGTCATCATTCTCTGTACTGTCCATTTCTAGTTTTCGAATTTCTGGCACAAAACTCAATACTAAGCTTACAACAAACAGAAAATCCAAATACAAATGACGGAAGGGGGACGTAAACAACGAAAAGACATTTGACATTTCGCTGTAACCACATGTCTTTGAAATAGCGTCTTCATTGGTCGAAACGAACCTCTCGAACTCCGAACATAAAAATTGGTTATTTCGAAATACACGGGAACTTTTCGAAACTTACGAACTTTGCATGAACTGAGTTAATAAATGGAACTGGTTGTTCCCTTTAGTTTAAATTGAACTCTTATTTTCAACGCCAACTGAACCTCAACCTCGCCAACTTTTCTAGTTTATAAATCCAGCTTTAGAATACCCAGGGAGAGGACTGATAAATGTGATTTTCATAAAAAGCATCTTTCAATGTACCCTGTAATGCCAAGTAGACGAGAATGTAATATTTTCTGAAGTTTATACAAGGCACATAAAATGTAAGTTTAACTGTTTTCGACTTTTTTTTTACCGGAAAGGTAAAATATTGGGGTTTTACGCTAGTTAGCTATAGGTTCAAAGCGGCCAGCCCACCGCCCTAGAAACCTAACAGTCAGAAAATCGGTAATAGCTTAGATCTACAGTATATCCGGCGATGTGGTAGACAAGAGGGCAAACTTACCAAAATTTAATTTTTCGAGGAAAAGTCATTCGTAGTAAAAATGTTTGCTTGATGAAAAAATAAGACTGCCGATGAAAAAAAAATTGTAAACAGGGTGTCCGGAAAGTTAAAAAAATTTAGTTTTGTACAAGAGTAAAGTACCCTTATTCTAAAGTTTTTACCAAATGTTGTTTAAGAGGATTGTTTCAAATCATCACATCTTCTAAGATATTGGTTCTAATTAAGTTTGGATAGCAATAATATTTTTGCTTTAAATTTGCATTTCACTGAAAAGTTTGGTAGGTGTACCTTTGATTTTGTATACCTTTACGTATCGCCTTTGATTAAGTACCTAAGAAATAAAGTATTACAGTGTGATTTTATTAGTTTATGCTAACAACGGAGCAAAGAATGGATTTATTCCAATGTTATGGTAACGGAGACTTTTCATACCTACAGATTCGTTATTGAAAAATTTCATGAATGGTTCTCCAATGTACCTGTAACCAAATCGACGGTCTGTAAGCTGGTCAAGAAATTTCGTGAAACGGGATCCATATTAGACTTAAAAAAAGTAAAAAAAATACTACAACGAAGATGATGCAGAAACTTTACTCGTACTGCAGTCTGTTAGAGAAAACCCCATACTGTTCTTGAGGAAACAGCTACGCAACAAATTTTAAACCAAAATAAAATACGTACCTACAAACCACACACTAGAAGAGGGCGATGATGGCAGAAGCTTGGATTTTTGTTTGTGTGTAGGGAGTAAAATTTGAGGTGGTAATTAGGGATTCCATAAACTTGTTCTCGGATGAGTTTACGTTTTTGACAAAATGCCTGGCCTATTTTGCTAGAGAAGTAAAGGATTGGCTTGATTTGGAATTTGGTAATAAAATGGATCGGGCGAAATAGTTCACTTTTATGGCCCCCAAGGAGTCCTGACCTTACGGTAGCAGATATGTATTTGTGGGGACGCATAAAACAGTTAACTTATGCCAATCCACTGCCAAATGATGAGAATCTGCAAATAGCAGATATTTTTCCTAACGAGGGTGATCCAGATATTTCCCAAAAAGAATATAGTTTCCACGAGATGGCGCATTGCCTCAATTTGGTATAAATGTTCGAAGATACTTGGACGAAATTTTTCAAAATCGCTGGATATGTCAATTCATCAGCATTTAATAAAAATGTCAAATCAGGTGAGTGCTAAATCTCGAATAGCTCGTAAATAAAATTGTTTCTAAAAGATATTAGTTGGGCTTGTTATACAGGTGCGAAATGAGCAAATCCCTAGTTTTCCCATGGGATTCAGTTTCTGAAGACCTTTTCATAGAGGCCCCATGTGACCTAGGTTGCCATTTAAAAAAAAAGTTAGGCTAGCTACAGGCTAAGGGGTTGGAGGGAGGCGACTGAAAATATTACGAAAAGATGAACAGCGATTTCAGCGTTTTTCTTAAAAATAAGAATATGAAAATACAGTAAAATCTCTCAATAGCTATCACTCTAGGGGAATCAAATGTTGGTCGGTTAATAGAGAAAAATTAAAACAACTAGTTTACATTTTAGAGTGTTTGTTTATTAATAAGTCTCCACATATACCGGGTGATGCATGGTTCAGTTGAACATAGGAAATGTAATGTAAGTTTTGAGGTGGCTAAATATTGGCTCTTCTGTACATTTTAGAGAAAAATTAAATTATAATTTCTTGAAGAAGCCGATGAGATAAATCCATGTGCCAAGTTTCAAAGAACTTTAATAAGCCAATCCTAACTTATTCAATTAAATGTGATAGCAAAATTACGAAATTTTCGTAGTTTACGTAATACAGCAAACACCAGAAAATTATTATTTGGCATTGACGAAACGAAAAGTAGCGCCAGTGACAACATTTTCATTGAAGGCGCTTTAATTACAGCTAAATATGAGCTATTCCATTAAGGCAAAAGTAACCATGATTAAGTAAGTGTTATTAAACAGGAAACAGTTTAAGGGCAGTGTCTGAAATATTTTCAGTTCGATTCCCTGATACAATCCCTTCCACTTCATTAATTAAACTTATCATTGGTAAATTTGGGTCCAAAGCTACTGTATTAAATAACTGTAAATGCTCAACTCAGAATGCCAATAGAGCTAAAGAAAATGATAATAGAGATCTTGATATTTTAATGCACGTAGAGGAAAATAAAATGTTACCACGGGCATTTTTGGGCAAGCCGTAGGAAAACATTAAACCACAGTGTTGCGCACTTTAAATAAACATAAATATTTTCCTTACAACTATGAAAAAGATCAAAAGCTGCGGCAAGGCGATGAAGAACGGAGAATGGTATTCTGTTTTAAGGTAATGGAGTCAAGAAAAGAGCTAATAATAATAATAGAGTTTTTTTGAGAAATTTTTGTTATACTGATGAATGTACATTCACCCTCGACAACGAACCAA
This sequence comes from Polydrusus tereticollis, assembly GCA_963920685.1. Classification (NCBI taxonomy): domain Eukaryota; kingdom Metazoa; phylum Arthropoda; class Insecta; order Coleoptera; family Curculionidae; genus Polydrusus; species Polydrusus tereticollis. The sequence goes on along the minus strand of OY987327.1, from coordinate 110,830,702 downwards.
ATGTTTGAAATGCCGGTATTGGAGTCAAGAAAATGAACATCGTCTTGTTCATACTCGGACGCAATATCGACAAAATATAAATGTTTCGGCGGGAATTGTAGGACATCACATTATTGTACCATTTTTTATGGGAGGCAACCCTATTTGGACTTACTACAGAATCGAACTGAATCTAAAAGAAGTTGTACGCGAAAATCACGAGACCTGTTATCAAATGGATGGTTGTCCTGCCCATAATTCTCTCATGGTTAGGGAATCTTGCAAAATATTTTTAACCGGAATATTATTGGCCAACGTCATTTAATCCATTGGCCAGCCAGGTCTCCTGACCTATCGCCAAACGACTTCTTTCTGTGGGGTCACTTAAAAAATTCTGTTTATGAAGATGTAAAATTCGAAAATCTAGAAGAGCTAAAAAAACTGTATTTCGTTAGAATGTTACAGAATTTCACAATATTAACTCAGTAATGTTAGAAATGAATTTCATGATCTGTTAAGATATCATTTTGCTGTTAATGAAGGGTTGTTTAAACATTTAATTAATTAAGGTTTTTGTGAAAATCTATAGTCTTAGGTATGTTGTGTTAAATTAAAGGCTTAGTAAGAAAGCATAATGGTGTCTTTTATTTTGGATGTCTTTTTAATGTGAAATAATCTTTACTCGTCATATTATTAGCTTTACGTTAATTTTTAAGTCATAGAAATTATTTGCTGGTGTTTGCTGTATTACCTAAACTCCTAAACTATGAAAATTTTGTAATTTTGTAATCACATTTAATTGAATAAGTTAGGATTGGCTCATTAAAATTTGTTTATACTTAGCACATAAGTTTAGTATATCGGCCTCTTTAAAAAACTTTAATACAATTTTTCTCTAAAATGTACAGGGGAGCCAATATTTAGCCACCTTAAAATTCACATGGCATTTCCTATGCTCAACTAAGCCATGCATCACCCGTAATGTAAATAATTTTAAATATTTTTGTTTGAATTAAACAGAACTAAAATTTAATAAGGTGAAGCCAATTTACCAACATGTATATACTGCACGTGCATACTAACATATACAGTGTGTATCAGCCATACGGAATAAATTCGATAATAAATACGTGGGGGCGTGTCCGAAAAACGCTCGGACACGTCGATTGGTATTTCTAGTTGCACATTTTGTTCAATAAGAACTTTTTATACAGGATGTGTCATATAACAATGGCCAATACTAACTTTCTTATTTTAAATGCAACACCCTGTATATTATTAAATTTTTTAATTCTTCAAAACATATTAGACATATTTCATGTACCTACAATATCCTCTACATGTCTTAAACTAGGTTAGGCTTTTAAACTTTATATGTGTAGATTGGATGTTTTTGTACGATTATGGTTTTAGGTCTGATGATGCCCATTGTTTGGGCGAAACATGTAACCACCACCACCTAACTAAATTATATTGTGACTGAGACTGAGACTTAGTGTGTCTTTATTTTTTATATGTCTTAAACTGTTTCGGAAATATTAAGTGTTTTCAGATTTATTGCAAAAATTAGCAACACACTAAAAAACTAATAAGTAATACTGTTTATTTCTTGATAATGTAAAAAAACAAAAAAAAAACATTAATGTAGGATATGTTGAAAATGCTCGCCGCGAACGTCTTGACAACATCCTAATCTTAAGTAGACATTTTTTCTAACATTACTGAACATCTCAGGCGTGACCGATCGAATCGCTAGCGTTATTCGTCTTCTTAAGTCAGCTAACTCGAGGAGTTTAGTTTTGTATACAATATTTTTGACATAACCCCATAAGAAAAAGTCTAATGGCGTCAGATCAGGGGATCGTGCTGGCCATTCCATCGATCCACGCCTCGCTATACACCGATTTGGAAATACTCGGTTGAGGTACTGCCGGACATTGATTTGGTAATAGAGCGGTGCTCCATCTTGCTGAAACCATATCATATTCACTGAAAGTTGTGGGTTTGCTGGATCAGGATATAAGTTTGTCAAAGTTAGCAAGACATTATGTTGGAGCAGTGCTAAATAATTATCGCCATTTAAATTGCCATTAATGAAAAAGGGACCTATGATATGATCTCCAGCAATTCCTGCCCAAACATTAACCTTTTCAGGATATTGCGTATGTTCTTCTCTTATCCAGTGAGGATTTTCCCTAAACCAATAGCGGCAATTCTGACGATTAGCATGACCGTGAAGTGTAAAGGTGCACTCATTAGGAAACAAAACATGTTCTAATTGGATCACATTGTTATCTAACATTGCCATCATTTGTTCACAAAAATACGTTCTCCTATCAAAATCGTTCTATGAGCTCATGAGTAGGTATCATTTTTTAGGGATACATTTTATTTTCTTGTAATGTTCGAATAATCGATCAATGGCAAACATCAAACATTGGGGCTGTTTTTCGACTAGAAGTATGTGGGTTTTCCTGAAACTCAAGCATAATATCTAATTTGGTATCATCACTTATTGCATTGGCAGCTACTTTTTTTATCTGCTTTACATGTCCAAGCTGGCGAAACTGCTTTCCTATTTTACTAATTGTCCCTTGAGTTATAGGCGGCAAATTTGAAAATAAATTTTTCATGAAATAAGCGAGCAACTTCCATTTGTGTCCGTGTTTTATCTCCATAACCAATCATCTGTAGAATTGTTATTTTGTGCATTTCTGTTAAACAAACCATTTTTCTGATATGCAGTTAACGAAATTAAAACGACTATAGCCACAAATCACCGAAATAAATTTAGATAAGCAACTGGACTCTTAGAACTGTCAAAAACTAATTGGCGCTGATGTCCTAGTATTTGCGATCCGAAACACGCGAGAAAGAAAGGAATCTGTTTGGCAACTACGAGTAAAAATTAAGAAAACTGTTTTACCAACGTTTGATGAAATCTGTTTTATCGGTAGGTATTGGTGCCGCTTAAAAATTTTAAATATTCCTTGGTTTAAATATTCATTTTTTTCTGCTTTCATTTTTAGTTCAGGGATATACGTTATTTGTAACTCTTATTTTTAGGTTTGGAGTAAATACCTTGTTGGTTAAAGTAACAAATAACGTTTATCTAAGAGCTCAAATAGAAAGCAGCAAAAAAGGAATTATTTAAACCTTGCAATACCTATTTAAAAAAATACAGCTGACTAAAATAAAGCGAAATAGGTAATAAAACATTATTTTTATGATCAAAAATTATCGGATCTCTTTTCGGCAAGCGCGGTGTCGCATGCCATGTTTATTTAAGCAGTTTGGAACACAACATTTTCTAGGATTTAACGGAGGTGCGTAGTCTTCCATAACGGAACTAAATACGCGAACTTTAACTAAACAAACCGAAAACACACTAAAACTAAACAATAGGTCAAAACAACTATCAAAAAATACGCTAATAGTACACACGGAGACCGAACGATCACAAACGGCATTAAAATTCAACACAACTTAAAAGAAAATCGAGAATAGAAAATTGACAATACACTTCAAATTCTTGACAACAACCAAATCTTGGAGGGTGCTTCTTCTCGATCGCAAATCGCAACTGAACGTAGTGCCCCCTATACGAACATAACTAAACCAAATTGGGCGATGCCACTACCGGCGCCATCTACGAAATGCGATCCAAACAAAATAATAATGTTTGGCGGGAACGCCCAGCTTACGTATCTAAATTTATTTCGGTGATTTGTGGACTATAGCACTGACAACTACTGTCATGCAGACAGACAACAATTTGCTAAGGTCAGACATTTTAAACAAAAGTAAACCAAACCATTTATACCTTTTTTTTATTTTATATCGGTAAATAGTTATTTTTGTATTAAGTGCGTGAAGTGAGTGTTTTTTTAATGGCATATGAGAGTGTCAATTTTTTGCCGAGACCGCAGGTCGAGGCGAAAAATTCTCTCGAATGTGCCATTAAAACACGAATTTCACAAACGAAATACAAATAACATTTTTTGTACAACTGAAAGTTTGAATTAATCGGTAAAATTGTATATTATAATAAAAATTTTACCATATAATTTCACATAATCAAGTTAACAGCCCTGTCGTTACTATAGAAATGGTTTGTTGGCACGTTGCTTGTTTTGTTGTCATACGTTGATAGCTGTTCATATTTATTGCAATTTTTTAAATAAATAGTATAAGTACTTAAAATGGATGTAGATTACGATAGTGATAGCGAGATTCCTTCAGATATAGCCGATATAGCAAATTCGGCTATAGCTAACATGTTACCGGCGAAATCAAAATTTATATACGAGAAAAATTATAACCAATTCCGTGAATGGTGCGGCAAGAAAAATATACAAAAAGTGTCTGAAAAGGTACTTATATGCTATTTTGAGGAGAAATCAAAAACTGTAAAACCTTCTACTTTATGGAGTGTCTACTCAATGTTCAAGAGTACATTGAATGTTAAAGAAAATATTGATATAAAGAAGTTTTCAAAATTGGTGCCTTTTATTAAGAACAAAAACGTCGGATACCGAGGGAAGAAATCTAAAGTTTTATCGAGAGACGATATTAATAAATTCATTCAAGAAGCTGATGATGAAACAAATTTACTTTATAAGGTACAGATGATCAAAATTTTGTATTATTTCAGTAATTTCAATATTTTTTTAATTGTAGGTTGCGTTAATTTTGGGAATCAGCGGTGCTTGTCGCCGTGAAGAATTATTGAAGGTAACTATTGATGACATTGAAGATACCGGGTCTATATTGATTGTTAAAATACCGGATACAAAGACCTATTGCCCAAGAATGTTTACCGTTTCAAATTCTGATTATATTGAGATATATCGCAAGTATAGAGTACTAAGGCCGTCCCATACACACAAAAAGAGATTATTTTTAAAATATTCAAGAGGAAAATGTGTTGACCAACATGTGGGAATAAATAAAATAGGGGAAATTCCTAGCTTGATTGCAAAATGGCTGGGAAAAGAATTGCATAAGAGCTACACAGGTCACTGTTTTAGGAGGAGTTCTGCAACTCTCTTAGCCAATGCAGGGGGTAACATGACATCTATAAAACGCCACGGTGGTTGGAAATCTGCCGCCATAGCAGAAGGATATATAGAAGATAGTTTGAGTAATAAAATTGATATTTCTAATAAATTAAATTGTTCCTCTACTTCCAAACAAATCAATATAACTGATACAACTGTGGACTCAACTTTTCAAGGAATATTCTGATCAGCAGCAAGGTGGACTAGCTTCGGGAATTAATATTGGAAGCAATTGTTCGAACTTCACCATCAATTATTATTGTAACAAATGAGATTTTTTGGTAGTTGCTAATTAATTAGTAAATTTGTACAAAAAAATTCAATACATTTTTTAAAAAGTAATGTTTTATCGTTTTTTTTGTAAATCATTTTTCCAGTTAAAAAAAGTCTTTTTTTCACCGTGAAAAAAAGTCTTTTTTTCACTGTTAAAAAAACAAAAGGTTTACGTATCGATAGCGATGAAAAAATGTCAACTTTTTTTGACAGTTGTACAAAATAGTTATTTTTGTATTAAGTGCGTGAAGTGAGTGTTTTTTTAATGGCATATCAGAGTGTCAATTTTTTGCCGAGACCGCAGGTCGAGGCGAAAAATTCTCTCGAATGTGCCATTAAAACACGAATTTCACAAACGAAATACAAACAACATTTTTTGTACAACTGAAAGTTTGAATTAATCGGTAAAATTGTATATTATAATAAAAATTTTACCATATAATTTCACATAATCAAGTTAACAGCCCTGTCGTTACTATAGAAATGGTTTGTTGGCACGTTGCTTGTTTTGTTGTCATACGTTGATAGCTGTTCATATTTATTGCAATTTTTTAAATAAATAGTATAAGTACTTAAAATGGATGTATATTACGATAGTGATAGCGAGATTCCTTCAGATATAGCCGATATAGCAAATTCGGCTATAGCTAACATGTTACCGGCGAAATCAAAATTTATATACGAGAAAAATTATAACCAATTCCGTGAATGGTGCGGCAAGAAAAATATACAAAAAGTGTCTGAAAAGGTACTTATATGCTATTTTGAGGAGAAATCAAAAACTGTAAAACCTTCTACTTTATGGAGTGTCTACTCAATGTTGAAGAGTACATTAAATGTTAAAGAAAATATTGATATAAAGAAGTTTTCAAAATTGGTGCCTTTTATTAAGAACAAAAACGTCGGATACCGAGGGAAGAAATCTAAAGTTTTATCGAGAGACGATATTAATAAATTCATTCAAGAAGCTGATGATGAAACAAATTTACTTTATAAGGTACAGATGATCAAAATTTTGTATTATTTCAGTAATTTCAATATTTTTTTAATTGTAGGTTGCGTTAATTTTGGGAATCAGCGGTGCTTGTCGCCGTGAAGAATTATTGAAGGTAACTATTGATGACATTGAAGATACCGGGTCTATATTGATTGTTAAAATACCGGATACAAAGACCTATTGCCCAAGAATGTTTACCGTTTCAAATTCTGATTATATTGAGATATATCGCAAGTATAGAGTACTAAGGCCGTCCCATACACACAAAAAGAGATTATTTTTAAAATATTCAAGAGGAAAATGTGTTGACCAACATGTGGGAATAAATAAAATAGGGGAAATTCCTAGCTTGATTGCAAAATGGCTGGGAAAAGAATTGCATAGGAACTACACAGGTCACTGTTTTAGGAGGAGTTCTGCAACTCTCTTAGCCAATGCAGGGGGTAACATGACATCTATAAAACGCCACGGTGGTTGGAAATCTGCCGCCATAGCAGAAGGATATATAGAAGATAGTTTGAGTAATAAAATTGATATTTCTAATAAATTAAATTGTTCCTCTACTTCCAAACAAATCAATATAACTGATACAATTGTGGACTCAACTTTTCAAGGAATATCTAGCGTTTCTGATCAGCAGCAAGGTGGACTAGCTTCGGGAATTAATATTGGAAGCAATTGTTCGAACTTCACCATCAATTATTATTGTAACAAATGAGATTTTTTGGTAGTTGGTAATTAATTAGTAAATTTGTACAAAAAAATTCAATACATTTTTTAAAAAGTAATGTTTTATCGTTTTTTTTGTAAATCATTTTTCCAGTTAAAAAAAGTCTTTTTTTCACCGTGAAAAAAAGTCTTTTTTTCACTGTTAAAAAAACAAAAGGTTTACGTATCGATAGCGATGAAAAAATGTCAACTTTTTTTGACAGTTGTACAAAAAATATTTTAACATCAATTTTCAACATCTCCCACATTAATGTTTTTTACATTATCAAGAAATAAACAGTATTACTTATTAGTTTTTTAGTGTGTTGTTAATTTTTGCAATAAATCTGAAAACACTTATTATCTCCGAAACAGTTGAAGATAGGTATAGGATATTGTACAATGTACATGAAATATGTCTAGAATTTTCTGAAGAATCCAAAAATTCAATAATATACTAATAATAATAATAATATAATATTTAAAATAAGAAAGTTAGTATTGGCCACTGTTACATGACACATTATTGAAAAAAATGCGCAACTAGAAATACCAATCGACGTGTCGAGCGTTTTTTCGGACACGCCCCCATGTATTCACTATCGAATTTATTTCATTTGGCTGATACACACTGTATATTATACAATGTACTGTATGTTTGCTTTAAAATTCTTATTTTTCAAAACAATCAGAAAATAATGATGGCTTTATATTTTTATTTTATTTTTATAAATTTCAAATTTACATTTTAATAGCAATTAAGAAATATTTTAAGACTTTGCAAAATTGTAAACATTATTAAAAAAGTTTTCTAAGTCTCTCGAACCTGCGCAGGCTTCAGATAGGCTTGATATCTTCGACATTGGAGCAAGTTCAGGTTCTTCTTTCTCTGTCTCAGAGTTGAAAGTAATTTCATCCGTTTCGTGGATCTTTTCAATACACTCGATGATAGTCAGTTCTCCACTTTCTGTTGACAAATCGTTATCAATAAAGGGAAATTGTTTCAAGTTCACAAGAAGTAGTTGTGCGAGCGAAACATTATCTTCTTCTTAAGAGTTGTCAATATTATCTGTATTACACATAAATCCGGCATTTATAAAGCATTTCATTATTATCACTGGGGACAAATTGCGCCAGGCTACCGAAACCCATATCAAGGCGTTGGTTATGGTAATTTAATTTAATTTGTTTAATTTATTTAATTTAATAATAATTCACGGGCTGTAGCCCATTTCTACAAAAAAATTTTTTAAGTAACTAGACTTAAAACTAAGTAAAGTTAAAATTACAATCGTAATAATTTAAAATAGCTAATATATAACATATAAACATATTAGGTACATCTCAACATAAAGTTTTTTTAAAAAAACAAAAATATTATACAATAATTGATAATAATAATTACAAAAATCAAACCATATCACAGAGGAGTAGTAATATTCAGTCCCAGATGTCTTTGAAATTCCAAATAGGAGACCCCAACAAACTCCAGACCACACTCAGTAACGGAAAGATTTGCCAATCTCAGCAGTCGGGGCATGCAAGAATAATAAGCGTAGTTTGTTTTATGAAACTGCAGAGTAGAGAGAAACGGACAGAACGAGACCAGGTGGTGCTGGTGGTGCTGGTGGTGCAACTAACCCAGGTGGTGCAGGTGGTGCGTTTTACGATCTAACCCAAGTGGTTCGGTGGTGCGTTTTATGATCTAACCCGGGTGGTTCGGTGGTGCGTTTTATAACCTAACCCGGGTGGTTCGGTGGTGCTGTTTACAAAATAACCCGAAATTAAACCCGACTTTTTACGACCTAACCCGGATGCTTTCATGAGGCGGCTTCTTATCTAACCCTAACTTGAACCTGAATATTTATGAACTGACCCGAGATAAAACCCGACTTTTTACAACCTAACCCGGATGCTTTCATGAGGCGGCTTCTTATCTAACCCTAACTTGAACCTGAATATTTATGATCTGACCCGAGATAAAACCAGACTTTTTATGATTTAACCTTAGTGAAACGCCGCTGCTAAAGCGGGATAATTAAATCCCAATTTTTATAAGCCATCCTTAAACCCAACTTTTTACGATCCGACCTGAGCCATCCTTAAACCAGACTTTTTATTATTTTCCCTTAGTTGAAACGCCGCTGTTAAAGCGGTATAGTAAAAAACATTATTTATATTTTCTATCTTAGTGAAACGCCGCTGGTGGGTAGTAAAGCGAAATAAAACCCTAATTTATATGGTCTAACAAGATAAGTATATTAAGGCGGCACATTTGTCACCCCGCAATAATTATTTATACCTAAATAACCCTCTCAAACCCTCTGCCGACTCGATTTAAAAAGAAAGGGACATAAACCTTTATTTATTATTCCGAAGGACCCTCATTAAAATTCAGTAGCATATCTAATAATTGATTCCAATTTTTGCACCACTTATATAAAATACAATAAAATAATTACCATCTAGAACCATTAACTAGAGATTTCTTTGTACTGGAAATGGATAAATTATAGGACTATCTTGTAATGAGAACAGAGTAATAAAAAGTAAATAAAACTTAAATACGTATAAAATACCAAGCAGGTATAGGTACTATACAACTTGTGTTCGCCATCAGGTAAAAGCCCTCATAATGCTTTTATAAAAATTTCGGATAATATCATAATATAAGTAAATAGGCTACAATTTCAGGAAAAAAGTAAAAAAAATTAATTCACAGTGTAAAATTGTAGTTAAATGGATTGTAAATACGAAATAATATAAAAAGCTACCTTTTGTTTGCGATGATGTATGCACAATAACTCTATATTATTCGGCCCTTAAACTGAAAATACCCACTAGATAGGTATCATAAGCTGTATTTGTCATCAGGTAGAACCCCCAATAAAATTATGAATATTAGGCGTAGGCATCAAAGTAGCAATCTTAACTTATTTTCAACACGAGCATAAAAATATAGGGTTGTTAAATATTTTATGTTTTACCTATCTATTATTGATCTATAATACCTTAGAAACGGAATATGTTATGATAGCAATAATACCTGCTATCACACCTAGGGCATTATAAGCGGGCATTATGATAATGCCCGCTTATATTACCCTAATGCGCTAATATGGAAATTTTATTGCTTATCCAATTTTATTTCTCTCACAATAAAGATCAAGTTTATACAAAAAATAATTTTTTCTTTAAACAATACTAAAAATTAAACTTTATTTCCAAAATAAAAATTACAATTTTGAAATGTCCCGGAAAATGTAGCTGATCCCACTATAGAATGGTCGGTGTTTTTTGTGATGGTAGCAGCGGTGGTAGCACTAACGCTATTTTGTATAGAAGAACAGTCTATTAAAGAATTTTCAATAGTCGCTACGGAATTAACCTCGGAATTAACTGAATTGGCAATCATTTTGGCTATTTTGTTTTTGGATGAAATACTTTCTTCTATATATCCTTCAGCTACTGAAGAGCTTTTCCATTTCCCATGTTGTTTTAGCGTTTCAAACGAAGCACCTGCCTCAACAAGTAAAGTTGACGATGTGCGACGCAAACAGTGGCCGGTGTAAGCTTCTGCATTATCCAGTTTTAAAAATTTTGCGATCAATGTTGGGACGCTTCCTATGGTATTTTTTCCAATGGGTTGTACTGTACATCGACCCTTTCTATAGGTAAGAAAGAATCTTCGCTCCTTTATTCCAGCTGGTCTTAATGTTGTATACTTTTTTATTAAATTTAAAGCGCCTAAATCTTCTTCGATGATAGTAAAACTTTTTGAAGTTGAAGTTTTAGTTTCTGGTACCTTTATAACCAAGACTGTTCCTCTATCTTCAATGTCATCAATGGTCATTTTGACCAACTCATCTCGTCTTAAACCTCCAAAAACACCCATTACCAATATGACTTTGTGTACCAAGTAGATATCATCAGGAGCCTTCTTAATAAATTTTAATATTTGTTCTCCTTCCAAAACTTTAGACTTCTTCGGGACGTATCCTTTCGACTTAACTTTTAAAAAAGATATGAGACGATGGTATTGCGAAATGTCTATATTTTCATAGACCATCAACGTAGACCTTAGGGTAGAATACTTGGTCCAGAGAGAGTTCGGACTGTATTTTTCCGACTAAAAATAATAAAGTTTGTTAAACATATGTATTAAAATAAAATCAATAACTTACCAGTTCCTGGAAATATGCCATTAAAACGTTTTCGGTTATTTGAAGAATTGTGTTCGTATCTTTCCAAATACCAAATATGCCATACTCCCGATCATACTGTTGCCTTGATTTAACTGGCAAAAGATTTTCGGTCGCTTTTATGACCTTTTCTCTTATATTTTGTGGAATTTCTTCCATTTTGAGCAAATCGTTAAATAAAAAATGCCAACTGACTAACTGACAGAAACATCAAAGTCAAACTTAACACCAGTCATTATCTACTTACGTATACAGGTACAGGTGCAACTTATTTTTTATATTGCGAATAAATAATGTAATTAGTCATTGAAAAACTCTTTTTTAGGTAAAACATAAAGCATTGTATGCACCACGGGCTTTACTGGACTATAATGCCCATCAGGCAGAAACCTATCCCTCGGGCCAGAGGCCCTCGGGCTATTTCTACCTTCAGGGCATTATAGTCCCCGTAACGCCCTTGATACATAAATAGCTATTACAACCCTAATTCTCAATGGCAACAATAAGCAAATCACGTTGGTTTTTTAATTTATTATTAATCTGGCTAACTTAAGAAACTCACAATATAACGACCATCCAAAAAAATCATAATACATTACTGGGTGTGAAAGCAATTGCGCTGCAAAATATAGTGTATACCGACTCTGAGGTAGTTAATTAAAATCCCAATTAGCGCTAAAAAAAAATCAATTAGATATTTACTTTAGATATTTTAATAAAAAAATTCAATATTCTCACCAACATTTAACTTTTGAAATTAGCATAATAACAAATCCTTTACAATGAATTAAACAAACGCATACATAATTTTAAAATCACATAATAAGAATATAAGCTAAAATCTAACAAGTTCAGACTACTCGAATGACGTCAGTTTACATCTGTAGAGCGAATCATAAAAAATGGTCAAACTTTGCCGGCAAATACCCTTCTATGATGCAGGGGAAGGACAGGTAACTCGAGATGTTTATAAAGAAACGTTAAAGAACATTATTTGCTTATTTCTAGACTCTTAAAAATTACATGCAATCGAACAATAAATGTTTTCATCATGTATATTTATGAGTAACACATTACCTTCGACATACATAAATTCAAATTGATAATTACTTGCCTTAGTACTTTTTTAGAAGCTTGAATCATTGCATATAACCGTCTGAGGATACCCAAACTTCCCCTAACATATTTCTCCGCAACCGGGGAAAAAGAGGTAGAAAAAGTAAAATAACAACTCCAAGTGTCTTTGCGAACAATCAGCAATAAAATAGAGTATTTCAGTTTTTAATTTTTCGTAAATAAAAGTTGGTTAGATTAATAGTCTCTGTGAATATAATAACATAAACAAAGTGATATGCCGTAAATTTAGGAGTACAGTATAAATTATGCCTCTATTAAAATATACCGCAATAACTAACTACCAAAGGATTTTTGATATTTTGAATATATTTGATGCTCATAGCATTATCACATTTCCAAAGGCTCTAAATTTTAGAAAAATGTTCTAATAGAATATGTCTATCAATATAAAGTAAAGGTATTGTTAGGTTTTTTTAAAAAATACGACCTACAACAGTCTCTGCTACAGCATGGCTGACTCTGTAGAAACTTCTGTGAAACCATAATAATTATATCAATAATCGAGTTGTCGTTATGATAATATTTTCTTCCAATATCCGACTCCACTATCCATAAAAGTTATGTTAGAAAATTCATAATTGAGTGCATTGTAATTTTTTAAAAAGAAATTCACTTCACACACAAAGATGTAGCCATTCAATCCATGAAAATAATGCAAGTCAGTATGCGTATGTTATGGCTAACTGTTTAAATGTCTATTCCTTCCACGTTTATCGGAAGAAATACTTTTTTATACTAGTATTTTAGTTGAAAATAAGATCATAAATCATCTATACAAAACAAGCGTCCCTTATGGATTTGAACGAAAATCATAGATTCGACTATTTTCATGAAAAATAAATCTAAGTACGGAATAATGCAGGAAGATTATCTATTTTCTTGGTTTAGAAAGTGATGTAGTTAAGATTTATAACTTAGGAATAAATAAATTATTATTAATCTTTTCGACCTATTTCTCTTGCATATTTAATTTCTTTGATAGTAAGAAGTAATCTTTTTATTTTACAAAGTAAAAAAAAAGCTAAAGATCGGCGTTGTCAGTCAGGTATAAGAACTGATTTAACACGATGGTTTTTGTACAAACGTTCACATACAATTGTATGCTTTTTAACCGATTGTGTTGGAAAAAATGACGATTTATAGATTAGATATTTAGACGAAGAGCTAACCTTCTCAATAAAGTATTGATTATTGCCCTGCTAGCTAGACAACACTTTTTATGTTAGTCAAAAAAAAATTTTTTTTTTCGGACGCTATTACAGATTTCATCGTTAACTAACAAACATTAAGACCAAAAAATTAGCGTGCAAGATGAAATGTATAGGTTCACTTCATTTCTACATTATTTTACAACTCTCAATCGCATTAAAAACAAGATCGAATAAAAAATAACTTATGACATATGGACGAAAAATGTTTTTCGGGCTATTTAGCTTAGCGACCGCATTACGTCTGAAATACTACATTTTTCGAGCTTATAACATAATTTACTATTTTAACGTTAAAATAGGGGAAATGATGTATCAAAATGGATACTTTTTTTTGTCGGTCACGAGATTATAGTTTCTTTTAAAATGAACTCTAATATTTACAACACAAAATATCCTTTAAACCACATTAGTTTAAAACTCGTCTGTCGCTTTCCCTCTATTGTGAGTTTGATTAAAGTATAGCGTAGTATATATTTAGATGAATTTCGCAAATGTTGAATACTTTCAAAACTGAAAAAGCCGCCCTTTGCAATAAATATCTCCGTAGAGTTAGGTACCCTGCAGATTAAGGGTATTTCAGCGGATAATCATATACAAATTCAAAGATTTTGTCTATTTTAATGGATTAACAAACAATATCTATAGGATGACTTTACTGATAAAAAAAAAATAACAAAAATCCATAAAGTCTAGGCTCACATGAAATTCCATAAAGAGCAGCTGCATAGCCTTATCACATCAAACTATATTTTTATTTCGTTCTATTGTCAAAAGTCTGTGTTTAGGAGATTATCGTTCATTTTAAAATGAACTCTAATATGTACATCACCATAAACTACCTCTTAAGCCGTCGTAAAAATACACTTTTCGATTTACCTCTATATTGATTTTCTAATATTAAATATCTACAATAGTCGAAATTCGCTCGCTAATACCTATGTATGCAAGGTTTCTTCAAAAAATGACAATTTTGTTGTTTAATGGCTTGAAAAAATGGAAAAAGGAGGTTTTTGCATCCATTTATTTCCAGATGAGTGTTAAAAATACTTATAAAACTCGGTATACCGAAGATCAAACATTAATGAGAGGGTTGAGTCCTGTTTGCCAAATCCTGATTTTTAATTTGACGTTGGCAACGGTACAATTTTTTAACATTTATCATAAGAGGCGTATATTTTTGGAGCTTAGATCTACCAGTTTATCCACGCCCCATTTATTGTTAGTGCTTTAGTAATTTTACTTTCCAATTATTTTTTACCAAAACGCGTAGTTGAAACAGTGTCTATATCAGACGATATAATAAATTTTAAGGATTAATTTGCTTACAAATACACTTTAATTTATTTAGGCTAAAGCAGCCAGACATATACTGGAACTACGAAAACCCTATTACAATTTGGTTGCCTAGAGAAAATTTTGTAAAAAACATAGCTTTCTACACAAATGCTTGCACATTATGTACCTATCATTTTAAGATACCTGGCGACATCAATGTAAGCATTGACATAATGACGCAAGATATAAGTAGGTACTAGAATATTCAAGATTTCTATTAACGATACACTTCAGCATACATGCGAGATGTCATTAATGTCTACGGAAGGCAACAGACATACCAGCTATTTTTACATGGGATTCCATAGACTTGGACGCTTCTTGTTTAGAAATATTTGATGTCATCTTGAGGAGTTCCGTATTGAAGCATCAAACCTACCTGCCAAATAATTGACGAAATATGGGATATCATAAAATATGCCCCCCATCGAACTAAATGATCCTATAAACCAGCTTCACAGACCGTAATTTGTGATGCTAACACGATTAATACGCAATAGAACAAGATTAAGAAACAAAATTTAAAGTAGCTCTTTATAACACGAAAATAATTAAATAATTTACGGTTACAGAACAATAATTATTTTAAAAAGCTGTATAACTAAATATATTATGTTATTAGGAATATTCTGTCTAAAGTAACAGCTAATCTTAGTCGAAAATGAGATCGTATTATTGATTGTTGAATTCGTTAGGTATGAAATAAAATTAGAGATTTCGTCTATTTTTTCACGATTAAAAAAGAATACCTCTATTTAGCTAAAAATGAAACGATTACAGTGGTAGATTAATTCACTTTACCAAGCATGTAAACTACTAATTTTGCAATAAATATCTTCTATATTTCTAGGTAGGTTTACTCGAAAATGTGGGGCTATTTTCATCAAAAATCCCGATACGAAATTGAAAAATTTGCCTATTTTTGTCGGTTTACAAAGTGATAGTGGAATATTGGTTTGATCAAAGAACAATAATTATTTTAAAAATGTTGTATAATTAACTAAATGTCGGTGTTATCAGGCAGGCAAGAAGTTATTTATCTGAATCTTATTTGTACCATTAGCGTTTATATACAAATGTTAGTGGTTTTCAAAAATTGATATCTCGGAAATTATTAGGTTTAGACTTATAATACGCTTATTAAAAAATAATGACTACTTTATGCAAAATTCAAAAATATTATAAGATGTAGGGTATCCCAGTAACTTAACCAAAGATTTTCGGTCTTCGTAAAGCTTTACACGTTTCTTCAGCGTACCAAACATTCACTTTTTTTAAATATTGACATCGGGTTAGGATTCTGAACATAGGATTAACATCACTCCAATAGTGAACATGTTGCGTTGTCACAGTTCCATTCGTTGAAAAGTAAACAAAACCGTTTGAGCTACGTGGGGAATAAATAAAGTTGGCTTGTTGAAAAATTTTAATATTTATTAAGGTAAAAGACTATAAATATATCGATACAACACTTTGGCATTTCTAATACTACAAACATGAATATCTAAAATGTGATATTTACAACCGTCAACTCTCTCTCCCTTCTCTAATTTTGGTACACCAATGCTGTCTTCTAAGTTTATAATATATGGCGTCCTGCAGTTTAATTCCGAAAATGTTTTAACTAAAAATTCCTCTTTAACACATCCTTTAACGTAAATAATGTCTGCGTCTATCAGATTGTTGGATATGATATTATGTAGTTCCTTGTAATCGGTATCACCATAATTATAAAGGATACCATGATGATTTCCAAATAGATATTTGACTTGTTTCTTGCAAGCCTTACTTAAGGTGTCGAATGGTTTAACTGGTTTAAAAAAGTAACTTTTCATACTATTCCCATCATAAATAGCCAATTCTTTCGCGCAAAATTCAGGTATGTTAAATCCTTGAATATCGACTACAACGAACTTCATTGTCTGAAGACTCAAATCAAACAAGTATATTTTCATATTTTTATCGCTCTTAAGTTCGATTTCAAAAGCACACCCCCACTTTTCGATAATTTCACAGTCTTAGCACATAGATCTTATATTTTTATTTACGATCAATTCATCTTTATTCGCCAATCGTCTCAAACGAGTCTGCTTTTGAAAGTAATATAGCCTTAGTATTCAGAAAATATTAATGATATCGGAGCCTAAAACATCCTTGACACTAAAAAATCATTGTGTTTCCTAACAAAACCCATCATCTTGTCTATTTAGCTTGCTTTCCTATTGTTTAGCAGGTTAAATAAAATTATTATTTCGCTCTTTTTGTCTGTACTGAATCGTTAGGGGAATACGTTTCTACTTCTATAAGAGAGACAGTTAAAATTTATGTAAGCAATCAAAAATCCTACACTATGAGCTACTTAGTTAAAATTTCATATTTCCTTCCTGGGTCAGGCAAAATTTGTGATGTGTCGGACAAAATTTATAAAAATACAAAAAAAAAAAATGCTGGATGCATTTTTAGCGTGACTTTCTATTTAATACCATCTTATTTCAAGGTATAATTCGGTTGTCAAAATGAGAATAAAATAATTCTCCCATGGTTTATGTCATCTTAAAAAAGTCAAAAGGTTATATTCTGTAGAGGGTCAGATACATTTAAATTTAAATATTTTCTCCAAGAAGAATTTTAAGATAGTATTATAGTAAATAAAAATTCTATACCTCCAATATTTCACGGAAACATATCGTGTTCTAGCGACATAACCCAAAAGTACCTCTATTCAGAAACGCATCGTACTTTTCTTGTCAATAATTGTCTCATTGTCCCATCCATTACATTATTATAATCTTAAAGCACCTGTTACCAGCATTATCTGTTTTTATGGTTTTCATAAAACATAGCGATTACCAATGAAAATTAAACGAAAACTTAATAAATAACTTTTTTTTTTCAACTGAAATAGACTGATTTTCGATGGAAAAATGTTACTTTTAACTAAAAATGAATATAAGACATATACGCAATGATATTTAGAATAAATCAATCTTTTCTAAAATTACTATGAAATATTCACAAAATCGTTTCGTTATAACCAAAGTAGCAAGGCTTGCAGATTTCGTATAGAGTTCAAACGCGATACTGAGATGATCTTTTTTTTTATATTTTTGTAGGATAATGCACCACTACGTTGTAAGTACTTGAGAGAGGACTTTCTTGAAAAATCCTCAAATTTCTCTGCAATTTTGTTCCTTCTAGAGTTAAATTCACACAGAAAACCCCGTATTCTTATCTTTCAGGTTGGTATATTAAAAAGGGCTTATTAGTATGGTTTAGAAAACAAGCAATATTAATTAACGGATGTTTTTTCGTCGTATGAAGAGTTGAAAAAATTTTTTTTTCCACTCCAATGGTTACGATGCAGAGAGTCGGGTTTCATCATAATCTTTCAGGGTAGCTCAGGTTTGATTGCATGTAGAGAGTCGGGTTTCATCATAATCTTTCAGGGTAGCTCAGGTTTGATTACATGTACTAAGGTTAGTGCTCCTTGCAATCGGTTTCAGGTTTGACGCGCCCCCCTCAGGTTTGTTCAGGTTTCTCAAACGTTTGAGAAACCTGAACAAACCTGAGGGGGGCGCGTCAAACCTGAAACCGATTGCAAGGAGCACTAACCTTAGTACATGTAATCAAACCTGAGCTACCCTGAAAGATTATGATGAAACCCGACTCTCTGCATCGTAACCATTGGAGTGGAAAAAAAAAATTTTTCAACTCTTCATACGACGAAAAAACATCCGTTAATTAATATTGCTTGTTTTCTAAACCATACTAATAAGCCCTTTTTAATATACCAACCTGAAAGATAAGAATACGGGGTTTTCTGTGTGAATTTAACTCTAGAAGGAACAAAATTGCAGAGAAATTTGAGGATTTTTCAAGAAAGTCCTCTCTCAAGTACTTACAACGTAGTGGTGCATTATCCTACAAAAATATAAAAAAAAAAAAGATCATCTCAGTATCGCGTTTGAACTCTATACGAAATCTGCAAGCCTTGCTACTTTGGTTATAACGAAACGATTTTGTGAATATTTCATAGTAATTTTAGAAAAGATTGATTTATTCTAAATATCATTGCGTATATGTCTTATATTCATTTTTAGTTAAAAGTAACATTTTTCCATCGAAAATCAGTCTATTTCAGTTGAAAAAAAAAAGTTATTTATTAAGTTTTCGTTTAATATTAATTGGTAATCGCTATGTTTTATGAAAACCATAAAAACAGATAATGCTGGTAACAGGTGCTTTAAGATTATAATAATGTAATGGATGGGACAATGAGACAATTATTGACAAGAAAAGTACGATGCGTTTCTGAATAGAGGTACTTTTGGGTTATGTCGCTAGAACACGATATGTTTCCGTGAAATATTGGAGGTATAGAATTTTTATTTACTATAATACTATCTTAAAATTCTTCTTGGAGAAAATATTTAAATTTAAATGTATCTGACCCTCTACAGAATATAACCTTTTGACTTTTTTAAGATGACATAAACCATGGGAGAATTATTTTATTCTCATTTTGACAACCGAATTATACCTTGAAATAAGATGGTATTAAATAGAAAGTCACGCTAAAAATGCATCCAGCATTTTTTTTTTTTTGTATTTTTATAAATTTTGTCCGACACATCACAAATTTTGCCTGACCCAGGAAGGAAATATGAAATTTTAACTAAGTAGCTCATAGTGTAGGATTTTTGATTGCTTACATAAATTTTAACTGTCTCTCTTATAGAAGTAGAAACGTATTCCCCTAACGATTCAGTACAGACAAAAAGAGCGAAATAATAATTTTATTTAACCTGCTAAACAATAGGAAAGCAAGCTAAATAGACAAGATGATGGGTTTTGTTAGGAAACACAATGATTTTTTAGTGTCAAGGATGTTTTAGGCTCCGATATCATTAATATTTTCTGAATACTAAGGCTATATTACTTTCAAAAGCAGACTCGTTTGAGACGATTGGCGAATAAAGATGAATTGATCGTAAATAAAAATATAAGATCTATGTGCTAAGACTGTGAAATTATCGAAAAGTGGGGGTGTGCTTTTGAAATCGAACTTAAGAGCGATAAAAATATGAAAATATACTTGTTTGATTTGAGTCTTCAGACAATGAAGTTCGTTGTAGTCGATATTCAAGGATTTAACATACCTGAATTTTGCGCGAAAGAATTGGCTATTTATGATGGGAATAGTATGAAAAGTTACTTTTTTAAACCAGTTAAACCATTCGACACCTTAAGTAAGGCTTGCAAGAAACAAGTCAAATATCTATTTGGAAATCATCATGGTATCCTTTATAATTATGGTGATACCGATTACAAGGAACTACATAATATCATATCCAACAATCTGATAGACGCAGACATTATTTACGTTAAAGGATGTGTTAAAGAGGAATTTTTAGTTAAAACATTTTCGGAATTAAACTGCAGGACGCCATATATTATAAACTTAGAAGACAGCATTGGTGTACCAAAATTAGAGAAGGGAGAGAGAGTTGACGGTTGTAAATATCACATTTTAGATATTCATGTTTGTAGTATTAGAAATGCCAAAGTGTTGTATCGATATATTTATAGTCTTTTACCTTAATAAATATTAAAATTTTTCAACAAGCCAACTTTATTTATTCCCCACGTAGCTCAAACGGTTTTGTTTACTTTTCAACGAATGGAACTGTGACAACGCAACATGTTCACTATTGGAGTGATGTTAATCCTATGTTCAGAATCCTAACCCGATGTCAATATTTAAAAAAAGTGAATGTTTGGTACGCTGAAGAAACGTGTAAAGCTTTACGAAGACCGAAAATCTTTGGTTAAGTTACTGGGATACCCTACATCTTATAATATTTTTGAATTTTGCATAAAGTAGTCATTATTTTTTAATAAGCGTATTATAAGTCTAAACCTAATAATTTCCGAGATATCAATTTTTGAAAACCACTAACATTTGTATATAAACGCTAATGGTACAAATAAGATTCAGATAAATAACTTCTTGCCTGCCTGATAACACCGACATTTAGTTAATTATACAACATTTTTAAAATAATTATTGTTCTTTGATCAAACCAATATTCCACTATCACTTTGTAAACCGACAAAAATAGGCAAATTTTTCAATTTCGTATCGGGATTTTTGATGAAAATAGCCCCACATTTTCGAGTAAACCTACCTAGAAATATAGAAGATATTTATTGCAAAATTAGTAGTTTACATGCTTGGTAAAGTGAATTAATCTACCACTGTAATCGTTTCATTTTTAGCTAAATAGAGGTATTCTTTTTTAATCGTGAAAAAATAGACGAAATCTCTAATTTTATTTCATACCTAACGAATTCAACAATCAATAATACGATCTCATTTTCGACTAAGATTAGCTGTTACTTTAGACAGAATATTCCTAATAACATAATATATTTAGTTATACAGCTTTTTAAAATAATTATTGTTCTGTAACCGTAAATTATTTAATTATTTTCGTGTGATAAAGAGCTACTTTAAATTTTGTTTCTTAATCTTGTTCTATTGCGTATTAATCGTGTTAGCATCACAAATTACGGTCTGTGAAGCTGGTTTATAGGATCATTTAGTTCGATGGGGGGCATATTTTATGATATCCCATATTTCGTCAATTATTTGGCAGGTAGGTTTGATGCTTCAATACGGAACTCCTCAAGATGACATCAAATATTTCTAAACAAGAAGCGTCCAAGTCTATGGAATCCCATGTAAAAATAGCTGGTATGTCTGTTGCCTTCCGTAGACATTAATGACATCTCGCATGTATGCTGAAGTGTATCGTTAATAGAAATCTTGAATATTCTAGTACCTACTTATATCTTGCGTCATTATGTCAATGCTTACATTGATGTCGCCAGGTATCTTAAAATGATAGGTACATAATGTGCAAGCATTTGTGTAGAAAGCTATGTTTTTTACAAAATTTTCTCTAGGCAACCAAATTGTAATAGGGTTTTCGTAGTTCCAGTATATGTCTGGCTGCTTTAGCCTAAATAAATTAAAGTGTATTTGTAAGCAAATTAATCCTTAAAATTTATTATATCGTCTGATATAGACACTGTTTCAACTACGCGTTTTGGTAAAAAATAATTGGAAAGTAAAATTACTAAAGCACTAACAATAAATGGGGCGTGGATAAACTGGTAGATCTAAGCTCCAAAAATATACGCCTCTTATGATAAATGTTAAAAAATTGTACCGTTGCCAACGTCAAATTAAAAATCAGGATTTGGCAAACAGGACTCAACCCTCTCATTAATGTTTGATCTTCGGTATACCGAGTTTTATAAGTATTTTTAACACTCATCTGGAAATAAATGGATGCAAAAACCTCCTTTTTCCATTTTTTCAAGCCATTAAACAACAAAATTGTCATTTTTTGAAGAAACCTTGCATACATAGGTATTAGCGAGCGAATTTCGACTATTGTAGATATTTAATATTAGAAAATCAATATAGAGGTAAATCGAAAAGTGTATTTTTACGACGGCTTAAGAGGTAGTTTATGGTGATGTACATATTAGAGTTCATTTTAAAATGAACGATAATCTCCTAAACACAGACTTTTGACAATAGAACGAAATAAAAATATAGTTTGATGTGATAAGGCTATGCAGCTGCTCTTTATGGAATTTCATGTGAGCCTAGACTTTATGGATTTTTGTTATTTTTTTTTTATCAGTAAAGTCATCCTATAGATATTGTTTGTTAATCCATTAAAATAGACAAAATCTTTGAATTTGTATATGATTATCCGCTGAAATACCCTTAATCTGCAGGGTACCTAACTCTACGGAGATATTTATTGCAAAGGGCGGCTTTTTCAGTTTTGAAAGTATTCAACATTTGCGAAATTCATCTAAATATATACTACGCTATACTTTAATCAAACTCACAATAGAGGGAAAGCGACAGACGAGTTTTAAACTAATGTGGTTTAAAGGATATTTTGTGTTGTAAATATTAGAGTTCATTTTAAAAGAAACTATAATCTCGTGACCGACAAAAAAAAGTATCCATTTTGATACATCATTTCCCCTATTTTAACGTTAAAATAGTAAATTATGTTATAAGCTCGAAAAATGTAGTATTTCAGACGTAATGCGGTCGCTAAGCTAAATAGCCCGAAAAACATTTTTCGTCCATATGTCATAAGTTATTTTTTATTCGATCTTGTTTTTAATGCGATTGAGAGTTGTAAAATAATGTAGAAATGAAGTGAACCTATACATTTCATCTTGCACGCTAATTTTTTGGTCTTAATGTTTGTTAGTTAACGATGAAATCTGTAATAGCGTCCGAAAAAAAAAATTTTTTTTTGACTAACATAAAAAGTGTTGTCTAGCTAGCAGGGCAATAATCAATACTTTATTGAGAAGGTTAGCTCTTCGTCTAAATATCTAATCTATAAATCGTCATTTTTTCCAACACAATCGGTTAAAAAGCATACAATTGTATGTGAACGTTTGTACAAAAACCATCGTGTTAAATCAGTTCTTATACCTGACTGACAACGCCGATCTTTAGCTTTTTTTTTACTTTGTAAAATAAAAAGATTACTTCTTAATATCAAAGAAATTAAATATGCAAGAGAAATAGGTCGAAAAGATTAATAATAATTTATTTATTCCTAAGTTATAAATCTTAACTACATCACTTTCTAAACCAAGAAAATAGATAATCTTCCTGCATTATTCCGTACTTAGATTTATTTTTCATGAAAATAGTCGAATCTATGATTTTCGTTCAAATCCATAAGGGACGCTTGTTTTGTATAGATGATTTATGATCTTATTTTCAACTAAAATACTAGTATAAAAAAGTATTTCTTCCGATAAACGTGGAAGGAATAGACATTTAAACAGTTAGCCATAACATACGCATACTGACTTGCATTATTTTCATGGATTGAATGGCTACATCTTTGTGTGTGAAGTGAATTTCTTTTTAAAAAATTACAATGCACTCAATTATGAATTTTCTAACATAACTTTTATGGATAGTGGAGTCGGATATTGGAAGAAAATATTATCATAACGACAACTCGATTATTGATATAATTATTATGGTTTCACAGAAGTTTCTACAGAGTCAGCCATGCTGTAGCAGAGACTGTTGTAGGTCGTATTTTTTAAAAAAACCTAACAATACCTTTACTTTATATTGATAGACATATTCTATTAGAACATTTTTCTAAAATTTAGAGCCTTTGGAAATGTGATAATGCTATGAGCATCAAATATATTCAAAATATCAAAAATCCTTTGGTAGTTAGTTATTGCGGTATATTTTAATAGAGGCATAATTTATACTGTACTCCTAAATTTACGGCATATCACTTTGTTTATGTTATTATATTCACAGAGACTATTAATCTAACCAACTTTTATTTACGAAAAATTAAAAACTGAAATACTCTATTTTATTGCTGATTGTTCGCAAAGACACTTGGAGTTGTTATTTTACTTTTTCTACCTCTTTTTCCCCGGTTGCGGAGAAATATGTTAGGGGAAGTTTGGGTATCCTCAGACGGTTATATGCAATGATTCAAGCTTCTAAAAAAGTACTAAGGCAAGTAATTATCAATTTGAATTTATGTATGTCGAAGGTAATGTGTTACTCATAAATATACATGATGAAAACATTTATTGTTCGATTGCATGTAATTTTTAAGAGTCTAGAAATAAGCAAATAATGTTCTTTAACGTTTCTTTATAAACATCTCGAGTTACCTGTCCTTCCCCTGCATCATAGAAGGGTATTTGCCGGCAAAGTTTGACCATTTTTTATGATTCGCTCTACAGATGTAAACTGACGTCATTCGAGTAGTCTGAACTTGTTAGATTTTAGCTTATATTCTTATTATGTGATTTTAAAATTATGTATGCGTTTGTTTAATTCATTGTAAAGGATTTGTTATTATGCTAATTTCAAAAGTTAAATGTTGGTGAGAATATTGAATTTTTTTATTAAAATATCTAAAGTAAATATCTAATTGATTTTTTTTTAGCGCTAATTGGGATTTTAATTAACTACCTCAGAGTCGGTATACACTATATTTTGCAGCGCAATTGCTTTCACACCCAGTAATGTATTATGATTTTTTTGGATGGTCGTTATATTGTGAGTTTCTTAAGTTAGCCAGATTAATAATAAATTAAAAAACCAACGTGATTTGCTTATTGTTGCCATTGAGAATTAGGGTTGTAAAATATTTAACAACCCTATATTTTTATGCTCGTGTTGAAAATAAGTTAAGATTGCTACTTTGATGCCTACGCCTAATATTCATAATTTTATTGGGGGTTCTACCTGATGACAAATACAGCTTATGATACCTATCTAGTGGGTATTTTCAGTTTAAGGGCCGAATAATATAGAGTTATTGTGCATACATCATCGCAAACAAAAGGTAGCTTTTTATATTATTTCGTATTTACAATCCATTTAACTACAATTTTACACTGTGAATTAATTTTTTTTACTTTTTTCCTGAAATTGTAGCCTATTTACTTATATTATGATATTATCCGAAATTTTTATAAAAGCATTATGAGGGCTTTTACCTGATGGCGAACACAAGTTGTATAGTACCTATACCTGCTTGGTATTTTATACGTATTTAAGTTTTATTTACTTTTTATTACTCTGTTCTCATTACAAGATAGTCCTATAATTTATCCATTTCCAGTACAAAGAAATCTCTAGTTAATGGTTCTAGATGGTAATTATTTTATTGTATTTTATATAAGTGGTGCAAAAATTGGAATCAATTATTAGATATGCTACTGAATTTTAATGAGGGTCCTTCGGAATAATAAATAAAGGTTTATGTCCCTTTCTTTTTAAATCGAGTCGGCAGAGGGTTTGAGAGGGTTATTTAGGTATAAATAATTATTGCGGGGTGACAAATGTGCCGCCTTAATATACTTATCTTGTTAGACCATATAAATTAGGGTTTTATTTCGCTTTACTACCCACCAGCGGCGTTTCACTAAGATAGAAAATATAAATAATGTTTTTTACTATACCGCTTTAACAGCGGCGTTTCAACTAAGGGAAAATAATAAAAAGTCTGGTTTAAGGATGGCTCAGGTCGGATCGTAAAAAGTTGGGTTTAAGGATGGCTTATAAAAATTGGGATTTAATTATCCCGCTTTAGCAGCGGCGTTTCACTAAGGTTAAATCATAAAAAGTCTGGTTTTATCTCGGGTCAGATCATAAATATTCAGGTTCAAGTTAGGGTTAGATAAGAAGCCGCCTCATGAAAGCATCCGGGTTAGGTTGTAAAAAGTCGGGTTTTATCTCGGGTCAGTTCATAAATATTCAGGTTCAAGTTAGGGTTAGATAAGAAGCCGCCTCATGAAAGCATCCGGGTTAGGTCGTAAAAAGTCGGGTTTAATTTCGGGTTATTTTGTAAACAGCACCACCGAACCACCCGGGTTAGGTTATAAAACGCACCACCGAACCACCCGGGTTAGATCATAAAACGCACCACCGAACCACTTGGGTTAGATCGTAAAACGCACCACCTGCACCACCTGGGTTAGTTGCACCACCAGCACCACCAGCACCACCTGGTCTCGTTCTGTCCGTTTCTCTCTACTCTGCAGATGAAACAATATTTCGGATCTTGTGGTTCTAATAGGGACATGTAGATTGATTTTCGAAAGTAGGTAGGGGCAGTTAGTTCTGTTATTGAAGAGGTTGTAAATAAACATAAGGTCTCTATGCTGACGTCTAGTTTCAAGAGATAACAAGTTTAGTTGGGCCTGCAAGATCTGGTAATCGGGTGCAAGACTGCTCTTAAAGGACACATAACGTAAGAATTTGTGCTGTACACTTTCAAGGCTACGAATATGGTTAGCATAAGAAGGAGACCATACACTAGAGCAGTACTCCAGGCAGGGTCTGACTAAAGCACAGTACAACAATTTAATGGAGTTTGCGGTCCAAAAATCATGAGTAGCTCTCTTTATGAAACCCAGCATCTGCAAGGATTTGCTGACTATATTGCTGACATGTGGGTCGAAAAAGAGAGAACAATCAAGAGTGACAACCAAATCCTTAACTATGTCCTTCTATTCTAGTTGAACCCCATTGAGGTGATACGGAAACCTTACAGGATTTTTGAGGCGATAAAAACGCATAACATGACATGTACCAACATTCAAGTCCATTCCATTATGCTCACACCACGTGCCAAGGGCATCAAGCTGAGCCTGCAGGTGTGAGGCATCATTTATTGAGGATATCTTGGCGTAGACTTTCAAATCGTCCGCAAACAACAGACCATCACAGGACAGGGATCTCATTATGTCATTAATAAAAACATTAAACAATAGGGGACCCAGATGGGATCCCTGGGGTACGCCAGATGTTACCTCAATCTCGGTCGATATGAAACCCATCACACGCACTGTCTGGACTCGACCACCAAGATAGCATTGAAGCCACTGCAATAGCGACCCATGCAAACCTAGGGCCCTCAACTTGTGAACAAGAAGCTCATGATTCACCCTGTCGAATGCCTTGGAAAAATCAGTATAAATGCAGTCAACCTGACATCCCACCTCCAAGGCACCCGACAGAAAGTCAACAAAGGACACCAGGTTGAGCTCAGTCGATCTTCTCCCCGAAATCCAAACTGCTTATCGATGATGAGACCCGACAGCATGGGAGTCAAGAAACCAGTAACAAAATTCTCAAACAACTTAGATATGGTACTTAAAATCGAAATGGGTCGATAATTCTGAACGTTGTTTTTTATGCCTAATTTATAAATAGGGGTGATGTAGCTTAGTTTCCAGCAATCTGGAAATCGACCAGTCAATAGAGACTTATTAAATATGTAATGCAAAGGACGCGCCAAGACAAAACTGCAGCCCTTGAGGAGAACAGGCGGCAGTCCATCAGAACCAGGACCCTTATTTACGTCCAAAGACGCCAGTCCTTCATATACTTGAGAAATAGGAATGTGAAGACATGAGATATTCAAAACATCCTCCGCAGAGGAAATGTTAGATGTGACACAGGCAGTTGTGGAATATACCGACGAAAAATATTTGGCAAAAAGGTACGCAATGCCCGGCCAGTCATAAGCAGAGACACCGTCCAGAGACATTCCCTGTGGAATGGGGTCGTGCGCTATTTCCTTGATTCCTTGAAGAGGACAACCACTTACTATACATCCTTAAAGCCTCTTAATAAGGTGGCTTCTGTACAGCATTTTCAAATTCTGAATATCAAATTTGTGAAGCAGTGTTGTCATGATGTCTGCTGGGATCCAAGATATGTACGCCCTTAAAACAGCGAGAATATTTGCTTTTGCCTACTATAAGTAGTTCTTTGTTTTCACCTTTCATATTGGCACAGAATAGAATTGTAAATTGTTGTATTGTTATTTTTCTTTCCAGTACACTTGTTATCTTTCAATGAATATGTTTTTGTTGGCAATGCACGATAGTATAGAGACCTGTCTGTCTCATTTATTTTAAATAGGTCTTTTGGGTCATTACCCTTTGAAATGATCAATAGTCTTTCTTTCAAAGCAGTTACGTCTCGGACATTGATATCGGCTGATTCGGCACATATTTTCTTGAAGATAATATCGTGCCGATGACGGAATCTTTTTAACCCTCCGTTTGATGCCTTGAAATTATCTAGACCTAGATATTGGGCAGATTCGAGGGCTTTTGCTTGAATTATGGGCCCGAGTATTGATAAGTGGGCTTGTTTAGCGCAGTTAAAAACAACTTAGTCCACTGCCAGTCTTTCGATTTTGGGATATTTCCGTTTTTGTTCGCCGTTGCCACCTTCTAGAAACAAATTTCTAGCTTCTACCCACTTTAAATCTTTCAGCCAACTTCCTGTTATTTAAACAAGTTTTTTCACTTTCCTCGATTATTTCATTTTTTTCGCTTAAAGAAAAACATTATCTTTTTCCCGTCATCTTCAAATATTTACAATACTCCCAAAACACACAAAAGGTGTTCA
The DNA here is from genome assembly GCA_963920685.1 of Polydrusus tereticollis. Lineage (NCBI taxonomy): Eukaryota > Metazoa > Arthropoda > Insecta > Coleoptera > Curculionidae > Polydrusus > Polydrusus tereticollis. The sequence goes on along the minus strand of OY987327.1, from coordinate 110,801,768 downwards.
AAATAGAACTAACCCTAACAGCCGATTTCTCAGCCTTTAAAGCAAGTTGAATGGATCCGCCTGAAATAAAGTAATTATTAGTGTAGGCACCTATATTTCTTAAGACTCCAGAGGTTTTACTGTAAGAATTTTATGCAGTATAAGAAACGTGCTAGCAGCCAAAAATTGAAGGATTTTCAAGTGGTTTGCAAGGACACGACACTGGACGCAAACTGTTGCCCTTAACGTATCCTGTTAATATGAATCTGTTAGTAAATATGTCTAGTATCGATAAAATAAAACAAAAACTTGTTAGCAGCAAAAAATTGAAACATTATCAAGCAGCTACTGGGTCAAAATGTAGATACCTATCTAGTGTAGGTGCCCAAGGTTTTGAAAAATTAAGACCAATGCTTTCACTTTTTTTTTTATTCCTACGCCACTGCCTGTTTGGCAATTTCCGGCATTTTTACTGCTACAACTTGGTGATCATCTGGAGATGGAGTAGGTACCACTCGTTATTAAAAAAAAATTCTAAATTACTCATCGTCGCCATAATGTCAAGAAAGTCTGATGAAAGTCAAATGTCTGAGAAATAGTATTTTAGAATTAATATTTTATTCTGTTCCGCGTACGTAAGAACTATTGTAAAACAAATATGCGGCAAATATGTTGGTTAAAGATCATTACAGTACTGAGTATAACTAGCTTATGAGCTATTTAGGGATCACTTTAAAAAACTGAAACTAAGAAGTTCACTAAAATTCTGCTGTCTGGTCTGTTACCGTGCCGTTCTGGAAAATATCTATGCCTCCTAACAACATAGTGCAATGAAAAATCTAGTATGCTCCATTCCTCAATAATTCGTTGATTTCCCTACCGCAATAAAACTTAAACCCATCCACAAATAAGTGCCTTTTGAAAGGGCGCAGGTCCTGATTACCTACTAATTTCAATAGTTTAGGTTAGCTATTCTCAACAAAACAACAAAAATATAAAATAATTAGGTAAGTATCTTTATTTTAATCATGTAATTAAATAGGTATTATTATTTATACAAAAATACTAATCTACAATATTATAATATCATCTATGCCTAAACTAATATAGTGACGTAAATGAAACAATACAGTATTTCTCAACAGTTTAATGTTAAAGTAAATTTAAGTTCCCAACATGTTTCGAATGCTTAAGCATTCATCATCAGGGGATACTAACATCCACTTTAAAAGCGATGCATGTTGTCTCAAACTAATGAGTACAACTTATAATGTGATACAGTAATTTGTGAAAGTTGAAGACTTGGTATGAACAAGCTAGTTGTGTTGAAATTAATGTAAAGTTAAAATTTTGAGTAAAATGTGAAATTTAAATAGAAAAAGAAGCATTTTAATGAGACAGTAAATTAAATTAAAGCATATGAAGGAAAAAGTTTTATTTTATATAGTATTGATATTAAATTTGTTAAACTTAGGTGTTTAACCAAATTTAGAAATTAAAAATTTAGAAAAATTAAAAAAAGAGGAAATTTAAATTATATTGGTGTCTTAGCTGACACGATGATATGGGGATATACCTCATATTTTAAATTGTATTTGGATTTTTATCATTTTAATAAATTTTATTTGAAAGTTAATGAAAAATTTTTAAGTTATAAATGAATTAAATATAAATTAAATATATTGTCATTTTTCTCTTAATATTAACCTCACTTCAATTTCCACGTTGCAGGCGGGTACTACGGTCGTGTTGTAGCACAGGTTATATTTAATTCATTTATAACTTAAAAATTTTTCATTAACTTTCAAATAGAATTTATTAAAATGATTAAAATCCAAATACAAACTAAAATATGGGGTATATCCCCATACCATCATGTCAGCTAAGACACCAATATAATTTAAATTTCCTCTTTTTTTAATTTTTCTAAATTTTTAATTTCTAAATTTGGTTAAACACCTAAGTTTAACAAATTTAATATCAATACAATATAAAATAAAACTTTTTCCTTCATATGCCTTAAATTCATTTACTGTCTCATTAAAATTCTTCTTTTTCTATTTAAATTTCACATTTCACTCAAAATTTTAACTTTACATTAATTCCAACACAACTAGCTAGTTCATACCAAGTCTTCAACTTTCACATATTACTGTATCATATAATACGTTGTACTCATTACTTTGAGACAACATACATCGCTTTTAAATTGAATGTAAGTATCCCCTGATGATAAATGCTTAAGCATTCGAAACATGTTGGGAACTTAAATTTACTTTAACATTAAACTGTGGAGGAAGACTGCATTGTTTCATTTACATTATATTGAGTCCACTGTAAGTATGGACTACTTTTTCAACTTTAATATAGGGACGATAGTGATAGTGAAACAGAGCTAAATATAGAGTAGGTTAAGTTAAATATTGTATTATTATAATATTGTAGATTAGTATTTTTGTATAAATATTAATAGCTATTTAATTACATGATTAAAATAAAGATACTTACCTATTATTTTATATTAGTTGTTTTGTTGAAAATAGCTAACCTAAACTATTGAAATTAGTAGGTAATCAGGACCTGTACCCTTTCAAAAGGTCCGGTGCCTACACAAGAGATATTTTTGTCAGGCAAGTTATTTATGGTTGGGATTACGACTGAGGGTTGTCATTTAAATTTTATTGCGGTCGAGAAATCAACGAATAATTGTGGAATGAAGCATACTTTAAGTAGTTTCACCCGGTTCAACTAATCAACTTTGATGATGTTCCGTTCACTCGGAATAGCAGTAAGATAAATCACAGGATAAAAATCACCTTGTGATTTCTCTTGGTAAACGTTAAATTTTTCAGGCGATGAATTTATAATATTTTTTTATATTTAATGCTTTATTTATGTCGTTGTAAAAAGGTGTAACTTACCATAACCTTCAAACGATGGAGTGCACTAACATTGTAATAATGGTTTTCATATTTAATTTTTTAGTGGTTTTAATCATCTTTAAAACAGTATTTAACTTTTCAATTATTAGGTTCGCATCTGATCCGTATAACACAAACATATAGGTAGACATAGGTTGTTAGACAAAGAAACACACCTTGGGAATCTTGTTTCAATTATCAAAGTAAATATTAAATATTACGGAGAGTGTAATAATAATAGTCAAATGATTCTAATTTAATCCTGATATTTGCGCAAACATAATAAAATTCATTAAACAGTGTGCAGCAACCAGAACTATATATTTTACAGTATATATCTATTTTTTTTTTCATTGTGTCTAACCATTGTAAGTGAACCTAAATATAAACCAATCCAGCCCATTATGACTTATTAAACCAATAGAATATTTGTATAGGTACTGAGCTTAAAACTGTTGTAATAAATTAATTTAAAATTCAGGAAGTACTTGACAATACTTAGGTAAACCAACAGAGTGCCTATCTCTATACAGTGACCTCAAAAAGGCTAGAATAAAACAACAGTCGATTCTTATTATTAAATGGGAATTTTTTAACCGATTAGTTAATGCAGGGTGACTGAAAAAAAAATTTCACGCGCTATTTTTATTTTTCGGATTCTACGTATTATAATCTTGATCGCATTTTATGTATCATAACTTATTTCTGTTCTTTAAAGCACAGGGTGTCCAGTTTTCGATGGTTTTACGGGGTATCTCCGTTATTTAGTAAAGATAGAAGAATACGGTTTTCGCAGCACTGTGTTACTTTCTTGTAAAACAAAAGATTCCCTAATCAGAATATTTCTAGTCCTTCTTGTTTTTGACATATGGGATGTTTTTGAAAATTTTACATTTTTTGACACCCCCCATATTAAGGTTACGCTGTAGCTTATCAAAGAGAAAACAAATGTTCTTTCTGTAGTTTCTTACATAGAATCCAGTGACGTACTCACATTTCTTATAAGTTCAATAGTTTCTGAGAAAAAAAAAGAAACTTGTTTTTTTTTTTTAAATATATTTTTTTAAAATATAATTTAATTTATAACAAGCTTCTCAGGAAATATATAATACCTTATTTTTATTTCTAATATTAAGCACGAACTTTACGTTTCGTTTTAGTTCTTTTGCATCACATAAGGTTTTTTGTTAAAAGAAACTACACCAAAAATAAAAAATAAGGCGATCTAGGAAAATTTACCCATATCCAATGTTGCTACACAGCGTTAAATTTCTCAAATTAATATAGTTTTTTTCGGAATAATTTCTAAACGCCTCTATCGATTTTCACTAATTTTGTAACTAAGAATTACTACTATTATTGGCGTGTATCCACTCAAATGTGATCTTTTTTAATGTCTGAAGATTTGAAACTTTTTTCTCTCTTGTAAAATTTTCGTTAGACATACAGTTTCTCTTCCAACGAATTATTTATGATACCTCGTCATTTTTGTTTATTTGGAACGAAAAACATGAAGAATGTTTTAATTATAATAACTACGAACTAGTTTTATTGTTATAACAAATGTTCGAAACGTTCACCATGTTTCTGAATAAATAAATTTCTTCCTTTCATAAAATTAAACTGTACTTTGGGCATCATGTCGCGCTTGCTTTTAAAATAATCTGCAGAATTGATAATTCTTTGCAGTAGCTCAGCTTCCGTAGCGATAGGGGAATCATAGCGTCGGTTAAAATCAAACAAATCGGTTAACCCTTTGCGGGCATGTGGTTCCTATTTGGAACCACATATCAAATGGTAAACGTTCGCGAACTAGTAAGCGCTGCCTGGAACCACACGTTTTCGTAGTGATGGGAGCAGCTATCTTTAGGCGGCGCTGCGTGGTCAGTTGATAAATCGCCATTATAGATGGTGTATTTACCCGGTTTATTTTGCGTGCATATAGTGTTCCTGTGTGAATATAATTTTAATAGTGTTTCACGATGCAAAAAGAAAATATCAAAGGTGTGTATATAGGAATTATATTTGTTATTGTTTAGTTGAACATAATATTAGATAATATTAATAAAAAACTAAAATGGTCACTGATATTTTGAAGGTTATATTATGTGGTTCCATATGGGACCACTGGCTCGCTTGACCATCTAAGTTTTTTTTAATGTTTTAGGGAGGAAACCGTAAAACATTTTTGAATTAGAGCGGTTGCCGCCTGCTGATTTATATACTTTGCTAGATGATATTCCATCGGACAATGAATCAGTTCATTCGACATATAGCAGCTGCAATGAATAAATTGCTGGTATAGACTTCCAATTATCCAATGAAGATTATGGTCCGGTAATGGCACCTGCGGTTGATTGGGATTCAGACGGTGACTTGCCTTTAGCAATGTTAGTGATTGGTGCTAATATAACGGCAGTACCAACGTTTCAATGGGCAAAATCTGTACAAAATATTGTTCAACTAGTACCTTTTAGCGCAGATTCTGGACCCGATGTTCCAATCGATGCCGAGGTTGACTGTCCCTTGCATATTTTTATGCTCCTGTTCTCAGAAGAACTTCTACAAAAGTTAGTTTTTGAAACAAATCTTTACGCCTTTCAAAACAACACAGGAAATACCTGCCTGCCCACAACATATAATGGAATTAGGTGTTTTTTAGGATTAAATATTCTTATGGGCATCAAACATTTACCAAGTTACAAAGATTACTGGTCCGCTCGAGAAGAACTTCGAGATCATTTTATTGCCTCTTGCATGTCAAGAAACCGCTTTGCTTAGTTCCTCGGTAACATGCATCTTAACGACAAATCGGTGGAACCCGAAAAAGGCGAACCATCCTATGATAAACTATATAAACTTCGGCCCATGTTAGAAAGCCTTTCAGAAAACTATGCGAGGTTTTACAAGCCAACACGATGCCAAGCAATAGATGAGTCTATGATTCGATTTAAGTGCAGAATTTCATTTAGGCAATACATGCCGATGAAGCCAATCAAACGAGGGTACAAAATGTGGGTTCGCGCAAATGAATCTGGATTTGTTTCCCAGTTTCAAATATATTCAGGTAATAAATATATTTTTCCCGCATATCTACATCATCAAACTAATATTTTTTTTTACAGGGAAAGCAGAAAACGCTAGTGAACACAAATTAGGAGAAAGAGTGATCAATGATTTGACAAGAACGCTAGTAGGAAATCATCATGAAGTTTACATGGACATTTTTTTTAATTCTGTAATTTTACAACTACATTTGCAGAAAGATGGAATATATAGCTGTGGCACTGCCAGAAAAGATAGAAAATTTTTGCAAAGGATTTTGCGGAAGACAAGACCATGAAAAGGGGTGACATGGATTGGAAAGTTAGCCAGACTGGAATTATTGCTCTAAAATGGAGAGATAATAAATCTGTACATTTTCTAAGCAACTTTCATAATCCTGCAGATGTTGACCTTATTTCACGCAAATAATTTTTATAATTATTTTTATTAGAATTTCGCTGTATAAAACTTGTAAAAGACTATAATCGGCATATGGGATATGTCGACAACAGCGATATGTTGAAATCTTATTATGAAATCAACCGTAAATCGAAAAGATGGTGGCACAGAATCTTTTGGCATTTTATAGATCTCACAGTAGTGAATGCATATCTTATGTTCCAAGAAAGAAGTGGTGTTTGAGGAAAAACACTGTCCCTAAAAGAATTCCGTGTTGCAGTAGCGAATGGACTGATAAGTGCTGATCCTGAAGTTCCACAGAGAGGTCGCAGAAGCTCATAACCAATTCCTTATAAATACAACTTTAGAGCGGAGAATAAATAAGGCTGCACACATTCCCATTCACGGCTTTAAGGTGAGATGTGCATATTGCAACACAAGAAATTCACCTCACAGAACCAGATGGCACTGTTCCTCGTGTAATGTTGGACCTTGTCTTACAGCTACAAAGAATTGTTTCGCCCTTTTTCATAAAAAATAAGAAAGACTTATTTCTTTTTTTATTATTTACCGCTTTTTAGCTGACAATAAAACACGATTTAACAAAAACCAAATTACTTTTGGATATTTTTTGCATAAAATTGTGGTTTAGAACAAACATTTAGTCCAAATTTTATAATATTAATGTAATTTATAATAAAAAAATTATTTGGCCCACAAAGAGTTAAATGCGGGTAACTATATACTCTTCTTGCAAAACACTTTACCCGATTTGTTAGATGATTTTTCATTACAACTGCGTTTCGAATTGTGGTACACTTTAATATTAATGTTCACAGATTTTTAAATATAACATATCCCAATTGATGGATCGAAACGGGCCAGCAAGATCTCCTGATTTAGTGCCTCTAGACTTCTTCCTGTGGGGCGCTCTTGTCAAAAGTGTATGCTTCCCCCATCGCTACGGAAGCTCAGTTATTGCAAAGAATTATCAATGCTGCACATTTTTTTCGAAAACAAGCCCGACACGATGCTCAAAGTAAGTACAGTTTAATTTTTTGAAAACAATTAATTTATATATTCAGGAACACGGTGAACAATTCGAAAATTCGTTGTAAGAATTAAACTAGTTGGTAGTTATTAGAATTAGTTCCGAATAAACAACAATGGTGGATTACAAGGTATCGTAAATAATTTTTTTGAAGAGAAACTGTAAGTCCGAAAATTTTACAACAGGTAAAAGAAGTTTCAAAATGAAGTCGGCTATTGTCAAGTTTCAAAATGAAGTCATTTGTTCAGGGGATAACAAACAAAAATACAAAATTTATTTACGAATCACGCGTCATTTTTAAGTTTCCAAGCATTGAAAAAAGATCACGTTTGCGTCAAAAGACGTCAATAATAGTAGAGTAGTTTCGGGGAATATGGAATACCATTTTCGTTTTGTTGAATAACTGGAAAAATAATACACTTTTCACTCTGAAATTTGGTAAATGAAAAGTTCAGGGCATTATCTATAAGTAGCTTATAATCAGTTTTGATTACAAATACACCGTTTCAGCTCAGAAAAAAAAAGTCAAATTAGTCACTCTTATGTGCTGAACAAAAGTGCAGGGTAATATGGAATATAGGTATATGGGGTAATATGGGATAGAGTAAAGCATAGGAAGAAAGAAATGGAAATAAGTTTAATTCTAAATACTTATCAATTTGACAAAAAAAAAAAACAAACAACTTGTTCTAACTATAACTAACTGAGCTAGGTACTTGCAAAAATCAAAACGTAGACATCTCTTGCACCAGATGTGCAAGCTTCATGAGCCCATCCGTCGCAAATGACGCACTGCACCCACATCTCTCTGCTCTTACTCATTGTAAACTTCTCTTCACAGAAAATACATTCCGTGTCATTAACAACTTGCTTGCGACTAACAAAGTCTAACAAGGGGATATCATCATCATCAGAGGAGTCTGCGTGAAAGGGTTCAGAATGAGAATCTGAAGATGACGTTGATGGTGAACGTTGCTTCCGCTTTTTCTTGGTAGAATCTTTTAGAGAACTTGGACCAGCTTCATTGAGTATCTTCAGTGAATTTGGACCAGCTTCATTAAGTATCTTTTTGGTAACTTTATCACGCGAGCGATTGATAGACTCCTCTAACTCGTCCTTATTGGAAGTTAAGGTTACCACTTTTGCACGACAAGGTTCTCGTCCTCTAGTGCCAATTTTCTTCGTTGGTAGTGGTATGGGTATGACATCCTTGGGGAGAATGTTCTGTTGTTGACATGATACTTGTTCCGAATCTGCTGCGACATGAAGTTGTTTTTGCTGTTCAGATAGGTAGTCTTCATCGGTAAAAACATCCCTCCGAACCGAGTATATGCCAGTTGTACTGAACCCTTTTATGGACCTTTCCGCAGTCTGAACTTTTATATAGGCTCGTCCAAATACTTCGCTTATATCATATTGTGTTATGGCTCTATTAGGTATGCTCTCGCATAAACACTCTGACTTCTTCACTGTAAAATGTTTTTAGGGCACCCATTACTGTCTTATCTAGGGGTTGCATTTTGTGTGATGTGTGCAGTGGCAAGCATAATATTGACACAAAATTCTCCCGGGCCTTTATAACAACATCCAAATTTCTGATGTGGCTGTGATGGCCATCTAACACAAGAAATACTGAACTATCTTTAGTGGGTTTTGTCTTTTCCAAGAAATGATCAAACCATTTTGTGAAAAGATCAGTCTGAATCCATCCTGAAGGGTGAAATGCAAACAATGTTCCTGGAGGCGCTCGCTTCTTCAGCTGCTGACTTGAATTTTTGCGGGGGAAAATGATCAAGGGCGGTACGAACCCACCTATAGCATTCATACACAAAACTGGTGTTACTAGGGAGCCTCGCTCGGCCGATGTGAGTGCACCTACTTGTCGTTTGCCTTTCTTTGATACAACCTGTGGATATTTAGATTGTACGATGCATAACCCTGTCTCATCGATATTGTAGATTTTGTCAGGCTTAAAGTTCTTTTCTGTCATAAGCTTTTCAAGAAGGTCAAAAAATTGACTGACGCTTTCCTTATTAAAACCGAGAGCTCTGTTCAGGGAAGTTCCAGTTGGTCTTCGGAAACTCAGGGTAGTTTCATGCCTTTTCACAAAAGCGTAAAGCCAGTCTTTTCCAGCGGTTTCGCGTAAAAATAAAAACGGATGTCTCAGGTTGTTACGCCGTGCCAGCTTAAAAGCCATGGATCGTAAATCTCTTCGAGTTAAACCAAAATACCTCTGATCCATATGCAACAAATATTCTACAAGTTCTTTTTCCAACTCTGGTGTCAAAACAGTCTTTCGGCCCAAAGTGGTTTTGGAAACGGTGTCAGGAGAACCATCTTTCTTACACAGACTATGAAGTGTAGCACGAGGGACGTTATAACGCTTTGCAGTGGACAAATAGCCCAAAGTTTGGCTTTTAACTGCTTCAATTGCTTGTCGCATATCATCGGTCTGCCACTGCTATCTTCTCTTTGAAGAGTTTGACGGCATGGTATCTGCAAAAAAAGTTGTCTTTGGGGCAGAACGTTCTATATTATGACGTTAATTAGCCCCCTAGTATCTTTATAAGTTGTTAAATCATCAACTTAAACTATCGGGAAATATGGAATATCCCATAATACCCGAAACATTCTCTGGAGTAAAAAATACCTGTTGAAAATATGTTTTTTGAAACAATGTACTCATAACAATTTAAAAAAGTAGATCATTATTAGGATCGACTTACCTGCCAGAATGAGCGATAGTTCTGTATAAATATAACTACTACATAAATTTAAAAATCTCTATTGCAAAACTTGATAAACACGTATAATGGCGTATGGCGTTTTGCGAACTAAAAAAACGCAACCATTGAAACCTGTTGAGGTTAATAATAGTTTAGGGTGGGAATAAAGTCAGTTTAGGTATAAAAATGCAGATATCGCCAGCCACAAAAAAATTAGCAGCTATTCCATATTACCCGGACTATTCCATATTCCCCAAAACTACTCTAGTAATTATTAGTTCTAAAATTAGTAAAAATTGATGAAGGCGGTTAGAAATTATTTTGAAAGAACTATATTAATTTGAGAATTTTAACGCCCTGTAGCGGCAAAATGAAGCAACATTGCATTGAGGTAAGTTTCTCTAGATCGCTTTATTTTTGGTTAAGGAATTCGAGTACAATCATTTCAAGGACACCATATTATACAGGGTTATGACGATATGATTTTATGGTATTCTATTTATAAAATAAGTATAAGAAACCAAAATATTAATAAAAAAATACAAAAAGCATAGCAAAAGGAAAACGAACTACTCTTTGCTCTTATAAGAAAATCTTTCTCTTTTGCCCGAAAAACTCCGTTTGGTGTTTTTTTCTTATAAGTACTTGGTTATAGTTAACATCCAACAATAAATAGTCCGCCATAATTTCCTATCCCATCGTCCCTGATATCTTTTCTCCATTTCTTTGGTGTCTTAGTGAAATGCTCACCCTGTTCACTGACATCACCAAGGTTTGTAGCTCTAGCTCTATTCCTCCATCTCCCACTAACATAAAAAATATGAATATTTCGTAAATTCAGATTGCTGCCCTAATAGAAGGCTGAACATTTTTAATTCGCCGCATAGTAGCCAGTTGTGATTTTTGTAATCTATTCTCAGGAGAAGTTCTTTAAGATTTCCGTAAGTTTCTTTTAATTGGGTCAAATGGCCCACATGGAATAGAAGCATAAAGTGCCATTATGTAAAAGAACTGCTTTTAGGCCCTTTTTTGACGAGTCGCCGAAAAAGTAGGGTGTCATAAAGTTACATTTTTTAAATTGGACACCCTATATTTGAACACATTTATTAATTCTACGTATTATTTCATAAATTTTTATTTATGGTTTAATATACGAAATAGTTATAGTTTTTAAGATAATTCGACTTATAATGAAAATTTTGAATTTGCAAGCAATTTTTATACTTAGTAAATAAAGTCAAAAAACATATTCACTATGAAATATTTGACATCTCATTTACAGGGTCTTTTCTTTCTAAGACCAAAGTAAGACAACTTCTAATTGAAAAATATCACTTTTATTAAATGGAACACCCTATATATTTTTCTGTCATCTTATAGCTCGTCATAAACTCTTCAACTTTCGTGAAGAACGTCCTTTCCCTATCTCTAATAGCTTTTGAAATATTTTGATACTTGGAGATTTAATGTACTCGTTATAGCATCTTTTGTCAATGGATCACAGTAGCCATGGAAAACAAAAGAAAATAATGGCAGTGGATGACATTAAGAATCAGATCAATGTAAAAATGAAGCCTTTTTACTGTAAAGTTTATTGTCCAGTCATTTTATAAGTTGGTACTCAAAATTAATTTTTCAAAAAATGAATTAATCGATATGATTTATGTTTTGGGCGAGGCAGATAAAAATTGTCTTTTTGCTGAACGACCATACAGGATGAAATATCCCGAGCGACGAACACCCAGTCCTCGAAGTTTTCAAAATTTAATAGAAAAGTTTGAATCAACAGGCAGTGTGGAACATTCAAAACGTAAAGTTGTTAAAAGAATAGAACTGGAAATACTGTTACACGTCCAGGAGAATCCCCTAGTTAGTATCCGTAAATTAGCTTCGCTCGGTGATACATCACAGTCAACGGCAAACCGAACAACATGCAAGTATAAATATCATCCGTACCATATTGAGTTACCTCAGGAACTTCACGATGAAGATTTTCAAAGGCGTGTAACTTACTGCCAATGGTTACGTATCCAAATTGAGATAAACCGAAATTTTTTAAAATTTATAATGTATTCAGATGAGTCTACATTTAAAAGTAATGGGGCTGTTAATATACATATACTTACAATATGCATTATTATGCAACAGAGAATCCACACTGGGTCTGAGAAGTTTAACACTAAAACCATTGGTCGGTTAATGTGTGGTGCGGCATACTTCACAACAGAATTATAGGGCCATATTTTTTTAATGAACATTTATGCGGACGTAATTATTTACTTTTCTTGCAACAGACATTGCCAAGATTATTGGCAGAAGTCGACTATGATAAACGTCAAAATATGTGGGTCCAACAAGATGGTGCCCCTCCCCACTTTTATCGTGAAGCAAGAGAATATTTGGATCAGCACTATCCTCAAAGATGGATTGGCCGCGGAGGTTTTGTTGCATGGCCACCAAGGTCTTGTGATCTTACCCCGTTAGATTTTTCCTGTGGGGCTACATAAAAGATGTGGTGTGTGTCCAGGGCCGGATTTAGAGGTCTAGAGGCCCTGGGGCGACAAAGGAGTGGAGGCCCCTAATAATTTTCCAAATAGATTAAACGATTTTTTTTATTAAAGTGTTTTAAAAATTATTGAGAGATCAATCTAATTATTTTAACAAATATATATAGGTATAGTCAAAAAAGGAATTATACCAAACAAATTAAGCGTTAAAAAATGGAACCTTGCGAGCCTTTTTTGATGAAAAATCATTGATGATATCACTGAAATCCAGCTCTCGGAGGAAATCACTTTCGATGCTGAGTAGGGATAGCTTTGCTAGGCGGTTTTGTCCCATTGTAGTTCGAAGCCTATTTTTTGCAATCTTCATTTTCGAAAATGAGCGCTCTCCACTGCAAATCGACACCATCAAAACCAAATACATTCGCAGTGTAATTTCAATGTTCGGAAATGTAGCTCTCAAATTTTGGTTTTCAAGAATCTGGTAGTAAAACAGCTCCTTAGATTGGTCTTTTTGATAGTCTTTTTTGCATAAATCTATCAACGAAACAAATTGGACCAACTCATTACCAAGATTCGGCTCTAAATCGTATTTGTAAATGTTCACCAATTCTTCTGCTGCAGCATATAAATTTGAAGCATCCATCTCCTCTAAGTGACTGAGAAATCCAAATCTCGAACGTACAGCATCGTATGCATGCAATCTTTCAGTAAGAGAAACACATAGCTGGTCGATTACTGGGATAAAACTTGATACTCGAAATTTCTCTTTTGGTGACAGTTTAGCGTCCTGGGCTTTCATATAATCGAGCGGATTCAACTTCACATTTCTTGTTCTGGCGCGTGATTGTACGTATTGGTCAGTATTTGATATCTTTTTAGGCTGCCTCTTCGTATTTATCAAAATCGTCTCTTTTGGATTCGATGAATAATTTCAATGATTCCAATGCACACATTGCAGATTCGAGGATCATTTTTGGGTCTTGCAACATCTTGTTTGTAGCATTGAATCGCTCCAAAATATCGTTTCAAAAGATAGCAAATAGAGCCGTTTCGAGACTACTCATCTTTTCCAAAAGATTCGTCGCTTCATTTCTCACGATGTCTTTTTGTTCCTTATTAGAAGATATGCTGGTTAACGCTTCTTCGATCTCCGAATAAGCGTCAACAATGGCTTTTGTAGCTTCCGTTCGACAAGACCAGCGAGTATCGCTAAGCCTTTTCAAGACGTAAAACTGTCTGTTTTTTGTTTGTTTCGATAATTTTTCATTCAGAATTTGATATCGTTCTGTACTTGCTGTGAAATAAGTGTATACATTCTGAACGAAATCAAAGAATTGAACGGCCGATGGACAAGAGTTAGCAGCTGCCTTTCCAACTAAATTAAGAGAATGACCACAACATGGTACAAACACCGATAAACGATTTTTCTCCAAAATCAGTGCTTGCATCCCTTTATATTTGCCACTCATATTTGCAGCATTATCGTATGAGTGGCTTTACCAGTATGACCGCAGTTTGGTAAAAAAGTCAGGAATCTTTCCTTTGGCATCGATCCTTCCATATATCGAACAACTATAGTCAGTTGATCTATATGAGATTCGTCGGGAGTAGAGTCCACTGACACCGAATAATAAGTACTTGGATTTTTTTATTCTTGATGTTATTTCATTAAGCACCTTATCACCCATGCAACTGATTAGTTCTTCACAAATCGTAGACGAAAGGTAATTGGCGTGACCACTCCCTTTGTTTGCATCTTCTTCAAATGGGTTGCAAGGGTTGGTTCATACTCAGCCAGCAATTCCAAAATACCGAGGAAATTTCCATTTTTCGGTGAACCAATAATTTCATCATCACCTCGAAAAGCTAATCCGCGTTCAGCAATATATTTGATGGTACTGACAATAATTCTGAGGATTTTTCGCCAATATTGGATTTGGTCAATATGTTTGTCAAATCAACAGAATATAGGGAGGGGCATAGATATAAAAAATGTTACAATGTTCCGGTATTAAAAGTAAAAATCGAAAAATGAATATAAAAAATTATAATAAAAAAGAAAAGTTGTTTATTTATCAGGACTTTGATGGTTTTTTTTTTTGGAAAATCTCTTGTGGGGGCCCCTCACTTCTGGAGACCCGGGACTGTAGCCCCGGCTGCCCCCCCGTAAATCCGGCCCTGTGTATGTCGCACCACCTACGATAGGGCAGGGCTTGGAGAATATGCTTAGGGATATCTCTCAAACAATAACACCCGGCATGTTATCCTATGTCCGGGGAAATATCATCAAGAGGATTGACAAGTGTATTGAACAAGAAGAACATCTATTCTAATATTTATTAAGAAGAAACTGATTTAGGGAAGGGACACTTATAACAAAATTTCTATATTTTCATTTATTTTCCATAGCTACTATCATCCATTGACAAAAGATGCGATAACGAGGACATTAAATCTCAAAATATCAAAATATTTCAAAAACTATTAGAAATAGGGAAAGGACGTTCTTTACGAAAGTTTAAGAGTTTATGACGAGCTATGAAATGACAGAAAAATATATAGGGTGTTCCATTTATTAAAAGTGATATTTTTCAATTAGAAGTTTTCTGACTTTGGTCCTAGAAAGAAATTACCCTGTAAATGAGATTTCAAATATTTCATAGTGAATAGGTTTTTTTGATTTTATTAAGTAAGTACAGTAAAACTTCTCAATAGCGGCCACTAAAGATTTCATTACAAATTGACCGTTTGAGGGGGTGACCGTTTTTGAGGGGAAGGAAAAAAATAAATTACATATCTACATATAACATATGTGTCATGTGAATAAAATTCAACTTCATTAATTAATAAAAGGCTAATTACAAACACATACGTTATTATGTAATATGAACTGTAAATATATAGACATAACTATTTATTTCATAACTCCTACATAATATGTATACATAATAATGTTTAAAAATGTGCACTACATACGAAAAAAAATTATGCTTTGTGAAAAAAAGATTCAATGGAAGTCTGTTTCATATTTTTAATATTAATTTTTGCTGCTTCATTTTCACATTTCATTAGGATATTTGAAATATCAATGGCCAAATTGCCATTTTCTTTGCCTAATAAAAAATTTTGTACGTCTCTTATTTTTTCACAAACTTCACTCATGCTTTTTAAAGACGAACTAAAAACCTCCTGGTTTTCTTTACTTTCACAGTCTTCATTTTCGGTAGTTTCAGATTGGCTGGTAAACTCCTGAATTATTTCCTGCATCTCCATACTGGGATTTTCCGTTGAAATGTTTGAGTCGATTTGAAGATAATTTTCCAGGTTTGGATTTCCTGGGATACCGGAAAACAACTGACTTAGTGGAATATCGTCTTCTTCTTCAAAAATCTCATTCTCTTGGAGAGTTTCTATAAATCCAGCTTTTTGGAAACATTTTTTAATAGTTTTAGATGAAACATTTTTCCATGCTGCAACAATCCATACCATAGCACTTGACAAATTTATGGTCTTTTCTGCTTTTTCAAACGCATCCTCGGTAGCGGTGTTAGAAAAAGTTAAAAGTCTTTTTATCAAATATTTTCTGTATATCATTTTAAAATTTTGTATGATGCCTTGATCTAATGGCTGGCAGTAAGATGTAGTGTTTGGAGGCAGAAAAACAATTCGAACATTTTCCAGTTGTATTTTCGGGTGAGAACTTGCGTTATCCAAAAATAAAAGTACTTTTCTTCTTTGTTTTTTCATTTTGGTGTCAAATTTTTTTAGCCTGGAAATCATTATCTCTGTTGTCATCCAAGCTTTTTTATTGGAGACCCATTCTAATGGTAATTTGTCTACATGTGTTCCTTTGAAACATCGCGGATTTTTGCTTTTTCCTATAACTAATGGGGTCTCCTTCTCACCATCCATGCTACTGCAAAAAAGAATTGTCACTCGTTGCTTAGCTGATTTTCTTCCAGCACATTTGTCACTCTTTAAGGCAAAAGTTTTGTTTGGCATTGCGAGATAATAAAGGCCTGTTTCTTCTGCATTAAAAATATCTTTATCATCATAATCCTTGATAATTAATTTTAACTTAGTGAACCAATCTTGAACACTCACTTCATCCACATCAGCAGACTCACCAGAAATTGTTTTAAAATTGATGTCATGTCTTTTGCAGAATCTATCTAACCAGTCATTTGATGCCTTAAAATCACAATTTTTCAAATTTTCTGACACTTCCAGAGCTTTTTCCTTTAGTAGTGGTCCGGATATTGGAATGTTTTTGTTTCTTGCTTTGCAAAACCATTCATAAACCGTTTGGTCAATTGCAAGTCCGTCTGTTTTTGGAAACTTCCGTTTTTGATCTGCATTAACTCCTCCTTCTTCATAAAGTTTTTTCAGTTCAATTTTACTTTTTAGAATATCATTTACTTGCGTTCTTCCAACACCAAACTTTTCCGCTATCTTTCGAGCACTGATACCATATTTTTCACTATCCGCGATGATTTTGAACTTTTGTTTAAAAGATAAACGTTTACGTTTCAGAGACATGATCGACTATTGTGCTGTTAAAATGCAACTGAATAAAATTTTACCTTTTATGAAAACATCTTAAGATTTAACAAATTATATTTGTACGTACTTAAAAACCCATTTACATAATTAGGTTTTATCATTCTCCGGTATTTCCAATAGTACCAGTAATAAAGTACCGGCTGGGTGCAAACATTCCCAGAAGGGTCGAGACGACCGCAATTAAGGGTAAAAATTCAAGGTAATTTTCTTAAAAAGTTACGGATTCATGTGACCGTGGCCGTTTTAGAAGTGTTTCGGTATTCGAGGGGTCTTTTATTATTAAAAATGCTATAAGATTTATTTTAAGAAGCCAAAACTGACCGTTCAGAGGGGTGACCGTTTTTAACGGGTGGCCGAAATGATAAGTTTTACTGTACAAAAATTATAAATCGCTTAGAGACAAAATTTAAGTAGCATTTTCACGACAACGAGATGCTTGCAAATTCGAAATTTCCATTATAAGTCGAATTATCTTAAAAACTATAACTTTTTCGTATATTAAACCATTAATGAGAATTTATGAAATAATACGTAAAATTAGGTAATAAATGTGTTCAAATATAGGGTGGCCCATTTAAAAAAATGTAACTTTATGACACGCTACTTTTTGGGCGCACCCTGTATAATTCAAAATATTTTTTAAATGTGGCAGATATCCAACCATACCTTAATACGAAAGCTTATTATCGAGAAATCTTATCTTATAGGCATAAAATTACTCCGCGCAATCGTTGATTCACCCACAAGAGGCCTATGCTCTACAAAATATTCGACAAATTCACTCTTGCGATTGCGATACCAACAAAACGTAGTTCCTGGAGCAAGCAGGTGTTTATCATTTAATCTAGATTGTAGTAGTTGTGAGAGATCTTTGGAAAGTCTTAAATCTCGAACAGCTGAGGTACATTTTGACTTAAAGGAAAAAGTTAAAAGACGGCAGTCTTCGCAATAGCTAAGGGTTTTTTAATCAATATCACTTTGTAAAACTTAAAACATTATAACAGAGTCAGTAATACTTCTCTTGTACTTTTTTACAATAAAATTACCGCAATTTAACGCCGTCGCTTCGAATTGTGTTCAATTATTACAATAATTTAGACCTGTCCAAAACGAAGTGAATTTTTTAAATCTAGATATCTCAAAAACAGCTGCTTAAAGCAACTCTTACCACGTATAGCTTTTTTAGGTGAAAGACGTTGTAAATAAGAATTTTTATTTAAAAGGTAAATTATATAGGGTGGCTCAAAGAAGTTATTTCGTTTTAACTGTGTGCAAGGTACCGCAGGTGGCACCCGCTAAATTTTACAATAAAAATGAGAGCAGATTTTAATTTTTCACTGTACAAGCCGAATATAGTGACAATACACCAGTTATCAAAATAATCATTAATAAAGAACCTAAATCAAATTGAACTTTTGACACTCTGTATCTCCGAAGTCATCCACTTTTGGACTGAGGTAAGTTGGGTTAGATCGACATATTCAATACTCAGGAATGCGTGGTACCATTTTTCCGCACCTTTTAGGGACACCCTGTATAAGTATTCCTCAATATTCAGGGATTCCTCGTTGCGCGTGGGCTGTTTCCTTGTCTGGTTTATAGCTTATTCCGAATATTACAGGGATTCCCCATCAATATTTTACCTCTTAATACTGTAGCATTAGCGCTGCTGAAAACAATAGTCAGTAAACTATTCTTCTTATACAGTGAGAACGTAAAGATCGGAACAAATTCATTTAAAATTTATGTCATTTTTTTTCGAAAAAACGCTCGGATCCGTCAATTTTTTTAAAATTATGTATCTTGAAAATTCTAAATATGTCTTACCTGTCAAATTTCCGGCAATAAAAAAGGGTCCCAAAATTGTATTTTCAACAATGTCGGCCCAAACATTAACTTTTTGAGAATATTGGGTGTGACATTCCATAATCCAGCGTGGATTTTCTGTAGCCCAATACCGACAGTTTTGTTTGTTTACATTTCCATTGAAACAAAACGTTGCCTCATTCAAAAATATAATTCGTTGTGAAAACTGTGAATGATTAATGCATATATTTGTCGTTATCTCGCAAAATTGGACTCTTCTGTCTGGGTCATCTTCAACATAAACCAACTGGACTTTATAAGGATGGAGTTTATTTTTGTCTAAGTACTTTAGGACGGATGTTTTGCAGATATGATTTTCCACAGCAATACTCGCCTTATGGTGGTCTTCTTAACACGTTGACTGCCATGAGATGCACAAGTAGCTTCTCAAACTTTTTAACAATATGGCCGTGTGAAACCACGGTGGCATCTCTTGCGAGTCGATTTGTTTTTGCGCCGTGAAGCCACGTTGGTTATTCAGCGCCGTGTATTTCATATGGAAGCGTTATAATATGGCTGTATGAGTTACAAACTGTATTTGGCCTGTACTATTGAAGACCGCTAGTGGCTTCACATGGCTGAAATGTCAGACACCATATTAAATTAAAGATTACTTATAATATGCAAATAAATAAATAATAAAACGCGTATTGTTGAAACAAATATTTATTTGGTACATCTATGCACATAGAAAAAACATTTCAAACAGTAATTTTAAAGTAATATTAAAAAAAAAGATGAATTAAATTTTACAAATAAACAAATAATAGAACGCGTATTGTTGAAACAAATATTTACTTGGTACATCTATGCACATTGAAAAAACATTCCAAACAGTAATGTTTTTTACATTCAGTGCATCTCAATTTTGTAAATGGTGTTTTCTTTTGAGCGTGTTCTCGTCCATGTTCATCACTAAGTTTTTTGTAACAAACAACACATCTCCGCCTACCATTCCGACCAAGATCCTCCAAAGTATGTTGAGCCGACGGGCTTTCGTCTACAACAATTCCAGAATTTCTGTCTTCAAGTTGTAGTAGTTCCATGGCGACAAGCTCTTTGAATTTTGTTATTGTCATCTTGTTATTAGTTACATTTTGGTGCAAAATGAATGCATTTACTAACGATGTACCAACAAGAAGTTCTACTGCCAATTTTCGATACCACTTTACACCCCTTCGTAACGAAGTAGCATATGCTTTTAACTGATCAGATAAATCTATAAAAGCTTTATGATTATTGTAGTCTACAACCATAGGTGGCTTTTCTGTTTCTTTACGACCGTATGAAATTTTTACTAAATCAGAAGTATGCTTAGTGCTTAAAGTTAGGACATCGCGCTTATCTTTCCATTTCTGGACTACGACGCCGGTATTGCTTTCTGCAGCAACTGTCTGACCCTTCTTTAGTACCTTCTGCACAACGTCTTTTGGATTCATTTTTCGATTGGCCCTCAATGTACCTACTAAGTGAGTCTGTTTGTCTAATAAAGCATGGGCTAATGAAACGCTTGTATAATAATTATCGGTGTAGATTGTGCGTCCTGCGTTTAGTAAATCTTTTGCAAGAGTGAGAACTATATTTTGAGAGGAGGATTGACCTTCGACTTTGTCCTGCCCACAATACACCGTCAAGTTATAGGTATATCCTTTTTCAACACAAAGTTTATAAAGTTTTATGCCAAACTTGTGTCTTTTATTCTTAATAAATTGTTTGAAGGTCAAGCGTCCTCTAAACGGGACAAGTGTTTCGTCAATGCAGACAGCTTCCTTC
Source organism: Polydrusus tereticollis (assembly GCA_963920685.1). NCBI lineage: Eukaryota > Metazoa > Arthropoda > Insecta > Coleoptera > Curculionidae > Polydrusus > Polydrusus tereticollis. The sequence continues at coordinate 110,780,938 of OY987327.1, read as the reverse complement.
GGTGTGAGAGCGCCTTGGAAATTTTCAATAAGTTTGTCTAGCAATGGCAAAATTTTTTGCAATCTGTGACCTGTTATTTCCTCATTATTATGAAAATGCCACATTTTTAGTAATATTTGAAATCGGTTCCGCGACATGACAGAACGTATCTTATTTTCGTAAATTATACTTTGAGACCAATAGGATTCAATACTTGGATATTGGCATAGGCCCATCCAAAAGAGCAAACCAAGAAACTTTTGCATTTCATTTATATCCGTATCACACCAAGTCTGAATTCTGGCTTTAGGGGCGGTCTCATTTTCCTTACATTGAGCAGCATATCTGTTAGTTTCGGTCACCATCATAGTAAGAATATCTCCTGTCAAAAATAATTTATAAAAATCGAACGGGCTTTTATTATAGTAATCCCCATACAGTCGTAAATTGATACCGCAGTTAGGATTGCTAAATGTAAATTGTCTTAGGTTCAAACCTGTTACAATACTCCACATTAGATTTCCTTCTTCGATGTTTTCCTCTGCACTAACATTATCCCCATGACCGCTGCTATTACTTGCATACTCCTGTATAACGGCTTCGATTATATCTGATGTGTGGTCCTGTTTATGCATATCATTGGTGGCAGTGGAAGTGCTAGGAATATCGATACTTTGCGAACTGCGAATGTTTTTTACGATATTTGACAATTTAAAACGTTTTGCCAGGGGTAATTCATCATCTGATGATTCGTCACTACTAGATGGAACATAGTCATCTGACGAGCCTGCTTCTCCAAACATTTCATCATCTTCGTCAGACAATACATCCTAAAATATAACCTTATAAAGCATATATTGTAAGGATATGCGTGAAATCATTTACCTGCCATAAAGACTCTAGATGCCGTTGATCTTTTTCGTAGCTCATTTCCGAAGGAAATACACCAAAATAAATAATCACGTATACTCCCTTACAGCAATCGCCTTTATTCTAACACGCAAAGAAAATATAATAGGTTCTAACACGTTTTACGAAAATCATATGTCGTCTAAACAGTGTTGCCTTCCCCTCGGACATGTTCGCTGCATTCAAAACTCAAGGTTACGCTATAGGAAATGAGTAACCACTTTGGCTTCACGTGGCTAAAAATAAAAAATTTATACCATGGGGCCGAGTGCAGCACATGCTGCTTCCCATCAAGATATATAAAAAACACATATTTTTTCTCGAAAAAAACAACGGCTTTGTTATCAAAATAGTCATCTAATACCAAAATAACAAAAAAAAAAGTTTGGCCAGAACGAACGGTTTTTTTGATACCATGGTGGCAGTCAACGTGTTAAATCGACAATAACACATTTAATTGTGTATCTTCTTATACCGCAGGTCGACCTTTCGTATAATGGCCCCTAACGTGACCTAAATCTCTATATATTTTTGTATTCCACTGACAGTAGATCGAGATATCGGTTCTCTGCGAGGATCTTGTTATTGAATAGTTTACAAACTTCCATTTGTCTGCGTATTCTGTCTCCATAACCAATTATTATTAATATTTCTATTCGCTCTCTTTCACTTAGGCGTATCACTTTTTAAAATTACAAGATTATCATATTATCAAAACAACTTTTGCCAGACACCTTGACTTGAGGCAAAACTACTCAAATCAGGGGATAACCGTCACTGTCAGTGGAATAGACAGTATCAACTAACAACCAAAGGCCTAATTTATAACAGTATTTATGATTTAAGTAATAATAAAAGAATCATCTGTTAAAATCCGAATATCGATTATCTCGCAAACGGTTGTATTTAAGTAAGTTTGGAGGATTTTTCTATTAGTGGTTCGATTATTAAGTCAAACTATAAATCCTTAATCAGGCCTCTTGTGCATATTGTGAATCTGGTTTTTAAGACTGGTGTATTTCCTGATATTTTTAAGAAAGCTGTTATAGTACCCTTGCACAGGGGTGGAGATAATACTGATATTAATAACTACAGACCAATTGCTCTTACTAATCCTATTTGTAAAGTAATTGAAAAATGTATAAAAAAAAGGTTGTGTAGTTTTTTATATTCTAACAAACTATTATCGGATTCACAGTGTGGATTCAGGGAGGGGATGGGAACAGACGTGGCTCTGCATGAAACCACTGATTTTATTGTGAATTGCTTTAATAATAATGAAAAGCCGCTGGCGATTTTCCTGGACCTCTCAAAGGCATTTGACACTGTGGATCACCATATTTTGCTGAGTAAACTTGAATATGTCGGGATTAGGGGTAAAGTCCTCGAGTTATTTCAGTCGTATCTGTGTAATAGATTTCAAAAAGTTAGATTAAATACAACATATAGCTCATTCAGTAGGGTGAATTATGGTGTTCCACAGGGTACAGTGCTTGGCCCTATTCTATTCTCAATATATATTAACAGTTTGACGACCATAATACCTAATGTTAAAACTGTTTGTTTTGCTGATGATACAGTTCTTCTGTGCAAGGGTAGGTCATGGGATGAAGTATTTGAGGGAGCTGAAAGGGCAATGGCTTATGTTAAGACATGGCTGGATTTAAATTATCTAACACTTAACGTAAATAAAACTAATTTTATGTGCTTTGCAATAAATAAGAAAGGTTTGCCTAAAAAAAATAAAATTAAGATTCACTCCAATGGATGTGATTTTTCTGAGAGATGTGCGTGTTCAGGTATTGTTAGATCGGTAGAAAGCACGAAATACTTGGGTGTATATTTTGATCAGTTTTTAAAATGGACTACTCATACCGAATATGTAAAAAATAAATTAAAAAAACTAATCTATAAATTTTATGAACTACGCAACATACTCAGCAGAAATTCAATTATCACAATTTATAAGTCACTGACAGAATCCTGCCTTAATTACGAAATAATATGTTGGGGCTCAGCCCATAAAAATGCCTTAAAGAATGCTGTCCTCGCACAAAAATATATTTTAAAAATAATTCTTTTTAAGTCTAGACGTGTTTGTTCTCTGTTGCTATTTCAGCAATCTGGATTGTTCACTATTGCTCAATTGTACGTTAATGGTGTAATTAGATTTGCTCTTACTAGAAATATGTTTCAAAATTTCATAAGTCATAATATTTTGACAAGAGCTAACCTTAATCATAATTTAACTTTACCTAGTACACACACTTCAGTGCCACACAGGGATGTGTTTCCTATGTGGCTCCCAAAATTTTTAATTTATTGCCAATGAAATTCAGAACCAGTAGATTTCGAACAATTAAAAGGGATCTTAATGAATGGATTAAAAATAACACTCTAAGAATTAGGAATGCCGTTGCCTTTTTAGCATGATATCTTACCATAAATGTTCTAGTTTAAGTAGGATTTTATAATCTGTAATATAGATAGATAGGCATTAACTGTCATGCTACTACTACTAGGTTAATTATTCATAATGATTATGCATATATTATTTTTGTTCTTGTTTTTTTTTTTTTTTTCTTTTTCTTATTGTTAATCAAGAGAAAAATCGTCTCCTTGTGCACACACAGACACACAGTCCATATTGCACATATATTTTTTGTAATATCACCAATACCTATTGTACATTGTAATAAAAAATAAATAGGACATACTTCATAAAATATGTTTAGAATTTTATGCAGAATCCAAAAAATATCATAAAATATGGATATCCAATTAAAAATATAAAGTAAACCGTCATTACTTGTTTTTTAGACAATCTGTACACATGAAATAAGCTTAAAGAAATCACAACAAAAATAAAAAATTTACGAGTCTGAGCGTTTTTCCAAATACACAAATTTTAAATGAATTTATTTCAACATTTACGTTCTCACGGTATAATAAAAAAAACATGGCAATATTATAAGAAACCCAAACACTGATAAAGCAACAAAATCACTTTATTTCAGATCAGGATACTTTTCAAGTTACATACATCAAATCATTTAAAAACAAAAACACAAAAACTATTTATGCAGAACGTTCACCCAAAGCCTTTGGATTTTTTTTGAGGGTTAAAAAATCTACATTCTTTGAGAACGGCACGCCGTTTACGAGGACATCCCTATCCTAAAATGTTTTAACTGTCAGCAATTTAATATCACAAATGTACGGAGTGCAAAAATAAGAAATTCTGTCATATACCGGGTGTTGCATCGTCGAGCGGGACATAGGAAATCCCATGTAATTTTAAATGGGGTCAATTATTGGCTTCCCTAATTATTTTAGAGAAAAATTCTATTTAGGTTTATTAAAGAGCACTAAAACCCACATTCAAAAGAATAACTTTAGATATTTTTGATGAGCCCGTTTACGGGTTATCGCCGATTTCTTTTTAACTATTTCTCCTTTTTATGGCCCCGTATTTGCGGGCACCAGTCAAGGTAAAAGATGACTGTCAAATAAAGTTGTCATTTTGAAATGTGTGCTTTATTGTTATAAAAACTCGTACATCGGAAATATTAAAGGTGTATTTATGAGTACAAATTAATCTGAATAAAACTAAAATAAAGTATCCAATTACAAGGTTAATTATGACATTTTACATGTTTCAATATTTTACTAATTAATAGGTAATTAATAATTCTTGCATCCCTTCTTTGTTCCTGCCTTTCTTCACATCTGCAGTTATTTATTACAGTGCCTTTTGTCTCAAATTTCTTGATAGTCCTTTCGACTGTAGATTTTGCAGGTATCGGTCTATTCGGATACAGAGCAGCAAACATGTCTGACTATTTCCTTGATAATACCATTTAATCATCAATATTTTTTCTTCAGAAGTGTAATTCATGGCTAATATTTTCGATGTACGAGTTTTTATAACAATAAAGCACACATTTCAAAATGACAACTTTATTTGACAGTCATCTTTTACCTTGACTGGTGCCCGCAAATACGGGGCCATAAAAAGCAGAAATAGTTGAAAAGAAATCGGCGATAACCCGTAAACGGGCTCATCAAAAATATCTAAAGTTATTCTTTTGAATGTGGGTTTTAGTGCTCTTTAATAAACCTAAATAGAATTTTTCTCTAAAATAATTAGGGAAGCCAATAATTGACCCCATTTAAAATTACATGGGATTTCCTATGTCCCGCTCGACGATGCAACACCCGGTATGTGCTGAGGAACATGAAGCTAAAGACTGTCAAAGTAATGTTCATATAATTAGGAGTATATTATATTAAATCAAATGTAAATAAACTTTTATATGCCACGTTGTATTGTGAAAATGTATTAATGTGAAATTAAATTGAATTAAAATAAATAAAAGTTAAATTACATTATAGAAAAAAAAAACTGTACAATTGATTTGGTGATTAGTATGTCAAAACTAACTTATAAAAATAGAAATTGTATAATAACAAATTCTTCTTAGGACTGTGTAATTATTTTTTTTGATAAGTTGTCTTAAAACAAAAAAAACTTAACTTAGACAAAGCTTATGTAGAATACATGAAGCACGATCATAATTTAAAGTAGAATCCGAAAATAAAATAAAAAAATGGGGGATTAAACTTTTTATTTTTCGCCCCCATCTAAATTAAAATTACGAATTACAAAATTACAATCTAAAAATAAAAATCGACGGGTTTGAGCTTTTAGCAAAGAAAAGACTGATTTCTAAATGAATCTCTGAGTGTTTTTATATTTAATCATTATTTTGGTCTTGCCTAAACAATAAAATAAAAGGAACAAAAAATATAATAAAACTGGACAGTTTTTAATAAGTAAAAAAATTAAATACATTTTTTTTGTACTATTATAATATACCTCTCGCATAAACTATTTAAAAAAAAATAGGTGTACTACATACTTCATGCAACTAACCTATTTATTCAAAATTAGCTATATATCCTTATTGTTTTTAATTACAGTATATATACTATTAATAGGTGATAAATAATACTTAATTGAGAAAATACTTTTAAGTAGCATCAATGTCTATTATTTCATCCACCTTAAATTACCCTGTGTGAGCGGCAACTGTATTGCATAAATTCGATAAAAATTCGGTACCACTTTTATTTGAAAAGGGCTCATTATGTGAATTTTGTTTTATATATAATTTTTTTTATATGAAATTAACTTACTCAGGATGGTCCAAATAGAGGGTGAGATGATATCGGTATTTATAACATCATACCTTCTACGGGCACCCCTGTTTAAAGTGTCCCTGCTAAAGTTTTCTACATTTAAAATGAAAATTTTTTGTTTTAATAATTTTAGGAACCATAGACACTCCTTGCAATTAATCCTGCTTTAGCCAAATTAATACTATACTACTCAAGTTTAAGATAGCATCTAGAAGGTGGTTAGAAAATGCAAACAAATAATATAAAAGTAACCCAAGAGGAAAACACTTTTAAATCAAATTTAAAATCCAAAATAGGACTAAATGTACGATAAAATAATTAAATTAGATTTTAAAAAAATGAACTCCTATTAAAAAATTGTCTTAAAAGCATTATCTAGTGTCTTCCATTATATTTATCACCCACATAACGTATGCGAAGCGAAATATTGTAGGAGACAAAAGGGAGAATCGAATGAAATCTTGGCATAAAAAGCGGTAAAATATTTCAGATTTACTGGTTCAAGCATAGGTGTCAATAAAAATTTAACAAAATTAAAGGTTTATTCCTAAAGGCTTCTTTGTTTCGCAACAACGTACATCTTTTGAGGATGCATTATTTTAATTTTCGTACTCTACATACCTGCAAAATTAGTTACACAATTAAAATAGGTCTAAATATTTAATAAGGCCCAACTGTGTAGGCTAAGATTAACTCAAAAGTGGAGATTAATCCAGAAGTTAGTGGTAAAATACATTACCTTCGACCCTAGGATTAACCCTCAGCTCGTGAATTGGGTATGAGTTAACTCGCCATCATGGGATAAAAGGGATAAAAATGGCGTATTTTTACCATATGCTTGTTCTTGAACCTATTTTACCATTTACACCTATTGAATTTATGACTGCTGCGTAATTATGTAGTAACCCTATATAGATGTTTTCGATGTTGTAAATAGTTCGGGGATTATTAACGTAGTTAAGAATGTGCGAAGACCTCGGGTTTTTAGGCCTCGCATTGAGAATATGAACTGTTGGATAGATCTAGAATTCATTGCAAGGTCTAGAATATCAAAACCTTCTGTAGGAATGCTTATTCAAGTCTGCAAAGAGAAATGTGCCACTAAATCACCAAAGACATTAATGTCTTTACACCTTACAAATCAAAAAATATAAAAAAAAAGAAAGTCGCAAAGTTAGGTTACTTTTAAATGAGATGTACATGGCAATTGACAAATGAAATGTAAAAACAGAAAGCAATTTTGATATTCTCCTCCCTCTGAAGTAAGCAGTTTTATTGATTAGTCCCATTCAATTGCAACAAAAACCTATATTAGATTAACTTTAGGTATAATTTAAGGGTAAATCTTCAGTTAATTCCAACCTATACAATTTTGAATATGAAATAAAACAATGCAGTCTTCCTCCACAGTTTAATTGTTAACATAAAAGTTATTAAGTTCCCGACATGTTTCGAGCACTTAAGTACTCATCTTCAGGGGATACTGAAAGGATAATATAAATTTGGGAATGAAAAGAATAAGATAAGGAAGGACTTACCCAACATCGAGTTTAACATCGAAATAATAAGTTGTCTTAAATAAATGAGTACAACAGAAAGGCTGGAGACTTGGTGCATTAAATGGTTAAATAAATGGAATGAGAAGTAAAGTTAAGATTGAGTTTTGTAATTTAACTAAAAATAAATCACAAAACTCGATCTTAACTTCACTTCTCATTCCATTTATTTAACCATTTAATGCACCAAGTCTCCAGCCTTTCTGTTGTACTCATTTATTTGAGAAAACTTATTATTTCGATGTTAAACTCGATGTTGGGTAAGTCCTTCCTTATCTTATTCTTTTCATTCTCAAATTTATATTATCCTTTCAGTATCCCCTGAAGATGAGTACTTAAGTGTTCGAAACATGTCGGAAACCTAATAACTTTTATGTTAACAATTAAACTATGGAGGAAGACTGCATTGTTTTATTTTATATTACATTGACTCCACTGAAAGTATGGACTATTTTTTCAACTATACAATTGAGCCTAAGCTTGCATATTTATATAATACTGTAATTTTTTACTTAAGTATAAATAAAATGTTCCTATCAACTATTATATTACTAAACTTTTTTTTTTAAAAATAGGACATGAGTTTAAACTTGGACTGTTTTTAATTTTAAGTAATTTTATCTTATAATATTTGCCTCTCAAATAAAAACTGGGTGAATTTGTCAAGCTTAAGTTTTGAAATATTTTTTCAAAAAGTTCAGATTTTTATAAAGATTACCTACCTAACTTTGTTTATAATTAATGATGAGAACGTTACTTGTATGTAGAGAACTTAAGTGAAAGATCATGTCAAACTAAAAATTAAATTTTACAGCTCCAAGATACTTTCACAGAAAATACTTATTGAATTTTTATAGAACTTATGAATAAATTTCCCCTTCACTGTATACTTTAAACACATTAATCATATCAAAAAACACTAACACTCTTAAATAATAAGTATCTACAAGAATACCCTCATTACATCGTTTTCTATAAAATACTATAAATAAACTATATCTAAGTATAAAATATCACATTTAGATTTTCAACCCTGGCTAACACTATCTAAGTCTTTATTTTTCTCTAAATCTACTAATTTGTCTGCCTCCACGGTCAGATCTCTTAAACTTCGAGTTGATAATCTTCTAGATCTTCTCATTTCTTCGGTATTGAAGGGCACTGTGGTTTTGGTTAACAAATACGGTCCCAAGACAGTCATTAATATAGCTGATGTTGGGGCAGTTAACATGATAGACAAAATACAGACCATAAAAATTTTCTGTGCATAGACAAATTCTTCTGATGGGTTTACAGATAAGTTTAAGATAACTGGTCCTAAGGCAGCCTAGAAAATGACAAAAACAAAAATTTAAAGTATTTTAGGGATATCACTGAATCGTATATTTTATAGCTAAAATTAAAGAATATAACTTCTGTAAGCCTATAAATAATAATAGCATATATTTTCTAGAACGCACTTCTACGTAGAAGGAGCCTATTTTGTTAATGGTAAAAATTTGCCATAATTTGTCGAAACTGTCGGTTAATGTCACGTAAAGGAACACTATGAGCACAGTATTTAGTGGCAAACTAACCTGAACTAACCTGAACTAACCTAAATTAAATGTAACACAATGTAAAAGCTAAAGTGATAAGATAAAAATTGCATACCAAAAAGGTGATTTCTCTAAGCCAAATTGACTAAAAGCTGTGTTAGCTCCGTGGTGGTGTTCTATTATACTGGCGAGTGGTAGGTCATAGGTTCGAACCGTGCTTTTTACTATGTTTTTAATTTATGTTATTTTTTTAATTAGTTTAATTATTATATGATCTGATGTAGTTTTTAAAAGTTGAGTAGGGTTTTTGTTTTGTTAAATGGCCCAAGAAAGGCATATTATTTTTTTAAATTTATTATGACTCACTCGGTTTAGTAGGCTTCATATTTGTTTCACCCAGTGTGCAGCCTCGGCTGACGCCTCGGCGGTGCTAGCTTCTGGGTTCAACAAGTAATGTTCGCTTTCTACTCCTAGTCATAAAATCTACTGTTTTAGAATATACTGTCAATTTTTTTCGCACAATTTTCATTAAAATTCAGCCGATATAAATTATTAATAAATTATAAATTGCAGAGTATTAAGCAGGCACAAAAAAAAATAAAAAAGAAGCCAAAAAAGAATATTACAAGTCTCTTGGGAAATTAATCATCATGACAACTAATACTGAGAAAAATACTTTACTTACTGCTAAATTAATCGCAACAAAGAAAGTTTGGCGCGACTTAAGAAAATACTGTGAGGGTGTCCATCGAGACAAACCTGAAATTCCGTAATTCTTAAAGAAACCTGATGAAATAAATACTTTTTGTAGAGCTTCAATACCTCAAAACAAGCGCTGGCTGTAAATACTAGGTTTAATATCATTCAGATACAATTATAGACACTGTAACAAACTTTATCAATTTAGACCGGGTCTCAGACGCGTTTTACTGTATGATAGCTTATCGGTGAGGCTGTAGGTTCTGACCATGTTCTGACAAAAGGAAAAAGCATCGGCGTCTGCTTTAAAACGAAAAATCGGGATGAAACAGAGAATGAGAGAATGTAACCAGATGACTCCATCTCGTGGTGCTGGTAAAAAACACCAATTTTTAAGCATACCTGCGCCCTCTGACATGGACTTATAAAGCTACAAATATCAGAGGAAAACCTACAAAGACAGAACGTCACAACTGCATGAGGCCTCGCTAAAAGGAAAAAGCATCGGCGTCTGTTTTAAAACAGAAAAATTGGGATGAAACGCCGATGCTTTTTTCTTTTGTCAGAACCTATAGCCTCACTGACAATTTGTTATACAGCGAAACGCGTTTGGGGATGGTTCTGGCAGAAGGAAAAAGCAAATCTTCATTGTGTTAAGTTTTCGGTTACTAAACCGACAAGACGCCCAGCTGCCTAGCCAGGACTCCTGCAATTGTGACGTTCTGTCTTTGCAAGTTTTCCTCTCATATTTGTGGCTTTATATGTCCATGTCAGATGGCGCAGGTATGCTTACAAATTGGTGTTCTTTACCAGCACCATGAGATGGAGCCATCTAGTTACATTTTCTCATTCTCTGTTTCATTCTGATTTTTCTATTTTAAAACAGACGCCGATGCTTTGTCCTTTTGTCAGAACCTACAGCCTCACTGACAAGCTGGGGATGGTTCTGGCAGAAGAAAAAGCAAACCCTTCTCATTGTATTATTAAACAACTTTCAGATCATGTGGAGCAAAATCGGGTTCTTTCTGAGACTCAAGCTGGCTCTCGAAAACATCATGGGTGCTCCACTACACTGGCAAATATTAGTGACGATATTTTTAGCGCTTCGGATGCTGGTAGGGTTTTTGTGTTAGTGCTGCTGGATTTCTTTAAGGATTCCAATAAGTTAAATCACAGCATTATTCTTGCAATTTTGCACTATGTGTGGTTTAGTGATAGGGCTATCGAGCTATTTGAGAATTTTTTAACCGGAAAGTCTCAAGCTGTTAGGATTGGAATGGAGATTTCACCGGAATTGCCTATCGCCAGTGGCGTGCCACAGAGATCAGCCTACTGTTATATGATATCTATACCAAAGAGTAGCACAACCAATAAGAGGCGAAAGTGGCCGCTCCGGCCTGTTCTAATTTTTTATGCGCATGTGCAAGATAAGCATTATTCCCAGCTAATTTCACAGCATTCGCAATCTGTCAAATCGTTTGTTTACTTCTAAAAATAAGACGAACCTTTATTTTTCTTTAGTTTAAAGTGGAAAAGTGATTAGTTTCTCTTGGTTTATTACAATTCAGATTGGATTCCTTTTGATATTAATGTCGGGAGTAAAGAAGCAGAAAGGTGGCATATCGTGTGCTTAACCCGAACGCCCTTCTAAAACCGGCTAAGGAATATCATTTTTTAGATTTGCTAAGGATATCACAGGTATGTACCTATATTATGAACAAATATTGTGCTTTTGGAAACATAACATGTATGTTAATTTATTAGGTATTTACAGCCACCGTGATTGTAAATAAAGTTATTCTAAAAACGAAATAAGCAGAAACATAATTCATTATTAACTAATAGGTAATAGAAAGATGTTGAATAGCTTTTAAAATGTCAATTATGTAGTAAGACTTGGTTTATGTTATATTAGTTACAGTAACCCTGCAATTTAGTAGCAAAACTTTTGGCTGGTTTTAAACAAAACCTAGGTTTTAGAAAATAAAATAGTATGTAGGTACGTACCCCGGTACCTACTTTTTTATTTAAAGCCTTGTCTTATATGGCTAACTGCAAATAAAATAAAAGGTTGTTCTCATTTGTACCTAAAATAAGCCACCTGGTAGCTTAGAATTGTCTTTCTTTAAACTTTTTAATAAGGGGCAGTGTTATACGAAGCACGAAAGCTAACAAATTAAACACATTCTTTAAAATCTAATTAAGTATGTATTTTTAGAAGTAAAGCCTGGCTTGTCACTCGTAAGAGAGAAGAATTGCTGTATAAGGATGTCTTGGATATACATATTAACTACAGGGTTTGTGAGAAAAATTTTAATGAGAAGTACATGACTAAAGGTGAAACATGTAAGACTTTGATTGCACAAGCTTTGCCCACAATGTTTTCTCAGCACAAAGCTATTGAAGCTATCAGTGGAACACTCCATCAAGAGTTATTGAACTTTCAGGTTAGTTTTTATTTAATCTTTATATCTAGGTATTTACAAATGCATTAGATTGATGGAAGAATGATTGTCAAGATCCCTTAGTATATAAGACATCGGTCAATTCAGATAAAATAATATTTTAAATTATTATATTTGACTGCAATTTTAAGGTTTTTTTTTTTTAACTATATTCTAGGTTCCTCATCAGTAAAAGCTTTGGCTTGCCTGAAGACAAGTATAGTTTATCCAAGTTAACCATTGTGTGATGTTGCAAGTGAATATTATTATATAATATAAAATAATGAATAGGTAACATTTATTAAACAAGACTTTACCAATACAATACAAGAACGAGAATTAAATATAAAATTAACAAAGTGGCAAACTTTCAGTTGATTCACTGATGAATCCAATCAAGTAGAGATGCAAAATGTAGTGATGCTTGTCATTTTTAAAACATTCAAGACTTTGTGTACAAATTAGAATCCTTTATAGGCGGGATCGGCTGATATGTGTATACTGCGTAGTGTACCGCCAGACTGGACATAGGAAATCCCATGTAAATTTTGCTACCCTCAAATATTAGCTCCCCTATAAATTTTACATTAAAATAGACTTTTTTGAAGGTCCTTGTATGATGGACATGCACACCAAATTTTATTATTTTCTATAAGTCAAATAACAGTTAAAAATTAAATACGGCTCTGATACATACCTCAATGAAACCACCAGTAATAATTTTATTATGATAATCTCAAATGATACTAAAGTTTTTTATTAGTTTAGTAACTTGTTTTACAGTATCCAAGAACAAATAATGATTGTACTAATTTAATATACGCAATTACTCAAAATGAAATAAATAAAGAACTTTGAATTAGCTTATTAGAAAATTATAAATCTTGGTTGACAACTCCATAATACAAGGACCTTCAAAAAAGTCCCATACAATTTTGATGTAAAATTATCAGGGGAGCCAATATTTCAGAGTAGCAAAATTTACATGGGATTTCCTATGCCCAGTCTGGCGGTGCACCACCCGGTATATAATCGTCCCCACTAAAATTCAAAATTCTTTTGAATCATAAAAGTCCTGACCCTGTAAATTTGGTTTGAAATGAAATTTAAAAATTTTTACTTTTGCTGCAGACACATCCTGCCTTGACAGTGGGTCACCCTGTAAAACTGTTTTCTTTTTAATTTTAGGCTTATCTATGACCCCACAAGTACAACTGCCAAAATTAAGTAAATATATAGAAGAGCTGACCTTAGAAATTGGAGGTAAGTTTTGGGCTAAAGTCATAACAATGTCGCTAATTAATCATAATTGCCAACATACTATTTAATGTCATAGACAGGTTGTTAAAAAAATTCGAAAGACATGGAAGTATTTTTTATTAGGTAGTGGTCTAATAACTTATAGGATTCATTTTTTAGATTCAGTTTGATACGAGAACAGAAGGATCGGGGCAGTACGTCAACTCCTCTATTATCCCTGTCAACAAGTACTCAAACATAAATTCTTTTGAGTTCTGAAATTCAAAGAAACGAAAAAGTAAGGGAGCAAGTAAACTCACTAAGAATCCTAACAAAATTATACTTGAAATGAATATTATTTATGTTAAGTAAAGTAGGTACCTGGTTATCTGCGTATTATTTATTGTAATAACCTTTACTAAAATCTACTTTAACATATTTTGAACAGTGAATGTATAATAAATTATTATTATTATAATGCACGATGTGTATGTATTTTTTTTTAATAAAAATTGCATCTTGAGAATTACAATAAAAAAAAAATATTTTTTAAGAGTTTTGTGTTATTTCTCTTATAACTTTGTTGGACATTGAACTACTAAAATTTAATTTATGAATGTTCGGTTTATGTTAGCCATAAGATAACTTCTAAGGATACCATCGTTGGAACAATTGTTGCCATGGAAGTTATGTGGCTGTTATCACTGTCAGCACATTGTTATAATGGGGCTAATACCCAAATTGTCAATGTCCAACTAGTGACAATAGCTCAGAAGTGACTGTAGTAGAGCAAAATACATAGTATGCATATATCTTATAGGTATATTAGAAATTCTTTTAACCCACTGGTCCAAGTTATCAATGTCCTGGTAGTGATACCAGCCACATAACTTCATGATGAGAATTGTTCCAACAATGTTGTTCTTACAAGTTATCTTGTAATTAGAGATACACGGGCATTGATAATTTGGACCTTACAAGCGAAATACACCATTCATAATTTTTATACTTATGTATCATTTGCTACAATATAAAAATTGTCAGTATAGTTTCTGTTTCTGTCTAGAGTGAAACGACGGAGATTGCTATTTAACACATACATTTATTATAAATCAGAATTTTAATTAATGCTTCACCTGACAATACCTTTCTGGTGCACCGCACAATCAAGTTCGGCAGCATAAAATGTTCAATTATAAAATTACCAAAACAGTGTGAAGCATTTTTCCCCGTGTACACAGCACAAAAGAAGAAGAATATGATATTTTTTACTGTGTTTTAAGTTTATCAAGATCATAGAATTTGGGTACATGAAACTTCAAAGGAACCGACAATACTTTCGTCTCTTATTGGTTTTGCTATTATTTGTCTATACTTCCGACATTCAAAGTAGTCTCAAGAATTGTAATGCTCTATATCATGCAGATGATACTCAAGTATATTTATCATTTAATAAGAAGGGTGTTTTTGATGCGTGTTAAGAAATTAATAATGATTTAGAGAGCTTGAGGGCTTTTGTCCTCCAGCACTCTCTGTTTTTGAATGCAAAATAATGCTGCTTAATGCCCCTTGGTGCCAAGAATGATGCTATAGTAGTATAAAGAATAATGTTAGTGGAAAAATAGGCGATTCTCCAGTAGAGGTTAAAACTAATGTATGTAACCTTGGGCTTGTCCTTGATAGCTCACTAAGATTTGAACCACATATTTCAAATTGTATTCAATGCGCCTATGTACGGTAAAGCTGCTCTACTCTAGTGGGCATGACCTGTGAGTGCAACTTAACTCTGATTGTGCTCACAGTATTTAATTACGGGGATGTTATTTACGGTAGTTATCTAACACAAACACAAAAGGATATAATTCAAAAAGTAGGAGAACATTACATTTGACATCTTTTTTTCATAGAATTATATTTGACAAAACACCAGCTTCCTTGCATAATATAATTGTATATTGTTCCTATGTTCATAATATTAATATACGTTTTAAAAGTTAATAACACCACCTCTACATAGTATAGCGCTTTTTGCAAGATGTTATACGTATAATATAGCAAAATTATATACCATCTTTCTTTAAAATTCAATCTTCATGTCTTTAGATATTATTTTAACAGGCAAAACAATATTAGATTATGTCAGTAGTATGTATTTGATAAAAATGCATTAGTTCGGATTATATTCTTTTCGTACATAGTTAATTTTATATATTATAAAAAATTTGCTGCGTTACTACAACGGAAAGAAGGATCCTTAAGTTGGTTACTGGTTGAGTAGAGCAGGATAAGCAGCCCTATATGAGTTGCTTATCACTGAAATTCGTCATTTTCTACAATGCCATTGAGAGTTTAAGTTAGTTCATATATTAATATGTATGTACGTATATCTCAATGTAATGTGAAAGTAAAGATTATTATACTCTATTAAATGATGAGGAGTAATAAATCAATCAAAACCGTCTTCTCTATGGGCGTGCAAGATTTTTCGGCATGCATAAATTTAAATAGGCCTGAATTTTTAAATTTGTGCAGAATTAGTACAAGTATCGACATTAAATTCAAGTTTTGTTTTCAAAGAAATATTTTAATATTAAGTTTTTTAAGCTTTAAATTATGTATTTTGTTTACCTGGAATTTTAGAAAGCAATTTTATCAAAATTAATTAGTCTAGTTACTTATTCCGTTTCTGCTTTAATCACTTTATTCCTTTTTTTTTATACCTAATCCTGGTTACCTGCTTGCAAATTATGTGGTTATTATGCCTTTATGGGTGCCTCTATTGGAATAATACACTTATACATACCTACCCTGGGTGTTTGTTTCTAAGTGAAACTAGCCAAAGTAAGAAGTGTCAGTGTTTTTTTAAATTAAATATGGAGGATTTTCAACAATTGCCTAAACGTCCATGTGCAATAAATGAAAAAAAATTAATTCTTAACTGTTACGATTCTATTAGAAGTAAGAATGCGGATTTAAGTGTTGACAATGCACTGCAATTTACAGCAGTATGCTAAACGTTGGGAAAACAACAATATATTAACTTTTAAAAGAGGAAAAAAGTATTGGCGTTAAACCTTCAAAAACTTTTCCAGGGCGACCAAAACTTGAGCTAGATGACGTTTTAATGCAGAGAATAAAGCGAAAAGTTTATAGTTTCTTAAAAAAAAATATTTTACCTAGAATAAACATGGCTAAACGAAGGCCACACTGTGATTAAATTTTGGTAGGATAAAAATATTAAACGTTCAAGGCAATCTTTTTTGGAAGGATTGTTCACAGGATTAAAACCGCCCATATTGGAAGTTCTGAAGGCTTCGTTAAATAAAAAATACAGGAGACTACCACGAAAATATGAATGCCGATGTCTTTGAAGAATGGTTCGAGCAAATGTTGGATCTCACACCAAAAGGTGCAATGATTGTATTGGATGATGCAAGTTATTACTCTGGGCTGACGGAAAAATTACCGACAAGTGCGTGGCGTAAAAGTGAAATAAAAGAATGGCTGAGTTTAAGACAAATAGAATCACCATTACATTCATTAAAGAAAGAACTATTGGTACTAGCCAATTTACTTAAAAATGCATTTAAAGAATATGTAGTCGATGAAATGGCAAAGTTACGAGGAATATTTGTGTTCAGACTCTCTCCTTACCATTGCGAATTAAACCCAATCGAACTTATATGGGCTCAAATAAAGACAGAAAAAATACGACAATGGTGGATTTAAAAAGACTCTTTAATGAAGCTATGGGTAAAATCAGTGCGGAAAAGTGGAAGTGTATCGATCATGTGATAGAAGAAGAAGCCAAAGTGTGGCAGGTAGATTATATATTAATCGAAGAAATGGCTGAACCGCCATAGGCGTAGCTAGCCTACTTTGTGTAGGGGGGCTTAAGCCCCTGAAAGAATCGTAACAAGCGTCGAACGGGAAGCGCCGCAGGCGAAAAAATTTCAGGGCCACGCCCTAATTTTACCAAGATTTAACCAAACTAGTTTTTTTACTAATAATATGCTTAAACCTATAAAAAAAACGAAAGCTAGGAAAAAGAAAATTTTAATCTAAGCAGCTAGGTGTATTTTAATTATTATTATAGCGGAAAAAAACGTCGGTAAAACAACAACATAAACAGTATGAGAATTACAATAACATACTAAAAAATCTGAAAAAGCTACCATCAATTGGGTAAAAATAGCTAGGTACTAACAAAAATAATCATTACTCTTGATAAACTTAAAAACAGTAAATATATTGAAATTGGGACTAAACACTAAAGTCTACTTTGCGATTTTTTTGCCCGACAAACTGCTTAAGAATATCTTCTAAATTCAAATTACTCATCATTTCACTTTCTATGTTAATTAAGGATAGGTACATTTGAAAATCGATCCTGCGACATACGACTCCGTAACCAATTTTTTATTCTTCTCATCGTTGAAAAAGATCTTTCGCATGTCGCAGAACTGATTGGTATTGTCAATGCTACTTGCATTAATTTATATAAATTTGGAAAAGTCTCTTTTTGTACAGTTGTTCGTATTTCACTCAAACTCCACTCAGAAATATCAGATTTAAGACAATTTTTTGCAACTAGCATTTCCGCTTTTAACACATCTTTGTTTATAGCAAATGAATCTAAATAATGACGAATAAATAGACTACTTTCTTCAAAATCTAATTTAAAAAAGTTGTCGACAGACAATGCAAACTGTTGGCTCTCTGGTGAAAAACGAATTTTCATAAATATGGTTAATTATGCTATCCAGAATACGATAATAAGCATTTATTAACCAGAAATGACTTGTTATATCCAAACCTGACTCTGGCGTTTCTATGTCAATGGCAAGTTCATTTTGGTCGGCGCCAATCGTTGACAAAATAGCAAAACCTTCCAGTAATGTGGATTCTGTTTTTTTTCGTTTAGAGATCGCAGTGATTCTAGGCTAATATCATGCTTGTTTGCTATTTTTTTTCAATCTCTTCCCATAAAGATAGGAAAGACTTCTCGTTTCGTTTTTGCTCTAAAGATGAAATTGTCCCATTTATAACTCCAGTAGATTTGGCCAATGTACATTCCTTCCATTGCAAGTGTTTACTAAGAATATTCGTAAGATGAAGAACATCATTAAGAATAAACAAGTTAATAATAAATGTTCCTTTTGACATACCAGATAAAAGTCCAACTGCTTCAATCGAATTTCTATTTGAGTTTTCTTCAATTTCAAGTCTCAAGGCTTAATTTGATTCCAAAAAATAATATAATAAAAATATAAGGTAGAATTTGTCAGAGGGGGCTATTTTTATACCAGGGGGGGCTTAGCCCCCCCCAGCCCCCCCTTAGCTACGCCTATGTGAACCGCTTATTAATTATATACGATGTTAATAAAAGTTCAACTTCCTAATCGTACTATGAATAAGCCATAACGACAAAGTATTACTCGATTTTTGGAAATGCTTTGTTTGCAGGATTCTATGTTATATCTTGCTTTGGTAGTTATATTATGTAAAATAGTACGACCCACTGGTATTTATTAGTTAATACGATTTTTTTAATATTTTTATATGTTATAAATACCTACGAATATAATATAATACAATTTTAGGAGAATAGGCATGTTTAAGATTTTTAATTCAAAAACTTCCCCAATACACGCTCCTGGCTAAGAGATTTTTTCCAATAACAATGGTAAATAGGTATAGCAAAACTGCGATAAATTCAGGGTGGACCTACCTAAAGAATGCTCATTATTTGGATCCTTTAATGTAAACACAATAGATTTTAAGGGATATTGTTTATATTGTTATTGATACCCCGGTATACGTTTTGAATATTTAATGAGTATTTATTACCTAGCGCCATTTAAAGATAGACTAAATTATAATTATTAGTATTATTCAAAAAAATAATCATCTGTTGGGATATAACTATTGATAAAGCGCAACCGCAAATAAAAAATAGCTACAAAATATCCTGAATAATTTTATTACCTGTACTGTAGCCTTGGACATTAGGGCAAACGCTGCAAAAATTTTTTCCTTTAAATTTAGGCCGCATCCAATCCCTAAAACCACCGTGGCTGCAATTCGAATGAAAGTGGCACCAAGTAAGATCGCAAGCCCTGAAAAATAAATTTAATGGGTTATTTCGAATATTTCGTTTTAGTTAATCGATGCCGATGGTTACAAAAATATCAGCCAAAACAAGTAATAAGATAAGATTCGATCTGGCGTACAGCGGTGATTTAATGCAGTGGCGTACCTAGAACATCATTGGGGGCTTATGGTTGCTCAACAATGATAATTAAATTAATTATTTAGTAAAAGCCATTACATTTATACATAACTAATGTGCCTTAATTGTATTTAGATGTAAGCCAGTTATGCTTTGGTGAAAACAATTTGAATTAATCCAAGATATTATTTAGTGATTTGTATATAACGAAACAAATATATGCAGGGTAATTGACGTTTTCTTGCATAAACGGACATTATCTACCCAACTAAAATACTTCCGACAATGAGGTGGGTGTTGCCGCTTCTAGGTACTAGAAAGTAGTGGAGAATTTGATACTTTAAACAGAACACCCTCTATACAAGCTTATTTTTAAAATATCTATTACTTTCTTGACAACTTTTCTTATTATTTCACTATACCTATCTGTTACCGTTTTCGAGCTATTAATTAATTTCCATTTTTCTCTCGAAAAACGGGACTTGCTATAATAAATGATGATTTTTTGAACTCTAAGACACTGAAATTTGGTTCGGAGATAGGCCATAGCAGGAGGCTTTTTACGCCATTGCCAATTGTTGTGAGAGTACAGGCACTTTGGTTACTTGAAGAAATGTTTTAATGTAGATTTTTTACAATGAAACACTCTGTACATTTTTAATAATTTGAAAAGCTAAAGTTTGTCGTGTACCACACCTATACCTACCCAACTAGTTAAAGTTCTGACTTATAAGCATTTATTTCAAGAAGTTCCATGAAAAAAATGTACCTATAAATCACCAATTAATTTTAGTCCAGGTCATATCTCAAAAACGGAAACAGACAGACAAATGAAATTGAAGGGGATCAATACGACTAATAATAAGGATTTTCTGCATATTATATTAAAACTTTCTCTCCGTCCTTCATTTCCGGTGACGTTATACCAACTCCCATATTTTAAATGTATGTTGGTAAAGTTTTAAATAGATTATTTTAAGACAAATTCAACGATACTACACTTCTTGGTTGCCTATTACTAATTTGCAGGGGCCCCGGCTGGCAAGCTCGTCGATCGACTTGCTAACATCCAGCATTCCCCCCTTACCTTTGTACGTCACTGATTTAATGGGTTCAATTCAAATCGAGAGTTGTGCTTTGAAACTTTTCTTGGCATTAAATTTTAGAATTATTTGAATTTTGAAGTTACCTACCTATAAGTACAATATTTCCATCTAGTTCATTGAGCTTAATTTGGGCCCCGGTAACGGCAAAATAGATTATTTTAAGACAAATTCAACGATACTACACTTCTTAGGTTGCCTATTACTAGTTTGCAGGGGCCCCGGCTGGCAAGCTCATCGATCGACTTGCTAACATCCGCAGCATTCCCCCCTTACCTTTGTACGTCACTGATTTAATGGGTTCAATTCAAATCGAGAGTTGTGTTTTAAAACTTTTCTTGGCGTTAAATTTTAAAATTATTTGAATTTTAAAGTTACCTACCTATAAGTACAATATTTCCATCTAGTTCATTGAGCTTAATTTGGGCCCCGGTAACGGCAAACAAGATTGGCTCGAAGAACATCCATAATATTTCAAAACCGTCGGCAGCTGGATTATCTTCTATTTCCCAACCTTGTTTAGACCACACCACAAGAGCTGTAAAGGCAGCAACCACACACCCTAAAGGTCCTGCACCTCCATAACCAATATAGTCACTACCAAAAATGGAAATGGAGCAACCAACTAGAAGAAGGAGTATTCTTAAGTGAGCCTGAAAAAGTGAAATGAAACTTAGTAGTTGCGAATCTTTATTGAGAGAGGTGATTATTTTACTGGATACTTGTGAAGTTGCTTAGATTTGAGATAAATTAGGTTGTGCCTTACCACGTATGGATCCTTTCTTTCAGGCAAAAAGTGACACAGTAGACCCCAGAAAAGACCGAACGCAACTCCTCCAACAATGGATATTGGTGCTTGAAGGATGACAGTCGCCAAGGATCCAGTCGAAAAGATGGCACTTTTTACAATACCGAAAAATGCTACTGAGGCTGCGTCGTCTATTCCAGCAATTGCAATTATTAATGTTGGGATACCTTTCGCAACTCCGTATCCTTTTAGTCTCAGTCTAATAAAAAAAAGATGCCTTCTATGATCTCATATTTAAGTATTCTTTAATGATATACGAATATTTAAGGGTGTTAATCCACATACAAATTTACGATAATTTGCTTTATAAACTACGGTCCAAAAATGTGCGGCTACGAGAATTAAGTTTAAAGTTTTGGGAAGAAAATGGAAATTAATTAATAATCTCGAAACTATTTAAGATATTTCAGTGATACTGAGTACATAGCGACAGTTAATAAAGGTGCATATTTCTCGATACAAAAATAATTTTCAGCTTTAACATTGGCGTGCCTACGGGCACTGACGATAGTTTTGAGGAAAAAAATGGTACGCCAATGATTTTTTCCCATTTAAAAAATGTTTTTAAATTCACCGTTCTATGTGAGACATAAGAGCTATCCTGAGTTGTTTTCCTGCGATGTGCTGTTATAGAGTAAAAAAAACTTGCAAAATTATTATTACCTTAATAGGAAAAATTAAACACATTGTGGGTTGGCATCTGTGTGTAATGAACAATTGACAACATTCAACATTACCATAACACTACAACTAACATGGAGGGATTATTACAAAAATTGTTGAAAATCTCCCTTCACTCCATATGCATCCTACCGCCCTCCTTCTCATAGAATTGCGCACTCATTGAAATATCCACGAGGTATTTCTTATTCTATCTATGCTGCAACTAATCTTTCTATTAATTCCTCTTCAGTGTTAATGGGAATTGTATGTAAGATGGTCTCACAAAAAGAAATCTAACCTATTGAGGTCGAGGGAACTCGGTAACTATTCTTAAGACACACCGTGGTGAATTCAACGATTTGGATAAAGAGTTTGTAAATAATTGCGAACCACTATACTGAAATGTGCTGGTGCACCATCGTGAATATACGACATATGGTTTTTTATTGTTATCGGAACACCCTCAAGCAGCAGAGACAGTTGTTCTTCAAAGAAATTGAGGAAATATTGTCCGTCAAGTCGTCTCGACAAGAAGAATGGGCTCTATAATTCCTGTAGATACGTTAACCAAAAGTTGGTGTTGAAATGCTTTTCGGTTACAGCACAGGGATTTTCTTCCGCCCACAAATGATAATTGTGTAAATTCTGAATAGAGCTTCTTGAAATATTAGCTTTGTCCATAAACAGAATGTGTGTTTGAAATTGCCGATTTTGTGCAACCACTGACAGAAGGTTACACGTCTTGAAAAATCTCTGGGAAGTAATGCATGTACTCTTAAAATATCGAACGGATATAATAAATTTTCCACTAAAATTCTTCAAACAATTTAAGGCAAATGTTCAAGTTTTAAGCAATCTTCCTCGTACTCGTTTCAGGATGTTCTTCGACTTCATGCAGCACCGCTTCCTCAATTTGAGGTGTTCATGCACTTAGAGGTCTACCTTCAGATGTACTTCCTCGGACACTACCAGTTTTAACAAGACGACGACGAATATTAGAAAAGGTTTGACTATCTGGCAAAGGACGATTGGGATATCTTACTTAGGTGATAAATACGTCTGGCTTGCTCTCCATTACCGTCGGCGAGGCCATACACGTAATGCATTTCCGTCATTTCTGCATTTGAATAATTCATCATTTTTAACAAGATGGTAAAAATTAAATGAAAGAAATAATTCACAATGCAGACTTGAATGACAGAGACTTACTAGAAAATGTCAGATGTACATACAAAGCAAGTGACATATTCCGTGCCAACTAGATTTATTGCAAAATTGTCTTTTTCAATAATTTGATTAATTTTCTCGGACAATACAACGGTTTTTATTATTTTACTCAAAAACGGCACATCGCAGGAAAACAACTCAAGAGAGTTGTTATGTTTAAAATTAAACAATAAATTCAAAAATATTTTTGATTTCGGAGAAACTATTGGCGTACCATTCTTCTCCTCAAAAATATCGAAGTTATTGCCCGTATGCGCGCAACTGTTAAAGCTAAAAGTTATTTTTGTACTAATAAATACGCACCTTTGTTAACTGTCATTACATACTAAATATCACTGAAATATCTCTACTAGTTTCGAAAATATTAATTAACTTCCATTTTCTTCCTAAAGCTTTAACATATTTTCGTAACGGAACATTTTTGAACCATAGTTTATAAAGCAAACTATCATTAATTTTCAATGTAGATTTATTTACGCCCTTAAAAATTCGCATATAATTAGGAAGAAAAAGAAAAAAGAAGATTCTTTTAGTTCTTACTAAAGTCATTTAAATTTATTCTCCTTAACATCTCAATAGTGCGGTTACTTGAGCATATCTTATTTCATGCATAATATATTATACAGTTTTGTGAACTGTACTCACATAGCTTAAAAATTCTATTATACAGCAGGCGTTTAGGGTTAGATAAGGTAGGTAGATAAGGTAGATAGATAAGGTATTAATGGTTTTTCTAGAAGTAAATAGTTTCTTACTCTTAACAATTTTTCTTACCTTAATAGACATGGAACAGTAACTGCAGGTGAAACTGCAGCTACAGCTGACCCTAGAGCTAATCCATAGACCCAGGGAAGGTGTAAAAAGTAATGTGCAGATACAGTAACAGCTATTGCCTCCACAAACCACGGTCCTAGTCCTAGTTTTATTACCGTATATTTCAGGCGTCGAAGAGCTGATGGATCTAGATCTAGACCAGCTCTAATGAGAATAATAACTAAGGCCATTCGCCTAAAATACAAGGAAAAGGATTTTTTTTTATTATTACGTTAAAAAATTATTAGATAAAATTAAAATAATACAACTATGCTATACCTTAAATGCTTAGTTATTGGAGTGAACGATGAATCGATATTGACAATGTTAACATTTTGCATCAATAATCCAGTGAAAAGCATTCCAATAAGTCCGGGCAAGTTAGTGAGACTTATTATCCAACCTCCCAGTTTCGCCCCCAAGCAAAGAATTAAAAGTTGGAAGAGCTTGCCGTTGGGTGGGGCTGCAATCTCTCCTGAAAAGAGGTGACAAAAATACTCTGTGATGAAAATTATACATATACCTTTGCTCTTGCTGTATTTAACTTTAAATGAAAATGAAAACATAAAGTTGAAAAAATGACTTCTCATATGGGGATTTTCCCTGTACTTTTACGTTAGTGACCTTTCTTGAATTTTGTTGAACTATTCAGGTTTTTTCATCTATAGGAATTTTGAGATTGACTTTTGCCTGGAATATTCTTGTTTTTGATAATTTAGTTTGGAAAATTTAAACACTGCATAATATTGACACCTGTACTATTAAATCTAGAAGTGTTAGTTCCTCCCTACTATCAGTGCTTCTTAACTACGGATTTGTACCAACAGGGAGCTCATATTTAGGTAATTTGTATGTGTTGTTTGTCTGGATCTTGTATGTGAGTAATACTGTAATACATGGGTTATGGGTTAGTCGATGCGTTCGCCTGTTACTATATCCATACCCAGACTTGTTTATCGTCTGCATAGGGAAATCTATCACAGTACCTCGGCGATAATTCTTAACGCTCTATTTTGTATTACAGAGAACTTATTAACATGGGCGTAACTAGCCGTTAATTCGAGAGGTTAAGTTGCGCAAGCTAAATTGTTTTCGGACCACCCCCAAATTTTCACATATTTGGTCAATAATTAATAGTAAATACAGTAAAATCTCTCAAAAGCGACCACCCTCGGGGAATCAAATGTTGGTCGGGTAATAGAAAATAATTAAAACGACTGGTCTGCATTTTACAGTGTTTGTTTATTAGTAAGTATCTGCATATATGTAAATAATTTTAAATATTTTTGTTTAAATTTATCAGAACTAAAATTAAATTAGATGAAGCCAATTTACCAATATGTATATACTGTACGTGCATACTAACATACCTATATATGATACAATGTACTGTATGTTTGTGTTGAAATTCCTATTTTTTAAAATAATCAGATATTACTAATTCATTTCAAATTCACATCTTAATAGCAATTAAGAAATATTTGTAGACTTGTCAAAACTGCTAATGTTGGGGAAACGATTGCTCAAATGCAATAAAAATAATGAAATTAAAGGCAATTAATGTTTTCAGAATCAATACTACTCTTTGTCTAGATAAAATAACTGCTTTTCAAATACTCCATTACAACACAGTTTCTCAACGGTCAGAGAAGCAGAAAAACAAAATGCATCTAATGTTTTCAGAACGAATAACACACGGCCAGACAAACGACAACGCATAAATTGCAAATATTATCCTAAAACAGCGGCCTGTCACTACAGTTATTTAAGCAAAAAATGTTAAAATGTATATTATTTGACACATCTTGCCCCTAGAAAATTAAGTTCACCGCGGTAGACAAAGACGGAACAATAACAATTCATCCTAAAGAAAACATGGCGGAATAGTAAATAGCCAATTAGAACACAACGCGCGAAATATGTGGCCTTCTTATTGGCCAGTCTGACAGTTTCTAGCGACAAGAGGACACTGCCGGCCCCTCGAGAACCACTGCGAATTAAACCCTTGAAAGGTCAATACGTACGTCAAAATTTAAAGTGGGGCATCGTCCGACGGACATGATAATATAGCATCGCTGAAATATAAGCATCAAGTTATAAGTGTAGTAATGTTATAAAAAGTTAGTAATGTTATAAGTTAGTAGTTAATCATGTATTAAAAAGGGATCTAACTGTCTAATTCACTTAACCAATATATAACCTAACTCGAGGAATATACAAAATGTTGGGAGTTAAAAATAAAACTTGATTCCCACAGCTAATATTATTAAAAAGCCTCTTAAACTTGCGCAGGCTCCATATAGGCTTAATATTTTCGACAGTGGAGCAAGTTTAGGTTCCTTTTCCTCTGTCTCAGAGTTGGAAGTAGTTTTATCCGTTTCTTGGATCTCTTCAAAACACTCGATGATTGTCAATTCTGCACTTTCTGCTGGCAAATCGTTAACAATAGAGGCAAATTGTTTTAAGTTCACAAATATGTCCTTAATGTTAGGAAACAGTTGTGCGAGCGGAATATTATCTTCTTCGAAGTCCTCAATATTATCTGTATTACACATAAATTCGGCTTTCATAAAGCATTTTTTATTATCACAGAGGACAAATTGCGCCAGGCCACCGAAACCCATATCAAGACATCGGTTTATGGTAATATTATTTCCGATTCTTTGAAGAGGACAATATGTCTATACATGTTAAAAGCCTCTTAATACGGTAGCTTCTGTGAAGCATTTAAAAATTTTGAATAATGTTTTAGTCCAAAGGTTAGCAATGTGAGGTAGTATTTTCTATTCTGCTTCTTCATCTTGGTATTAAATCTGTGAAGCCATATTGTCATGATGTCTGTTGTCACCCACGCCTTTTTGTTCGAGACCCATTGAAGAGGTAACTTTATCGATATGTGCGCCCTTAAACCATAGAGGATTTTTGCTCTTGCCTATTATAAGTGGGTCTTCCTTCTCACCTTCCATATTTGCACAAAACAGAATTGTGAATCGTTTTTTTGCTGTTTTTTTTTCCAGTATACTTGTCATCTTTCAGTGCATATATTTTTGTTGGCAATGCACAATAGTAGAGACTTTTCTAATCTGCATTAAATACATCCCTTGGGGCATAATCCTTTAAAATGGCCACTAGCCTTTCTTCTCCAAGCAGTTACGTCTTCGATATTGATATCTGCTGATTCGTCACATATTTTCTGAAAGGTAATATCATGCCGACGATGATATTCAGCAGATTCGAGGGTTCTTGTTTAAACTATAACCAGGATATTGGTAAGTGCTTGCTTCGCCCTTTACAAAACCAGTTAAAAACAACTTGGTCCACTGCCAGTCCTTCGGTCTTGGAAATTTTTTTTTTGTTCACCGTTGTGACCTTCTTCAAACAAATTTCTAACTTTTGCTTTATTTTGAAGCAACATAGTCACTTGGGTCTTATTCACTTTAAATTTTCTAGGTATTTAAACCTGTTTTTTTACTTTTCTCCATTATTTTAATTTCTTGCTTAAAGAAAAATATTGTCTTTCCCCGCCGTCTTCAAATATTCACGTTAGTCCCCAAAGACACAAAAACAGTTCAAAACGAAACTAATGTTAATAACCGATTTATCAGCCTTTATAGCAAATTGATTGGATTCGCCTGCAATAAAGTAATTATTGTATGTACCTATATTTCTTAAGAATTATGGGGTCGTGTTTCACCGCCCCTAATGGAGGGTGTTTTTGGCATTAAAGTTTACTAAAAATTCCGATAATGAGTGCCCGCGGTCGTTCAACAGATGGGTCGGAACAGATGAGTATAAAATAATGGGATTTCCATTTTTAAATACATGGAATTCATAACCGTTCGTTTAACGCAGGTGGTCACTTTATAGAGGCGGTCACATACAGAGGTTTTACTGTACTAATAATATTAGTCAGTCGTTCGTCCAAAAGATGTTCTTCATTAAATCAGGAGAAGCGGTGCTTCCAACGCTACCCTGTTGCATAGTTAATAAATATTTTTATAAAGTTTTAATTGAAATTGAAAATTCTTGTACAGTAATTAATAAAATTAATATTACTAAAACTATTTAAAACAATACTGGTTTAATTTAAATAACATCCATATGTTTTGAATTCAAATATTTTTTTATCGGAATGGAAGTAGTAGTAGTTTATTTATTTTTTTTTTTACCAGTGACCGGCAGAAAGTACGCACCAAAGGGGATTTTTTTTTATTTAAAAAATTACCACATTTTTTTGACGGTGGAAATGTTCTGCATGTTCTTAAACAAAAAAGAGCGTAAACAATACTAGTAAATATTGCGTCGTATACGAGGTAGAGGTGAAAACGTTAAATTCACTCAAGTGCCCTCTTTTTTCACCGTAGAAAAAATTATTATTAGGAAATGTTGTTTGCACTTAAAAGTTATCCATAAATACCAAATCTCAGCACGGTAGCACAAAAAAAAATTTTACTTTTTTTTTTACGCCCCCTCGTATAACGAATCGATAGAAGCTATGCAACCTATAAATTTAGTTTTTTAACAGCTCGTGGGCAATTAGACACATAACTTATGAAATTTGTTTAAATACGCGAAAACTGGACGTTTAACAAAATAACGTCAATAATAATCTCATTTTTCTGGTGCACACCCTACATTATTCTATGGATAAGCGAAATAACTTTACGTAAAACAAATGAGGGCTTGCTTCATACATTTGACAATATTTTGCCGTTCCAAATTTTTGAAATACTCTTAAACCCATTGGTTCATGAATTAAAGTTCAAACCCTTACTTAATAACATTCGTTTTCATTGAATTCTAGTTGCCATGAAAAAATATTTAGGATTGAAGCTGAGGTTAACAGTTGTGGTTTTAGTTGAAAAAAATGGCAGAACTAAAATTGTCTTTACAAGAAAAAATTAAAATTGTTTTGATTTTTGGGGAAAATCACAATTCTTCTCGCGAAACGGCAGATATTTTTAATCAGAGACATCCCCATAGAAATACAGTTCATTTAACCGTTTTAAGAATTTTCACTAAGTTTAAACAAACAGGATCAATCGAAAATAAATTTAAACAGCCGCACAAGAAAAACGTAACTAATGAAGACACAAGTTTAAATGTGTTGCTGTCTGCAGCCGAAGCTCCAACGATGCCATTGTCTCAGAGACAAGATGATGTTAATGTCACTAAAAGGTCAATACGGAGGATGTTAGAAACATAATTACAGAGCCTTTAAGCCAAAATTCGTACATACCCTTCAGGCACGGTATTTTGATGCTCGCATCGACTTTTTTTTTGGTTTCAAGGTATATAGAAGATAACCCGTAACTTGGTAGGCATGTTTCCTTTACCGACGAAGGAACTTTTTCTAGTAATGGTACAGTAAGTTCACAAAATTGCCGCTGGTGGTCAAACGAGAACCCCCACTTTGTGATCGAATGTAGGAATCAATATTCGTTCAAGACGAATGTTTGGTGCGGAATAATAGACAATCGTAATTTAGGACCATTTTTTTTCCGTGGAAATCTGTGTGCTGTAATGTACTTGGACTTTTTGTAAACCGTTGTAAGTGATTTCATTAAGAATCTGCCATTAAATGTCCGTCAGGAATTTTATTTTAAATAAGATGGCGCGTCAATCCATAGTACTATCGCAGTAAGGGAATGGTTAGATAACTACTTCCCTAATCGGTGGATTGGGAGCTTTTCTGAAAACCCTTGGCCCGCAAGATTGCCCGATATCACACTAATGGACTTTTTTTTTGGGTTACCTTAAAAATAAAGTTTTTTAAGCATCGACCATTTTGAAATCAAAATCACTTAGAATAAATCATCAGGCAATGCGTTAGACAAATCAATCCTATCAAGTTTTATTTCCTTTACTTTCCTAACAGTTTGCCGTGCCGAAATTTCTATTTCGACTCTATGTTTTAAATTTAAGTAAGTTATGTGCCTAATTGCCCACGAGCTGTTAAAAAACTAAATTTATAAGTTGCATAGTTTCTATCGATTCGTTACACGAGGGGACGTCAAAAAAAAAGGAGAAACATTTTTTTTGTGCTACCGAGCTTAAATTTGGTATTTAAAAATAACTTTTAAGTACAAACAACATTTCCTAATAAAAATTTTTTCTACGGTGAAAAATAAGGGCACTTTATTCTTGAGTGAATTTAACGTTTTCGCCTCTCCCTCGTATACGACGCAATATTTACTAGTTTTGTTTATGCTCTTTTTTGTTTAAGAACATGCAAAACATTTCCACCGTCAAAGAAATTTGGTAAGTTTTGAAATAAAGAAAAATCCCCTTTTGTGCGTACTTTCTGCCGGTCACTGTATATTTAAACTAGTTTTTCAATGTTGTTGACTAAAAGCATCTACATCTCTGTCTAAATCGATACGCATATCGTTTTCTTTGAACAAGAGGAACAAATCTGAAAATCTCTCTTGTGTCAAAGCTGTCCTCAACCAGCTAAGAATCCTTCTCATGGCAGAGAATGATCTCTCATACGTTGCACTTGAAATGGGCAGAATTATGGCAACTTTAAAAATCTTTCTGGACACAAACCTAAGACAATGGTTGGTTGGACGCGTGTGAATAGAATAAGAGGGGTTACCAAAAGGTATGCTTAAAAAAAAAAAAAAATA